>CM047394.1:39522584-40722584 GCA_026123125.1 Chironomus striatipennis
ATAATAAACAGATTCAATATATTCGAGGAGCTTTTACGACACACCGAGATGTATCTGTAAACGTACAATATGATGCTCGCTATAATGTGCTTTTCTTCTCTTATAGTAAATACTTTTTTTTTCTTTTGCTGTATCTGAAGATCCTTTCTGAACTTTGGCATTTAAAAGTACGCATGTGCGCCAAATCAAGAGACCTTTTTTTGCACACATAAAATTTATCTCTCTCGCTAGTCAGTTGTGATTCAAGTTTATAGCAGAACAGTTCGAATGAAATGCAAAAGAAAATTTTTTGCTGCTGAAATTTAATCAGTGAAAAAAAAATTGTTTAAATTCTGATGTAAAAAATAATAAATAAATGTCAAAGATTACAGTTTAATGTTACAAAATGGTCACAAAGTGAAAATAAATGTGAAGGTGTAGCTAAAAGCAGCATTAAAAAATGTAAATTCCAGTGTCTGTTTTTTTTCCTCCTTTGAAGAATTTTTCATTCTCGTTCATGACGTCATAAATATAATTTTTCATAAATTCGTGTTATATCGTCATCCCTAATGACCTATTTTATGTCCATCATATCACATCTACTTGAGCAATTTACCTAGAAGGACTTGAGATATCTGCTGTAGAACCATCACGTCTCACAAAACAAGAATCATAAGCACTCCCATAAAGTTATGACGCGATTGAAAAGAAAAACAGAAAAAAAACTTCAAGAAAAATTTCTCTGCATTACTTCTTGTTTTTGCTTACTTTATTCTTTTTTTTTATTTCCTTATGAGGAATATTATTGCTTAATATTGAAAGGTCCAGGAGATTAGCCAAAAGTGTCTGAGCACCTACCCTAAGAGTTTTGAACCGCAACAAGAACCCAGATCCTACTGGCTATGCCTCTGAAGAGGTCATTTGCTAAAATTGTGCAAAAAATGCGATTTTTGTCTGTTTTGAGAGTACCTAGGCAGATCAAAATTTACCCTATGTTCTATGGGACCATTTGCTTATTACGTCCACTTTTTTTGTAGGGGTCTAAAAAGACATTTTTGCGTAACGTCCCAAGTGTATTATTAAATATCTTTGATCTCTTTTGAATTTTCACTTATTACGTCTTTATCCCCCCCCCCCTTCAAAACAAAGATATTCTTAGTAAAAACATGCAAAAATTATTTATTTTGCAATAAAAAAAAATCTTGCTACTTTTTGAATCCTTTTGTGAATCTTTCACTTCTCCAAATAAATTAATATTTTTACTATTCTGTATTATACTTACACACATAATTTTTTGCTGTACAAATATTTTTTAATTATGATTTCTATATCTATTTTGCTATTTTTGTGTCTTCTAAAAGACATTTAAATAATAATAAGAGAAAATAGAGAATATAATCGAGATAGATATGACAAAGCTCTGAAAGCGTTTGAATACTTAATGTCTTTTATTTTGACGAACGTAGCAAGTTGATCTTGAAAAATGATATTTATAAACTTGAATTTAAAAGTCATGAAAACTTTAGAACTAAGGATTTTTCAATCAGAAAGTATCTAACAATTTAGTTCCCAAAATCTGAATTCAACTCTTAGAATGTCAAACAATCAATTCTTTTCAAATTTCCAAAAATTCCTACAAGCATCACTCTTCCATAAATCTGTAACATCAATTTAATAATTAATTAACGATGTCTGCTGCACAGCTAGCTTTCAATTGTATGCGGTGCCTTATTTAACGCAATTACAGAAACAAAAGCCATTTTTCAACAATTAAAAAACAATTACCCTGTTTTTACGTTATAAGCCACTACTCGTTACTAAGCCACTGGCCTGTTAAAAGAAATTTGAACCTAAAAAGTTTTTTGTATCCGTTAATAAGCCACTACCAAAATACTATTAATTAAGCATGATAAAACTATTTTTTCGGTTTTAAATGATTTATTGCAACATTTGAAATCGTTTATGATAGAAAAGTGTTAAAATTCTTCATGATTTCTATGAAAATTTATGATTGTTCTTCCTTTGTTTACATTTCGTTAATAAGCCACTACTCGTTAATAAGCCTTTTTTCGAGATTTTTTGAACTTTTTTTCTCAAATAAGCCACTGGCTTATAACGTAAAAACAGGGTAATCTGAAATAAAATATGAAAAAAAAAATCCTTTCAAGATCCAAAAGTCACACCGAGCAAGAAAGTCAAATTGTTCTGTGAATGAAGTTTTGTAATAGCTTTCATAAAAATAGACATGAATGAGGCTGTTTATGTCGAAATGAGTTGAAGTGATTTTTGCATATCATCCTTAATTGTGTGGAAAATTCAAAAAAGTTTTTCCAGTACTCTTTCTTTTTATGTCAAGAAATAACAATGGCTGGTGATGTGAAGACATTCAGAAAGGGTTTGAAAATTCTCTTGGCATGTAAATTTGAAAAGTCAAAGTGTTTACACTACAAAATGCGACCTTTTCTTCATTTATTTGGAAAAATGTCCTTGTATATGTGCTGATGTCAATTTCATAGTTCCTATTTATATCCATAAGCCTCCCTTTTTCTTCTTGTTTAGTTCTTTACATTCATTATTTTCTAATTCTCATTCAAAAATGTTTATGACAATCCTTCAATTATTCATGGAACAAAGAATGAGATCTTGTCAGCATCTATCTATACCGTCATCGAGTGTGTGTTTGATTTTGAGAAGAGTTTCATTTAACTCTATGATTGGATCGATATTCGCAGTCATTCTAAAATTGCTACTTTTAAAATTTTTGTTTACATTTTTTGTTGTCAAATTTTTAACTTTCTAAATGTTTTTAATTGTCTTATTGACCATTATTGACCAGTATTCATTTTCACCGGATTAAAAGCTTTAAATGTGTTTTTAAAATTAGAAAAATGTACATAAAACGCTTTAATTATTAGCATTTTGGTTTTTTCACGCCAAATTTTAGAATCTTCAAATTTCAGGCTACTCAAACTGCTAAAATTATCCAATTTCTTTGAACAATCTTAAATATAAACATCCATATCCAATAAATTGATTACCACACACACGTTTACCGAAAACATCAACAGAACCTTTTGTTTACAAAAGTTTGACAAAAGACCACACGTTTTAGTAAGGTCGAGTGCTGAACATCCATCAATATATCTATTTCTATTAATAAAAATGAAGAACGACAAGTTCTGAACGTATTTCCATTTAGTTGATATTACGTATGAAAACTTGAAAGATTTTTCCTCATCCACAACGTAATAAATTTTATTAGCTGACGTCATTGAGAAAAATTTGTTCATCTACTTTTGTTTACTTCCATTTCTCGCTTGAAGGTCCTGCTTATTTTCTTGATGGCAATTAAATAAATTGGTGATCGAAATGTAAACAACTTTTTCGTCTCTTCTTCCACTAATTAAATAAAATCTTGTATATCTCTATTTAGTTGATGTTTCACATGTCATGAAGAAGTTCATGACGTCATGAATTGTAAATGAGCTTGAAAAAAGCTCTCTCTCTCTCTCTCACACACATAAAATAAAATAAAAATCTCATCTCAGTTCTCTTTGCAAAAATTTTTCTCTCAATTTTTTTTATTAAAAGAAAAAATTTTCCCACCATTATTCAGTGCTTTCCTCATTTTATGTTGGACTCTCGATCGTGATGCACAGGCAGAAAAAAGTTGTGTAAAATAAAATAAAATAAAATAAAATAAATCAGGTATTGTGGAGGAGTGTCGATTTTTCTTTTAAAAGCTCTAGACACAAAGATTCTTTAAGTGGATGCTTAGCTGTATATATTGGCAATTACAAAAGTGCTTTTGTGATGTACAAAAATGAGAAAATGAATAGATTGTGAAAATTTTTATTACCTTGAAGTGAGAAAAGTGCACGAATGAGCGAAGGAAGGAAAAATGGAATAAAAAAAAAACTTTCCTTTATTCGATTGAATTTTACGAGCTAGAAAGAAAATTGAGGATAATCAAATTAGAACAATTGAAATAAAATAGCAGAAACTGTGCGATAATTTAAATTTGAATTGAAATAACGTGAAAACATTGAGAAAGGAACAACAAGAAAGAGAGAATGAAAAATTTTATTTTAATGTAATTCGTTTCTTGTGCATACTGGGAATAATTCGGTAATACATAGGAGAACAGTAAAAGCCATTAAACTAAAGTGGATTATAATTTCCCATATCACTGTTTTATTTTTTCATTTATCAAATTAAAAAGGAAGGAAAAACATTTAAGTTTGTTCTGCTTTTTTTAAATTTGTTTAAAGCGCATTTTTAAGTTAAAATTCTTTTACAATATAAAAAAAATTTCAATCAAATTTTAAAAAGTTTTCAAAAGTCAATAAAATTCAAATCTATCAAAATGTCCAAAGTAGATGCCAACAACAGCACGAATAAACAAAAACTCCCCATTGCAACTTTGTAACATACTTTTGTAAATACGAAACAAAGAAGATATTTTCCACTGCTTAAAAAATATGAGAAGAAAATAAAGTTAAGAAGTGGAAGTAAAGGAGCTTCAAGTGGGAGGATTAAATTTTTAATGGCGAGTGAAAGTTGAAGAAAAATGAAAGCTCTTTACATGCTAAGAAAAACATGTATGCAAAAAATATATTTAAAAAGTGAATCCTTTAGGGAATTTCATGTTCTCATTCGTTCTTTCTTCATACCATTATTGTCATCATTGTTTGTGTATCTGACATAAAAAAAGTGAATATATTTTTTCTTTTAAAGTTGCCAAATGAAACATTCTTTTGGGTAATGGTTAATGGGGTGAATCGTCTTCATGTTTAGTCTTTCATAAAAAAAAAATATGCTAAAAATAAACATTTTGTTCGAGTTAAACAATAGCTAAGAAACATAATAACATATCCAGCGTATAAAACTGGATAGTATTTTGAAAATAAAGATGAAGTGCGTTCGAACAATTGAGATTGAAGCTTTTTTTTTAAGAATGAAGAATGTGATTTTAGTGCTTTAAATTTTGTTTTGAGGATGAATTCTTGGGCAATTCTACAGATAAAAAATTAAAAAAATTTTTCTTTGAATTGATTTTTCTTATTCATTAGCTATCTAGACGTATTAAAGCTTAATGTAACTTATGTAAAACATTGAAATGTAGGTATTCGACGTTACTACAACATTCTAATTGTATTAATTAAGAAAATAATTTAACTTTTATGTGCGTCGCTCAGTCTTTTTTTGTGGAAATTTTCACTGTTGGCAATATTCAAATGCAGATTTCCGATGATTGATGCATTGTAGACACTTCTAAATTGAACTAATATATCGCACAAATCAAAATTTATCAATATTAATTGTTTTATTTGTGTATTATTCAGTAGTTTTGACAAAATTAATATTTTTCTTCAAAACAAGAAAAAAGACTGAGCGACGCAAAGCGCATATTCGGGAAACACAAAATTCAAATTTCAAAAAAATCGTTAAAATATAAACAAATTTTTGAAATCAAACATGAAAACATCAATTTCTTCATTAAATTTAGACATTTAGATATCGTATAGTCAACCTAAATGAACAAGAAGAAGAAATAGTAAAGAATTGACAGAAAAATAAGATTATTTTTTGATTGTTTACAAAAGCAAGTAAAGATTTACTTGTAAAGCGTTTTTGAGAATTCAACCAATCTGTAGAATTGCCCTCTTATCAGCTTTGTGAAGAGGGGATTGAAACTAAGAAATTTTTCCAGAATTTATTGTATGAAAAAGTTGATCTCCCCTTAAAACTAAAATGTACAATAAAAGCTCTAAAACAGACCAACTGGTTATAAACCACATTAAAACACCACAAACTCATAAAGAGTTCTTTAATTGTTTGCATATTTTCTCATAAGTCCACGAATCCACGAAATGTGCATTTGGAGATTTAAAAAGGACAGAAAAAAGTCCCCATTTGAACTTTTATATCATATGAGTTGTATTATTACATTGTAAAAGACCCAATTTCTCATCATCGTACGTCATATAATTCAAGGATGTAGAGAATTTTATTCTCAGTTCTACATAATATTACATATCCACTATATGAGATGGGAATATTGCCAAATGGAAGAGAAAGCAGCAATAGAAGAGGAAAAAAAAAGAAATATGAAAACGGGAAAGATGAGAAGGGATGTTCATCATAAATTGATTACATTGTATTTGTATGATTACATAAAAGTCATTTTATACTTATCTCGAATTAATGTAATGCTCATATGCATGTAATGCTCATATGTTCGTCCACATGTTTATCAAGTTCAATTTAACTAAATGCTTTGTCACAATGATTAAATCATTTTTTTGTGAGCTCTATTGCTTTTTCCATTAGTGGCAATTATATTCGTTCACCTTCATAATAAAAATGTCCATGCACGCTATATTTCTATCATGAAATTTTTATGGAAATCAACAGATGATTTTGACTACTATCCGAATGATTAAAGGATGGACTAAAAAAATTATATTTCCACTGACAATTTGATTGATTATGTGGATGGATGTTACATCATGAATCATTGTTCTTAATTGCAATTTATTAAATGAACCAAAATCATAATTGTTTCTTGGTTGTTATGTGCCAGATTGGAGATTATCAAATCATCTGTTGATGTTTTATTGCTGATTTATAATTGACCATTATTATGGATTATTATTGAATGGAATGTTCCTTTTTTTAGTAGTTATATGAGATCTGGGCTGCGTTTCTAGGGTTCATCCTAGAATATACCCTAAAAACCCATAGGTACCTGTTTTTATTATCAAAGTTCGAAAATCTTTGGGAATTGACTAAAGGAAAAATGGTTTAATTGCCCCAAAATAATCTAATCCTATTTCATTTGCTCCTAAAAACTGTAGACCAGATGAACGTTTGACAATGAATTTGAGATAGATGTACCTATGGCTCTATGTAAAGAAATGGGTTCGACTTTTACAAGTTTTTGAAAAACTACTCAAAACATTTTTCCTACAAAAACTAAATTCTCAAATCAACTAGTCAGCAATCTAATATTTTTCAATTCCATAAATTGACACAAATACCCGAAACGTTTGAAAAAATTGAAGGTCATTTGATGAAAGCAATGTGTGTCCATCGTTTAGATCTTCATAACAGATAGCTAGTTTGTTTTCATTCCAATTTATGTGACAGAAAAGACTTTAGCAGTAAAGTGAGAAAAATAGGACTGTGTTCGGACCACAAATCAATAATTTTTCATACCGCACTCCATAAAACACTCTGAAGGTTAAATCATAGAAAACGTTTGTGTTGAAAAATAATGGAAATTTATAGCACTCAACATGGAAACTTAGTTCTTCTATCTATAATGACATTAAGAAGTGAACTTTGCACGTACAATTCATTTTGTGGTTTGCAACCTTGTTCGCCACAAACCAGACAACAACTAAACTAACTTGCTTGTACTTTAATGAAAATAATGTCATGTTATTAAATTAAGTGTGGAAAAATAAATTCAATCCCCAAAAAATTTGCATATATGGAAATCATTTTAAAGGTTTCTGTCCTACAAATCCTTTACATATTGTTGCTGGTATTGTACTTCACACCAATCTATGGAGCTCTTAATTTTCTAGTTTTACTGGTTTTGAATAAAAAAAAATGCCCTTAAAATGTGAAAATCCTGACTGAACAACCACATACGATAAATTTTTCTCATTGTTAAATTCCTCACACGATTCAAACAAACAACTTTTTTTAAATTGGCACACATAAATTATTGGCAACAATGGATCTATTCCATTAAACTACATTCTTGTTGTTATATTTCTCGAGCCACTTAATGTTAATCACAATCGATTTTAGCAGGAAAGCATAAAACAAAAAGGGTGTGAGAGGCAGTATAATCTAGTAAAAAAAAAGGATTGAAACTTTTTCTAAAGATCGATTTAACAACTCAATGAACATAGAAAACATTCCTAGTGAATTCAAATTGCTCAACTCATAAAACAGAAAATATTTTATGTTTGCTATCAGAAGAACATTCAACCGAATAATGCACAGACATATATGATATAGAACAAAGCATCGATTATTGAATTAAAATGAGAAAAGAAATGATAGACGATGGATTCATATTGGCATGGAAAAATAATTAAAATTTGATTGTTTTATGACTTTATGATTCAACATTTTTTTATTGTTACAAATTTTAATTTATTTTTTTTATTCTGTCTCTGTATCGTTCTGAATCAAAAATGATATGAGGTCAAATCAATTTTGACGAATTTGTTTTAAAGTTTTAATTTTTAATTAAATGATCTTTTTTCAATTGGAATTTTTTTGATGACTTTTTGTGATTTGAAGGTGATTAATTTTGGATGGTATTCAAGGCGCAGTTTAAGAGCTAAATCTAAAAATTTCCTGAAATTTCCCGATTTCCGGAAATGCAGGAAATTTCCGGAAATACAGGAAATTTCCTGAGTGTGTACGCCTTGATGGTATTGCTTAAATCTTTGAAAGCAAGCAAGAATCTTCCAAGGTTTTAAATCTAAAAGTAGTACTTAAAAGTAAATTTCAATTTGTTTGCAAAACCTTAAAAATGGCGGGAAATTCATGAAAGTATTTAAAGAGTCAAATTAAATTCTTTCATATTCGAACTAATTCATAATAAAAATGAGAAAAATAAATAAAAGCAGACAATAAATTCGAATAGCGACAAATAATATTGAGCAAATCAAGTTAAGAATTGACTTTTTCTATTTTCATTCCCTAAGTAAAATACTTTTTTTTTTTGTGTTTTATGACAAACAACATCTTTCTCGTATGTTTACTTACTTATTTATCTTTATGGGAAATACATATTGTATGGAAATGAAAAAGAAAAACTCATTCATTCAGAGGATAAACAAAAAGTGAATTATGGAATAATAAGAAAAATCTGCTCGTTACGATTTGCATTATTTTGAATAAAATTAGAATCTAATCTGGTTTTATGAAAGCTTTAATGCTTTTTTGTGATTTCAAATTCACCTGCGAATCTGTGAATGTATGTTGCTTAAAATTGCTTCAATTCAGTTTTAATAATAGAATTTTACGAGCAATTTTGACGATGTAAACTTTTAATTTGAATTTCTAAATTTTCGTTTTGAAGCTTGCTGCTTTTTATTTGTAATATTTTATGAAATTTAAAGCCAATCTTTTCTTATTAAATTATTTTCAAAGTCCTAGGGTGGTGGATTTCGTTTAATTTATACATTTAAAATCTCTTAAATTAACTCAAAAAAAAAACTAGAAATCTGTTTTAAACAGCAATAATTTAAACTCTCACAAAACCTATAATTCAAGAGAAAATTTTATTTATTATCTCAATATCTTTTCACACATATAAAAAAACTTTACAATGGCACGATGAAAAAGCATTAAAAACACACTCGTTAATTAACTCAAGTGAGCTATAATAATAGCATTAACAATTTGGCTATAAACATATCACAATTTACCTTTTAAATGTGTGTATAATCGTCGACCAAAATATTAGCTTCCAAAGAATGAAATATTCATGAACAGTTTACAATTTATTCAAGTGCAAAATAAACTTTTTTCATTTCTTTTCATCATAAATTGCTTGCATTCTATTTTTATAAACTATTCATAATATTTATTTACAATCTCTTCTTACAGATTCTCAAAAAGTTATATTAGAAAAAATGTAGGAAGTTTATGCAAATATTGATGCAAAAAATTTTTTGTAACAAATATAAAAGTCAAAGAATCTCATTCTGACAACTGAGGAAGAGGAAGAAGCATTTTTTGTAGAAGGAAATTCTGTTGAAAAAAAAAAATTAAATCATCATGTTAATAAAGGAATATCGCATTCCACTCCCATTGACTGTGGAGGAATATAGGATTGCTCAATTGTATATGATTGCCGTAAGTTTGGAAATGATTTTACTTTTGAGGTTATGTGTTTTAAAGGTTCAATTAATTTGAAAATGGATGTGTGAAAAATTTGAAAAATATTCAAAATAATAAGATTTTTTGAAAATGAAAATTTTTAATTTTTCAAAATTAAAAATTTAGAATTTTTCAAATTGAAGTTTTTCTTTTAATAATCTTTTTAATTCAAAATTTAAATTTCATCAAAAATTCTCATTCACACAGAAAAAAAGTCGCGAGGAAAGCAAAGGTCATGGATCTGGTGTAGAAATTTTAATTAATGAACCATATGAAGATGGTCCAGGTGGCGGTCGTGGTCAATATACAAGAAAAATTTATCATGTAGGAAGTCATCTGCCTGGATGGATTAAAAGTCTTTTGCCAAAAAGTGCACTGACTGTTGAGGAGGAAGCATGGAATGCATATCCATACACAAAAACTCGTTACACATGTCCATTTGTCGAGAAATTTTCCCTCGAAATTGAAACTTACTACTTCCCTGATAATGGATATCAAGAAAATGTTTTTGGTTTAAGCGGAAGTGATCTGCGCAATAGAATTGTTGATGTAATTGATATTGTAAAGGATCAATTAACTGGTGCTGATTATGTTCGTGAAGAAGATCCAACTTTATTTGTTAGTGAAAAGACTGGACGTGGACCATTATGGGAATCATGGGTTGATGATTATTGGAATGAAGTAAAAGGCAAGAAGCAACCAACAGAGAAGAATATGGCATTAATGTGTGCCTACAAGTTGTGTAAAGTTGAGTTTAGATATTGGGGAATGCAGACAAAATTAGAAAAATTCATCCATGACACAGCTTTAAGGAAAACAATGGTTAGAGCTCATAGACAAGCGTAAGTCATGTGAATAAATTTATGTTGAAAAGTTAAAGACTTTATTTTGAAAATATCGATAGATGGGGATGGTTGGATGAATGGTACGGTCTTACAATGGATGATATTCGAGAAATTGAACGACAAACACAGCTTGCATTGCAGAAAAAGATGGGAAATGGAGGTGTAGATATAGAAGAAGAAGGTATGTTTGTCATAAAGTTGTTAAGGAATGAGCACATTTTAGACACGCACAATAATTCTTAGAGCTTTCAATGATGCAACGTTAAGATGATGCTCATAAAAACTTTCTTTCCATTTTCATCCCTTTTTTCTTCCCAAACCTTAAATTAACCTTATTGGCCTTAAATTTGAAATTTATAAGATGATATTTTGACTGTTGAAATTCTAGAACATAGCGTATCTGACACTTTAAGTCGTCATTCAAATCAATTCAATTCCATTGAGAAAACGGAAGAGAATTCAACGCCTCAAATAATGAAGAGACCACCCGTGCAAATGACTTTAAATGATACAACAAGTGCCGATGCCAGTGACTCCGATGACGAGGATGAGAAGGATAAAAGGGAAAGTGAAAAGCAGCAACAGGTTGTTGTTGCAAAGAGGCACAGCGGAACAATGGGAAATTCAAAATTTCAATATGGTTCAAAAGGAGCTTTACCGTCACCGCTTGGCAGTGCACATAGCTTCGATCTTCAAGTAAATATTTTCGATAATGTTTAGATTTCTTCTGTTTTTATTGATTAAATTTTGGCGATTTTTATCTGGCAGGTTGCAAATTGGAGAATGGAAAAATTGGAAGTTGAATCGAAATCAGGATCTGAAGAAGAGTTTTTCGATTGTCTAGGTGAGAATCTTTTTTTTTTTTTTGATTATTTTGTATGATGGAGTTTTATAATTTATGGGATAATTTCTATAGTTCATGACCTTGAAGTCATCCCAAACAGCAATTTATTTAATTTATTAATTGTTTAATTATAATTAACAACTTTAAGTGCACTTTAACTTTTTCTTTCTCTTTAAACCTAATATTTTTTTACACCCTAACATACATTCCAATACTAAATGTCGGTCTTTTAGTTAATAAACCGTTTTCAAGAGGTATTTTTTTCTTGCTTTTAAATGTAACATTTATTTTTCTAATTTATCAAAATTTATGGCAATTTAAGCTGTACTAATATCCATAAACATTTTTTTGTGTGCATTTCTAACCTCATAAATTATAGACATGAGTGAAACAACGACATTAACAAAATGGAGCTCATTAGAATTACTTGCAGAGGAAGAGGAATCTCCACCACAAACCGCAAGGCTACAAGAGGATACAATTTTCTCACATGATTACCTGAAACGTGTTGCTTCCGAACGTGGTACAAGAAGGCGTCAATTAGGCCCAAGTCCAAGTATTGAACGATCACATTCTAGAGATTCTCCACCCGGCTCTCCATCACCATCATCATGTTCAACATCCGTATTAATTCTCGTATTTCATGCTGGAAGCTGTTTAGAAGCCAATTCTGATTTGACATCAAAGAAATCTGATATTACGACATTTCGTGGTGCAATGGAAAGTGTTGCCAGGCAACATTATCCATCACTTGTAGGGCATTTTGTGATAAAACTTGTCGCTTGTCCACCTGTTTGTACAGATGCATTAGGAATATTATCAAGCTTATCACCATACTCATTTGACGCATCACCTTCACAAATTGATCTTCCAAATCTAACAGATATTCCAATTGGTGCCATTCCATTGCTCACAACATGTACTCAAGATTTTATTGATTCCGTCAATCGAACAGTAGGAACAGCCAATCAAGTTTATAATGATTTTCTCAAATCTGAAGAAGGAAGGGGATTTAATGGACAAGTTGTAGTAATTGGTGACAGTATTGGATCAATCTTAGCACACGATGCGCTATGTAGATCATCAAATCGTAATGGAAGTGAAGGAAGTGTTCTTGATGCCTTAGATTTTGAACATACTGAACTTGATGCTAATCGATTATTGACTGCACCATCACCAAGACGACGTTCATCCTCAACAAGTGAGGGTCGATTACCAAAGCTTGAATTTGAAGTTGGTGACTTTTTTATATTTGGATCGCCACTCTCGATAATCCTTGCATCACGACGCTTAATGGATACAAAATTAGGCGCAACACGACCACAATGTCATCAAATTTATAATCTTTTTCATCCAACAGATCCAGTATGTGCACGCTTAGAACCACTCATAAGCGCTCGTTTTAGTATGTTGGCTCCTATAAATATTCCACGATATGCAAAATATCCATTAGGAAATGGTCAACCATACCATTTATTAGAGTTAATACAAACAAGTCCACATATGTTTAGTGACTTACCAACACCACGTCGTATGTCAGATACGAGCATTCAATCAAATCATTCAGGATTAATTGATAATGTACCATTAACCACTATAAATGCATTACAACAGCGCTGGTGGGGATCGAAAAGACTTGACTATGCTTTATACTGCCCAGAAGGTTTATCAAATTTTCCAGCTCATGCTCTTCCACATCTTTTTCATGCAAGCTATTGGGAAAGTTCTGATGTAATTGCATTTATTTTACGACAAATTGGAAGATTCGATATGAACGCTTTAGGTGGTGATGAAATAAAGGAGTGTTCATCATTTAAGCCTGGTCAAGCAAGAGAGAAGTGGAATAAAAAGCGTACGAGTGTAAAGTTGAAGAACGTTGCTGCCAATCATCGTGCGAATGATGTTATTGTAAAGGAAGGTGAGGCACAAAAATTGATGGCTAGATTTATGTACGGACCACTTGACATGATTACTTTGGCTGGTGAGAAAGTCGATATACATATTATGAAGGATCCGCCTGCAGGCGAATGGACATTGATATCAACGGAAATAACTGATAAAACAGGAAGAATAATTTATACAATTCCGGAAGATAAGAGTGTAGGATATGGCATCTATCCAATTAAAATGGTCGTTCGAGGCGATCATACGAGTGTTGATTTTTATCTGACTGTCGTACCACCAAGAACTGAAGCTGTTGTGTTCTCAATTGATGGTTCATTTACAGCATCAATGTCGGTCACTGGCAAAGATCCAAAAGTTCGCGCTGGGGCTGTTGATGTTTGTCGTCATTGGCAAGAATTAGGTTATCTATTGATATACATTACAGGCAGACCAGACATGCAACAACAAAGGGTTGTATCGTGGTTAAGTCAACATAATTTTCCGCATGGTAATTTTTAGATTTATTTATTTTTCATTATATAAAGGCTTTACGCTATCCTCTTTAACTTTACATAAAAGGTCTGGTATCATTTGCTGATGGATTATCGACCGATCCTTTAGGACATAAAGCAGCCTATCTAAATAATTTAATACAAAATCATGGACTTGTAGTACATGCATGCTATGGAAGTAACAAGGATATAAGTGTATATACGAATATTGGACTGAAACCCAAACAGATATTTATTGTTGGCAAGGTGAGTTTTTAATTACTTGCTGTATGAATTTGCATATAAACATTAATTAAACTTTATCCATAAAAGGTATCCAAAAAACTCCAACCTCTCGCGACTCCATTAACAGACGGTTACGCAGCTCATTTAAGTATTTTAATGTCACATGGTGGCTCCCGACCAGCACAGGGTAATCAACGAATGGTTATACCTCGTGGATGCTTTAATCTTCCTGGACATACACCCAATATGAGACGAAGAAGGTAGGCTATTTATGTGCTAATTTTTTTTAATGTTTAGAACAGTCTTTAGTTCCGTATTGTTTGTGGCTATTAAAAAGATAATTACCTTCCTTTGTTGCATGTCTCGAGTTTACTTTTTTTTTACTTTTACTTCCTCTATTCTATTTTTTTTTTTATTATTCTCTTTTTCCCTTCTTTTCGTGTTGTCTGTTCTTATTTTATGTCTTCCTCCTTGAATGTGTTCTTGTAGCAAGCTCAGTTTCTTTAGAAAACGCGATCGAAGTCCTTTAAGATCATTACAAATTTGTTGTGAGCCTTTTCCTTAGACTTAGATTACTTTTATTTACGTTTTTTGAGTAATCTATGGTATCACTAAAATGTATCTATCATGTAAGTAAATTGTAAATATTTTGATTCTTTTCCTTCCTTACTGAATTATTTGATTCGTTTGTTGCTTATTTGTGGAACCTTCTTTTTGATAAAGTTGTTCGATTTGCATGCTAATTTGCTTCAGCTTTCGTTCGAAATTGTTTTATATTTTGAGGTTATGATGTTCAATATTGAAAATTGGTTAGATTCATTTCCAAAGGTACCTTTATTTGATTTAAAAATTGATTTTCAAAGCATAATGTGATGAACCGTAGTAGCGCATGTCGGCTAATCAACAGGAAAACTCACACTTTTTTAAAAAGTTTTTTTTCTGAACGCACTCTTAAAAATTGTGAAAATTTTAAAATTTCTAAAAAAATCTTTTACCTAATATTGTTCAAATCATGAAACTCAACAGTGAACATTATGACCCTCAATCCACCTTTAATCTATTCGATAAATAAATATATTCTCATTATCCTGAAAAAATTTACCATACTTTTTGGCAAAAACTTAACACTTCTCCAGCTAAATCAAAAATTCCAAAAAAAAAAATCTAATCAGATTAAAATGATTTTTTTGTGTGTGTTTTTTGATTTTTTTTTTCTTCTTTTGTTTTTCTTTTTCTTCAAAAATCACAATATGAAATAAAAATGGTGCTTAAAAAAAAATGTAAAAAAAAAAAAATTATGTATTAAAGGCCATAGTTCAGCACGTTCCTTAGACCACGAAACAATTATAGTCACTCACGTAAAAACTCCAAAAAATCACAAAAATCCATAGCGTTAAAAATTTTTGTTCGCAAGCGAGATTGCATCGCGCGAAGAGGTTTGTATTAATCCTTTTTGTCATTGTAAGCCCTTGAATTTCTTTTATTTTTTTGATTTGATTAAGTTTTCTTTTTAATTTATTCTCTGTTCTTTTTATCGTGAATGGATAGTGTGCAAAAATCCCAAAAATGCAAAATTCAATGACAGTTGTAGTGATTTTTTTAATAATCCTTTTTGAACCTGCACGAATTTTTTTTACAGCAGAATTTTTCAATTCTAAAATCGAGCTAGAAAACGCGATTTTAATGAAATAGTTGTGTGCTACACGAAAACATCGACGCACTTTATCCTTTTTTATTTGAAAAATACATTGTTTAAGGAATATTTGTGCATTTTTTTATATTTTATATTTTCAATAATTTAAGAATCTAAATTTAGATCAAAATCTAATTCATGAAATTTCTTTCGTTAATGCAGCAATGAGACTCTTACATTGTCATCACCGGTGCGTAACACTTACCTAAAGCAGCGCAAGTCATTCTTCTAATCAAAGATTAACAACAAATTTAACATAATAGTAACAAAAGTATTCAACAAAAAGATATGAAATTTATCTTAATAAAGTGAAATCTCATCAAAAACAATTTGCAGTCGGAAAATTTTTTGTCACATGGTGAGTAAAAGGAGTTTTTTAGAACTTTGGTTTACATTTTGATTTAAATATCTTTTGTTCTAGTTAAATTAAATACAGGTGGTCTTCGATTTGAATAGATTTGATTCGAGTGGTCAAAAATTTTCTATAGAAAGATTCAAAATTTTGAATTTTCCGGATTTTTTTTTAAAAGTTTCGATTTGAATAAGATTTTTTTTTTTGACAAATTTACTGTTCAAATCGAGGATCTCTCTGTAAATTTAAATTTAACATTTTGAGTTAAAATTATTCATTATTTTAAAGTTTTAAATCTTTTCAAATTTTATTCGAGATTAAGGAAAGTAAAATTTGACTATTCTTTAGATCACAGAGTATATTTTGGTTTCTGTTAGTCTAAAAAGTATCTTACGTGTTCTATAGATCAGTTCATTGAAATTCAAAAACCTTCAAAAAAAACCTAACCTTAAAAAAAATCAAATATTATCCTTTGTTTTTTAATAATTGATTTATTATTTCTATCAACAGGTACCTGGGAATTTAAAAGAAGACTGTCACAATCCCTCATTGAAGAAAAAAAAAACTAAATACAACAAAATTAAATTAATAAAATTTAAAAAAATATTTAATAAAAATTTGAAAGAACAAAAATTAAAACTAGAACTGATGGCAGAAAAAAGGATATACATAAAAAAATGGGAGATAAATAATTGAACAGCATGAAGTAGCAAGTGAAAAATGTGCAATAATCGTCATTAATTGAAACATTAAAAAATAATGCAAAATTGAAATCTTTAGGGAGTATAATTGTTGATGCATATAGTTATATATTATTAATGCTTATTCTAATGAGAGTAAAATAATGAAAATTTTGTTGATCTATGCGCTTATTGAAAAGCATTTAATGAAAAAAAAAATATTTAAACAAGATATTTGATGTGCAAAAAATTCTCGTGAAAAACTTTCCTTCTTCCTAGAAAAAAAAGAAATAATGACAAAAAAAATTAAATCTATAAGAAAATTCTAAAATGTGAGTAAAATTGAGAATGATTTATGAGGCTGGAAATGCTTTGCTAAGAGCAGATTAGAAACATATTTGATTCCTACTACAGCATCTATTAATTTTAATTAATTTATAAAATCAATCATTTAATGTTAGATGATCTTGTTTGCAAAAATTTGGATGATATAATTGATTAATTAATTAGAGGCATTATTAATTATTTTAGTAGTTTTCCGAAGAGTTTTTTTTTTTTTGTAATTCAGTGGCATAGCCAGGAATTATAAGGGAGGGGGTGGAAATTTAATTTTTTGTATGAAAAATTTTGGGTAGTGTTGAATTTTTTTTATGAAAAATTCTAGCAAATTGAACAAATTTGCAGATGAGGGGCTGAAAATTCACCCATTCATACACCCCCTGGTTACGCCGCTGTTGTAATCAAATTGAAATTACGACAGATTTCAAGTTTCAAATTTAATTTAAATTTAACTTTAATTAAACTAACTTTAACCTTTTAAAAATTTTAAATTTTATTTTTTAAAAAAATTAATTTAAAAAGAAAAATTTAAAATAAATTTCTTCATCTTGCTTCTAGAAAAAGCTTTTAAATCCTCATAAAACATTCAATAAATTAATACTTAATACAAAAAGCAAGGTTTCCACAGATTATAATATTTTTAATACTCTGAACGTCAAGATTATTGAAAAATTATAATTTTTTCCTTGAATTGTGGAAATTTTGCATAAAAAAAGAAAAAAAAAAAAAAACATAATCTGAAAGCATTGTAAAAAGTTTTTTTCCTTTTGCAATGCGTTCGATTTCTTCATTTAAATTGATGCAGGTAATTAAGTAATTTCGTATATATTTTTATACATTATAAATGAAAGCAAAAAAGAATATAAAATATTTAACAAAAAAGTCACAACAAAAAAAAATCATTCTAAATTCGATTGTAGAACAAATTGTCGTTCATTGTGAAAATTCATCAATTATTGAAGAAAAAAACTTTTTGATTCTCCTATTTTTTTAACCTTACTACTCTTATTTATTTTATAAAATAAAAATTGGAAAAAATCTAATAAAATTGGAATCTGGTGATAAAAAAAAAGAGATTTAAGAAACAAACAAAAAAATAATAATAAATGATAATCTTAGGATATATTAAAAGAAATTGTGAAAAATCTTAAAATTGGATAAATTGACTTCCTTTTCGGGCAGATAAACTTATTGAAATAAAAAAGTCTAAATGTAGGTGAAAAAAATTAAAGGAATGAAAAATGATATTAAAAAAAAGCAAATTATTCGTGGTTTACATGTGTTTATTGACAAATTGAATAAATAAAAAAATAACAAATTAAATGTTTAGCTATAAATAGAAAAGTGAAAATAATAAATAAATAAAATAATTGGAATTATAAGATATTCTAATGACTATATCTCAAACTTTCTTCCAATTAATAAACAAATTGAAAATCAAATTTTCAAAAAAAAAAAAAATAAAATTTTCATAGGTATTTATGAAAGAAATTATTGGAAAAAAATTAAAGACAAAAACTTTTGCGAAAATCTCGATTTGTATTTTTTAAGTTTATTAAAAAGTATTAATGAAAATTAGCAGTTTTATCATTTTATTACTGACAAAATCAATCTTAACTTTTGAAATCTCTTAAAATAAAATTCTATTTTTTTTTAATATCAAATATATTTTATTATAAAATTTAATTTTTATATTTTGTTATAAAAAAATCATTAAAATATTTATCACTGAATAGTTATAACCAGTATTGGACATATACTACATCCAAATTTAATAAAAAATTCACTCGAATGAATTCATCTAACTTGAGAAATTGTTAAAAATGAAATTAAAAAGGTTATGTGAAAAAGTTTGACTACTTCAATTCTATAAAAATATTTATCAGTCGACCAAAGTCATGAAAATCTCCAAAAATTTAAATCAAATTTATGTAACTTTTAATTTCATTTCTAAATTTATGTATGAAAAAAAATTCTTTAGTATGAAATTTTTGACATTTGGAATTAAAAATTCAAAATTCAGTATCAATTGTCCTTTTTTACTTTATTAACTTTAATTTCAAACTGATATTTATTTGAAAATAGATGTTATTTAAGTATTATTAAACAAAAAAAAAAGAATCATCATAAAGCATTTACTTTAATAAATGAAAATAATTTGAAGGGAATAAAGCATTAAATAAGGAACAGAGGAAATATTAATATTAATAAAAAAAATCGTGACATTAAAAAAATAATAAAATTATTGTTTTAATTTACTTAACAAAATATCCATCATTGCACAGATACAACAACAATCGATTACTTCTGAACAGCTTATTAAAATCAAACATGCACTTTATCTTATCAAAATCACTTTGTGTAATTTTCAGAACTTTCAACTCATCAGCACAATTATTATACACAATATTTCGTAGAATATCTTCTGACACAACCCCACATCCCAATTCTAAATGCTTTAACTTTAATTTCTTAATTATAATATCAACAATTTCATTCGATACATTGCAATAATCGCGCTTTATAATCAGCTTTTCAATCGAATTCACATTGCTCACAATATTCTTCCATCCGAAAAATTTTACATCATAATCAATGTAATCGAGAATTAAGGTTTTAAGCTTAACATCGAGACATGAGAGATTTGAGAAATTCGAATCGATAGTACGTGATGTGAAGCCAGGAATGGAGAGTTCTTCGATATTTGAGAATGTTGATAAAATATGAAATAAATATTTATCGCTTATTGGCATGTCACCAACTAACTTTAAATGTCCAACATTTGGAAAGATTTTAATAAAATTTATAAAAATTGGAAGATTTTCAAATGCAAAATTTCCATAAATTGTCAATTTTCTAACTGAACGATTTGTAAAGCTATGACTATGAAAAAAGAACAAGTCATTTATATCCACATGTACTTCCTTTATCGGATTTGAAAACATTTGTCGGTAAACAAAAATTACATCTAGTGACGATGGAATTGGTGTGTTGATAATTTTAATTGTATCTAAATTCTGTTGACTTTTAATCATGTTCAGCATGACTTTCATGTGTTCTCTCGATAATTGGCAGTTGATTATTTCCAAATGTCTTAATTGACATTGAAGGAAATTCTCATAATTGAAGATATTACAAGCTTTTGACGTCACATTTTCAAGTGTCAATGACTTTACGTACGCTTGTTGAGTCATCATTTCGCAAAAATCTAAACAATTTGTTGTATTACGAGCATCACATTTGAGCCTTATCTTTCGTAGTTGAATGTCGTAGTTGTTTGCAAACAGTCCGAACATTTTCTCGTCGGTATTTACGCAGTTTATTTCGCGTAATTCAAGCATCAAAAGTTTCGGAACTTGAACGATGGAATTGAGAAATTTATTTTCGGGTTTTAGGAACGTAACATTTATCACAGTTAGACTCTTGAGATTATACAAATACCTCAATACAATTCTCATTTGATCAATTGTTTCAAATCCATAATCATGAATTTCCAATTCTCGAACTGTGTCACTAAACTTTTTAAAGATCACTAAATATTTCATTATTTTATCTCTTTTAATTTAACAATAATCTTTGTAGCACGTCGTGTTGATTCCAACATGGGTTCAATAGACCTTTCGTTGTCATCATAAAATTCATCCTCATCAATAATGAATATCGGCAAATTACTCATCAACTTTGGCGAGTTTTCAATAATACTTTTTGTATATTTATCCACTAGCATCATTGTCATCAATTCATTACAATTGAGATATGTGAAAATTTCCTCTTGAATTTCATTTGGCAAAATTTTTATTCCCATTTCTTTTTGTTTTCAGACACGATACACAACAGCTGTTAATAGTTGACAATTTAAACTTATACTGCGGAAAGGAAAAATGAGTTTTTCGTTATCTTTCAATTAGATAAAAAAAAATTGTTCGTGTGCTAATAAAATGAAATTGAGAGAGGTTGTTCGGAACTTATGATGTCATATATGGATGTTTGTGTCATAAACTTTAAATGTGTTCTAATGAAGCTTTTTTCTACGCTCAAGAATTTAGATGAGACTAGAGTTGTTACTTAGGTTGACAATAACCTAACACCAGTTTCAATTAGTAGTGTAATAATCTATAAATCCAGGGGGTGACACGATTTCATCCGTATGAAAAATCCTATTGTTCCGGATGAAATTTTCTATTGTTTCGGATGAAAAAAGATGAAATCGGATGAAAAATCCTTTTGTTCTGGATGAACGTGTCAACCCCTGGCTATAAATCGCTTTCAGTACACGTCCTTCGAAGACACTAACTGCATAACTTTCAAAAGTTCCTCATTGAACTCTTAACTTTACTAATTCATTGGCTCCAAGGATTCCGCAGATTATAATCTTTTTATGAAGATTTTTTAAAGAATATAATCTACGGAAGCCTTGATTGGCTCATTACGGATATTTTTATAATTTTTTAAAATTTTATTATTTTCTCTTTATTTGTTCTTAATACGCGACAATAAGCGGCAAAATA
The DNA here is from genome assembly GCA_026123125.1 of Chironomus striatipennis. NCBI lineage: Eukaryota > Metazoa > Arthropoda > Insecta > Diptera > Chironomidae > Chironomus > Chironomus striatipennis. The sequence goes on from CM047394.1 coordinate 39,544,361, forward strand.
CTACTATCAATACAATAAATCTTGATAACTTTATATTAATTAAAAAAAATTTCACCAATAAAAATAAAACATTAACAAAGACTTGCTGTATATAATAAATAGAATGGGGTATGTCTGAATAGACACAAAAAATCACTCCTCAAAAATTCATCAATTGTAAAGAAATTAAACTTAATTTCAATAACGCAATAATTTACAAGATGAGAACCAAAGAAGTTTAATGACTTAAGTACGTAAAAAATTCGAGAATCACAAAGGAGTGTGCTAATTAATGAAAAATGAAATGAAAGAGTATTGGATAACAGACATAGAGTTCGACTTTTGGTTCCGACAAATATGTTGACTAAAAATTCTTTCATGGCTAGACATTTTTTTTTGTTGATTGCTATGTATGAGTAAATTTAAGCAGTTCCAATGCCAATCGCTACACCAGCAGCAAATGAGAGCACAAAAATGTGAAGTTCATTCAATTTTGGTCCATTCTCATCGCCAATAATTTTTGAGTACCACTTTCTTGCTGCCTTGCCTTTCTTCTTCAATAAATTCTCAGCCTGATCCAATTTTTGATCCAAGTATCTATCAGCCTACAAAGGAACAAAAAAAATTCGTTAATTATGTGATAATTTTGGAGATAACAGCTGAAAGCAAATTCCCAATTTCTAAGACTCTTCGAGAACATAATAATCAAAAGTAATTAAATAAAAAGAAAAATTTATTCTTTCGTTTCTAAAATCTATTCACACATAATCATAAATGATGAAGAAATGCCGTTCGCGTAAAACAAAAAAAAAAAAGGTTTAATAACATAAAATTTTGAATTGTTAAGCTAGCTCACTTCACTAGAATGAGATCCCTATTAAAAATCCTCCGACGAATGATGTTGCTGCATAGGAATTATCTTTCATAAAAGATTTGATCTGAAATTGGACATGATTATCAATTTGCATGACTTTTTCAGATCGAATCTAGTTAATGATTACTGGATATATTAATACATGCCTGACATCCAGAATCATAAATTATAAGTCTATAATATTCACCTTATCTGCCCATGATGGTCCTTCACCAGTTATAGCTTCTTCTGCTTTATCTGCCAACTTATTAGCCTTACTCGTAATTTTATTCCAGTCAATTGTAATATATCCTTCATTTGCAGCTATTTGAAGGAGAATTATTGAACCACCAACACTTACAGCAACAATTTTACCGACTTTCATTGTTAGAAATCCAGTTACCCTGAAATCAATCACATTAACGATTACTCAACCTTCATTTTCGAATTTTCCCTTTTATAGACGAAAAGAATTTAGGTCATTATATCTTACCAGCCTGTTGAGGTGCCAATAAAGATCTGTTTTGCTGCTGATTTCTTACTAACATCCCCAAGAAATCGCTCCAAGAATCCTTTTGCTTCATTTCCTATGTTACTCATTTCTTTATTTATTTCGTTCTTTAGATTTTTATTATTACTGACCCTGAAAATGAGCAGGTATTAATGAAAAATAACAAAGTTATGCTTGTGTTTAGCATTTAAATGTCAAATGATGATGAAAATTTTCATCGGGCGTTAACACAATCTTAAATATTGCATAATTCTCATGTGCTTCAATCAGTGACTAATGATAATTAAAATTGAATTTTTTTTGTCATCCTTAACGTTTTTGATATAAATAGCAAGCAAATAATAAGAATGCAATTTTTCATGGAAATGCGCAAATTTCTAGAAACTTTTGATTCTTTAAAAATCTTATGAAATTCAAACTTATTTGATCTAACTTGGGTTTTATCATAAAAAACTTACATTTGAGATTATTTTGTAGCACTAAATTTAATGAATAGCTTCGATTAAGACAGATAATTTAATAAAATAACTTGAATGAATAAAATAATAAAATGATTTAAATTCTTTGTTGTTGTTTTTTTGAATCGCAGCTATCAACCCCTTAAAAATATTTTCAAAAAAAATCAAAAAGCCGTTAAAATTGATTTTTAATTTAAAAAAAAAAAGCCTTTACAGGCCTTTTTATTAATTTTCTTTAGGATCAGGAACAGTGTCATGAATCCATTTTAAGTATGGTGCATTTCCATTTTCAATAGGTGTTGAGATTACTTCCGCAACTTCATATTCATGATTTTCTCTAATAAATTTCGATAAATCATCAACTCTATTACTTTTAGTCTTGACCATCAATAACAATTCATTATCTTCTTGTATCTTATTTTCCCAACTGTACACAGATGTTAGACCAGGAATTATGTTCACACATGCTGCTAAATTATTACTGACAATTCCATGAGCCAATTTCTTAGCTAATTCCATATTTGGAACCGTAATGAAGCAAGCAGACGCAGAATTTTTCTGATTTAAATTAAATGTCATTAATTTTATCATAATTAGCAATAGAAAATGAGAATGACTGCTATTGTACCTGATAAACAAATGTATCGCTCATGTTTCGACAATAGTACCTCAAATTAGCAAGCAATAAAAACACACTCAATCTCATAATAAATTTACGTTCCACAAAAAAATTGATCGTCGCCGACGATGTAAACAACTTCCGTACGTAAACATTTGTTCGTAGATTCTCAAACTTATTTGTTGCTTGAATGTTAAGGATATGGATGTGAATGTCATGAACTTTTAAATTTAAATCTTTTAAAAAAGTTATAGAAACTAGCAGCAATCTTTTGGAAGTCAAACGCCAACACAGCACCCACAGATATGCATAACAATAAGCAGATATTCTAAGAGCCCACATAACATGCCAATATATTCATAATTCATTATTCAATCCAAACAATGCCTGCATTAAGCTTCACTTTCTCTTTTTCTCGAAGATATATGCAAAATGAGTCATCACGAATGGGCGAAGAAGATGAAGGTATGTCGTTTAATTTGGCCATGACATTTTACTATGTTAAAAAATTGGAATAAGCAAATTGCATCAATATGTACAGTTGTACAGTTGATAACTTAATTTTTAGGTCATTATAATGCAAAATAAGAGTCATAAGTTATTGCGTTCTGACTTCAAAGAACTTCCTCGAAAAGTAAAGTGATGAAGACAATTGATTGCAAATTTCATAATTTTTATTAACATATAACAAAAAATATTAGCTGTATGCTGTATATATGATTACATCCGATAAAATTAAAAACTTTATGATGATTAAATGTTCAGTTCCAAAATATTGACTTTATAACTATTTTAACGATTCTATGTCGATTAGATTACAAAAAAAAATAATTTATAGTAAGGACTCGCTCTCTTTCTATGTCTGTTGTCAAAATGCTGATGGCCTCATAATATCACAAACAATTAAAACTAGATACGAAAAAATTATTATAATATCATCCTAATATGCTGCTCGACCTCTGCTGAATTTTTGTTATATTGTTGGCACTTTGTGACTCATCTTGTGTCTGAATGATTGGATCGTCTTCAGAAGATATCAAATCTGATTCTGATTCATACTTTTTTAATGGTAAATGCATCTCATCGTTCCTGTATTTGATTCTAACTTTTTCAAGAATACTTTTTGCTCGTCTTTTCTTCTTCGTCGACGTACTTGATGTTCTCAATTGATGATGACCGAGAAAATGCTTCTTATTTCTCATGAGGAAATTGTCAGTTATCCAAAATATCAATACATTAACAAAGAATGGAATGATAAGCATGACAATAATGACTTCAACTTTTGGATTCTTAAATGGTGATAAAATTGCCGTCTTGACTGAATTCCACATGTCCATTTGAATGATTAAGGTTGTAAGTAGCTTAACAATCATCATCAAAAGGACGTAAATCCATGTCTGATATATCCAACTCTTTGGTACATCTAAAAAATTCATCAAGTCATTTTCAAATTCCTTTATAAATAATTCAAATTCATTTACTGTACTCTCCAAATTCAATTGCTGGCCAATGCTTTACTTTAGCTAAATAAATTGAAATTCTTATTCCTACATAAATTATAAATAAACCTATCGTTGAATCTAACAGAAAATTGATTATGTACCTGTGTCAATGTAATAAATAAATTAATTTTGGAATTAAGCAATAATGTCAGTTGATTTTATCAGAAATTCTATTAACTTACCAAGTACATGGATCGCCTTTATATAATGGCGATAGATAGACATTTGTCATGTGAATGACAAGTGCTCCTATTCCTTGCTTACTTGTATCGTACCACCAAATATTCCAAGGTCTCCGTCTGTATTTTGGTTCACAATATCTTTTGGCTGTAAATAATGAGACATTTATAAAACATTCAAAAATTTTTCTATTGCAAAAAAAAGAATTATTGCATGTAAAACGTAGTAGACACAAAACACAGACGTAATCCCATTAATAGCCATAAAATATTTCATAAGACTTACCAATTAGACAGCTGAATGCAATTCCAGCTAAAATTATTTGTAATATCCATCCAAAGAAGTCAGTTAAAGCATCCTTACTACAATGAAGTGGCTGTAATTCTTGGAATTCAAGCAGTGGTTGTTCACTACTTATTCCTTCACTTGCTGTTTCCAACAAAATTGAATTAAGTGACGAAGTCATAATTTATTTAATTTTTATGTCTATTTCATTTTATTCTACTGGATTATTTCACTAGCTAATTAATTGATTGTATGAACTGGATGATTTAGCACCAAATTAAATTAAATTGAACTAAGAAGTACTACAGAAAATAAAGAAATATAAAATAATAAGGAATTAATCGAACAAAAACTTTTAACTTTTAGTGATAATGAAATTGAGCTTTATTTTGGAGAAGACTGTGTGTGGTGAAAAAATAATTTGATTTTCAATACGTTATAACATTTATTACTGATTATATCATTAACCCTTCGAAGGATTTTCATGAAACTTTCAGAATAGCTTAATTTTTAAGCAATCAATCAGATTAAAGTCTAAAATAAAGGTTCTACGAAAAAAATCTTAAATTTTGGTGAGTTTCAATAATTTACTAGTATTCACGAACACAACTACACAAAAATATAGAGGAAGCCAACATTGGTTTACAATTCATTCAATTATTAGCACCGACGAAGTAAAGACGTTTTCGTGTATCGTTCTCTCGAGTATAATATCGTGCGTTAAGAGTCATACATAGGAATTACTACTCAATGTTGATTTTCATGTGTAAGAAAAGTGGAAAATATCCTTGATAAAGTGGTGGCAATATAAAAAAAAAAATCACAATTCAAAGTTTGTACATGGAAAGAAGGATAAAGGATCCTTGAGATGTTTCCTGTTGATATAGAAAATAATTTCACTCAGTGAACAATAAAGAAATATACCCTGTTTTTACGTTATAAGCCAGTGGCTTATTTGAGAAAAAAAGTTCAAAAAATCTCGAAAAAAGGCTTATTAACGAGTAGTGGCTTATTAACGAAATGTAAACAAAGGAAGAAAAATCAATAATTTTCATGGAAATCATGAAAAATTTTAAAACTTTTCTATCATAAACGATTTCAAATGTTGCAATAAGTCATTTAAAACCGAAAAAATATTTTTATCATGCTTAATTAATAGTATTTTGGTAGTGGCTTACTAACGGATACAAAAAACTTTTTAGGTTCAAATTTCTTTAACAAGCCAGTGGCTTAGTAACGAGTAGTGGCTTATAACGTAAAAACAGGGTAATATAAATTTTATGTAGCGAGTCATCGAACAATTGAAAGCAATTTATATACTTGGTTCTTTCTTTTCTGTCTCGTATACCTTTTACTCGCTCGAAGGCATCAATTGCATGTTCTTCATACATTTTATAATGATAAAATAAGTGTCAATATAAAAAAAAGTAAGAAGGGTCCATTATATTGTGGAAGTGATTAAGTGACAAATTGCATGTATATAAGTGAGTGGATACATACTATACCGCAGGAAACTTGTCCATTTAATTTATTCTAAATAAATTATTATAAGAAAATCAAATTCAGTAGGATCTTCTACGGTAAACAACAAATTACCTTTCTAGACATTAGCATTTGCATATAAAACAAGTTTCATCACCAAGTTGGCCGCTTTGATTCTCTTCTTAGATTCGTAGGTATGAAATTAATTTTTCATTTTCTTTCTACATTCTTTTTTTTTTTTTTGATGACTTTTGGGCCTCGACAAAATAATTTGGAATTGTAACAGTTTTTAATGATTTAAAATTTATGTTTCGTGATTAGATATTTTTTTGAACTGAGTAGCCTAAAATTCTTGACTTTAGTCATTGGATTATGAGCAAGACTTGAATGTTCATCGAATTACTAATTTTCGGTGACTACATGTACGGTCATAGTTCCAAATTATGTGATTAAGAATTTTATCAAAATCTATCATAAAATTTTAAATGTTTAAAAACCGTTACAATTTCAATAATTTTATTCAAATTTCTTTTGTGACTGAACAAAAGAGAAGAAGATTATCACGTCGAGGCTCATCTATTTTGAACACGAGAAATAATAAATAGACACGAATATGATACTTAAATTCCATTTATGCAAAATGATCTGTCATCAAAAATGCTAAAACGGTTCGGTTGTATGGTCAGCGAGAAGCTGAGAGAAACATTATAATTTTCATCTCTTATTTTTGAATGAATGAATGAATGAATCAAACAATAATCTGCGGAATGAATAGCATTTTGATTTCAATTTCTTTTCTTCATCTTATAACTTTCGACAAAATATCATAAAAATATTGAGAGAAAAAAAAGAAGGAAACGAAACAAAACATAAAAAAAAAATCGCATTGCTTTTTATTTGACACAATGCGAGTAATAAAAAAAAAGAAGCGAAAATGATTAGAAATTGATTGCGAGATGTCCAATTATATGCTATATATTGCAATAATTCACTTCACATTTCTTGCCATTTTTGCGCCAACTTGCTGTTGTTTAATTCGCCTTATTCATCACGTTTGGATTGAAATTGTATTAATTAAACACAATTTGTAGACGATAAATGTGCGTTCAACTACGCAACGAGTATGTCTGTGTTGTTTTTATGAGATGAATAATTAACATGAAGTTATTTTGTTGTTTTTAATTTTCCTCTATTAAGTTTTCAAATCAAACTATTTCTCCATCTACAGTACTTTCGCTTGTGTGTGCAATGAGCCAAGGCCACATTTATTGCATGATGTTCTCATAATAATGAAAAAAAAAGCACAAAAAAAAATTGATGATATAAATGATTCATCGGCGTTCTGAGAGTTACGATATCAATTTATTTGTGTAAAAAAGTTATGGATGCACATATATAGAAGATGAATAATGTATGCGTTCTGATATATAGAGCAGTCAATGTCCATAGGTCAAGGATAAAATTCGGTTTAATACATAGAAGATGAGCTGCAGGTTGAAGATGTCGCATGGCATGTCTATTCTGTATTATATCAACTTACTTTCTAATTGAATTCAGAGTGAAAACTATTTCTGAAAATCTATCAAACCCCATTCTCTTGTTCATGGATCATTTCGTTCTCTGCGCGCCTTTTTGTTAGCTCGTTACTTAAGTGTTGACATTCATTTCAAGCATTATGTCTTTAAATTTGCCATTTTTTGAAAATTTAGATATTAAAATTTCTAAAAAATCAAAAAAAAAAAATTCAAATCTTAAAAAACTTTTACAATAACCAAATTCTGCAAAATCATTAAATCCATCAAACAATTACAATTCTACAAATTTACTCCACATAAATGCGTTTCCCATCATCATCCAACTGCGGATACATTCACGTTCACTTCCTTCCTATATACAAGAATATTATGTAGGGACTTTAAAAATTTATCATAAAGCGAAACAGAAAAAAAACGCAACAAGAAGAAAAGTGGAATGAACATACATGTAAAAATAATAAGGAGCATATGACAGCTGTTTGTTGTTTCCTAACCGCTCACTTTAGTTGAGTTCTTACATACTTCTTTTGTGTACACATTCGAGTGGTTGTATTTGTGCGCCAATTGTTTGTTGACTGTCTTCTTCTTTATTTTTCAAATTTACTTCCAAATTCCCATCTTTTAGCATTCTTAATTAACATTTCATGAAAAATTTATTTTTTTTTTTTTTTGTTTAAGCAACAAAATTTATTCATACATTTGTCTCTCGTCTTCGACTTCTCTCATCTCTTTGACCTTTTTAACACTGACTGTAGAAGTGAAAAAAAAAAATAAATTCTCATAAATTCCTTTAAGTCATTAGCATTATCGTAAAAAATTACGTGGGTGATCTAAATAAACGTATTTTGCAATACACAACAAACATACTTCACGCTGAAGAAGACAGACCTTGATCCGTATTTGGAATTTTACAGCTAAACACTTTTTTTAAATGTTTTCTTCTCTTCATTTCCTTACGAGCATCTTATATGCGGGCTCTTTTTGGTATTTACGATGTAAATATTTTTGGATATTTCTGAAATTTTACACGTCAATGTCATAAAGCATACAAGTTGAACTGCCTCTTATCATACACATAAGCGGATTCTTATCGATATCAATTTATTTACTTTACTCACGAGTGACAAAATATTTATTAACAAGAAAGCGGTAATGTTAAAAGAATTTTTGGTGGATCATTGGATATTGATATGTATTAGTGAGACTTTATGTACAAGGTGCATTCATTCATTAGTTCATGAGTCATTAGAATTGAGAATTAATGGAAATTTCCCGTTAAAATTGATATTGAAGATGAAATCTAACTCAATTTTGTTGTAGAACTGTAAATTGAATCTTGTGTGTCAATGTATCTTGTTTGGCACGTAGAATCTTCTATTCTTGGTTTGGAAGAGAAGATTGGCACGAATAGATCCAGATTTGGAATAATTTACACTTCTTTTTGGCTAGATTTGAATTTAGTTTGAATTTTTTCATTTATTTACATTTCGCAGACCTAGTTTCAAGTCAATTTGAGCATTCTGTTTGATATCAGATCTTCCAGAATAGAAATTCATTCAAAAATAAATCCACAAATTTAGAAAAATAACAATAAATATTCTTTCATACCACATCATAGGTCACAATAAATCCCACGTAATCTAAACCGCTGACAATTGTGCATACGTATACAGACAGCACAATCGACATTCAATACGATTTATTGACAATTTTTAAAATCAATTTTTCAGAGTCAAAACAAAACATCGTAAACAACAACTTTGGTGTGTCATAAAATTTGATATTCTCGCTCAATTACATCTTATTTATAACAGAAATTGCGTAGATACTTTCTTTGAACAATCATTACATGCATGAATAGAATCAAAAGTTACCAAGAACTCAATAACTTATCATTTGATTTATTTTTGAGGTTAATTTTGCGTTAAATCCAAATTGCTAACTAATTAATGATAATTTCAACATTTAAACGTTAATTAAAATTCTGAGTATTGATTAAGCAGCAATTTCACCACATTTCAAGCTCTCTGCTCTACATAGGTGTATCTATAAAAATAAATTCCGTCTGCGTGTATCTCTGTTTAAAAAAAAAAAATTCACATGTGTGCAAATATTTTTTTTTTGATAACTTAAACAACAAAATACAAAACAGAACATCACTTCAATGATAAAGTTTTATATCATTTTGCCTGAAATATAAAGCTATACACAAAGTTGATAAGAATTGTTATTTTAAAATTATTTTTTGCTGTTTGAACAAGACTTTATCAACTGCAGCAATCGCAAGTTTATTGTCATATTTATTTTTAAAGAAAATTTAATATGTGGACATGCTCACTTCTCGTCACCTAGGTACTAGGTTGTCAAATATAGTACAGAGGTGTTTTCGATTTTGAGCAGATTTGATTTGAGTAACCAAAAATTTCCCAAATAAAAATTCAAATTTTCATTTTTAACGGTCATTTTTAAAATTGAGGACCCTCTTTACTAGAATATTATTCAAAGTTAAAGATGGTAGACACCATGTGACCCACATTGAACCCGAAATTCAGACATTTGTATCCTTTTGACACAGAAAAAATTTTCAAATGTAAGCATACCCACCCATTCACGCGCCTCATATAAAATTACTGATGATCTTAAATTATGCGTAGTAAACCAAATATTTACATCTAAATATTTTTGCATGTACTGACAATGTGACGAAAAAAATGAAGCAAGATGTCAATATAATGGCAGTTGATTGATTGAAAATGAGAATTCCTTCCCATCATCATATCTATAGAGCAATATCAGCTCGTCAGCTTCACATTTCAATATTTTCATATCACAAAAAAAAAATAAGAGAATGTTATTACATACATTCCATCTCTCTGTTATCAGAAAATGTATGCACCTTAATGTATATTGAAATTCACAATTCAAGTGCTCCGAGATTGGGTTTTTTTCTGTCTTCTTTTTTTATCAATTGAAATTTACATGAATGTTTATGAAAAAATATGAAAAATCAATGCATGAATGAGTGTCAGTGGTGATCATGCTGTGTGCTATGAGACATTTGTTAACATTCTTGTACTTTAGAAGGGATTTTTCGAAAGATTCGTCTATCATTTGAACTTCTCTAATAAAAGTTTCTAGATCCTTCAAAATTATTAATTAAGATCCAAACTCAATGAGGGTCAAGAAATACTGAACCTCATGCAAAGCAAAACCTGGCAAGAACTCATAAATTCAATTGTTGATTTCCTCTAAACTCCTTGTTATCAGAATGACGTAAATTTTATTAAATCTCATCACATTCTCTCTTCCAAGAATAAATCTCACATTTAAGGTATTTTTAGGCTGCTCTGTTAAGCATTGAGTTAATTAATTCTGTTAAAATTAAATTCAATTAATTTTTACCATGATTTTTTCATGTTTAATGCTTGTGTGCTTTGTAGCATAAAAAGGGGAGGAAATGAGAGAGAAAGGCTTAATTTAATTTTTTCTGTGTTGTTTTCAAGTCCAAAAGCGATGAAAAAGAAAATTAAGCAAGGCTCAATTTCAATGTAATTTAAGTATTAATATTATGGAAATTTTTTCCTCTTAGGGGCCGTTCACAAAGTACGTTACGCAAAAAAATGACTTTTTATAACCCCTCCCCCCCCCTTGTTACGCTTTTTGTACAAAAATTCTTTTGTTTTGTTTAATCTGTTACAAAATCTTAGACCCCCCTCCCGCCTAAAAAGCGAACGTACTAAGTGAACGGACCCTTAGATTGCTTTTTTTATTATGAAGCAGTAATTTTGATGAATAATGCTGAATTTATTCACTTATGTACATAAAATGTTTCATTTCTGATTGTATTGTTTGGATAACTTTATTACTCTTTTCATACATTAGTTTGACGTACGCGTTCATTATTTGATATGAATCAAGCTCATTTAAAGATCCCCCGCTTGTTTACCAATTTTTAATTAAGATGATGCAACTCCATTTGGGAATTTGGTCAATAAACTTGAAAATTATTAAAAAAATTTTGATGTTCATTATACGATCCGTTCAAAAATGCATTTAAGTGATCTAGACATTCCTTTAGACTGCCGACCTATAAAATTATTGCTGGAGATTTTGGGTATGAAGTGAATCACTGTTCGAGTACGTGATTAATTTTTATATCGAGCAATCTGTTTTAAAATTTAGAATTAGATATCTGATAGAAAGTGAAATTTAAGTTTGGCGCCAAAAATCTTTAAATTCAAAATCTTTTAATAAATTCAATTTTCAAAGATGTCTGCTACCAGAACCATAAATTTGGTTATAAACTCCAAATCAGAATAGCAATTAATTATTATAGAAATATATACAATAGCTTACATAATAAAATTTTATCTCTAAAACGATAATAATCCATGGGGGATATAAAGGTACATAAACATTTTTTTATCGATTAAATAGAACTACGTTGAACGAGTTAAGTAATCATTACAACATGTATTGAGTATCTATTTCATAAAGTCGCAATATTTATCTTGTCATTCTCATGAATCAAGCTGTTTTCTTTATCAAAAACTGCTTATTCAGCAAAATACAGCGTATGACTACTACTGTCATAAATCATGTGCATTGTATCTTCATATATTTGAATAGAATAAGGAAAGTTTTAAAATCCATGGATGAGAAAACGTTTTAATGAGTTGAAATATGAGAATTAATTAAAATAGAAGGCGTTGAGTTTATTTAAGGGTTGATTCTTCCGCTTGAATCCTATCTTCATTCGTTTAATTAAAAAGCTGGTAAAAAGTCAAATCGCAATTTGCGAATCTCCAAAAGATCAACTTTATTGAAAAATTAACATGTTTTGCTGTCTATTTATACCGGTGGAGAGAAAAGACAGGAATTTCGCAAATCAGAAATTCTCAAAAGGTTATATTTCATTCCTTATTTATCCGAACGTTCATAAGCATTGTATCGTATATTTGACTTTATGCGTCATCCCACATTCCATTTTACATTACTTAATCTTCATTTCTTCGATCGAGAAAAAGGTTTTAAACTCTTATTTTTTTGTGTGTTCTCACTTTGAGAATTTTTGTTCCTAACAGGATCATTCAAAAATGATGTCAATTGGACATTTAACGTCATATTATTTTATCTAAAATTCTTTTAACGGATTGATAGCTTTCATCCAACCCTTACCCTTTATTAAAGTACTAAACATTACTTATGAATGATCCATAAAATTTTTTTGATGGCTAAAAATTTCTTGCGAAAAGAAAAGAAAAATTGTTTAAACAATGAAAATTGTTGTTATGCTTAAAAATGTGTTTGTTGCTACTTCCCATGGAATTTAAAACGTTAGCATTTTTTTTTTCGAAAGAATCGCAAAATTTAGTTTTAAAAATAGAAAATAATTGATTTTCAATATTTCCTTGATTTGTTTTAACCTTTAAAACTCTGTTTATATTTTCTGTTTTAAAAGTCATGAGAAATGGATTTTGTTAGCTGACGTGAGGCCATTTATGTCTACTCAATTTGGTAGCAAGGATGAAAAGGCAATAATGTGCTGATGCATGAAGCAAGAGACTTTGAAGTTTCCAAATTGTTCATTTTTGGTGATTGATGAGAATTTCCCAAAAGCAATTTTGAAAAAACAGCAAAATGCTTACTTCTGCAAATCATTATTAAGCTATTCTTAACTCAATTAATGATGATTAATATGGCGATAATTTGCATAAATTTCTTGATTCTCCCAGTTTGAGTTTTATAATCATACTGGATTTATCAAATTCATTCCAATGCCAAATTGTTGAGTTAATGAACCTTAAGTCCACAAATTACGCTTTCTTCTTTTAACATTCCATAAAATTAATAATTGACCTTAATTGCATTCTTAACACGATTCTCGACACCTTTAGTAACTATAACAAGCTGATTAATAATATAAAAGGAATAAGCTAATAATTTCCATTTTTAATTCTTTTCTTAACGATCTTAGCTCATGAAACTATAACAAGTCGTAGCTCTTTGACTGACGTACATCTTCAAATCAATAGAATGAAAAATGTTATTTTCATTGAATTCTCTACAATTATAAGATTTTGCACAAACATTCTCTCAAGCGATAAATAAATTGGTGTAAGAGCGATGACAAGCTTTTAATTGGAAAATGTGCAGCTACTAATTCTATATTGTTGTGAATTGATTTTTTAATTAATAAACTTCTGTCGTGCTCTACTATTGTATGTATATGGATTTTTTTAGGGTGTAGTAAATGGATGTAAATAAAAAATATAAAAATTAGATGTCGTGCTATTGAGCTAGCATGTATTAGACAAATGAGACTCATTCACTCGTCGAGTCGTCCACATTATTTACTTGATTGAAGTAGCTGAATTTTTTGCTAAATGTGTCATATTATTTGGCCAATTGACAACGTCTAATGTTTAATGCAAAACAACTAAGATAACTAATGAATTTATTGATAATTTATGTAAACAAAAGTTTTGATTACTAATTTTATTATTTTGAAATTTTTCTCCGAATTTTATATTTATATTAAGCGAATATTCACTTTTTCAATGAATGATTAGTTACTAATCTGTGTCTAATAATTAAATCAAGGCATTTTATGTCTAATAATTAAATCAAAGCATTTTAATTGTGTGTTAACATTTTGAATAATCAACAAAGACTAAATTAAAATTTTAAAAAAATAAATAAAAATGAGGGGTTTCAACTTTTTTAGGTTACTAAGATTATTCAAATTTTTTTGATTCGTTAAATTCAATCTAAAGACTACAATTTAAGAACTAGATGCATATCTTATTTAAATACTGATCAATATCTATTAAACTTATTTTTCAATCAACAAAAAGTTTCACAGATTAATTTAATAATTTAATAATTTATAACAAATTTTCTTTCTCTTTCCAATTTCTTTTTCTTTCTTATTTTCCCTATAAAAGCTTACTGTCAATTACTACAAAAACTAAACAAAAAAATCTCTAAAAATATTATTTTGGTGACGGGTGGAAACAATCATGAATTCGAATTTAATTGACATAGAGACATGGTTAATATTTCAGAAAATATCATCAGATTGTGCAAATTGCTTATGTAAGTCAATGATGGTCAATAGTCTATTTTCTAATTGTTATTTTGTGTTGATTGTTCTGTTTTAATAAATTCATATTTGTAGCACATTTGTTTTTATCTTTATCATCACTCATATTGCAAAATATAGGAACACACATTTTTATCCATTGAAAGAGTTAATTAATGTTACCTGCAATACTATATAGATTCATGTATTTACATCACTTGATGGCTATTATGTTTCCGTACTATGTACACAACAGAATAGAACATAAAATTATAAATAACATAATTTTTATTATTTTTTATTATTATGAAAATATATAAAATGCACGTGTACGATAAACACGAATGGAAAATTCTGCATTTTTTTTATATTTATTTATGCTTTATAATTTTCTCTTTGATGAAACATCACGAAACCAAAAAATCACGATATTATAAACATTGAAAGCTTCTTACATTTTGCTCATACCTGTTTATAATTTGCGCTTCATAAGAAGTAAAAACTTTGAATCAGCTTATGGGGTTATTTATTCATGTGGAAATATATTCATTTTATAAATTTCATAAATAACGCAAAGTTTACTGAACAGAAAGCATTAAAGAAAAGTAATAATGGTGACGATGCGGGTTGTAATGTATTTTATGGAAAGCTTTCATCAGTTTATTAATAATTTTTATGATTATTTCTTTGTAGCTTTAAATGCTTCATATTGATGTTTCTTATTGTGGATATAATTTATGAATTTCCTTCTCTTTTTATGGATTTTTTATTGGTTTATAAGACTTAATGTTCATTTAATTTTGACCTTGATTGTGGGAAAAACTAATCAAAGACGGCCTTGCGGAAAATATATTTTGCATAGCCTTCATTTTTTATGAGTTAATTTTTTTGCTTTCCTTTTTCGTACAATTTTCGTGATTCACATTTTGTTATGACTAAATAATAGGTTGCAGTATTTTTTTCTTCTAGAAATGTTCAGTGGCTATGAAGTTATAACAAGGAGATTAAGCTTCTTTCTACTCCGTTTTAGTTAGGAGACGTTCAGTTATGACGTTCATTTTTTAAAAGGGAAAGAGGGTTTGAGGCTGTGTGACATTTTTAAACAAGGTATATGATCCCTTATTACAATCCAGCTAAATCTTTTAAAAAAGGGATCATACCCAATAGCAATCACTTACATCATTAAAAAATAAAGTGATAAAATTTCTATTTAAATTTTTCGATCAAATGCTTACATACATTATTGCTATGGTCCACGGTGTTACACTTGTTAATGATGAAGATGTAAGGGATCGTTCACTTATGATGTCCAATTTTTAGGGTGGGGAGGGGGGTCTGAGGCTGTGTGACAGTTTTAAACAATAGGTTTTTTTAATGAAAATTTTATGACAGAGGGGGGGAGGGGGTCTAAAAATCCAAGTTTTTGATGGACGTCATAAGTGAACAGCCCCTAAGAGTAATTCAATAAAAATTCCTGATACAACAACAAGCATTCCAAGAACTGAATGTTTTTCATTGCACTAATGAATTATTGATAATTTTAAAGCTTGGTGACTGATAAATCCCCACTCCTCTTGCAGTCAATACATTTGAATAAAGCGCGTTGGAAATAAAAACATTAAATTCGCAGAAAAAGAAATGTTTAGCTTTTATTGATTCTCATTTTCTTCCTACATAAAGTCGATAGAAAGTTCCATAATACCTTTGATATCTTTATTGGTATTATGTACTCGATAAATGATAATAAACTTTTTAGTTCCTTTATTTTTTTTTACAAAGCTTTTAGGGTAAAAAATCTGTTTTTTGTGGTAATCTATTTTTTGTGGTATTCATCTTTAGCTGTGAAACATACTTTTAAAGCATTAAAAATTCCTCATTTCTTGACAGATGTGTTGCAAATAATGATTAAAGCATGTATGCTTAATCTGAATTGTCTACTTAATTTCTATCTATTAATATTTGCAATTTAAAATTTCACACCAAAAATCAAAATTTCTTACCATTTTTCATGCGCAATTTTTTGCTTAATTTCGTTGTGATTCTGTCAGAAGAATCATTATTGTGACAAATAAACGTTCACTGTTTAATATTTAATCATATTTAATTCATATAAGTTAACAAAATAATCGAAAATTACAATTTACTTTGTATAAACATTGAATCTATTTTTTGTGGTACTAAAATCTATTTTTTGTGGTATTTGTTTACAAAAAATCCATACAAACTAAAGTTGATATTACCCTGAAAGTTGACAGTCCCTAAACAATTTGAAAAATAAAAATCCGGTAAAATATTATGAAACTATTTTTAATAAATTTAATGTATTTTAATCATTTAAATAACTTAATTTGACTTGTTATCGATTCATTTTGCATTAAAGATGATGTATTTAAAGTAATAACTAAAATTTATCATATAATTTCATTACTTTTTATTACCACAAAAAATAGATTTTTTTACCACAAAAAATAGATTTCATACCACCAAAAATAGATTTGGTGTTTAATTTAGTTTTTCACTAAAAGCTTAATGTTACAGTAGTAAATGAATATAAAACTTTAAAGTCTTTTGGTTCCTGAATATTTTGAGCCATTATTCATTTAAAAAGGATGAATCAGTGAATATTTATTTAAATTCAAAGTTGATGAAAAGCAAAATACCACAAAAAACAGATTTTTTACCCTAATTTTCACTTTTTATGGAATTTTTCTTTATTTCTTTATTTTTAGTTTTTTACAATCACAATCGTCATCCTTTCCATAAGCATTTTCCTGCTTGTCTTGCTTACTTTTTCCCCTCCACATACAACTGTCATTATCAGGAGCTTAAAGCAAAGCATACATTGAAACCATAGAAGCTTCATTAAACGAGAAAATCACCAGGATCATTTCATTTGTAATAGCTTCATGTTTAAACGTGAAAATTGAAGCTACAGCGTGGGAAAAAAATCATTTCCTTACAGTCATTATCTCTACCTCTCTCTTCTCACCTCATAAAGACATAAAAACGTTATAGCATCTAGTCATTCCTCTTGCACACTTTAATTATAATTTTTTGACATTTTTTGGGAGAAACGAAATTTTGAATAAGAATTTAAATCCACTAGCAGACTATAAATTTTACTAGCGAGAGAAAAATGGTCAACACAGGTAAGAATTTTATTGTCGTAATTATGCGAATGAATACAAAGAAATAGATAGCTCTGGGTGTAATTCAATTAACAAATTGTAGCGATTTTGGAATTTTTCAACATTTTTTTTTTGTACTGTAGATTAATGAACTGTTTGCATGTATTTCGTAGATTACTATTTATTATTGATTTATTGGTCATTCGAAACTTGAATCAAAGCAATAATGACTTTTGTTATCGAGCTATAATTAAGTCATTCATAATGTTTCTCTATTAAATCTAATATCTAACATTTTGGCGCAATTTTGTAGCATTTTGGATTTTGTAAATTTTTGTTGTAATTAAAACTTTTGAAGGATTAATTTTTAAGATTCTAAACCTTAATCCTTAGTCAAAGTTAGAATCACATTCGTTTGAAAACTAAAAATGCGCTCTAATTAACAAATTTTGGTGTTTTCCTAACTCTCACTATCATCATGTAGAACTAAATCATAATGGGATGTAATGATAACACCATAATAACAAAAATAACATAAGCATCACCACAAGGCTCGGCACCAAAAAAAAAAAGAACATTTATTCTTCATCCAAGTTTCTAGCCTCTTATTTCAAATTCATTGTATCATGTTTTATTCAAATAAAATATAAATAATTTATTTTCTCACATTTCGTTTACCTACACACATATATAGTCATGACGGATAATGCATTCAAAGCAAAGGACATTGGCCTTCGGGCGCAAAAGAAAATTCTCAGTCGAATGGCATCAAAAAACATTGCAAAAGTGTTTATAGATGAGACAACTGCTTCACTACTTGATAATGTATATCGTTTGACAAAGACACAGTATGGAAGTAAAAAGGATGCTGAAAAACTCGTCAAAAATATTATTAAAATTGTGATAAAAATAGGTAATTTGGGGAATTTTTGGAGGGGTCATTCCAGGGGTGTAGCCAGGAATTTTTTTGATGGGGAGGGGGGTTTCAACTTTTCGACGTTTTTTTTTTTTTGGTTTGGATCTTAAAAGTTTAATAATATCTAGTGTAAACTTTGCAAAAATAGAGGGGGTTTGACCCCCTAAATCCCCTGGCTACGCCCCTGGGTCATTCTCAAATTAAGTTTGGGTTTGGGTAACATGTTCTTAGTAAATGACCCTTAAATTTGATCTAATTACAGCAATTCTTCAAAAGAACAACTGTTTCACCGAGGATGAGACGCAGAAGACAGACACATTCTACAAGAAATTCGTTAAACTTCAAATGTCAATTATTAGTTTCTTTGAAGTAGATTTCAGTTTTGACCTAAATTACCTGCAAAAACTCATATCAGAGATACACCAACTACTTAAAGATATTGTTAGGAATCATTTAACAGATAAGAGTTTAACAAGAATCGATGAGATTTTTGAATGTTTTAATGATCCACAATTTCTTGAGTCAATTTTCCGACACGATGGTCCACACAAAGAAACGATGGGAAAGATTTGTGAGGATTTAAATAAAATCCTTGAGCAAAACGAATAGACATAAGCTTCATTGTACATTGTTTTCTTTCCTAGCATTAAAGTATAAAGATTAAAAAAATTTTAATTCCTTTCTTTTTGTCCTCATTTTTTCTCTCATTGCTCCTTTTAAGTCGGAAACGAAATTTTCTGTTTAATTATTTTTTTAACAATAAATGTGAGTGATTCTTAAATGGGACCTTAACAAAAACTGTTTTTTTAGAGAATCACAAACTCGATAGATAATGTTCGTCCCTAATACATGTGATGATTAAACAGTAATAATAAAACTGTCCCATTCGGTTTTTGTGTGTAATTAAATTAATGATAATATGGAACCATTAAACAGAAAATCCGAGCTTTAAAAAAATGATATATCAGACACACATATCCTGTAAATGTAATCAAATTTACAAGAAAACCATAAAATGTTGATATTGATATTGATAATGTATTTATGAAGAATATTTTTGGGGAAAATAAAATGAATTGAAAAAAAATGAAGCCAATGTCTTTTAAGTATTTACAATTTCCAACATTTTGTAATGAATTATTGGCAGAGGATGTTCCTGTGTTGTAAATTTCTTTCAGATTAATTTCCGTTTTGAGAAAATTGTTTATTATTTCCAAAGAATTCACTGGATCATGCTTAATGTTTCCTGAAGAACATTTTTGAGAGTTTTGGAATATAAATTATTATTGCTCTATAATTTATCATACTAGATCTAATATCATATTGTTAACCAAACATAAAGTTCCCCATCCATTTGTTAAAAATATTCCTTGCTGTCAATCAATTTATTTGAACATATGAGCACAACCTGCTAAGTAATTATGAAATCAACATTTAATTAAGCTAATTGACAAGATAAATCAATTTAAAAGCAGTTCTCATTAGAATCACACTTGCCGACAAAAAAATGAATGGGTATGTAGCTGAGAAAAATTTCAAATTTTAAAAAACCGTTGATTATTTTTTCGAAACGGTTTTGATGTTGTAAAAGTAAAAATCACTTCCTTCAGCATCCAGTCCCCCTATACTCAGTGCATTCAAAAAAATAATAAAAGATACAATAAAAATTAATTTTAACTTATTATCAGTGTTTAAACAGATAGAAAGCTATGACAAATGTCTTAAAAGGATCGTTAAATGATAAGAAAACTGATCAGTTGATGAAAATTTATGGTTTGCAGTGAGTAATTTGGATAAATTAAGAAAATAGTGAAATCTCTTTTTTTGCTGTCCTACATTCTAAATTTTTGCAAATTTATGCACCTTTTTGTGAAAATTAGCAAGTCACAGCAAGTTTTTGTGATAACATCATGAATGAGTTTAACAAAAATTATCAATAATTCTAGATCAATTGATGGTGGTTCAGTGGAAAGTCTAAATTTTAACAACTATCCAGAATTTGATGATGGTGACTTATACAAATCAAGGTAAAGAAACGAGAGATGCCAAAAGTGCGCAATTTTTTTTTTTTAATATTTTCGTGTGTACTACTTTTATAATCTTAATGTAACAGCCATGATTTATGCTTTATCGTGAGGAAGTTGAGAGGGATCATATAAAAAAAAATTTTATGCTACAAAAAAGGAAGGAAAATGCTAAAAAATATATAAAATTTTTCTCTCCTTTAATATAAATCTAAAAATAGCTAAATTCACGAACAGAAAAATCATACAATATTTGAGAAAAGAAAATAAGTTGAAGATTATACTCGGTGTCGTGCATGTGTTGGTATAAAGTGAGTGGACAACCGGTTAGAAACTTTTTTATTTTTAGAATAATTCGTATTATTCAACTCAAAACCTATTGATGTTATACATTTCTGGAAAGGTATTAAAATTTCTGATCTAATGGTGTGAAAATTTTTGGAAAATTCGCAAGTAAAATAGTCACTTTTAGTAAGAAACGCATTTTATGACTTGCACTCGATAATGTTTTGCTTTTTTCTCTGCTTAGGATTCATAAAACTTCTTGTAACTTTGCATACTTATTCTTTATTAAAAAATGGATAAATATTAAAAGTTTCAGATTTTTCCAAGAAGCTTTTCACGAGTTTTCCTCACCTGAACTTTTTCATACAAAAGTGAATATATTTTAATAACTAGACATTTTAAAATAAGATTGTTTATCAAGTTTGATTCCATTTTTTATTACCTTTCCATTGGTATATTTCAATCTAAGATTAATCAAAGGATTAAAGAGAAATTAATAAAAAAGTGCTGAAAATGTATGAAAATTTCAATGAAATTTTTTCATCTTGAATTTTGTTTTGCTTTTTCTAATTAAAATATTTAACTATATTTAATGTTTTATAGCTTTTTAGAAAGGTTTTTGCTTATACTTTAAATTAACATAAATGTCACAGCACAACTATGAACACAAATAAAACTGTAGGAGCTAGAAGTAGATAATAACAAAAAAATTTCAAATTTCAAAAAATTTTTTTGGTATTTTTCAAATTTTGACTTTATTATCCTATTAGTTTGAGTTTAATAACTTTATTATGTTATAAAACAACATAAATAATGCTTTTCAATCATTACTTAATAGTTATAAGCTTTAAATAAGAATTTTTGAAAAAAATTTTTTTGAAATTTGAAATTTTTTTGTTATTATCTACTTCTAGCTCCTACAGTTTTATTTGTGTTCATAGTTGTGCTGTGACATTTATGTTAATTTAAAGTATAAGCAAAAACCTTTCTAAAAAGCTATAAAACATTAAATATAGTTAAATATTTTAATTAGAAAAAGCAAAACAAAATTCAAGATGAAAAAATTTCATTGAAATTTTCATACATTTTCAGCACTTTTTTATTAATTTCTCTTTAATCCTTTGATTAATCTTAGATTGAAATATACCAATGGAAAGGTAATAAAAAATGGAATCAAACTTGATAAACAACCTTATTTTAAAATGTCTAGTTATTAAAATATATTCACTTTTGTATGAAAAAGTTCAGGTGAGGAAAACTCGTGAAAAGCTTCTTGGAAAAATCTGAAACTTTTAATATTTATCCATTTTTTAATAAAGAATAAGTATGCAAAGTTACAAGAAGTTTTATGAATCCTAAGCAGAGAAAAAAGCAAAACATTATCGAGTGCAAGTCATAAAATGCGTTTCTTACTAAAAGTGACTATTTTACTTGCGAATTTTCCAAAAATTTTCACACCATTAGATCAGAAATTTTAATACCTTTCCAGAAATGTATAACATCAATAGGTTTTGAGTTGAATAATACGAATTATTCTAAAAATAAAAAAGTTTCTAACCGGTTGTCCACTCACTTTATTTAGTGTGGTTGCTTGCTATTGTAAACATTTGCCAGACTCTCATATTTCGCCCTTCATCATCATCATCCATCCACTCTATACACGCCAGAAGGAATATAAAATGAATTTGTAATCTTGATTTAAATTCTTTTCGCTTTATTGTGCCTTTATGCCGCGCGAAAATGTCATAAAATAAATTTTCTCATGCCTTTCGCTCTTTTTCCCTCTCATAAATACGAATTTTTACTCTAATTTACTGGGAGAGAGTAGTTAAAGTCTCAAGTAATACACGCAATGTGGACAGATGATTCATATTACTCGTATAATTCAGTCAGTGCTTTACTCTCATTCTCAACACAAAAAACAGAAGAAAGAAGTAGTTAAAAACACAGGAATATACGACGAAAGACCTCAAATATTTTAAGTGCGATACCATTGTGCTTGTTGTGTGTGATGATGACCTTCAATTGCTGAACTTCTTTGTCAGTGATCATAACTTGAAAAAAAAATAATCATAAAATATTTAGTGTCATACTGTGTGTGCTATACCTTTTTATTTTTTATTTTGTTTTATCTAATTGCAGATTAACATTTTATGATTGCTAACAAGTAGATATAAAAAAAAACAGGCTAAGCTAAGCTATTAAAGACATTTTTTGCTCCCAATTAGTTCTCATTATAAAAAAAACGTGAAACGAAGAAGAAAAAAATTTGCTAAAATTAAATAAAAAAAAAAACAGGCAAGACAAAAAAAAATTATTAAAGTTCAGAAGAGAAAAAAAAAGAAAGAAAGAAAGACGTTCACAAAAAACAGATATATTAAGTGAAGAATAGACTGATTTACATTTCAATCAAAACATAACACAAACATAAAAAAAAAAATCTCTGCTCTTTTTACTCTAAAAATTAAGATGTGAGTATAACTTAATGTCGTGCTGTGATGAATTAAATTTAATTAACATTATTTACTCAATATATTACTCTGTCGTTCAGTTCATGCATAAATTCTAATTTACACAATAATTTGCCCTCTCTCTATACATTCATCCTATGTTCGTTTAGAAATCAGCAAACTGACGGAATGGCGCCCACCACGACAATTGAAACAATAACAATCACACGACCCTTAAAAGTCATTGCATTCATATGTGGAATTATCGTAGTAGTATTAATGCTTATGGCACTTACATCAACTGATTGGCTCCTATCAACGGGCTGGCGACAAGGACTTTTTATTCATTGTATATCAGAGGATGCTGAAATGCCACTTCCATTTAACTTAAATCAACAGCCAGGACAGTGTTTTGATAGTCGAGATAAATGTGAGTCTTTAATAATAGACTTTATTCATGATCAATTATCCTAATTCATTCATTTCTTATTTTTTTTCCAGTTTATATTAAAGCTACAGCTATCCTTTGCGTGATTACACTAATTACAGATGCCATTGCGACAATCCTTACTGGATTTGGTTTAAAGACGCTAGAGGCCAACTTAAAATACAAATTTTACCGCATTGCTGTTTTAGTGATGATTGTATCCCTTCTGTCGTTACTTGTGGCACTTATTCTTTATCCAGTGTGCTTTGCAACTGAACTCTCGCAAGGAAATAGAACAGTTTGGGAGTTTGGATGGGCTTATGGTGTTGGTATGTATTGGATTAAATGATTTGAAGGGTTTTTTGGGTGGCATAATCTTTAGCTAAATAGTGTACTTAGAATCAATGAGTCTCTAAAGGGTCGTTCACTTATTACGTCCGATTTTAAGGGGGGGGCGGTCTGAGGCTGTGTGACAGTTTTAAACAATAGAATTTTTTTATTTTGTGACAGAAGATTTTGTGACAGAGGGGGGAGGGGGTCTAAAAATCCAAATTTTTGATGGACGTCATAAGTGAACGGTCTCTAATGTAGTTTCAATGATTTTCTGGTACATCCCTGATTTTTTTTACCATACACTAGCCTAAATACTATGAAAGGGCTTGGGTTTCTAGGGTATTTCCATACTCTAAGGATATATCCTCGGGATACTCTAAGGCATCGCTAGGAGTACTCTCTAAATCCGATAAAATTAATTCTAAGATAAACCCTAAGTTATACGCTAGAAACCCGAACCAGAAGACCCCAAAACACTAAACATTATTCTAGTCAATTTTCTATCTCAAAATTCTAATTTTTAGGCTGGGGAGCAGCTATTTTCCTATTCGGTGCAGTCGTTCTTCTTCTCTGCGATAAAGAATCAGAAGAAATTTACTACAAAGAACGAAAAATTGTTCACGAAGCGTCAGCGATCCGCGATTAGAAATCATTTAGGTCCCTGCCTGATATCGTATGTTGATTTGTCAATTCGATTTTACAATAATTAACATAAGAGAAAACAAACAAAATTGACATCAAGAGACGCCTTTTACTTTGATTATTTTTTATCTGCGATTGAAGATTTTTAACTCTGAGTTTTCGATGGAAATGCAAAAAAAAAAACAGTAAACAAATTATAACAATGTAAAAAAGTACCTCGTCAATTCCTTAAAAAAATGACGAGATCAAAATTTTTGTGTGTGATTGAAAAAAAAAAAGAAACAAAAAAATTTTTGTTGAGGAGAAATTGTGAACGAGTGCTGAAAAGAATAATTTAAGACATCACGAAAAAGAAGGAGAGAAACATAAAAAAAAGAAATTTTAGACAAAACATTTGTGTAACAATTTGAATCTCGGACTGAGCCTTTCGAAATAAATCTAAACACTCAATCAAAAATCTTACTTAATTGCGCGATAAAAAATATCGACAGCGTGGGGCAGGGCCTGTAAATTTTTAATTAAATAAATGATAACAAAAAAATCAATTCAATAATAAGGAGACATAAGAAAAAAAAAATATTTTACATATAAAAGAAAAGAATCAAAATTTACTTTATCTTTTAAAAAAGTATATAAAAATTAAAAAATTAACAATTTCAAGTGAATGAGCGACGCAGTGAAGTGAAATGATCAAAAATATATAGATAGATAATCGATTGTATCGAAATAGAGAAGAATTCCAAGAAAGATCAATGATCTGAGTAACTTGTCAAGTGATATTTGAGATATAATATTTATTTTTAGATTTTTTTCCACATTGTCAACAAAAATATCAAGCATATCTTGGGTGTATAGACTGAATAAATGAAAGAAACCTTCAATCAAATAAAAGGTAGAGGTTTGTTATCAGTAAATCAACATAACTCGCAATCAAGTTTATTATGCAAATAGATTTCAAAAACTATCCATTTACCTGCTTATGAGACAGATCTTCAGACCTTAAATCATAGATTCTTCATGTCTTAAGTTATGTTTACTCAATTTTGGCTCTCAAAATAAATTTCTTACTTAAAAAACCAATGAGTATCAAATATTAATCAAAACTAACCTTATCTCAAGAGTTTGTAATCCTAACTTAATCCATACTGTTGATTTAACCTGATAGTAAATTCTTCCACAAACCTTAACAACTTAAATGTCATAACACCTATCTCAAGTATCAATCAAAATAAAAATCTCAAAGTAAATAATTCTACCTTGGAAATATCAAATAACGAATTTAAAACCACTAGAATCGTTCACTGAGTCGCTTAAAGGCTTGAAATATGAAACTAATGTCATAGGATGACGCCAATTAAAATTTGAAATGTGAAATCAATTTAAACATAAAAAAATGAAGAAGTAGAAATTTGTAGTCAATATTATTAAAAAATGCAAACAATTGAAAATTCGATGTAGATTTTCAAAAAGATGAAAAAATGAATCGGATATAAATAATTATAATAATAATAATAATTTTCATCAATATGGGTACCAATTACTGTAAAAGTTAAGTGAAAATGACGAGATGACTTTTCTCTCTCTTTTTATCTCTTTCTCACTCTCTACAATATTTACTATATTTTTTAGCGCATTTTTGAAAACTTGTTTTCAAAAAGGAAGCTCAATCATGCACTTTGATCGGTCGTTCGGTCGTTCGGTCGTTCGGTCGTTCGGGTCCCAATTATCTCTTGATCTAGACTTCGTAGCAAGCTCGGAATTGTTTTAATAGCTTCATTGAATGTTTTTATTCCCGCCGTTTATATTGAAAAGTCAAAAAACACTCATTAAATAGCTTAATTCATCGATTTTATATTTCAAAAAAAAATATGTAAACAATGCAGGGCAAAGCTATGCTGATGATAAGTTTGAATTTTTCTAACCGTTAAAAATTTGAAATTTTTTTGACCGTTATTTCGGATTAAATTTTTTTCTTTTATACACCTTAATTAATTAACATTTAATTTTTTCATACAAAACAAATATAAGTGCGTTTAGAAATTTGAAAAATAATGGATGTGTTCAGAAATTTAAATTTTTCGCTAATGGAAAATTTTGAATTTCAAAAAACCGGTAAATCGTAAAGCTATTATTTGCATTGAACATTATAAAAATCAATTTTAAAGGAATTTTGATCTTCAGTTTTAAACTTATTATTGAAATGCATTATGATTAAAGAAACAGCAATAGAGTTTTAAAACTCGACATTCTTTTCTATTTAATCAATTGCTAATCGCTGCGTCAAAAATGTGCTGAAGTCCCTCGATATAAACGAGGACTTTTGTAATTTTTTTCCTTTATATCCTAATTATGTAGCATTTTACGACCCCTCAAACAAAAAAAAAACTTCTATTTATATCTCTGTATTTATATATGAAACAATTTTTTGCATGAAATCTCGACTTTCTCATGATATACATGTGTGAAGGAAGACATAAAAGAAAGCATGATGTGAAGAAAAAAATATGTAATAATTGCACAATTTATTTGACGATATTAAATAATAATAGGGGGCAGTTCACTTATGACGTCCATCAAAAATATGGATTTTTAGACTTCCCCTCCCCCCCCCCCCTCTGTCACAAAATCTTCATACAAAAAAAATTATTGTTTAAAACTGTTACACAGCTTCTCCTCTAAAAATCGGAAATCATAAGTGAACGACCCCTAAGGGTTTAAATTGAAGAAAAAAAATAGATATTAAACATTATATGAATGAAGATGTTAATATATACAATGCGTAATCGTAGATCTACATTATTAATTCATGTTTTCACGCATAAGCAACAAACAGCATTAATTTATCCCCAAGTTTTTTCTCAGCCTCATAACACGACTTAGATTACAATTATTAAAAAACAATATATACGCAACAGATATACACTTCTTTTTACTATTATACATGCTCTTAACTATCCACTCAGCGCAACAAGTTTATGTGTTTCTTCAAAACTGCAATATTAATAGAATTTTCTGTGTTAGAATCTACAATTGATATTCACTTATTATTATGCAAACCAAATAATCTTAAAATGGGGTCGTTCGCAATTGAAGGTTTTGAAATTTTTGCAGAGTTGCAATACAGGCGGCCTCTGCATTGCCTGCATAAAAGAAAACCCGTACAATTTTTTGATAAATTGAATGGTTCTGAGTTTGAAAACCATTCAAATTATCAAAAAATTGTATGGTTTTTCTTTTATGCAGGCAATGCAGAGGCCGCCTGCATTGGAACTCTGATTTTTTGCTTCTTTGGTCTAACTTAATTTCACCATCAATTACATAAAAATTAATGTGGATATTCAAGTTTAAAGATTATAAAGAAAGATCTAAAGTTCAAAACCTTCAAATCACCGTCATTCACGAACAGAAATCCCCCCAAAAAGGGAGTGCGAAAATTCCAAAATCAATGTAAAGTTCTTCCAAAATTAACTGCCAATTCAAATAATCTCATGACCTACATTCACATGAAAAATAATAATCATCACAATCGTAATTCGACAACCACTTTTTAATTAAATCAAGGACTTACATTTTCGTGAAGAAAAAAAATATAAAAATTTATATTCGCGAAACCCGAAACTTATGTTTTCGTAATTTTTTTTCTATTAATACACTTAGAGACAGACAACATTTTTTCTACAGATTCTCGCTCCCTTGATAATGGATATATATATAATGTTTAATTTCGTCCAAATTCATTCATAAATGACTAATTAATTAATTACTCACTCATTTGTAATCCGTCTATTTACTTTTATATCGATATTACTAAAGTGTTATTAACTTGGAAATTGGTTGGATAGATCTGAGGATATAACACTGGATATTAGACACAAATGCAAAAGAAGAAAAATCTCAAAAATAATTTTTTCAATAAATTTTTTTTCTATATTTATAAATCCTCAATTATAATAACTTCACATTAAAAAAACAAAGATTCTTTTCCTTTAAAGCATCAAAGAAAAAAAAATATAAAATCAAAAAAATCATTTAAGCTAATTAAATAATAATATATATAAACATATTGAATTGATATTTATATAAAGAAAAGAAAGAATATTATAAATTATCATTATAAGAAGAATTATTAAAGATGATAGTTTAGAGTTTTTTATGGAAGAAATTCATTCATAAACTATATATGACAGCATTCAAAGTTTTTCTCATTGTCAAAATGATGAAAAAAAAAGAAAGAAAATTTTATGTTCCTAATTTATGAGAGAATGTGACAAAATCAAAAAAAAATAAGAGAAAAATCTTAAAAATTTATTTGAAACGTTTTTCTAAAATTGAAGTTGATTAAAATTGATTATTTGTGCTTTAAAGCTATACAAATTCTGGAAAAAAAACATTTGTGTGGTTTTTAAATTAAACAATTGTAAAGTTTAACAATTCAAATTTTTAAAATGACCGTTACAAAGTCAATTATACGGTTTTCAATAAACTTTTGTAAAGTTTTAGATTCAAATTCTAGATAAATTCGTTAACTTTTTGTATAAATAACATTAATCAAACTGTTGTACGGTTTTTAAATACAATAATCAATTTTAATCAACTTAATGGCCTGAAAAATGATACTTTTGTTTGGCGTGTGTACTATTAAAATTAAGTGAAAGAATATTATAATGTTTTGAAAGACAGTATGTTCCATCCATGAAGAGTAGCAAGAGATATATATGCGTTGTAATAAGAAACACAACAGGTAGCTTCCTTTTTTTAACCTTCTTCATACAAGCATTTTATTAGTTTTTATCTTTTCCAAAAAAAATCCTTCAATTTGTCTTAACTTTTCTTTTTTCTCATTCATTTATTATTCATTCATGTGAATAATATTTGTAAAACATTATTAATTTAAACGTGAAAAAAAAAAAAAGATTTGAAAAAGAATGAAAAAAATAAAAAAAGGTGGAAAAATACACAATTTTCTTTTCTTTCTGTTTTCCTTTAAATATTCATTTTTTTTTCTTATTTCTTTTTTGTTTTATGAATGAAGTCAATGAATGTTATTATTCATGCACATGTGAAGAAAGGAGTAGTTTACAACAACATAAAATTCACACGTTTTCTACAGCTTCATCTAACTGAAATTAAAACTAGAATTAGCGATGCATATGCGAGAGGATGAAAAATTTATTTAATCGTCACTTGTGTATTATATTTTGGTTTTCCGTGAGTGAACGGCAGATATCTATGTTTTATCATATGCTTAATTTGTCTCTTCATCGTTATACAAAATAGCGTTATAAAGTACATGACGAGAATTGGCCAAAACACCGGCACATTAAATACGTCAAAGAATGTGCATACAATGGCAATTGTTGTCGATTTTGTAATTGCATACCAAAATTTAAATTCTGGAAGTCGACGTATGAACGGTCTAAATTCTTCATTGCTTCTCGTCGGCAGTTCTGGACCATCATGATCATCTGCAATTTTATTTTTAAAAAAAAATAGTCAGTCACAAGTCACGAGACATGCAAAGTTAAGCTGTTTACATACCCGAATCAAGATCAAATCCTGGATCAATTTTTGGTGTGAGAAAGGCAATGAACAGATTGAGATGATAAATACCAAGAGCATAAGTTACAATATACCAGCCTTGGGCTGTAATTATTCTAGCAAGGAATAATCCTAAATTTACAAACGCGAGAATCCATCTCGTTTTCGTATGTGGTGTGCTCTTATCTACAACGAAAAAAAAAAAAAAGAAGAAGAAGAATTGACAAAAGAAAGCGATTATAGACGTAAGTTATGACTAATATCAGCCTGCATAGACCAATTAAACAGATAATGACATTCAAAGGGCGCTTATCTATATTGTACTCTGATACATTAGCAAACAAGACACTCCAAACTGTATTGCCGGTAAATATACATGTCTATAGACCACAAATCATGAGTGTCATTTTGCATACACAACAAAACTTAAAAAAATTATTGCAAAATCATTGAAAACTTAATAATCATGAGATATTCATATATACACTCACAATCCCGTTAATATGACATTGAGAATTTTTCTTTAAGTTTCCAACTTGCTTAATAAATTTTTGATTGTGGAAATTTTAAACTATTGACTTGAGCGTGTCTTGTATCCCATACATTTTCATTCTCAATGACATCCATCTATAGTGAATGACTTGAAAAGTCATGTTGAGGTAATTTAGTTTCGCTGGATTTTAATGTCGTTATCTATTTTTAATTTGTCTAACAAAACTCAACAAAATTTTTGATAACTTTTTTTGCATACCTAAAAGTGATTGATAACGTTGACTTAATCGCAAAAAGAAGGTGGATACAGCACTTCTTGCTGGTGGACTTGATAAATCATCCATTTATGTAAAGTAATTTAATTAAACTCGACGTTTTTTTTACAGACTTTTTACACGAAATTAGATTTTTTTTCCTTCCTTTTCTGAAGGTTCTGATTTTTTACCGAAAAATGCAAAAATACTGTCAATTTGTAAGAACTTATTATGGATATCACTGTGTCTATTGTAATTATTTAATAATTAGCTATTAAAGCTGTTAAAAAGTCCCAGAAAACGATGAAAAATAAAAAATTAAATTTTTGTACACATCACTATTAGTTTTTTTAGAGTAAATCACCATATTATTGGACATTCCATTTTTTAAATATTCTTTTGACTTTTATTTCAATCACTATCTATGCTTAATGGTTGCTTTTATATGTTAATCATTAAATTATGCTTCAAAAGTTGCTATGTTGACAAGAAATAATTTAAAATTTTTATTTTTTTATGTTACAAAATTTACGTGACAGACGGATGGAATGACTCTTTTCGGGAATTTATGTATTCAAATTTTTTATTTCTGTTATAGCATTTGGTATTATTGAGTTGTAGGCATTTGATTATGTTGATATTAATGCATATTTACTTCCATCACTCAATGCTGCTTCGAATTAAATTTGAATTAATCAAAATTTGCGATGAGAACCCTACAATTCCTTGATAATTTGTAAGGTTTTTCTTTAAAAAAAAACCATACAAATTCTAGCAAAACCTTACAAATTATCAAGGAATTGTACGGTTCTCATCACATCTCTGAATTAAATCCTTTAATAAATCCCAAGAATCAAGAATATCATCATTAAGGTAAGAAAAATCTTAAACGATAAAAACTTATTCAAATTTATTTTACATTATAGCATAGTTGCGGTATTAAAGCCCCTAATTTTAATATTAAATTTCAAAATAATGGAAAGTGAAAATTTAGATCAAATAAATTCTGACCAAAATAATGTGAATTCAACGATAAGTAAGGCAGAAGCAAGAAGGCGAAGGATACTAGAAAACAGCAATAATCGTCTTGGTAAAATCACTGGACGAGTTCACAATGAAGGTACGAAATAAAGTTTAAGAATTGTGAAAAAAACATGACATTTAAAAATAAATTTATTTATTTTAAGAAATACCAAAAGTTGAGGTAATCGAGTCAAATGGAGTTTATCCAGATCCAGAGTTTGAAAGAGACGTTTTTGAAGCATCCAATAGTCTAAATCCTAGCAATAATCAAGATGTTTTTGAGTTATTAAAGACATTACAGCAAGATAAAAACATAACATCCGAACATGAAGGACCAAAACAACAGCAAGTTCCACAAAGTCCATTTTCAAAATTCATTCGATCAAAATATCCAATAATTATCATTGCATTGCTTGCTTATGTGCTATTTGCATTAAGAATGGACAGCATAATTGGAAGTTCAGTCTTCATCTTATTAATAATATGGGAAGTTTTTGAATTTATTATGACTGCTTTTGTCCTCAATGAACCTGTGCAGCAGAATCAATTTACCGTACTAATTGGAATGTTTCTAGGCCTTGATGCACGCGCCATACAGATTCTAATGAAAATACTTGGATTATTTAACAAAATTCTTCGAGATATTGCAACATTTTTATTCACATTCGTTTTTGCCCATTTATTTTATAGCTATACAATTACTGGTGAGAGTATGAGTGAAATCTTAGATAAAGATTTCAATAATTTATTAGGAAAGGATGAACTGTAAATCATATGTGCATAAGAAATGATTTAAAAAAATTAAAATAAAAAGTTTGATAATTAAATAACGGTTTTTTTATTTTTGAATTTTCAATTATCTTCAACCGCCATTTAATTTTTAAAAATTTCAAGAGTTATCAGAGTTACGTGATCATAATGCGCATTTTATGATCTCTTAAAACTAGCATTAATCTTAAAAGTTTACCTTCTGTTGCTAGATCTAAGTTAATTACTACCTGAAATATGTTAGTAAATATTTAACACAATAAAGTTTTAGAATGCAATAATTGAGAATCAGCAATAAAATACTCTAAAAAGGATAATCGAGGATCAAGACAGACAGTCAAGAATGCGCATTTTCTGAAAAAGTACGCTAAAAGACGCGAGAATAATAGAAAAATAAAAATTTCTTAATAAAACACATTTATTGTGTGAATTTAATAGTTTTATGTCTAATATTAAGAAGTAAATACATGATTAAAGTGTAGAGATCAATAAATAGAATGGTAATGAGTTCCGAAACGAAAGAAGTTAAAGAATTAAATGGTAAAAAGACATCGTCAAACTCGCCATTAAATTCGAGTAGTAAGCAGCCAGTTGAGACACCAGAGACTTCAGACGATGATAGCCGTAAGTTTATAATCAGTTTTATCAACATCCAGACGCTTCAATTAATCATTTTTTAACATTTTCTTTAACATCCAAATATGCAGTTTCAAAAAAGAATCTCAATAAATCCAAGAACAATGGCAAAAGTGAATATGAGGGTGAGTTTCTGTGTTCCTTAATCTCTTGTCGATATCTGCATAGCGTGCATTAACAAAAGTCGTGATTTAATTCGTGCTTTAAACCAACCCAAAATTTATTGATTTTAATTTTCTTTTCTCAAAGAATGCTTTTATGGACCTTCCATACAGCATCCACTGATCATGTTTTTATGATTCATTTTCATAATTTTCTTTGTAATGTGAAAATTTAGGTCAGAAAAATGAATTTTTAATTATTAAAAAATTTAACGATCAAAAAATATTTAAATTTCATGCTTAAATTTCAAATCTTTTAAAAAATAACAGTATCGATTTTTATGCTACAAATTTATAGTCGCTAGTTTTAGATGTCTTAATGAGAAAAGTAACGTTATATTATGCGTAAAAACTTTTCATGAACAACAAGCATTAAATTCTCGTTCTCATTTCTCTTCTACAGAAAAAATTCGCGTTGGTAAAGACTATCAGGCAGTAGTTCCTGAACTTAATCCTAAGAAAAGTGATAATTACACAGAAAAGGCACTTTTGGTGTGGTCACCAGCAAAGGATATTCCAGACAGTAAATTAGAAGAATATGTAGACTTAGCAAATGTCCGTTATGGCTATAATACAGAACAGGCTTTAGGTATGCTTTTTTGGCATAAGCATGATTTAGAAAAGGCACTACTGGATTTAGGTAATTTCACTCCATTTCCTGAAGAATGGTCAAAAGAGGATAAAGTGCTTTTCGAGCAAGCTTTTCAATTTCACGGAAAATGTTTTCATCGAATTCGTCAAATGGTAAGTTTTTGAGTCATACAAGATTTGCTTTTTTTTTGTCATAATTTAAAGAATCTAATCAATTTTTAAATATTTCACATCCACAGCTTCCCGACAAATCAATTGCCAGCCTTGTAAGATACTATTATTCATGGAAGAAGACGAGACATCGTACAAGCATAATGGATCGTCAAGAAAAGCGTAAAAATGATGGAATTGAGAATGGAAATGACGATGACTTATCTGAGAATTCTGACGTTGAAGATAAGGTGAGTTGAGATGATTCCTTTTATTATTTTATTTTAATTTAGTCAGTTTTGTATAGCAATTAATAATAATTCCTGATGATTTAAATCTCCATCAATCTCTTGCTCTTAAATGTGCGACATGATATTTTTTTTCTAATTTTTTCAATTTATTATAAATAAATTAAATTAAATTAAATAATTTAGAAATTTTCGAGGCCGATTCGAGGAATTCAAAGGACAAGTCGTTCGCCAACTCGAACAAACGTGTCCAATTTAAATGCTGATAATTTATCGTCAAAAATTTCTTCC
Source organism: Chironomus striatipennis (assembly GCA_026123125.1). Lineage (NCBI taxonomy): Eukaryota > Metazoa > Arthropoda > Insecta > Diptera > Chironomidae > Chironomus > Chironomus striatipennis. The sequence goes on from CM047394.1 coordinate 39,579,206, forward strand.
GCAAAAGTTCAGGTGCTTGCGATAAATTCATTCAATTTTTTGTCTATTTCATAATATACTTAATTTATACTTTATATAAAATCACTAATTTTTATTAGTACATTGATATCTTTTTTTTGGTTCTGTTTCAAAATCATTATTATACTTCTCATCCTCAACTTTATACACACACATTAAGAATAATATAAAATTATTATGTGTTATGCTTTATAGACGACATATTCCTAATTATAAGCGCACATCTTGTTTCATGCATTAATAACTTTCTTGCCTTAATAACTTTTCTTATCATTTTAATCGAAACATAATTGGCAATATATGTTTTATCACACTTCTTTTAATGTTTTTATGGTGCTTATCAGTATTTTTGTGATTGAATTTTGTTGGATTTTTAACGATCTTAAACAATTTGAATGTTAACGGTTTTCATAAATTTGAATTTTAGTGATAAAAGTTCAAAACATGGCGTAAAAATATAATTTTAAAATTAACGGTTCTCAAAATTTTGAACAATTTTAAATGAAATTTAAACTATTTTTTAACGGTTTTCAAAATTTTGAACAATTTCAATTGAAATTCAAATTATTTTTTAGCGCTTTTCAAAATTTTAATTTTCACCGTTAAATTTTTTTTAAAAATATTTTTTCGTTAAAAATCTCAAAACTAAGTTTAATCCCAATTAATAAGCAAATTTTTGTATCCATCAATATGATTTCTGTTCCTTTATTGTTTGATTCCCCAATATTTAACTGATTTTCTCTATCTTTCTCCCTTTTCTTGCTCGTCTCTACTCTACTTGCTAAAATAAATCTTGAATCATTGATGACTAATGCGAAAATGATAGGATGTAAAAAGAGTAACTGGAATAAATAGAATTGAGAATAAGGATACTGGATATTCATCGTCCTCGTCATCCTCAAACGGTATTTCAAAGTTATCATCACTAAATTGTCAGAACTGTAAAGTCTTATGTAATGAGCTTAAACCAACGACATCTGGAAGCTTCTGTTCCAGTTGTTTTCAACATTGGAGGTATTTTTTCATATTTTTTTCGGTTTTTGGTTGATTTTCCACATTTTTTTGGCATTTTTCTAATTTTGCACAAATTCGTAACAATTTAATAGACGTACTGGTGAATTGAGACCTATTTCTGGACCAAATGTTCAACGTCCACGTTCAAAAAATAACAAATTGTATTACTATCAAGGATATCATGATGGATCTATAAAATATAAACGTAAACCGCCAAAAGGAATGTATATAAATCATGATGATGTGTTAAAATTGGCTGCACAAGAGCTAAATGAAACAATGACGCCGCGTAAGCAACCAGTTCCACCTAAATTTGATCTCTTGGCTGAAACTGATCGTGAAATCAGTGTTCTATATAGTCAAGTAAGAATTCTCACTCTTTTTTTCGTCTTTAATGCACTTACTTAATGTTTTTCTTCTCTTTTTTTCTTTTTTATTCCTTTATTTCCATCCCCAAAACATAATTTTTATTGACATTCTCGTCACGTAGATTCAAGCAAATAAGCAAAAAATCAGTTGTATGAAATCAAACAATGAATCTTTCCACGATACTCGACAAGCTGAGGAAGTTGCTTTGAGTCGTGTTAATATAAGATGGACAAAAGATGAATTAGCACTTGCTATAATGGGATTTCGTAAATTTGGTCAGAATTTTAAGGTAAAGCATAATTGAAAAAAAAAAATAATTTAAAGGATTAGAAAAGTTAATTTTCATAATAAATTAATCGTAGGCAATTGCTGAAGTCATTTCAACAAAAACAGAATCACATGTTCGTAAATTTTTCATTAAATCTCGTAAAAGTCGGAATTTGGACACTGTTTGTCAAGAGGCTACTTCCTCAACAGCACAACAACAGAGCAATAGTAATGATGGAGAATCGAAGCAAGATAATAGTATTGAAATCATGGAGGTTGTTAGTTGACCTTTTTATTGTATATTTGCTAACACTTCTCGATAGAGATATTGTCCGTTATTTCGTACAAAAATTTGAATTTGAATGCTGTATGTGTACGAAAAATTTACACTAACACAAATGCAATGCAAATTTTGGATTTGTCATTTTTAGAATAAATGTATTATTTTTCATTTCCATAAAGGTTTATCTATAGAGTTTTAAAGGTATTCTATCAATTCAAGCGTAAAAATGTTCTTTAAAAACTCAAATATTGAGTTAAAATCGCAAATCAATTCTGATTGGTTCATTTGCTAACATCACTAATACAAGTGTACACACACACCATGATAATAAAATAAATTTTAATTCTGTTAATTTAATTAAAATTCCTAATAGTTGGTACATTTTAAATAGGCTTATTTAATAGCGAAATAGATTTTCTATCGAAAAAATCAATTGTAACATTACTTTAATAAACAGAAATTAAGATTTCATCGAATTTTTCTTATAAAGATTTAACGGACAAGTTGTACTAAAATAAGGCGTACTAAAAATCCTTATTTCAAATTTTGTACTAAAATAAGGAAAACCGTTACGTATTGAGAAGTGTTGGTATATTTGCTTTTAAGTCTGTCTGCCAATTCAATGGACTAGAATTAAAAATTAGATTTTCAAAAATTTAAACGGCCAAAAAAATTTTGAATTTCATCAGTAAAATGATTAAAAACTTAACGGTCAAATTTTTTTTGAAATTTAAAAATAATTCCAAATTTAACAGTAAAAAAATTCAAAGTTGAATTTTCAATTCAAAATTTAACGGTTTTTTGAAGTTATAAGCTTAGTACTTTTTATTGGCAGACGACATTCTACGGACGTCTTTAAATTTAATCCCTGATAATTTTTTAACTTTTTTTTTATATACTTCAGATTGACTCGGATGACGACATGAAGACTGAGCATAGTAACGAAAATGGTAACAATACAGGAAATAATGGAACAAATGGCACTAAGAACGAAGAAAGTAATGTAAAGGTTCAGGGAAAAGCTAGTATTGTATTGGTCAATACAGCAAAATCGCTGAAACGTAAACATGAAAATGACACAAATAAAAGAAATTCAACGGATGCTTTGGACGAAGAAAGTGCACAAAAGAAGTTTGCACCATTCATAGGCGATAAGAATGAAATAACAATAACTCCAATTAGAAAAGTATCTGCTGATGATAAGCAAAACGCAACTGTTGCATGAAAGTAGTAAAATAAAAATTCAAATTCTACTTTTCATATCTTTTCCAATAACATTTGCGATTTTATATTAGTTTAATTCTTTTTTTTTTTTATTTACATAAGTAATCATAAATAATTAAAATTATATCCTTGGCTTTCTTCAAAATGTGAAAACAAATTTTTGATCAATCAATTTGCGAAGAATAATGTGAGAAAAAAAAAATATATATATAATTGAAATGTGAAGTAACTTATACCTAGAATAAACATTTGAATGATTTTTTGCATAAAAAATTGTATTTTTTTTTTCAATTTTGTGACATTTCAGGATCTTTAAATTTAACGGTTTTTGAAAATTCAAAAATTAATTGTAAAAAATATTTTGAATTTTAGATTTTCAAAATTTCAAAATCCGTTAAAACTTGAAAATTGTCAACAGATGTAAAAATCATGATTTTGCAAAAGAGAAACTAATTGACCGAACAGAAAAGGTGACAACGAGGAGTCATTAATAAAAGATTAAGTAATTAAGTGATAAAACTCAATTTCCAAGACGCCAGACAGTAGTATTTTAATTAAATGTCAACAGCAAGTGAGTTGACTTGACTTGAGGCTTGTCGTGGTAATAAATAAGTAATAAACATGACCAAATTTAGTATGACTGTGAAGTATGTTTCAGGGATACGAGTTTATGACACGAAAATTTCTCCAATTAAATGTTTTATTGCTAAATTTATTACAGGCATTTTGAGGTATAATGTATGTGTCTACATCAAATGAGGTAAGATTAACGGGGAATATGGATATGCTTGCTGTGGACCAAATAAGGAGCTGAACAGATCTTGCTATTAATTATCATTCTGGAATGTCATTGGAATGCTTTCCAAATTATCTTGGAATATTCCAAGATTTCCAGTCAATTCCAATTAAAATTTAAATTTTTGAAAACCGTTAAATTTTAAAACTTGGATTTCAAAGGAATTTTAAACATTTTAAGCTGACTCAAGCACAAAATATGTTCTCGAATAGAGCAACGACCTGCACGATTCATTTCAATGCTATCTTAATGGTTAATTAATTGACATGCATTAATCACAGTGACTGGTTGTTTATAAGGTAATTTTATGATAAGAATTGACTTAATTTGAACACAAAAATGCTGAAAAATTAGAAATAAATCAAAACAAGTGACTTTTCTATAAAGAATGTTTGATATTTCATTTTATTATAATGCATCAAAAAAGAGAAGGAATTTTAACAATACAAAAAATTTTTTTTCAGTTCTTAAAATTTAATTAAACAGGTTAGTAAAAAATACCATTTTTTTCAATATATTATAAAATAATCATAATAAAAAGTGTGTGTGTGTTTATATTGTAAGCGATTGTCCCTTCATTGAAAAAAATGCTGAGAATTATCGAAAAATGCTTTCAACATCGATAATCAATTTTATGCATCGACATGTTTTCTCAAAATGGAACTTAAGTAAATGTTTTTTTTTTTTTTTGATTTGTTTCATATTTTAATTAATTTTTATGGGAAAAAATTAAGCAGAAACAAGAAGTTGAATAATGTAGATATAAAAATGCATGTAGGCCTATAAATGTATCTAGTATATATGTATAAAATGACATCTTATTTTCCCCAATCGAGTTAGTCACTGTACCAAAAAATTTTTTCTTCATCTTTCATTGAGAATTGGTTAAATTTGATTAACATTATATTGTTATTATTTTTTTTTTACTTCTATAATTATTTGCTTTTTTTCTTTTTTTGCAGTTTAAATATAAAGATATACAAAAAAATTCTTTCGATCCCTTTTATGGAGGCTGCTCATTTGTCACATCCATCAAATTCAACAATTTTAAAAAATAACGGTTTTTTATTTTTTGAATTTTTAATAAGTTCAAAATTCAAAAAAAATTTGACCGTTATTTTTTTAAAACTTTCAAACTTTTTTTGACCGTTATTTTTTAAAACTTTCAAAAAATTTTTGACCGTTATTTTTTAAAACTTTCAAAATATTTTTTGATGGAAATACAATTTATGACAGACACCAATTTTTATTGTTGGCTCACTTGTAAGGTTTCCCGATACGCTTCTTGACAGAACATTTGAAGACTTTTTTTCATGTTTCATTGAAATTTCAAAAATGGCACTTTACTAATAAACAAAAATACTTTCATGCATGACGCGAAACACATCTCCATGTTGGTTCATTAAATGAACTCATGGAGCTTATTTGACAGTTATAAAGAATCCATGATTATTATTCATATGTAAAAAAAATGTGTCAACGAATCGAACTGAATTGTTGTGGATTTAAAAATGATTTTTTTTTAATGATAAATTCTCGCATTTGCGTGATTTTTTTAACTTTTAATTTTTTAATAATTGGAAATTCTTTCCTTAATTTCAAAAATGAAAATGAAAATAATTTTAATAATATTAAATAATAATAATTTTTTTTAAAAAAAGACTTGCTGCTTTCCTCTTTAGAACTTTTTCTTTTGCTTTCATTCAAGCTTTGATTCTTCGCCATCCATTGATTCATCTTGAATGGAACTATCGTCACTGCCACGTTTAGGTGTTGAAAGACGTCCAGCTGTACTGAAATTCATAGATGAGCTACCAGCGCCGCGTCTATAAAAAATAGAATTAAGCATATTTGAGATATTTTAAAGCTGTTAAGCTACTAAGTTTATGTTTGTTAAAAATTGTTAAAAACGCTATGTAAGCATGCTTTTTGGTATTTTTTTAGTGCATTTTCGTCAGCGAGTTTATTATGACTTGCTTGTTTTGCAGTTTATAGTAAATTGGAAAAAGCTATGTTTTGAGAAATGATGTCACTGAGGCAGTCATATGTTGAGTTAGGTATGAGATTTTAATGTTAAATTGTCTGAGTCACATCTTATCAAATGAGTCAGATTTGGAAAGGAAAGGCTGCAGAATTAAGTCAATATTATTTTTCTTCTGTTAAGCAGCAAATATTTGAGAAAGAACGTTAAAAATTCCAAATTCTGAAAGCTCAATATTTAGAAAGCCGTTAAAATTCGAATATCAGAAAAAAGTTAAATATTCAAATTTTAAAAAATCGTTAATTTATAAATGTTCAAATTTTGAAAAAACTGATCAAAAATTCAAATTTTGAAAAATCGTTATTTTATAAATGATCAAATTTTGAAAAAACTGAACAAAAATTCAAATTTGAAAAAGTCGTTAATTTTAAAAAGGTTCAAATTTTGAAAAACTAATAAAAAATTCAAATTTAAAAAAGTTGTTATATTTTATTAAAAATCTCAAAAATTCAACAATAATAAAATTCATCATTCTAACAAGCTTAACAAAAATGCACTTTGATGACTCCTTCACTATTTCTCATAAATTAATTACTGTTCAAGTACATGATTAAACATGTGTGTGTGTGAATATGCAAATTGGAATCATTAGAAATTATGGAATTAGTGTGACAATTAAATGTCATTTTGTTACAATTAAGTAGGAATAAAAAAAAGACTTCTGATGCACGTAGAAAACATCATAAATAAATTAAACTTGTTGTATATAGTTTGTTCATTCATTTCTACATAAACGACATAAAGAAATAAAATAAATTAAAAAAAAAAAAAACAAAATCATGGCTGTGGTTAGAGTAAAAATCAAGCTTTAAATGGAAATTAATTAATGTCAAATATATGTGGGATTTTCGAAAAATGATTTTTTTTTAAAAAAAAAATAACAAATAAGAACATTTAGGAACTAAGAAAAGTCTCGTGTGTTAAACTAAAACTTGACACTCAACAGAAAAATTGGATTGGAAATTTACCTTAATTTTTTTTACTATATTTGGTCTATAAAGGAACTTAACTAACGATAACTTTGTATGGTAATTCATTTAATTTTTCTGATATATAAGTTATTAGATTTAAAGGAAGTTCAACAATGATTCGTTCGTGTGCGTAAAGTTTCATTTGGAATGCTATTTTTAATTATCGTTTAACATTGTCAGTTCATCCTAGATTCGTTATTATTTGAGTTTAATTTTTTTTTTATTTTTAGTTAAATTTATGCAAATGATGTTGGAGAAATGAAAGAAGAAGAAGAATAAGAAGAAATTTTTCATGTGTAATATTGGAATTAAAAATTTTTTTGCTGATTCATCATCATGGTTTATAGTCATGAATGTTTTTCTTTTGTGATTCAATATTATTATTTATAATCGTATTGATCTCTCACCTTAATTTTGATTTCAATGTATTCAATTCGCGATTTAGTGATTCTTGTGACTCCAGCATGTCCTCCATGTCGCGTTGTGCTTTTCGCTTTTGTGTCTTCTCTTTTTGAATTTCTTCCTCCGCTTCATCAAGATTGCGTTTAAGTATCTTATTTCGGTTATTCAACTGTAATTGAAATTAAATATTTGGGTTGTTTATTAATTAATTGTCATAAAAGTTGATTTTAATGTGATTTTTAAAATAACGGTTTTTAAAAAAAAAAAAAAATTGGATTTTAAAAACAATTCAAATTTTTAAAAACCGTTAAATTCTGATAAAATTCAAATTTTTGAAAACCGTTAAATTTTAGCATTTTAAAAATTTTCGAATTTCAAAAAGTCGTTAATAAAGCTTACCTTTTCGATTTGTTCTTTATAAGAGTCAGCATGTCTGCGCTCGTCTTCAATATTCATCGTCAATTCTTTAATCTTCTTCTCTAATTTGCGGTTGTTCTTTTGCTGGACTAGTCTCTCTTTAGCTTCATTCTCCAATTGCTCTTCCAAATTAGCGATCTTTGCTTCCAGTGTCGATACTTGAGACTTTAATTTTGTACGTTGGGATGTTTCAATTTCAGCCAATTTTGCCTTCAAGTCCTTATTTTGACGTTCAAGTAATGTTCTGGCATTTTCGTGTTTCTGTGCATTTGATTTTTCTGTCGCCAATTCTGTTGTAATTTGTTCAATGCTTAATTGAGCTTTACGATTACGATCGACAAGAATTTCTGAATTTGATTGCTCTTCTTCCAATTCCTCTTCGAGGGCAGCAATGCGTGCTTCTAATCGTCTCTTTTCATCAATCATTAATGATCCTTTACTGGAATTACTATTAATCTCTTCCTGAAGCTCATCACGTTCAGCTTCAGCAGCACGACGAGCTCGTTCAGAGCTTGCTAAATCTTCTGTCAATTGTATGACTTCGGCTTCAAGAACTTTAATTTTTCGTTCAGCTTCCTTACTGAGCGCTGCAAGTTCTTCTTTAGCTGCCTTTGCATCCTCGGCTTCACGAATGACATCCTTCATTTGAGCTTGAAGTTTCTTGGCTTGTTTCAAGGCATCTTCTTTAACTTTATTATTCATTTCAAGTGTGGCTTCAACATCCTTCAAATCACCTTCCAATTTCTTCTTGGCAGCAACAGCAGCTGTTCTTTGCTTCCTTTCTTCCTCAAGTTCTGTCTCTAAGTCACGCAATTGCTTCATTAATCCACGACGTTTCTCTTCAGCTTGTTCCTCCTTTGCCTGAAGATCTCTCTCGAATTGTGTACGTAATGCTTGTGTATTAACTTCAAGACGTAACTTGGCATCTTCTGTGAGTTGTAAGTCATCTTCCAATTCTTCATTTTGTGCCTTTAATTCAGCTAATTGACTCTCAAGTGCACGTTTTGCTTTCTCCAATTCGTGAACATTTTTGTCGGCAGTTCCCTAAATAAATGAATCACAATATAAATGAATCATGTACCTAAAAATGTTGTATGAATCTTACCTGATTATTTGCCAATTCGTCCAATTCATTTTGTAAGACTTTTCTCTTTGTTTCCAAATCTTCAATCTTCTCATAAGCTTCGTCGAGTTCACGAGTAAGTGACAAAACTTTTGTTTCCTTTTCACGTGCATCTCTTTCAGCAGCATCACGTTCTTGAGCATATTGTTCACTGACAGCCTTTTCTTCTGATATAACTTTATCAAAGACTTTTTGTTTCTTCTCCAATTCCAATACTTTTGTACGTTGTGCTTCCAATTCAATTGTGGCATCTTCGAGTTCTGATTGAAGCTTCTTTTTGCTCTTATCAAGACGATCGTTGGCTGTTTGTAATTCCTGAATTTGACGTTGTAATGTTTCGACATCTTTGCTGAGTTTTTTCTTCGATTCTTCAAGTTCCTTGATGAAATCAGCTGCAATTATGTGACATGATTAATATTATTAGTCATGATAAATTAACATTAATTAACTTACATTCTTCATCAGCTCTCTTTTTCATTTCTTGCATTTGGAACGTTAATTCAGCCATCTTCTTCTCATATCCTCTCTTAGCTTCCATATCCTCCTCTAATTGTTCTTGTAATGCCTCCTTTTCACTTTCAAGTTGACGTAATTTGGAACTGAGAGCTAATTTTTGTCTGGTTTCTTCCTCAAGCAATTGCTGTGATTCTGATAATTGACTTTCAATTGTGCTGGCTGATTTTATAGCTGCTGATGCTTTTGTTTCAGCTTCTTCTAATTGTTGTGTTAAGGAGTCTGATTCTTGCTGTAATTTGGCCATCTTTTCTTGCATTTCTGACCTCACACGTTCAAGTTCAGCATATTTCATCTAATTTTGAATAAAATAAAAAAAAAAAATTAACGGTTAAAAATTATTAGGTATATGAAAAAATTTAAATTTGAAAAAATCGTTAAAAATCTAAAAATGAAAAATCAATTAGGAGAAAAAAAATACTTACTTGAACTTCAGAGAACTGCTGTTCAGCTTGTTTACGCCGCCTATCATTCTCTTGACGCGATTGATTGACATTACGCAATTCGGATGTTAAATCAGCATTTTCTGCCTCGAGAGTTTGCTTTTGTTTCTCTAAGCCCATTTTAGCCTTTTTGAAATTTTCGAGCTGTTCATTGATTAGTGTCAATTCCTGTGTATGCTTATGACGCATATCTTGTAAGTGACTTTCATGATTGCCCGTTTCCTCTTCGAGTGCTTTCTTCAATGAGGCAACTTCTTGTTCTCTCTTTGAACGCAATTCTTGTTGTGCTGTTTAAAAAAAAAAAAAAAAGTTGATTGATGAAAATAATAAAAATTAATTAAAAATATGAAAAAATATCAATGAAAATTACCAGCAGTTGTATCTAAAGAATCAAGTAGTTCATTCTTAAGTGCCTCCAATTCCTCATTAAGATCGCGCTTCTGTTTTTCTGCTTTTGCACGAGCTGCTTTTTCAGCTTCTAAATCTTCTTGAATTTCAATCAATTGTGATTCAAGTTCACGTTGTAATTTTTGTGCATTTGCTTTAGCGGCAGATTCCTCATCGATTCTCAACAAAGTTGTTGTCAATTCCTCTTCACGTTTAAGTAATTGTTGCTGAATTTCTTCAACTTGAATGCGTTTTTCATTCAATTGTTCCTTTAAGTCAGCAACTTCTGACTCAATTTTTCTCTTAGTTCTATCTGATTCTTGTCTTTGTTGATGGTCCTTTCTTAAACGTTCTTCTAATTCAGCAATGGAAGCTTCATGCTTAACCTGATTGAGATAAATTTAAAAGATTATGAAATTAATGGAAATTAAAAATTAAAAAAAAAATAACGAAAGTTTAAAATTTAAAAAATTGATTCTTAGGTTCAAAAATTGAACTTGAAATTTTTGAGTGTCCAAATTAACGGAAAATTTGAATTCAAAAATTCATAAAGTTCAAATTTTGAACTTGGTATAAAAAAAAATGAAACGAACCTTTAATTTGGCTAAATGTTTGGCCTTCTCTTCCTCTTCAGCAAGAGTCTGTGATAAGTCATTGGCACGTTCTTCGAGAACTTTCTTTTCCTTTAATAATTTCTGATTTTGATCATCAGTTGCTGCTAAATCCTCCTCATACTTTTTAATTTTTGCATCAAGTTGAACCTTTTCAAGTTGTAATTTTTGTCTGGCTGCTTCTTCTTCTTCGAGTTGTTCCTCCAAATCTTGAATATTTGATTGCAATTTTTTCTTCTCATTAGTAAGTGCATTGACCCGTTCTTCTTCTTCCTCGACACGAGCTTCCAAATCTTGCATCATTTCTTCTAATTCTTGTTTTCTTGATGCCAATCGCATTCTACTTTCTTCAGCTTCTGCACATAATTCAATTTCAGCCTGTAATTGTTCAGCCAAATGGGTCTTTTCTTCGATCGCATTTTGATATTTTTTCTCATAATCGGAAGTAGCTTTTGACAGACCTTCCAATTTTTCGCGAATCTGACGCAATTCATCTTCTTTTTGAACGAGTTTTTCTTCTTGCTTTGTTACTTCCAATAATGGCTTAACTTTTGTATACAAACGCCACCATTGCCAGTTTCGCAATTTTAGATAAGCAGCACAGTTACGTTGAATAATTCTGATGGCATTTAATTGTTGTAGACGCTTCTGATAATTTCTGCGTGCTAAAAATCCACGACAGAATGCTTGGAAGTTTACAATCAAATCAGTGATTTTATAGTCACGTTCTTCTTCAAGATGTGCCAAAACACCAGCACGGAAAAAGATTTTAGATTGTCCAACACGGAATAAGTTACCATCAAGTTCTAATGCCTGAATCATCTTCTCGCATGCCTTCTTTCCATCCATAAAGCCTTTTGGAATGACATTTGGTGTCAATAGTTCATAACGTTGACGGAATTCTTGGAATGGAATTCGATTGGGAAAACCTTGACGACAAATACGAATCCCTTCTAAAACACCATTACAACGTAATTGATCAAGTACAAGTTGTGCCTCAATTTTACCAGCACGCTTCTCATGATTAGGCAAAATACAACGAACAAAGTTTGGATTTGTGTTCCTTAATGTGTCCATTAATTTTGACAATTGTTCTTTGTACAAATGTGAGACAGTTCTGAACATTCCCTTACGAGTACGAGCTCCAAATTGTGTATCATTTAATGCTGATTGTTGTGCCATTCCAACAATTTCTGCATCCTTCCAGATTTGAATGACAAATGGATCTTGTGAAGCTTGCAATAATTGAACAATATTCTCATTCAATGGATCCATATTCTTCATCAACCATTTAGCAGCTGAATAATCAACTTTACCAGCATAATGCACAACTGCAAAATCGGCAACGCCACGGAAATCAGTTTTGACAAATTTAGGATGTTGATGATGTGCTGTTGTCAATTTTTCAACAAATGTCTTATCAGTTGCTTTTGGGAACCAACACTCCTCGTCAAGATAAGCCATAATTCCGCCTGGCTTATCAATCAAATCAATTGTTGGCTGCAAGTCGAGACCAAAGTCAATGAATTTCCATTCGATTCCTTCACGCTGATATTCTTCTTGCTCCAAAATAAACATTGTGTGATTGAAGAGCTGTTGTAACTTTTCATTAGTATAATTTATACAACTGTTGATGAAAAAGAGAAAAAAAGTGTGATAATTAGTTTCTTTTAGCGCAATTTGTTCTTACTGCTAAAAGGTACTGTCTAGATTTTAAGCCAAGTGACTTGCAAATGGAATGGGTCAGAAAACCGTTATTCAAAAATTTAAAAATTTTCAAAAAAAAAAACTTTTCCAAAAAAAACTTTTCAAATTTTTTGTGACCGTTAAATTTCAAAATTCTTTTTGACTGTTAAATTCTTAATCAATTTCTAATGGTATTAATGACCATTATTTCAAGAAAATTTTTTTTCAAGATTTTCTCATCTGTAAAAATGCGCGCTTTCGTCATTCATGATCATCCACGTCTACACTAGTTTTCTGTCTGCAAACTCTCAACCATTCATCTCACTGACTTGAAACAAAAAACTTATCAAATTATTTTTTCGTATTCATCTTCAAGCCGTCAAGCGATTTGTTTCTTAAAGATGGAATTTAAAATATTTTCGATGAGAGAATCATAAAAACATTTTTGCTAATAAATTTGATAATATTGGCCATATAAACATGCTAATCATAACTATACCCTCATAAAATAAAAAATTATTAAAAGTCGCCGCAATTTCTCTGTGATGAAAATTTGCTTTTGAACACTTTATATTGCTATTTTCATAATTTTTATGGATGCGAATCTCTCGGAATAAGGCCATTTAATACTTAAATTAAGAGCTATTTTTAATTAGCTAATATTAGTCAGAACTTTTTTTTTTTTTTAATTTGATTTAGGATGAACAGTGAGTCAACTGACACACCTGACATCCACAAACATTAAAAATTTTATGATTTACTTACAGTTGCTCGAAAGAGTTGAGCTCAAAGATTTCAAATCCAGCCATATCGAGAATACCAATGAATGAAGCACCCTGACGCTTTGTCCTGTCAAGTGAACGATTAATACGATTCACAAGCCATTTGAACATTCTCTCATAGCAAGCCTTAGCAATTGCCTCAACAGCAAATTCAACTTGCTCCTTCGTTTGAGCTTTTGTAACAAAATCGCGTCCTACTTTAATGCGTGGCGTTAAGAATGCTTTTGTCATGTCAGTTACACTCAATCCCAATAAATGAGCAATCTTTTGTGCAACCGTATTATCTGGTAATGTTGCTTGATCATTGTTACGTTCCTGTTTGAATTTCATTGAGCCAAACAGTAAGACAGCACTGACAATACGGAAAATGGAATTAAAATCTTCATTGGTCATTCCCATTATATTCATAGACTTGACTGTCGCTTGGAATTCTTGATAATCATCTACACCAGCAACTGGTAAACTTCCATTTGATAAAAATGGATAACTCTTTATATCATCGAGGATGTATTTTTCACGCTGTTCAGCACTGGCTCCAGAAAGTAATTGATAAAAGATATGGAATGTTCGTTCATCTTTTGCTTGACGTATAGCTCTTGACTTTTCCAACAAATATGTCTCAATATTAGCACCAGAAATATAACCGGAAGCATCAAAATTTATACGAATAAATTTACCCTATTATTGGAATTAAAATTCATCTCATTAATAAAATATTCATAAATTTAATGTTTATATGACTTACGAATCTTGAAGAGTTGTCATTCTTAACAGTTTTAGCATTTCCAAATGCCTCGAGAATTGGATTAGCTTGAAGTAATTGTTGTTCCAACTCACCCTGTAAAATTTTAAAGGAAATTTAATTTATCAAATCTTTATCACTCATTTCATAATTCCATAAATAATTATGAGTCATTATTAAATAAACATTTAAAATTGTGATAACCATGCATCGCAAAATGATAATAATTTTTATTTTTTTTTTTTTCAAGATATATGGATGTGTGCATATATGAAAATACGAAAATTGTAAGGCAGGGTTTTGACCTCTGAAACCATACAAAAAGTTGTTCTCAGTACAGCGGTTTGTCAATTCTTCATGTATTTACTGCAATTCGTGTAAATATTAGCTGCCTTAAGCTAAGACCTTTTAAGATTTTAAATGAATTGAGACTTTTTTTAATGAAATTTTAGACTCAATTAAATTTTAGCAGTTTTTTTTTTGGATTTTGAATTTATCTAAAAAAAATAACGGTTTCAAAAAAATTTGAATTTTTGAACAAAAAATTTGTCAAAACTTTACTGGTTGCTAAAAATTTGAAAACTTTTATAACAATTTGGTTTTCAACGGTTTTCAAAAATTCAAAATTTTGAAAACTTTAAATGTCAAAAATACGTTAAAATTCTTAAAACATTAAATCAACATTTAAATTAAACTTAGGACGACTTCGAACATTAATATGAATGAATAAAGCCCTCGAGATACAAAAATAGAATAAAAAGACTAGCCTTGAAAAGTTTAAATAAAGTTTTCTAAACTTTTCCAGACACGAAACACTGAATGATGGACTGAACTGAATTTGCATGCATGCCAAACATCCATAAATCATGAGATATACTTTTTTTTCTACAAATCAAGAAGAAACACATACAATGAATGAATGAATGGAGACAAAACTAATGTGTGTAATATAAGACAAAATCTGCAATTTGAAGGAATGCAATGGGAAAGACTAAATATAGACTAAATAATGTGTGTGTATACATAAAGGAATCATTAAATTGCACAGAGAAGAAAAAAAAAAGTATCTAATTGGAAACAAATTGAGCGAGAATACAAAATAGGAAATGACAAATTGATATATTTATGCCTAAAACAATAATAATCTTTTCGCATGCCTAATTGAATATCTCAATAATAAATAAAAGTTTATTACAAGCGCTTGAATCATATTGAAGATGCTTTTTTTTTAAAAAAAAAAAAGAAGCAACAAAATCTAAGTGCAATTAACGTTCTTTTTTAGTTCTCTAAACTTGAAATGAAACTTTATATATACATTACCGCAAATGTTGAGCCTGAACCCTGAATTTTCATTTTGATACATATTTTTTTTTTTTTTTTTAGTTCAAATATTGTGTTAATTTTGGATTTATGTGTTAACAATTTTCAAATTTTTATTTTTTTATATTTTTTTGAGGGAAGTAAGGGAAGCAGATGAGAGAGAAAAAAAAAATTAGTAATCAAGTTTTGAGCTTAACACATTATTTGTTTTACTAACGGTAGAATGTGAAAAAATATAGAAAGTGAAAAGTCATGTCTACTTACAATTATCAATGCTGGACTTGGGCCCTATTGTTTGTTGAGTGATCGAGCATGTATGGAAAATGAATAAGTAATTAGTATTGCAATGTTATATTTGCGATTTATCAAACAATAAACTTACAGAAATTGACGTTTTAGGCTTCGATGCAGCAACGTATGCCAAATACTGTATAACTTTCTTTGTATTTTCTGTTTTGCCGGCACCCGACTCACCAGTACACAATATAGATTGATCTTCGCGATCTGTAAATGAGAAATAAATAAAATGATACATTTTAATTTTTAAATCCTTCCTGAGAAATGCATTGAAACTAAAAGGTAATAAAATAATAAATTATCGACATTAATAAAAACTTATCATCGCTTTTTAATTGAGCTTAGGCATTCAAATTAACTCAAATGAAATCATCGACTTATTTTCTTCCACTAGAATTAAAGAAAATGAAACCATATGCTCGCATACACTATTCGTAATTTTATAAAAAGAGCAAGCAAAAAAATATAAATATTTTTTTTTTTTTCAGGAATATTCAAATAATATTGAACGATGGATGACTAATGCGCATTTCTGTCTGTATCGGTCAATGAAACTATTTACATAAGAGATTCCAATCCACAAAATCCACAATGGTCTGAAATCGAAAAAAATGTTCAAAATTTATATTTTGGTGGAAACTTTAGAGGTCCCAAAATTTTAGTTGATTTTCCTTATTTTGAAAGTGTCAATAGCTTTGTCATGCCTTAATCATACATCACTGAAAATATGAGCTAACAATATTAAGGATAAAGATGATTTTTCATTAAAAATTTTAAATTGTTTCTCAAAAAATTTTATGCACGAGCAAATTTGTATGAAAAAATTTGGAAAAACAAGTGAAATTAAAATGCAAATATCAAGAAAAGTGCATCAAAGTACCTTACCAGAGCATGATTAGAAGCTAAATAAAGACTCAATCTTTGGATTCTGGTAGGTTTCAGAGACCCTGAAAAACCCGCTTTTAACTTATGAACATTTAAAGTTTTGGAAATTTTCAAAATTTTAATTGCATTTTCCCTAATGATAAAGGAAGTGGCTAATGTTTTGTAAGTCTTAACATAAAATTTGTACATTAATTAAGCTATTGACAGTGATTAGAACGTGAAACGAGCAATATAAAGTGGAAAAATTTATGGAAACTTTTTCATAGTGTTTTTGTAAACAAATTTTTCATGACTTTCGTCAATGATTGACAGAGTTAGACAACGAATAGAAGATTGATATTCTCACAGAAGATGCGTTGAATTGTGTATTATAATCTTGCATTCAAAAGATCAAGTTTAAAAGACATGATATTTTTTAATTTTTGAACATTTTTTTCGATTTCGGACCATTGTGAAATCATCGAAAAGATTTGCGTCAAGTTTTGAAATTTTTAATAACGGAATATTTTTGATATTTCAAATTTAACGACTTTTTGAAATTTAAATTTAACAACCTTTCTTTAAAATTTAACGATTTTTCTTTTTAAAATTTAACGATTTTTCTTTTTTTAAACTTCAAATTTAACGACATTCTGAAATTCAAATTCAATCAAATTTTTCAAATAAATTTTGACAGTTGAAAAAAATTGACAAATTTAGAATTTTAGAAACAAATGTAATTTAAAACTGGCACAATAAAATATCAGCCTCTGCATCACAGCAGAACATCACATGCTAATAAAATACAAACTCAAAATCACATTTGTTTCGCAGATCCATCCACAAAAAGAATCAATTTTATCGAAAGAAATTCCATTTATAATACACAAAAAATAAAATTAAAAATGTATATTGACCAAGGACTTCGAAATTTCGGGATTAATCCTGAAAAATCCCTAAAAAATCCCGAAAAATCCCTAATTTCCTACAAAAATCCCGAAATCCCGAAAAATCCTGAAAAATCCCGAAAAATCCTGAAAAATCCCGAAAAATCCTGAAAAATCCCGAAAAATCCTGAAAAATCCCTGGAAATCTCAAAACAATAAATTGATTTAAAATGGAAAGAAAATCTTTTTTCTCGTAACTTTTTCATAATTAAAAGCATGAAAATGTTAAAAAATGATATCTCGATGAGTTTCTTATCATAAATAAGATAAAACCGAAGAATTTGGCATATTCTAGTGATTTTTCATCCGAACAAAGAAAATTTATGCGTAAAATCGCTCTTTCGACGAATTTTCCTTCCCAACTAAGAAAATCGATACCAAAAATCACTTTTACGAGGAATTTTTCATCCCAACAAAGAAAATCAATGTGAAAAATCACTTTTCGAAGAACTTTTATCCCAACTAAGAAAATCGATGTGAAAAATCACTTTTTCGAAGAACTTTCCTTCCCGACTAAGAAAATCGACGCAAAAATTCACTTTTCCGAGTAATTTGTCATTCCAACTAAGAAAATCGATGCGAAAATTCGCTTTTCCGAAGAATTTTCCTTCCCGACTAAGAAAATCGACGCGAAAATTCGTTTTCCGACGAACTTTCCATCCCCAATAAGAAAATCGACGCGAAAATTCGCTTTTCCGAGGAATTTTTCATCCCAACTAAGAAAATCGACGCAAAAATTCGCTTTTCCGAAGAATTTTCCTTCCCGATTAAGAAAATCTATGCCAAAAATCACTTTTCTGAGGAAATTTTCATCCCAACTAAGAAAACCGATGTGAAAAATCACTTTTTCGAAGAACTTTTATCCCAACTAAGAAAATCGATGTGAAAAATCACTTTTTCGAAGAACTTTCCTTCCCGACTAAGAAAATCGACGCAAAAATTCGCTTTTCCGAGTAATTTGTCATTCCAACTAAGAAAATCGATGCGAAAATTCGCTTTTCCGAAGAATTTTCCTTCCCGACTAAGAAAATCGACGCGAAAATTCGTTTTTCCGAGGAACTTTCCATCCCAATTAAGAAAATCGACGCGAAAATTCGCTTTTCCGAGGAATTTTTCATCCCAACTAAGAAAATCGACGCAAAAATTCGCTTTTCCGAAGAATTTTCCTTCCCGATTAAGAAAATCTATGCCAAAAATCACTTTTCTGAGGAAATTTTCATCCCAACTAAGAAAACCGATAACAAAAATCACTTTTTCGAAGAACTTTTTATCCCAACTAAGAAAATCGATGTGAAAAATCGATTTTCCGAGGAATTTTTCATCCCATCTAAGAAAACGGATACTAAAAATCTCTTTTCCGATGAATTTTTTATCCCATCTAAGAAAATAGATGTGAAAAATCACTTTTCTGAGGAAATTTTCATCCCAACTAAGAAAACCGATAACAAAAATCACTTTTTCGATGAACTTTTTATCCCAACTAAGAAAATCGATGTGAAAAATCGCTTTTCCTAAGAATTTTCCTTCCCGACTAAGAAAATCGACGCGAAAATTCGCTTTTCCGATCTATGCCAAAAATCACTTTTCTGAGGAAATTTTCATCCCAACTAAGAAAACCGATACCAAAAATGACTTTTTCGAGGAATTTTTCATCCCATCTAAGAAAACCGATACCAAAAATCACTTTTCCGATGAATTTTTTTATCCCATCTAAGAAAATCGATGTGAAAAATCGCTTATCCGAAGAACTTTCCTTTTCGACTAAGAAAATCGACGCAAAAATTCGCTTTTCCGAGTAATTTTTCATCCCAACTAAGAAAATCGTTGAGAAAAATCGCGTTTCCAATGGGTTTTTCATCTCAAATAATAAAATGGAGCTTTTCCTTTAAATTTTTCACTTCAAATAGTTAATTAGTTGAGAAAATTTGCTTTTCTGAGATAATTTTTAACCTAAATTCAAAAAAATTATGAGAAAAGTCACTTTTCCGAGTGATATTTCTCATAAAATATGTATTCCTTACTGCTAAAATTAAAAAAACTCATGTATGAATTATTTTAAAATTCATAAATTTTAATATACTATTTTAAAGTTTCTAAACTTTTTTCAAAAATCCTTAAAAAATCCTGAAAAATCCCGAAAAATCCTGAAAAATCCTGAAGAATCCCGAAAAATCCTGAAAAATCCCTAAAAATCCTGAAAAATCCCGAATTTACTACAAAAATCCCGAAAATCCCTAAAAATCCCGTGGGAAAAAAAGAGTGTTAACGCCTTGATATTGACCTATATGAGGATTTTTTTAAACGCCATCGTGAATATTTGCATCAATCAACAATAAATAAAAATAAAAAAAAAAAAAATAAATAAAATTAAAGTTTTCTTCAACATTCAATTCAAGAGACTTATAATTGCTAGTGCATCACAATGGTCTGAAATCGAAAAAAATGTTCGAAAATTATATTTTGGTGGAAACTTTAGAGGTCGCAAAGTTTTAGTTCATTTTCTTTATTTTGGAAGTGTCAATAGCTTTTTCATATCTTAATCATACATCTCTGAAAATATGAGCTAATAATATTAAAGATAAATATGATTTTTCATTAAAAATTTAAAATTGTTTCTCAAAAAATTTTGTGCACAAGCAAATTTGTATGGAAAAATTTGGAAAAACAAGTGAAATTAAAATGCAAATTTCTAAAAAAGGAGGTAAAAGGAGGTTACCAGAGCTTGATTAGAAGGTAAATAAAGACTCAATCTTTCGATTTGTGCAAGTCCCGTGAAGGCCTTTGGAGGCCTTTTTAACTTATGAACGATTAAAGTTTTGGAAAATTTCAAAAATTTAAATGCATTTTCCCTAATGATAAAACATTTGGCTAATGTTTTGTAAGTCATAACATAAAATTTGTGTATTAATTAAGCTATAGACAGTAATTAGAACATATATCAAGCAATAGAAAGTGGAAAATTTTTAGAAAACATTTTCATGGTGTTTTTGTAAACAAATTTTTCATGACTTTGGATAATGATTGACAGAGTTAGACAACGATTGTAAGCTTCATATTTTCACAGAAGATGCGTCAGTTTATGTTTTATAAAGCTGCATTCAAAAGATGAGGTTTAAAAGACATGAATTTTTTTAATTTTTGAACATTTTTTTCGATTTCAGACCATTGTGTGCATGTGATTGCGGCTCGATAATCAAAACGACGCATGAAGTCAAAGAAATAAGAAGAAATGGAATCAGCGATGAAATAAGTAAAGGAGTAATGTATTTAATACTTTTAAAGAGATTCAATGTGTTTCTCCTTCAACTCAATTATTTTATTTTGTATTTATTTGCCCTAACCATCCATCCATCCATCTACAATTGTGTGATGTATGCAAATGAGACGAAATACTTTCTTTGAGTGAATGAAAAAAAGAAATATGAAGTTTTAAAATGGAATTGAAAGCTGGGAATGTATCATTCACAGGCATTGAAGAATTGGAATTAAATTGGTGAATTTTTTTCTTATTTCTTATGTATGTAATCAATTATTAGACAAATAAGAGGCAAACTAACTCATTTGAATGGATTACAGTCAGTAAAGAAAAAAAAAATTGTATGCAGAAAAAAAAAGTCGCTGACTTTTAATAATTGCCGAATGAATGGTTTAAAGGTAGAAATTTGCCTGGTGCCTCGATTGTTGTGTCCAATACCATATTTGGCAGTATTTTTCTGCTCAGTTGTTTTCGCCTTTTTCTCGCTCATGACTGTGTTTCACACACAATATTTTTTTTTTTTATTTTTTCTCTACTTTATATTATATAAACATACCGAGACATTCCGTAGCATTTTTTTTTTTTTTTTTCATATTTAATTCCATCTTTGGTAATGTTTTATATTATCACAAGGAGCCTTCTCCTCTCCTTCTCATGCCCCTCGCGCGTCAAGCTCAAGTCAATTTTTTATTTCACTATTATAACTCATGTGTTTTTGTGCATTTGCGATTATTATTTTTTTTTCTCTATAAAGTGCTTTTAAGGTCGTCTACATTGTCGAAAGTCTTTTCTCTGTCTATTTATCTCTCTCTCTCTTTCTCGCTTCTTCTTCTCATTGGGACCTGTCGAATTCACATTGATCGTGATTGACGAGACATTTTTTGTCATTTTCATATTTTTTTATGAGACAAATTCGCATTTTTCTTTAGAATTTATTGAGATGGAATTGAGTGCTTGAATGATATTATTTAACAACAGAGCTTAACATTTTTTTAAATTCACAATTCTACAAAATGTGTCAAATCAAAATGAATTGTTGTCTTTTTCTTTTCAAAATTTATTCAAAAATTCAACGGATTTTAAAAATTTGAATTTTCTTTATTTTTTTTTCAAAAATTTAACGAATCTCTAAAATTTGAATTTTTGAACTTTCTGAAAATTTTGAACTCAACATTAATTTTAAATTTATTTTGACAGTTGAACTTTTTTTTAGCGCATTTTTGAAAACTTGTTTTCAAAAAGGAAGCTCAATCATGCACTTTGATCGTTCGTTCGGGTCTCAATTATCTTTTGATCTAGACTTCGTAGCAAGTTGGGAATTGTTTTAATAGCTTCGTTATATCGAGTTATTGGGAGCAAATGCAAATTAAAGTCTTAAAGTTGAATTTAAACACCTTAATTAATTAACTTTTAATTTCACAAAGAAAAATAAACAACACACGACTGCAACTTCAGGTGGTAGAAATTTCAAATTTTTTTTTACCGTTGACTTTTGAAAATTTTTTGACCGTTATTTTTTTGATTTATATTTTTGTTCCGTTTTGAATGATATTGGTTTGTTCTTGATTAAAGCACACATTTCATGCAAAGTGAATAACAGAAAAATGAAATTGAAGTATTTTTGATAGCTGTTATACAGTTTTGGTAAAAAATTATAATTTTTTGTTATGAATTTTACAAGTATGATTTTTTTTTTTTTGTTCAGAAAATTTATATACTTTCTTTTCGTTGCTCGGTTACTAATCGCTGCGTCAAAAATGCGCTGAAGTCCCTCGATATAAAACACGAGGACTTTTGTAATTTTTTTAATTTTTTCGACAGACCCCAAGCAGCACTTTAATAACATATTTTTCTATTTCTCGCATTTGAGTACAGAGAATTTATGCCGAATTTCTATTTCTTTTCTTACGAAACCACATTACCAAAAATGTGTGTATGATCATTTTCAAGATCGAGAGATGTATGTTCATGATGGCGAATAATTGATTAATCGATGCCACAATATATGACAACATAGCATACATATATTTTTTGATACTTATGTGACCGATATATTTCTGCGTTATGTTATACACAAAATTTTCATTTTTTTCGGGTTAAGTGAGAGGAAGCTGATGATTTAGTACTTTTTTTTTTTGAAACAACATTGAGATTCGATTGATTGATAAAATCGATACAATTGATGAAATTATAGTGAACGAATACTTAATGGACGTGTTATTAACGAAATGGTCGATTTTAGGTAACGTAAATGAAGTAATGTGTATTAAAATCAAATGAAAAAGTGATTTAAAGTGTCATTACCTTGAAGCATAGATCGATAGGCTGTATCAGTTATGGCAAAAACATGCGGTGGAACTTCATGTCTTTTTATTCCCTTATATTTTTCCATAATTTTCTCAGTGTAAATGGGAAGCTTTTTGTATGGATTGACGACGACACAGAAAAGTCCTGAATAAGTCTGCAAATGGAAAAAAAAGGTCAAAAGGTTTTATTTTAATGTTGCTGTCAATAATCCAGTCTAAAGTATTATTTACACATTTTCAACAAGCAATAATAACTTTTGAGTCTACACCGGCACACAAACCCTGACTTAGATTAAAGAAATTTATGATAAAGCATAAAAAAATTGACCCGTAAGCGACGTTTCAAAGAAAATGTGCAACTTTTTATCATCATACGTCAAAAAAAAAAGCCTTTTTGAAAAAACCTTGTGAATAATTTCTATGAAATTAATGTATACACAATTTTAGGTATTTTTGCTATATTTTCCATTTAAATGAGTTTATATACAATCTATCAAGTAAAAATATCCATGCATGAAAAAAGTAATTCATTAAAAACACTTTTTTTTTAAAATGTCGCTCATTTTAAAGTCATTTTTGCTTTGATAAGCCAAAAAAAATAAAACAATAATTAAATGTGAATAATTTTTTTCTATTTAGCAATAAATTTGTTAATCAATTCAAAAACTTTTATAGCGGCACACGATGTATATGTGTGTGGTAGGAAATTATTGCTTGTTGTAAAAAATGAAAGAAAAAAAAAACTGATCGACTTACATAAATCAATCCCGAATAATATCGATCTTTGATGTTGTGTAGAACAGAAGCTTCATTGAGGCACGTTAATTCGGCCATGTCTTCAACTTTGTCAAATTTTGGCGGATTCATTTTTTGTATGTCATCTTTAAGTACCATATGACGCTTGCCGGTTTCGGAAAGCTCAACTTCCACCTCATCTCCTCGTTCTCCTTTGATGCTGGCTGCGACAAATCCCTAGAATTAAATAAAACATTAAAATTAATGATTTTTCTTATGAATATTTAAAATATTGTGTGATAGAATCAATTGGACTAATTTTATCAGTGGAATTTAAGGATTTTTCACAACAGGTGTCATTTTTTTCTCTCATTTTGCGATGCATTACAAAATATTATTATTTTTTTTTTGTATGTCGCATTTATAATTGTGATAAACGTGCGAAAGCATTACCAAAAAAAGAAATGTTAAACATGAAGAAAAAAAAAATTGCAAATGACATGAATATTAATAATCATAAATTCATTTATTTGTGTGTACATGTGTTCAAAATCACTTTATTAAATACATGTAAGTATCTATATAAATCAGATTTCTGAAACATGAGAAGTCAATAAAATTTATGCAAAACGTACCCTGTTTTTTCTTTATAAGCTAGTAGCTTAGTAGAGTAAAAAAGTTGATTTTTTGGCTCCCTAGTAGCTTAGTAAAGAGTAGTAGCTTAGTAAAAATCATGTACTAAAACAGAATTTTTCAATTTTCTCAAAAATTTTATAGATTTATCTCGGAATCTTGATTTTATCTGACTTTTAATGACAGATTAAACCATAAAATGCAATTAGATTCTCAAAAATTATTGTTTAAATTTTTTTGATGGTAGTAGCTTAGTAAAGATTACAAAAAAGTTTTGGATTCAAAAAAACTTTACTAAGCTAGGAGCTTAGTAACGAGTGGTAGCTTATAAAGAAAAAACAGGGTATACAAGGCAAAGCTTTTTTTTTTACTTTTTCTTTGGTTTAAGCCGAAATGATTAGCTTGAATTCGAAATATGCTGAAAAGTATCTAATTGTTGATGAATATGGCGCTTTAATTTGATTTTTAAGGTTCTGAAAAGCCAACAACTCTGAAGAGCAAAAATTTCCGTTATTTAATTCAAATTTTTGAATTTAAATTATTTACGTGTTCGAAAAATTCACACACACAAGCAAACATTTTTGGATTAAAACATAAAATTTAACTCATTTTGTGGATTTATCACATAAAAAATTAATTGTTATGCTTTATCTTTAAGCATTCTTTCATTTTAAAACATTACAATTATAAAATTCAACAAAAATTTCAAAACTAAATTCTAAGAAATTTACAAACACATTCATACACTAATACATTAGAAAGAAATTTTATTTTATTTTGATTAATTTATTCACTTTTTTGGTTCATATAACTGCTGATTTTTGCTTATTTTCTTAAAATATTATTTTTCTATGCATTTATTAACTTTAATCATTGGAAAATACAGAATTAAGCACGATTTTCAGAGATTTCGTTATTAAAAATTTAACGGACAAGATGTACTAAAATAAGGAATACTAAAAATTCCTTATTTCAAATTTTGTACTAAAATAAGGAAAGCCGTTACGTCTTCAGAGTTGTTGGCTGAAAAGTTTTTTTGTTTTTTTTTTCACATTCAACGGTTTTCAAAATTTTAAATTTTATGATTCTAAAATTGCAATTTTAACGAAATTTAAAAATTTGAATTTTAACGGTTTTCAAAATTTTAAATTTCAGGATTTTTAAAAATTTCAAATTCAACGAAATTTAATTTAAAAATTTGAAACCCAATTTTAATAATTTAATATTTTTGAAATTCCAATTTTTAAAAATTTAAACAGAGTTAAAAATTTATTAAATCAAAAACCTTTTTTGAACATTTAACGATTTTCAAAAATTTAAATGAACATATTGAACTTTTACCGAAAATCCAAAGTTCAAAAATCGGTCACGAAAATGCAACATGAACGTCATCAGTCAGCAAAAATGAAGCAGTTCAAATTGTTTGCATAAAAATGCACATAAAAGTAAAAACTATGTATCAAGTTAAAATTAAATAAATAATAAAAAAAAAAATGCAGTTGATATTCCGATACATGATTAATGCAATGAGAATGCGGTGCATTCAACAATGTAGTGGTTTTATTTTATAAACTTATTTATTCTTTATTATTTTTTTTTTTTTTGCAAAGACTTGAACGAAAAAAAGAAAGAAACATTCGTTGTTTGTTGAAAAAATGAAGAAGAAAAACAGAAGGGTAAAGAAGAGTTTAATATTTTTTTTTTTTGTGGAATGCTTAAAGTGATGTCATATTAAATACAGCAAACACTCATACATGCTCATAATTTAATGTGAAAAAAAAATTAAGTCACTGTTTCTCAGTCTTTATCACAAAACACTTATTCGAAAGCCCGGGTATTACGCATTCCTGTTATTTTTAAAGACATTTCATTTTTTTTTTCTTCATATTCATCCAACATACAAATATAAGAGGGGTACTCGCAGGGGCGTAGCCAGAAATTTTTTTGAGTTGGGGTTTTCGCTACTTTTCAACGTTTTTTGGTTCGGATCTGAAAAATTCAATAATATCTAGTGTAAACCTCGCGAAAATAGGGAGGGGGGGGGTTGACCCCCAAAACCCACCCCCCTGGCTACGCCCCTGGGTCCTCGATTTAAAAAGACTCTATTTGAATAACCAAAAATTTCTCAAAGGGACCGTTCAAAACAAAAATTCAAATTTTAACGGTCATTTTTCCGGAACAGAACAACTGTCCAAATCGAGGACCCCTGTAAAATATCAACAACATCAACAACAACAACAAGAAAGAAGAAAAATACATAACACACGATATAAATTGAATTTATTTTATTTTAGAAAAATATATGCTCTTTCTGAGCATCACACGATAAAAAAAAAAATAATAATAAGTCGGAAAGCGCATAAGATGGAACAATAAACTTGATTTTCAGGTTTTATTAATGATCATCATTTAAATGTCCACCTTATTATTGTTGTATGCAGATCATCGAATTTCTTTGCTCTCACCCGGTGTACTTTTTTTTCTACAATTTTCTTTTTTTTTATATATCAATGCTAAATGCGATAATCTTGAACTTCAATCGTGTCTGTGTGTGACTTTTCATTTTCATTTTCTATTTTTTTTTAGCACTTTTTTTCTATGACAAAAAAAAATTTTCTCTCAATGGTCAGCTGATGAGTTTGTGAGGAAGTCATTAAACTTGAAGATTTTAGAATATTTAGGAATCATTTACATTTAATGTGCCTTACAGACTTTTAAAAAACAATATGCCGGTATCATTTTTCAGGAAAATCACGTCATTTAAACATAAAGTAGTAATTCAGTAGATAAAAAAAAATTGCGTGAGTTAATGAATCATTTTACGAAAATACAATGGGATTTGTAATAGCTACGGTTTTTGTGGTCACACAGAGAGATTTTTTTATTTTAGCAAATGTTCATATTATACAGCATCATCTGGTTTGATGTAGGAATGTGTCAAAATATTCATTGAAAGAGAGAAGAATATTCTTGGAATTTTGATTGGAAAATAAAAACAATTTACTCCCAATAAAATTTTTAAATTTAAAATTCTGTTATTTTTCCAGTCTTATTGGAATATTAAAATTTCTTCCATTGGAATACTGGAAGTTTAAGAATTTTGATAAATTTTTCAAATCTCAAATTTCCGTTAAATTCACAATAAAATCAAATCAAAAGCGGATCTTAAGTCATCATCGATTTCCAGCAACTTTTTTACTAGGTTTTTTCAAACACAGACAGAAGTGTGAAATGAGTGAATGATAAGACGAAAAATGACATAGATAACGCAAGCAAGTGTCACAGTATGAGCTATAAAAATATCATACTGCACATATTCATTCATCAGTTATCCATAAACAAACATTTAACAAGAAAATAAAAATAAGTATGGAACCGATAAAATCGCGGATTTACGTTTCGAATAGGCATAGAAAATTTCAATTCTTTTAATATTTTTTATATTTAGCGATTATTTTTTTAACGTTATTTTTTTCACATTTGTATGAAAACTTAAATAAAATGGAAATATATAAAAAGCTAAAAGAGAGAAAAGAAGATTGTTTGTGTTCTGCGAAAAGTAAGGTGACGGGCAAGTAACAACGACTGAATGATGGTGACTCATATGAAAAAATTTACACTAATTTTTTTTTTTTTTTTTTTGCTTTTTCTTCTCTTTCTATACGGCTGCCTGACTACTTCATCGTGAGTAAATTTCCAGTAAATATTATACATATATATATGTTTGATTATGAAACAGCGCGGCGGTGTTGGAATTGAAGAAAAGAAAAAAAAAGAAGTATATGAGAGAAATAGGATCCTCCCTTATATTCATAATAATCTGCACATTAATGAAACGAGTGACTGCGGTTATAAGTAAATTTTTTTTTTCGATGACTTATGTGACAGTTTTACACAAAGTTGTAGTTTTGTTATTACTATTTTATTAATTTTTATTTTTTTAAATGATTGTTGCTGCTGTGTACATGACAACATAATAGGAATTTTTTTTAAAAATTAGAGCAATTCACAATTAGTCAATTCACGATTTTAAATATGCGGTCAAATAAAAATTGATCATCAGTCGATCAGAAATTAATGAATTGAAATCAAGATTTAAGACATGATTGCATGATTAATGCTGATGATGAGTATAAAGGAGAGAGAAAAAAAAATTTATATCCGCTGTGAAATTTTTCCACATTTTTCATAGACAACTCGATTCTTATCTGTACTCTTTTTTTTTTGCACACAATAACTAAATAAAGGTAGAATAAGGTAATAATAATATGTGTGTAATGTTGTTGGAGAGAATTAATAAAAATTATGTGCATAAATTTTTGTGTTTGGTTTGATGAATAATGAAGAACAGAACAATGATGAGCAAACAGCAATGAGACTAACCTGCGTATCGGAAGGAACCCAAACTAGACGTTTTTGAGTCCATTCCGCTTGTGTCGCTGGATCATTGAAGTTACTTCTTTCCACACTTAAGCACTTTAACTCCGGGTCATTACGATTTAAATCCTCAGACATTTTCGATTACTTCTTTTTTTTGTGTTTCACAATGTGTATTATTATTATTTTTTTTTATTATGTATATAAGATATTATTTATTTTCTCTGCTTGTAAAGCGACTTTTTTTTATATTCTTTTATATATATTCTATATTCTCTGAACTGTTGCTTGCTTTGCTCAAAGAATAAGAAATCCCACTTCACTTAAGTCAAGAAATGTAAAAAAAAGACTCAGAACATACAAAAACTCTGGATTGGATGAATCGTTTCTTTTTCTTTTCTTTCTTTTCCTCTCTTTTTTTTCTTTAAATTTCTGATGTATTTGTGTGAACGCCGAAATGTGAATTTTATTTCGATTAATTTACTCCAAAACTTTAAACTTTATCATTTAATTTAACTAACTTCTACTGTATAATGCCGAAATTAATATGTTGCGAGCGATTATAACAATACTATTTGAACGATTCCGCTTATAAATTTAAAATGAAATGCAAAGAGAGTTTCAAGCAACTCTTTCAAGTTTTTCTCATTGAATCGTCCCAAACGTCGCAATGATGTCACTTATCTCGAATTCCTTGTGCAATTATTAATTATTAATTGTGTCTTTTAATGTTATTTTAGCATGTAGAACTGCTTAATTTTAAATTTATTTAATATTATAAAATTTCACAAAAATTATCTCTTTTTCACCGTTTTTTTCTGTTGTGACGGCATTTTCGAACAACCAGTGTCAAAAGTCTCTCCAAATATGATGCACACGTTCAAAATGACCGTTAATTTTTCAATAAAATAACCGTTTAAAGCACATTTTTGCAGACTGACTCATAGTTATTCGCCAATTAGGTACACATGTCCTTAATTGTCATTGTTTATATTGGTTTATAGCTATAAAGGAAATTTTTATGACTTAATTCAAAATTTTCTTACTAATTAATAACGTTTTTTAAAATTTGAATTTTCTTATCAAAATTTTTGAACTACAATTTAAAAGTTTAATTTTTACTCTTAATTCACTATAAACGGTGAGTTGGAAGTATTCAAGCAATATTTACTTACAAAGTTGATGTTTTAAAATAGTAAAAGATGATTTAAGCTGCTTCATTACTTCACATTTTGAACAAAATAATTTTGATTGCTTCGATTCATCATAAAATTCAAATTTTTGAAAACCGTTAGTTTTTTGAACTTGTTCAACGGTCAATTTTGAACCTGAACCTTATTTCAAATCTGAAAAGTCTGTTAAAAATTCGTAAAACTGGACGAATAAAACGCATAGAATTTCTTATGTTAAGTTAATTATTTTATTCTCCTCCTTATTTAATATTTTCTTCTTCTTGTATGAAAAATCATAGTTCTCTTAGTAATGAGAAAAAAATGAAACTTAAATTTATATTGTAAGAAAAAAAGACTCTTTTTCTTTAATTTCTTCTTTCACTACTCCTCTCTGTTCTCCGTTCTCATACTTTTACAATATTAATATTATTATTATTTTTTTTTATTTTTTTTTTTTTATTCTTTATTTTCGTCCATCCACAAAATAAACTTTTTCTTAATGATGATGATTGATAAATTGTTTTTTTTTCTTCGTATTTAACAATTTAAATAAAACTGAATGATGAAGATTTTAATGATGAATTTTGAAAGTTTTGCAACGATCTACGATCAATTTAAATGAAAAAAAAAAAGGAATCTGAATGGAATAATCAGCTTATCATCACAGATCTCTCGATTAAAAAAGATTTGTTATGATTTGTTTGTAATATTGAGTTGTACTCTCTTGTTGTTGTTGCAGTACTTCTACTGTCGTTGTGATGTAGTCTTTTTCTGGCCATTTGGACAATTACCTGTGTAAAAAAAATATATAAATCGAAATGTTAGAATATGTTAAGATCCAATGAATGTTTAAAATAATGAGATAACTTACGGCTTATGTGGCCTTCAAGATTACATGCGAAGCAAACATCAACTTTTGTGGGACAATCTCGAACTAAATGACCTTTTTCCTTGCAATTGTAGCATCCTAATTGATCCTTTTCACGATCGCAATCACGAGATTTGTGGCCGGTATCATTACAGCGATAACAACGTTCTTCTTGTTCCTGACAATCCCTTGCCAAATGTCCAACTCGGTTGCATTTGTAGCATTTTTGTCCAGCTGTAAAGACATTTACTATGAATAAGGATATCTGTGGATCGTCATAACCCCTAATTTTATAACTTTTTTTTTTATAAAAGGGATTTTTAAGACGATCAAAAGTTAATAAAATTTACATTTACCAAACTTATTTCCACCACCAAAATTACTACGGCATTCACGGGCAAAATGTCCGGGACGATTACCTACAAATCAAATACATTTTATTATAATTTTTCTTATAAATTGTTAATGAATGAAAAAATGCAACATTTTAAAGAATTTGAAAAAAATTCTTGCATTTCACATTTCACTTAAATTATGAGGTTTTTGATATATTTACATTTGTAGCAAACTGAAGACATGTTTAATCTATCGAGTCAGTATGTTTTAATCCTTTAACAATCTGTATTATCTCTGTTATTAATAATATTTATAAAAATATTTTCAGTATTAGAAAAAACACAATGCTTGATTTCTGTACTAACACAGTCAAAGAACTGAATCTGTGTCTCTAATATCCTAATAAAGTTTCCATTTAGTTCTTTTAATTAAGCATTTTGCATAATCATACATGTAATATCACCTAAAATTGCTAATAAAAGATGAATCTTCTGTTGTAGCTCTTGAGGATGCTTAATTAAGGAATTTTTTTATTCGAATGACTATTTCGGACATATCAAGTAATTTTTTATGGATATGAGCATCTAAATGCATCAAAAATCTTTAAAATTTCCATTAATTAAGTTTTTTTACCATCTTCTAATATCCTGAAGCGCTACTTCTCTATACGTATAACTATAAAACATAGCAATACTAACGAATCAAGTTAAATTACATAGAGAATTTAACGCATAGATAACGTGCGTATTTTGAGGAAGAAGACAGTGTCAATCGAAAAAGAAAAACAAAAATAAGTGAAACTTTTAAAAATTATTTATTTAATCGATTTAACAAGCTTATATCTCAATTATTAATCCATATTCTTACGATCTGAAAGGTAAATCATCAGTGAAACATCAAGAAATCTCAAAAATCAAGCTATAAATCCCATAAAATTGCTAATTAATTTAATTACAGGAAAATTAACATAAAGGCATCAAAATGGCTATGAGTAAAACGACATCGACTTATAACAGGACAAACTGGGAAGATTCAGAGTTTCCAATACTCTGTCAGACTTGTTTAGGCGATAATCCATATGTTCGAATGGTAAGATCCAGTAAGACCTTAAAATCCTCAAAATTAATGACTAATTACTAATTTTACAGATCAAGGAACGTTATGGAAAGGAATGTAAGATATGTGCACGTCCATTTACAATATTTCGATGGTGTCCAGGTGCAAGAATGCGTTTTAAGAAAACAGAAATTTGTCAAACATGCTCAAAACTTAAAAATGTATGTCAAACATGTCTACTGGATCTTGAATTTGGACTTCCAACACAAGTTAGAGATGCTGCCTTAAAAATTCAGGACGAAATACCTCAAAGTGATGTAAATAAGGAATATTATTTGCAAAATGTTGAGAAACAAATAGAATTGAATGATGGACAAATGCCTAATAGTAGTGGAAAGGCTCAAGCAGCTTCCGATGTTTTAGCTAAACTTGCTCGTACAACACCATATTATAAGAGAAATTTACCACATATCTGTTCGTTTTGGGTTAAAGGAGAATGTAGAAGAGGTGAAGAATGTCCATATCGTCACGAAAAACCAAACGAACCGGATGATCCACTTTCTGAACAGAATATTCGTGACAGATATTATGGAGTTAATGATCCAGTTGCTGAAAAATTACTTAAAAGAGCTGCATCATTACCTGTCCTTGAAGTTCCATCAGATAAGACAATAACGACTTTATATGTAGGAAATTTGAGTGAACATTTAACAGAAGTTGACATTCGAGACCAATTTTATCAATATGGAGAGATTCGTAATGTGACATTAGTTCAGAAACAACAATGTGCATTTGTACAATTTACAAAACGTTCAGCAGCAGAGTTGGCTGCAGAAAAGACTTTCAATAAGTTAGTACTTGGTGGCAAAAAATTAAGTGTTAGATGGGCATATTCACAAGCAAAACAAGCAGCATCATCATCACAATCAGCACCATTAAGACCAAGAATTGATCCACGACTTGATCCAGTTCCCGGATTGCCTGATTTACCAACTCCTAATGATTATTTCAATTTGAATGCTACTGACATGATGGTTCTGCCAGCTGGACTTAAAATTAATCAAATTCCACAACAATTCTTACCACCATCAATGCCTGGAACATCTGGAATTCATTATCCATCAATGGATCCTAATCGTCTTGGATCATTACAAAAATAATCAACAATATATATATTGTAATTTTAATAAACAAAAGAATTAATAAAGTTTAACGGTTTAAAATAATTTAGACTTTGATGAGGGGTAAGCAGCTTTTTTGGAAATCGAAATCTTGGGATGTAAACCTTAATAGTTGATTAAAATTACGAAATAATCATGATTTACACATAAATTTAGCTACGTCGACTATAGAAAATATTTTACTATAACAGATAAGAATTTTTAGGTTCAATAACAGATAAGAATAATACGAGATTAACGAATCGTGCACAGCATGTGAGGTCATATAAAGTTTCAATCCCTAGATTTTCACAAATCGAAGTGTAATTTCAAAATATTAAAATCTTAATTTTTATACATTTTCAAAAGTATTTAAGTGTTGAAAATTATTTTATTGTATAACTAGTGTGTAAAGTTTCAAGTAGCAACTGCCAAATAATGAGAAATTGCTCTTAAAAGTGTGAAAAATCGTGATTAAATATTTC
Organism: Chironomus striatipennis; assembly: GCA_026123125.1. NCBI lineage: Eukaryota > Metazoa > Arthropoda > Insecta > Diptera > Chironomidae > Chironomus > Chironomus striatipennis. The sequence continues at coordinate 39,613,107 of CM047394.1, forward strand.
GTAGAAAAAAAAAAATTAAAATAAAATTACAACAACAAAAAAATAAATATTTTGAAAAAAATGAAAGAACTATGATATTCGAGAGACATTAAGGCAAGGAAGAAAGTTGATTTTTTTTTTCTTAATTAATACACATAATGGGCGTTTGCTTATGTAAGGATAAAGTAGAATTAGATTACACAAATAATGATGATGGACCAGACGTCTATACTTTGATAAGAACTCCAAATGAAGGAGGAAATGGATGTAATGTGAATAATAACAACAATCAAAGACTTTCAGAGCGTGTCGATCAGTTAGTAAAAGAGACACTGGATGTGATAAGTACGATAGTTGATGATGAACCAGAAACCCCAAATTCAATGCTTTTACTACATGACATAACGGATAGACCAAAAGGCTGGTTATGTCTCGTAAGAAGCTTAATTAGAGTTATTCCAATAGATCATGCAATGGGACCATCAGTTATTACGCTTCTTCTCGATGATGCACCATTACCTGCAAAGGAATCTGTTGAACAAGTCGCACAGATGATAACTGATACGACGGACATTACGATACCACATGAAAGGAATTTATGTGTTATTTTAGGATGTCTTGCTGAAAAATTAGCTGGTCCATGTAGCATTGCCATTTTGAGTTCCACAACACTCAATTATCTTCTCAAAAATATCGATTCCAATGAGACACCAAAAGATGTCAAGCTTTTCTCATTAATAGCCCTCGAAAAATTCGCCCAAACGGCCGAGAACAAAAGTACAATCAAAAGAAAACTCTTATCATATCCAGAACATCCTTTATTACATCTTGAAAAACATTCTAATGATACTGACGATTATACGATGCGTCAAATTGGTTTTTGTGCAAAATGGAGCTTAGATAATTACTGTAAGTCTCTCATCTTTATTAATTAACCGTTATTTTTTGATTTTTTTTTCAAAATTTTAAATATTTTTTTATCGTTATTTTTTTCAAATTTTTTTTTACTGTTATTTTTCAAATATTTTTTGACCGTTATTTTTCAAGTATTGGAATTTTTGTACTTAAATGTATTAAGCAGTATTAAGGGTAACCACATTACACAATCTATTCCTTATCAGTATTTTTGAAATTTGTCACAATATGAATGAATAAATTTCTGGAATGAAAATATTTATTTTACTTTCCTTTTCAGTTTTAATAGACGATAGAAAATATTCTTATGAGACCGTAGATGTTGAAAAAATCAATGTTATGCTTAATACGAAAGATGTTAGCGAATATCTTAAAATATCTGCCGATGGACTTGAAGCTCGTTGCGATTCATATTCTTTTGAATCCGTTCGTTCAACAATATCTGTTAAGACGGGTGCTTGGTATTATGAATGCTTAATAATAACAAGTGGAGTCATGCAAATTGGATGGGCTCAAAAGGAATCACATTTTTTGAGTTCTGATGGATATGGAATTGGTGATGATTCATATAGTGTTAGTTTTGATGGATGTCGAAAGCTTATATGGCATAATGCAAAATCGACGCCTATTAATTTACCAAGATGGAAACCTGGTTCTATTTGTGGCTGTTATATTGACTTAGATGCAAAAGAAGTTATATTCAGTTTAGATGGATGTGAAGGCTTTGTTTTCAAGGAAGTTTTCTCTGATAAAAGGTATGATAACTTATTCAAATATTGCCATTATCAAAGTCTAAAATAATTGTTTGCTTTTATATCATTTTGCAGTAATGAATTAGGATTTTTTCCTGCTGCTTCTTATATGAGCTTTCAGCAATGTAGATTTAATTTTGGATCGGAGCCATTTATATATCCACCAAAAAGACCATTCAACATTTTCAATGAAAACGCAGTATTAACGCCGCAAGACAAGGTAAGTGACAATCTATATCCAATAATCAATTCCTTAATATTTTTTTTATCATCTTAACTTTTTTAGATTGTTCTTCCACGACATTTATATCTCGAAGAACTGAGAAAATTAAGCGTTACAGATGATTCCTGTTCACTGTGTTTCGACTCATTGGCAACGATTAAGCTTATTCCTTGTAATCATACGGGATTCTGCAATAGTTGTACAAAACTTCTATCAAATTGTCCTATATGCAGAGCTGATATTGTAAATACTGTAGAGACAACAATTAATCAGGAACAACAACAAACGAATGGACAAGATTCATGATGATGATAGTTAATGTGTGAAAGTGAGAGAGCGAGAGATTAATATTTGATTGTTAATATTGCTTTATGCACCTGTTTTTATTATATCAGTTTCGTTTACGTTTTTAATTTACTTCCTTTACATAGCGCATTTTCTTGTCTGTCTGTTTGTAGTATGTCACTTAATACAATTATGTTAAATTTTAACATCCTTAGTTTTAACTAACCGTTATATATTTTTAAAAAAAAAATCATAATTTTCAAAAAAATTTCTACCGTTAATTTAAATTATTTTTGACGGTTAATTTTCAAAGGTTTATTTGAATTCTATATTGAGAAAATGCGCTAATATTGGTTACTTATGACCACATCTATACTTGTTTTAATGACCCTTTTTAATTATTAAACTGTACTTAAACAATGATAATCAATGAAGAATAATAATAATATTAATATCTGGAGGAGGGTACGATGAGTTCAAAATCACTTGTTGTGTTTTGTCAATGCCAGAAAATACTAAATGAGACTTTTAAAGTCATGTTGCCCTCCTTTGACAATATCCTTTGTTACTGAAGATAATTATCTATTTTTTATAATACTTCTTATCAAGAATCATTTGTTAAGTGAGAGAACGTTATGTATACATAGAAATAGATTCCTTAACTTGCTTCTTCCTTCCATAATCAATGATACAAAACAAATTTAAAGATTTTTTTTTTTCAAAATATTCATTAAGAAAGTACTATCTATCTCTAAATATCTAATTTTTAATTCCTTTATGCTGAAATAACACTTTTTCAAAAAAAAAAATAATAAAATAAAAAGATCCAGAATAGACAAACCTTTAAATGAAGGAAATCAATTATGCCTTTTTACTTTATTTACGTTATTTCTCATACAATTTCAGACTTCATTTCAACATCTTCATCAGTTTCTTCATTATCAGACTTTTCTTGACTTATTTCCTCATCTTGACATTCCTCAATATTCTTTAAATTTTACATATAAAAAGATTTTTAATTGTTTTTAATGTTGTTTTGGGGTGGAAAGTAGATTAAAATAGTCTGATTAAAACTTCCAATCAACTTTCCACCCCAAAGACATTTTAATATTATTAACAGAAACCCCAAAGCCGGAAGTTAGAAATCGAAGATGCAAAATACTTTTTATTCCATTCTGCGTTCTTCGACAGCTGGATCTTCTGGCCTTGGTTCTGGCTGGTTTAAAGGTGCTGGATCAACGTATGGTTGTCTCTCAGTTCCACCGATTCCTACCTCGCTTGGATCACTTTCTCCAGTTGTTGGTTGTGTGCCTGAAATTTCAGCATTAATGTATTTCTCCAATTCAGATTCTTGGAAGTTCTTAAACTTCATATCCTTTCCAACAACACAAATCGACAAATTCTGATTATTTAGCTTTGTTTCATTTGGTAAAGTTCCTGCCAAAGCACGTACACCATGATTAATTAATTCCTGCAAGTCACAATCCTTAAACGAATTTAAATGCTTTTCCAAATATGTTCTAGCACTTTGTGAACGAGCTCCAATTGCCATTGCTCTACAATCATAGAAATTAGCACTTGGACATGTTTGATAGATATGTGGACCTTGATCATCATATCCAGCAACTAATAATCCAACACCATAAGGACGACGATCGTATCGTTGAGTACAAACTTGCATTTTTAGTCCTAACAAGTTGATTAATCTTGCTACTGGATGATTTCGTCCATACGAATACTTGTGATTGATGCATTCTTGACGCAAATAACGACTGGAATTAAGGAATTTTATCACTTTTCAAGACTATTAAGAAAATTAATAAATTTACCATAAAACTCGAGCATCAGCTGTAATTCCAGCCATAGAAATACCAATATGATCATCAATTCTTAAGATCTTTTGCTGATGAGCAGATAGTTCGGAAGTAGCTCGTTTTAAAGCTATCAAGACAGCATAATCTTTCGATTTTAATCCAACAGTTGCGGATCCAAGCTTAACAGCTTCCATTGCATACTCTACTTGATGGATTCGTCCTTGTGGACTCCAAACAGTAACATCACTATCGTATTGGTTGCGAAACTAATTAAGCAATAGAATAGAATTTATTGACAATGATTTGTAATTTTTTCGGTACAAAAAGGTTAATGAAGAGAATTTCGCAATTTTTAATGTAATTATGTTAATTATTCGATGATCTTCATATTGATTGTATAGCACTAGATGTATATTATTGACTTACCATGATTCTATTCCTCAATAAGGCGTATTTTTCTTTAAAAAATTAAAATTTTCAATCACTGTCTTGATTATTTTGTGATTTTGCAGTTCTTTCAAAAATTGTCCAAAAAGCTTTTTTTTGAAATTTTATTTTGCCCAGCTTGATTTGAATTTTAAACGGCCGTTATTATTTTGAAGATTTTTTTCACACTTTCAAATTTCATTTTCCCTAACGTCTTGCTGTGTTTTTTTGTTAGCATAATTATGGTTTAATCCAATGGTCTACTTTCATTACTGTTACTTTTCCTTTTTTGCCATCATTATTTTTGGATGTTAAAAAGAGAGTCAATCAACAGATTTAAAATCTACTCTCACTAAAATTGCAAGTTAGAAGTGTGAAGCATAAGTATTATATATTTTTATCTTTCGACTCTTCTTACTCATGTTTTACACCACACGTATCGCGTTTGCAGTTTTTCAGTTCTGTTTTATCGCTCAAGGTGTTCGGACGTATCAAAACTGATTGTAGTGACTATTTTTTGACAGTTATATCTGATTTGTTAATAGAAATTATTTAAGGCTCTAAAATATTCAGTGACATGCCATAATTAAGTGAACAATAATAATTTAAAAATTGAATAATACCTAATTGTGAAATAAAAGGTACATAATTAAACTATCAAATTAAAGTGAAAATCGCACAAATTTTCTTGGCAATGAAAGTACTTTTTCTTCTTGGGCTCAAACAGCCGATCGTACATGATTGGTTCCCGAATTTGTGACGTTCGATCACCTCATTGCTGATTCAGAATTTTATGTTTGTTTTATGCTGAAATCGGATGACTGCATTCCTTAAACTTATCTTCTTGGTTGGTGATAAGTTGCGAGTTTTGTTTGCAATTTTAAGTGATCTTTTGAAAATTTTTCATTGAATTTTTAACGTTCTTTTTGGATTTAAAATTCATGTTTGGATCTGCTATTTTTTTAAATTAAAAATTAAGAGATCATAAAGCGAGAGTTTTCATAAGAAATATTGCATAAGAAATCTTAATTTAAGCATGTGACCGATGCAATTTTCATTGAATAAATTCATACAAAACATTTTTGAACTTGAAAAATTGTCAAAAATTTAGATTCAAAATTACCTAGTTCAAAAAATTCAAATCTCAAAAAATCCGTTGAATTTGATAAAATATTAAAGATCTTTAAAAACTTGCAAAAATATCTCCAAATAATCCAAATTCAATGCCATATTCTATGAGACTGATAAAATATCATTTATATATCACAAACACCTAGTAGCTTCCGTACTATCATAATCTACCCAAAAAAAAAATAATAAAATTTTATTAATAAAGAATAAGAAAATTATCTCATCTGTAATGTCAAATAGAAACACAGAATGTGCAAATGTCGCTAATGAAACATAAAATATGAATCGTGTGTTGACATTAATTTCATTTTTCGTGAACTAAAACAATATGTGAAGAAAATTATGAGATGAATTGTGCCATGTGTTTGTGCAATGACTAATTATTTCAGCATAAAAAAATTCCCAATTATCTTATCACTAAAGTGTGCCTTTTTATTTTTCTCATTTATGACGATAAATCGTGATAGACAAATTAATTTGACGAGATACTCATAACACGTATCAATATATTATTTATTGCCGTATTTTTTGTGTTTCAGAATCAAAAAACCGTCAACTTGAGTTTGATAAAACTAACTAGAAATTTCTGCATTTTCTTGATCTGAATTAAACTTACTAGTAGCCAAAAAAATAAAAATCATTAAAATTATGGAAATACTTTGGAATTGCTCAATATACATTATAATAGCAATATTTTGCGTAATAAATTCATGCACATCGACAAGTAATTCACAGCATATAAAAAGTAATAAAACACAGCAACAGTATGACAATTTCCTTATCATCGATCATCTCAATGATAATGAAAAGGAAATAAGAATAAAGTGGAAGGATCTCATGGGAAAGCAAACGACACTTGATGTACAAGAGAATAAAAGATATGTTAACAGGTGAGTGAGTGTCAGTGATTAATGGTCAGGAAATCGAATTTTTAAGTCTCTTGAGGCAATTCGAACTATTTTTTTGTTTTTTTTTTTTTTTTTTGTTTTTCAAAACAGATAAAATCACAGATTTTTTTTTCTTTTTATTTTTAAACTACCTAGATTGGTATCAGAAGTTTGAATCAGTTTGAATGTTTTGCTTAAAAAATCAAAGCAACCAAAAATTTTGAAATTTTAACGGTTTTAACAAATTTAAATTTTATTTTAAAAATCTCTAAAAAAATAAAATTCTTAAATTTCTAAAAATGGTTTTTAGGAAACAAGAAAAAAAAAATATTGAATTAAGAATGAAATCCATAAAAGAACTAGAAGGCAACATCTTGTTGACATCTTTAATAAATATGAAAGAAGAAATGAGATACCATAAAAATTTCAGACACAGCCTAAAAGATCGAAAATTTATTGTCTCCGTTCTATGTTTCGTGTAATATAAATGATGTAGGAAATTTCTCATGAAATCTATACATTTATTGGAGATACGTGTGTCTTGGAACCAGACAAATTGATTAATTAAAATTCAATTTATTAAAAAAATCTAAATACTTGATTTATTTTCATCTGATTTTTGGGGGATCTTAAATTGAGTCGTATGTTTTCTATTTAGACAGCTTGATTGAATTATTCATAATTTAAGAAACTGATGTTTGTGAACTTTCATAAATAAGTTATTATTTCAATTGTTCTTTTGAATGAGACCTCTTTTATAGGAATTTGCATATTTTATATGAGATTTATTTTAGGTAAAATAAATATTCACATTTAGGCATCATCATCTAATGTGTCAATAATGAGACAGTTCAAGAATTTTGTAAATTAATTACCTAAAATGTAACCAACTTTTTAGGTTTAAATTTTTAACGGAATTTACAAATTTAAATGAACTGAACTGAAATGAACTTAAAGAACTGGGCAATTCTTTGGATGAAAATTTTCACAAAAACACATTTTTCTCAAAATTGATTCGTTTTTGTATAATTTTAGCCATTATATATCACGTATTTCTATATTTTATAGCCTTTATACCTATCTAGACTTGATAAAACGCTTTATTTAATGAAATATTTTCATTTTTATGTCCGTTGCTCTTACTTAATTTTTGGAAAAAATTATTTTGACAAACTTTGAATCAAAATTTAATTATTTCTACACACTTAGACGGTTTCTTGCTTGCACTAATCGAAAGATGATTCCTCTTTTTATCACTACTTATCCCTGTTGATACTTAACAACTTATGATTTTCTTTAATTTATTAATTTTTGTGACAAACGAATTTAAGTAAGAGCAACGAAATGCAAAATCCACGAAAAAATTATTTTTAAAACTTGAAAATTCAGCTTAATTATTAATATTTGATTTGATTAGAATATTGATAAAGAAGCTTTAACTGTAAATAAAGATGTTTAGCTAGGTTGCATAAAGTGTTTATTATGTTAAATTGCATAATTCCAACAATTAATTTTTTAAGGAACACGGATCATTTTTTTGAATTTTCAAAAAATCCAACGATCTAAAGAATTGGCCAACTACTGAACAAATAAATTTTAAAATTTCAAAAATAAGAAAATTCTGTTCATCCATCGATACCAAAAATCTTAATGTAGAGGCCATTGTCCTCTAAAAGGAATTAAAAATCCAGTAAATCTAATTGAAATGTGTTCGAACATAAATTTTCAAAAGTATAGGCGTTACCCCATCCTGTCATATCCACAGAAAAAGGCAAGAGTGCACAGAAAAAATGAATCCATAATTCTCAAGATTTTTGACCTTCTCTAATTCTCTATGCACATGATAAAATTCCAACTTCCACTCAATTATCTTTTTTCAATGTTTTTTGCACATAGTTCTCTTAAATTAACATCGTTATGGCAACTGACAAATGGAAAAAGTTTTGCACAACTAATATTCAATGGAAAGAATCTCCTTGACTGTGAATATATTGAGGATGGAAATGAAATAGCAAATGATTTTGTGGATAAATTTATTGATGAATACCATTACATCCGTAATGAAAAATTAAGTAGCGCTAAACATGCGAAGCATCATCAATATCATGAGAGTGAAAATATTGAAAAAGATGTGCTTACAATTAAGGAAAATGTAAAATTAACACAGTTACGAAGATTTCAAGATATTCCCGAAGACATCATCGACCTAATGAACATGAAGAAGCTTAAAAAGCAATGCAATAAATTGCACAAGGAAATCAAAAGAAAATTGCACCATGAATATTCGAATGTGGAAGAGAATGAAGAAGATTTGAATGCCGAACAGAAAGACGAGAGCACTGGACAAAGGTAAATGATTATTTCATTTTCATTCCCAATAGATTCGTCGGCTGCCTTTTAATTTATTTAATTTTGAAAATTTTAGTTTTATTGCTTTTTTATTCCTTCCTTCTTCCTTTATGCTGAATTTTTTGAAGCATTCTTTTAAGAACTTCAATATCCGTTCGTTTGGAACATAATTTGAATGTTTTTAAAAAGTTTTTAGCGCATTTTTGCAAAAAATGACGCTTATAGTTTCACTTTGTTCGGCTGGCTGGCTGGCTGGCTGGTTCAAGGCTGTATGAGCTCTGAGATCTCAGAAACCAGACATAGTTAAGAGTTCTGTTATGATGATTTATCTTTCTACTATCGAGTTATTCCGGTATCGCTTATTAAAAAATCGTTAAACGATCTACAATTCCTGTAATCAACGATTTAACATTATATAAGGAAAAAAATTGTTGAAAACCCCTCGATAAAAATTTGAATTTTTTTTGACCGTTGGAATTTAAAATTTTTTTGACCGTTATTTTTGGTTAAAATTTTTTTCTTTCTTTTTGTAATCTTTGTTTTATCATCAAGAAAATAGACTTTTCATGCAAAGAGCATGCTAGAAAGACGGAATTTAATGGATTCTGTTATTATTATACAGTTTTTTTTTTTTTTATAAAAATTGTACTTTCTTGCAGGATTTTTTGATGATAAAAGAAGAATTAAGGGATTTTGTAATTTAAAACAATTTCTATTTAATCGATTTCTGATCGCTGCGACAAAAATGCGCTTAAGTCCCTCGATTAACAACACGAGGACTTTGAACATTTTTTTTAGAACAGTTTCAATTTTTCACAAAAAAAAATTTAAAATTTTAAAAACCGTTATAAATTCAACATTTTTAATTTAATTTTTAAAACTTTACTTTTATTATTTTTTAATCCCACAAAAAAATAATTTAGAGCAAAACGACAAACAGATTCTTGGTTTATAGCTCCAAATACAAAATGGTGTGGTTCTGGAAGTAACGCAAATGAATACAAAGAACTCGGCCCTTCCAAAGCAGATCAATGCTGTAGAAAGCATGATATATGTAAAGTTCATATTCCACCAATTCAAAAACGTTACGGATTGTTTAATATAAGACCATTTACATTATCGCACTGTAAATGTGACAGAAGGCTAGTAGAAGTTATTTGATATTTTGCAATAATTTTTAATTGCCATCATCTTTGAGTGTGGTGTCTACTATACTATAATATCATTATGGTCAGAAACTATTTGTATCATTCACAGACAAAACAACTTTATCCCTAAACCGTAAAATAATTGATTTTCAATTTAATGCTTTTTCTCACCCTCCATGTGATCTTTATATTCTCAATCTCTATTTGTACCTCTCTTTATTCATAATATGTACATACAATGTCATTTGTATTTTTGTCAATAGACAATTTCTCATGTGTTGAATTTCAAGTGAAATTATTTCACTTTAAATCCAACAAGCCAATTGAAAATACAACAAAAAAAAGGAGAGGAGATTATCTTACACATGTGTGATGATGATGATTGTTTTTGATGCGATTTTGATGATTTGATTTTCATGTGACATTAGGGAACTTTCCCAAGACTGCATTTTGCTCGTTCTTATCATTTCTTATTCGTATTATTTTCTTTTGGTGTGATTTAATTTTTTTTAAGCAGCCACAATCCTTCCCCAAAATACATATTTTTACCTTTATGATGTGTGGGAATTTTTTGAGGGGGGCCAAGAATTTGAAGTATGTATTTAGTGCCTTTAGAAAAATCAAATTTGAATGAAAATAAATTTTACTGGGGGGCCTCAATTTGAATGATTGTTTGGTTCCGAAAAAATTCTACTCAAATTGAACGTACTCAAACAAAACGTATGGAAAATGACCGTTAAAAAAAGAAAATTTGAATATTTGTATGGGGACACTAGAGTTACTCAAATCGAAACAACTCAAATCGAGGCCCCCCAAAACTCTATTTGTGGACCATCAAACCTTAGTAAATTTATTTTAATCTATTTTATCATGCACTACGATGTAAGGTCTAGACGCAAAAGACGAGATTTAAGTAATCTCTTGATAATTCCTTACACAAAATATTGTGGCATTGGTTGGACAGCAAAAAAGTATTCGGAAATTGGTGCATTCTCAAAGACAGGTATTTTCCATTAAGTTCCAATCGTAATCTTTATTTTTTTTTTCAACATTTTCCAATTCGCAAACTTGATGTTTGATAATTTAGATAAATGCTGTCGAACACATGACTACTGTCCACATTACATTACTAGCTTCGAACAAAAATGGAGTTTATTTAATTGGAGTTTAAATACTATAATGCGCTGTAAATGTGATGATAGGTCGGTAAAATTCCTTAGTCTGTTATTCATTTCCGATTCTTGTTAATAGATTTGTGTAGATTACTCATTGATTTTTAATGATTTGTTAATTTTTAAGTAGAAATTAGTTGCCATTGTATGGCTTTAAAATATTTTTAAATTTAAAATATACGTTAAAAATTTAATATTTTTAAAATCTTTAGCATTAACAAATTGCATGCAATTTTAATATACTTTTTTCTCAAGTATTGTGTATGTTTGTCTTTACCCTTTGCAAACTTGAATGCGTAAAAAAATCCTTTTGTTCTTTCTTTTTTCATTACGCAACCTTTTGTTAAACATTTTTTCGCTGACTTGTCACCTTTTAGTTTATTTTTTCCCCGTAAGTGTGCATGACTCTTACCTATTACTTTTCATTCATAGAAATCTATTCCCATATTGATATTAAAAATTTATGCATCAGAAGTTTTAATAATGAATCATGGTACATGCTTACATTTGTCATCTTTGGTGTTAATTACATGCGTTGATTTTTTTTTTTTGTCCATCAAACGTAGAAAGAGAAAAAAAAAAAAAACTACTCAAGACTTTTTCTCCTTCATTATTTCCACTTAACGAACTGTAAACACATTTCATGGCACTTCCCAAAAAAAGAAGAAAAAAAAATCAAAGCATTTTGATTTCATACATGAAGCATGTATGAGCCATTATAATTGATTGACACAGTGCATTTGGTTAAAATCTATGTTGACGAAATGACAAATTCTTTTAATCATTGAAATTAATTGTCCACTTTTTCTTTTGGTTCATGCCACACACTTCAATATTATTATCCCGCAATTTACAGTCATCCATAAATTCTTACCATTTTTCTCTCTATCTCCTGTGTGTCTCTTGCACTATATAACATACATTTATTTCTATCTTCTGTCTCCTCTTCCTAGAAATACACAAAAAAAAAATGTGAACTACAATAGTCAGTCTATAACGCTTTAAGTGCCAAAGGCCAATTAACTTCACACACAAACACTTGAAAAAGGGATGAAGATGCGACCACTTGATAATATTTTTTTTTCTGTGTTGTTTTGTGTTTTCCTTATTGTTTCTGTTAGGCTTGAAATGCGTTTCATTGATGATGGCAATCTTGGATGCATAATATTTAGATTACTAGATAAATTTCATTTACATCAAACTTACGTTTCTTTCATATATGTTAAAAATATTATTATATAGGTTTAGAACATGCTTGAAGATGGCTGATTCAAGTGATGCTAATATGGTCGGAAAATTGTTTTTCAACATTATTCAAACAAAATGTTTTGTTCTGGTAAGTGATATGTTTTTAATATTATGTCATTAAGTTCTAGTAGGGTCTTTTATCTCGATTTGTTTCCGACAAATAACGGTCATTTTTTAAACTTTTTGAAAGTTTATTTTTTTCAAAAATTTGTATTTTTTATACAAGATTCTAATATTTCCAATACTAAAAGATACATTCCAATAAAAAACTTCCAAAAATATTCCAAGTTTTCCAAAAATTTAAATTCAAATTTAAAATGACCGTTATATATTTTGATCATCTTATAAAGAACTATTTTTCTAATATTTTTAAATAAAACTTTATTGCTAAAGACTGAAAAATTATTACAACAGACTTGTCTGCAACCACACAAGATTAAAATATTTATCACAAAAATTCCTAGAAATAAAAAATGTATCCCCAAAAATGACATGACACCTTATAAATTTGTTATAAAAAAAAACACAACATAATTTATTACATTGAATCTTTTTATCTTCCTCTTAAATTTATCAACAGAAATCAGAGAATACGTGCATACTATACAGTTGGTGGGGAAAATGTCTAAAATACAAAGCAAAAAAGAAGGCATACTTAAGAGACAATCAAAAATATTAATTCATCAATGGGATGAACATATCCCATACATCACAAAACACATCTCAAGTAAAAGTTCCTCTCATAAGTCTACTCAAAAGGAGATTATGTCAAACAAATTTTCTGTGTATACGCATGTGAATTTAATTAATAAGATTATCAATATAAGTACTTAAAATGTATGAAAATAGTATGAAATTGTTAATTTTAAGTTAATTTTGCCATGTAATTTTAAAAAAATGATGTAAAATTCTTATAAGAAAAGTGTTAAAATAAAGTTTAACTTAATCCAAGAGTTTAACGGTTTTTTAAAATTTGAAAATGCGATTTGGGATTTCAGTTTTTTTTAAGTTTTTCAAAAACATACCGGTAACAATAAAATTATTAAACTTTTAATAAATTACAGTAAATAAGCTAAATGACAGCAATTAAATAGATTTATTAAGGAAAATATATCAAGTTAACTTCATATATAGTGGAATAATAGAATAAAAGTCATGTTATCGCTAATTTATCAGTATTTCTTTGAAAAAAGACCCGAAGATATCAGAAAACGTGAAGCAGAAAAGAGACAAAAATTTAATGAATTAATTGATGAATTACTTCGAAGAGATGACGATGATGATGATGATTTTAAAGGAACTGTGAAAAATAAAGACAATTCTGAAATAAATATCGCTGAATTAGGTTGGAATTGTACAAGACATGAAGGTAAGTAATTTGATACACTTCTAAGAAACGTGACGTCGTCATCTAATACTCTAAATACAATATAAACAGGCATTGTCACATCATTGAACGACAAATCAGGAATAATTGATGAAAAATATGAATTTCCGATGATTAAAGCTCTTGATTTCTGGTCGATCATAAAAATTGGAAGTAAAGTTTCGTACATGCTGTTTGAGAATACAGTTGCATCCATGAAACTTATTGATGCTGGTTGGGAAGATGATTACAATATGAATTATGTTGTGCCAAAAAATACATTAAAGGAAGGATATAAGACTGAATTAAGAACTGTATTAGGAACGATTGATGAAATTAATGACGATATAATCACTGTGGATATTGGAAATAGCAAGGAATATGTGCCAGTTGATGAATCATCACAATGGATATTTGCAGTAGGTGATAATGTTCGTATGAACTGTATAATTACTGAAGATGAAACAACATGGAATCCATCAATTGGAACTTTTGGAAATATTGTTGAAATTAAGGATATCGTACCAAATTGCATAAATAATGATATTGGACGAGTTACAGCTACATCAGGCGATTATGCAATATTCGATGAATCAATAATCCTTAATTATTCTCATTTCAATAAACATGAAGTAATTGATTTGTGGGATGAATTTGAGTTTGAAGCCATTGAGACATCGATATTCCTTGATGGACGTAACTTTAATTGGCGTATAACAAAGTTAATTAAGAAGATTAAAGACGATAGTGACAGGCAAATTGATAACATCAAGAAGATCCAAATGAATGACGAATTTTTCGAATTAAGACAAAGTTCACGTCCAATTACCAAATTCACGACAGTTTTCAACAATTCAGATCAAAAAGTAACAATCGTAAAATGTGAAATAACAGTAAATAGCGGCTTTATTGAGCTTCAAAAACCAGATAAGAAATTTGAATTAAGACCATGCAATGGTGCTTACAAGATCTACATGGACATTTGTCCCAAACAATTTGGAACTTTTGCAGAAGAATTGAACGTTGATTTTGGAACATTCAAAAAGAAATGTTTAATCAAGTTTCAAGTCAGTAGATCAATGACTGTTAATAGGCATCGAGTAGGTCGCTACAATACAAACAGTGAAATAATTCCTGGACAAAAGATTAAAAGTTCACCAAGATTCATTGAAATAAGAATTCCTGATTATCACATTCCTGACCAATTTCGACATAACTTTGATTTTAAGAAGCAGACACAATTGCTCGTTCATGATTTCACCATTTATGACCATCGATTTTTAATTGAAGAACTTGTGGAACAAAATTATTATGCCAAAATGCGTTACTGCTTATATTTAGAGGAAATAGCAATGGAAATTCATTTCGAACGTTACAGAATCGATCGTGCACATTTTGATAATAAGGATGAGTTTTTGCGTTTGGAAGTTGAAGGAGTTAATGAGAAACGTCCATCAATTACAATGGGTGATAAAATTATGGCTAGTGATCCATTTTCAACTAAAACTAGCAATATTTATGAAGGATTTATTCATAAAGTTGAACAAAATGCTATACTTGCCAAATTCCATTCAGAATTTCATTATTCACATGGACGTCGAGATTTTCGCATTGATTTTCATTTTTCACGAACATCCTTTAAGCGACAACAATTTGCATTAGATCAAGTTTTATCATCAAATGGATTAGGATTGAACTTTATATTTCCACAACTTAGTTTAATCAAAAAGAATCCACAACTTGATGTTAAGCTTTCAGAAAATGGAAATATTTTGTTGAATCAAAAGGAATCTGAATTCTTCAATAAGTCATTAAATATTTATCAAAAGACAGCTGTTATTAATGTTTTGAGAGGTGAAGCACGACCTCTTCCTTATATCATTTATGGTCCGCCGGGTATGTACACTTGTTCTTTTCCATTTTTTAATGATTTTGTCAAATTTTTAACAGTTATTTTTGAAATCAAATTTTTATCACATAATTTTCGAATTTTATTTAACCGTTAATTTTTAAATTTTTCTTAACCGTTATTTATTCAAAATTTAAATTTAATAATTTAGGGACTGGAAAAACTCGAACAGTTGTCGAATGCATTAAACAGATTTCAAGTAAAATCTCATGGAGTCGAATAATAATTGCAACACCATCCAACTCTGCAGCTAATTTGATTGTTGAAAATCTTGTAGAGTCAGGAATTTTCAAAGGAGGTGATTTCATTCGTTTTGTGAGCTACAATCAAATTGAAAGAGATGCAATTCCTAATCACTTGAAGAAATATTGTGCAACGATTGATATTGGACATGATAAAGGAGATGCTAGCAATTTTATGACAAATGAGTCGGGAATGATGATGAATGCATCAAAGTCTATAATTGTCAAATATAGAATCTACATTTCGACATTAAGCACTTTGGGTACATTAATGCATATAAAATTTTTACGCGATCATTTTACACATGTGATAATTGATGAAGTAAGTTATTGATTTTAAATCTGCAATTTTAATAAAATTGTTTAATTTTAATAATTTAAGGCTGGTCAATCTGTTGAACCTGAAACTCTTATTCCGATATCATTCTTGAATCAAAATAAAGGTCAAGTGATATTAGCAGGTGATCCACAACAATTAGGACCTGTTTTAGTCAGTCAAGTATCAAAATTTTGTGGCTTTGAGAAGTCATTTTTGGAACGACTATCTGAACACAAATATTACTTGCCAATTTATGGAGAAAACAAGGATCAATTTGATGATAAATTTGTGACTAAATTGAAGAAGAATTATCGTTCACTTCCAACAATCTTGAATATTTATAGTCGTTTATTTTACAAAAATGACTTGGAAGCAGAAGTTAGCGATGAAGAATCTCCAGAAATGAATGTCTTAAAGTCAATTGATTCACTTTTGTGGAATAGAAACACATCAAATTCCAAATGCGGAGCTTATTTTGTGAATGTTAATGGAAGGAATTTGAAGACATTCGATTCAAGTAGCTGGTTTAATCACGAAGAAGCATCAAACATTTTTTATTTTGTCAGCAAATTAAAGAATCTCGGAATCTCACTCAAAAATGTTGGAATTGTAAGTCATTAATTTTCTTAAGTATGAGTATGAACTCTATTAATTTTTTTCTTATTTTTAGATAACTCCATATGCACTGCAAGTCAAAAATTTGAAGAAAATTATGAATGATACTATGCCTGATAGTGAGATTAAGATAGGAAGTGTTGAAGAATTTCAAGGACAGGAACGAGACATAATTTTGATATCAACTGTTCGCACAAGTAAAGGATTAATTGCTACAGATCAGAAATTTGGATTAGGATTTTTACAATGTTCAAAGCGAATGAATGTTGCAGTTTCTAGAGGTAAGGTTCTTTAAAAATTATTTTAAAATAAATCTTGATTCTAGAAACGTAAAAGTCTAACGACCAAAAAAAATTTAATCTAAGCTTTAGGTTCAATTTTTGAACTTTGTTAAGTTTTCAAAAAATAACCGGTTTCTTAAATTTATTGAGTTCAATTTTTGAACTGCAGTAAAGTTCAATTTTTGAACTGCAATAAAGTTCAATTTTTGAACTGCAATAAAGTTCAATTTTTGAACTGCAATAAAGTTCAATTTTTGAACTGCAATAAAGTTCAATTTTTGAACTACAGTAAAGTTCAATTTTTGAACATGAAAATTCAAATTTTAACAATACGTTGTAAATTCTAATTTAAATATTTTAACATTTTCAGCTCGAGCAGTCTTAATAGTTTTTGGTAAGGAATCTCTCCTCGCACAAGATGAAAACTGGCGATACTACATTCAGTATACCAAAGAAAATGGAACATATGTGACTGATAAACTAACAAAAAGTGATAACAATTAGTAATTAAGTTATAATTAATTAAAACAAACAAAAATTAGCATTGAGCTGTGAAAAGATTATTCTGAAGAGACAAAAATAAAATAAAAATAACGATATAAATAATTTTAAAAGCATTTATCTGCAATTTACTCTGTCTGCCACCCTTTGTGTCATCAAAACAAATTTGTTAAAAAAAAAGAAAGGAATTTCACAAAAGAAATTTTATTTTATTTACAACAAATAAAGTGTTAAATTCATAAGCCTTTGTGCTCGACTTATAGATAAAAGTAGATTTTCTAATTTAATCATTATGGCATCAACAGCAGCAGTGTCAAAGGAAAATTGGAGCAGAGTAATTATCAAATTTGATATTTTTCACATACTTATGACTCATCCATACGTTTTAAATTTTTCATTAATCTTTGATAACAATTAGGCAGTGCTAAACATTCCACCTGACTTTTTGAGACTAACACCCAGTAATTTTCAAGTTGTTGCTGATCATGAAGCCGCAATGGCACTTCATCAACAGCAAATTGGCTTTCCAGCTTTTGGACTTGCTGTAAGTTTTCAATTTTGTTTTGTTCTATAATTTAATTAATAATAATGTGAAACAAAGGAACTAAGTTATTTATGACTGACTATTATATGAACAAATACAGGCAAATACAGCTGGAAGATTAAGCATAACAGTTTGTCAAGCAAAGTTAGTGAAAAATTATGGATTAACTCGAATGGATCCGTATGTAAGAATTCGTGTTGGACATTACATTTATGAGACACAAACTGATCAGAATGGAGGAAAGACACCAAGATGGAATCGAGTTTTTCATACACAATTGCCAAATGGAGTTAATAAGATATTTTTAGAGATTTATGATGAATGTAATTTTACGATGGATGAACTTATTGCTTGGGCTGAAATTAGAATTCCGGAAGCAGTCGTTGAGAAATGTGAAACTCATGAGGATTGGTATGCATTATCTGGAAAGTCTGGTGATCATAAGGAAGGAATGATTGATTTAGTCCTTAGTTTTACACCTGCATCATGTCTTTATCAACGTCCTGCACAGCCCCAACAAAATGTCGTATTAGTACCAAATGTTTCAGGCAGAGCACTTCCTGTCTATGTCCAACCAACTCCCATCCAACAAATTGCTCAAATGCCACCTCAAGATATACAGCAGCAACAACCGATGCCACAAGTACATCCATTACCAATTCAACCGTTGACTGATGAAGATATTTCCAATTTAATGGAAATGTTTCCAAATATCGATAAAGAAGTCATTAAATCAATTGGCGAGGCCAACAGAGGCGATAAAGATGCCACCATTAATTCATTGCTTCAACTTACTAATTAAAGATTTTTTTTTTTAAAAAAAAAATCAATCATTTTAAAATAATCATGGAAATTGCTAAAAGACAAGACGATACCTAATCCAATTTTATTACCTATGTGCGAAGATAATGAACTTATTCACCAAAAAAAAATATATAAAGCTATTTTTCATATATTTATATATAATTAATTTTTATGTCAACCTACTTCGAAAGCAAAGAATTATACTTTTTCTTATGGCTATTTTGTGTATGATTTTATGCTGCTTAATAAAAATTATATTAACATAATTCAACGGACTTTTATGGATTTGAGTTTTATGAGTTCAAATTTTGAACTTTAGATTTTTTCAGATTTAAATTTTGAATCAACGATGATTTGATCCGATTAAGAAATCTATTATGAAGTAGAAGGCTTAATTTAATTATTCAACAAAGACTACATACATGAGGAGATATCCAATACTTAACATTTATAAAAGAGTAAAATTCATGTAACGGTTTTTAAAAATTCAAAAGAAAAAAAAATTCAAAAAGAAAACATTGAAAAATGATTTTCACAATAATTTCGATTAATTATAGTTTATAAGTGTTTTTTAATGATTTAAACTAGTGTACAAGAAGGAGAAACGAATCTTTATCATGAAGAAAGTGAAGCATGAGGTGGACGACTTGAAAAACAAGTTTTTAAACTTGAAACAAAATATTTTGAGAGTGAGTAATTAAAAATTGCTTAATTACAGCATTAATTTCAATACTGTATCTTACAGCAACCCATGCAAATTCCACAAATGGGATTTTCCGATCACACACTTCACAATCTATCTCTAATACCTGAATCTTATTCAAGTAGTCGTAAAAATAGTAAAATTGATGGCGATGAGGATGAAAATAGCACAAAATTATCAGATCAGGAGATACTTGAGTCAACTGAGGCGATATACTTTACGGACAATGTTGATATGGAGCTTTATGAAATTAAGAAATTAACAGAAAGTGGTGAACCTTTAAAATTGGAACAAATTGAAGAAAATATGGCAAATTTGAAAGGTCAACATAAAGTAATTTCCAAGAAAGTGCTTCAATTAATACTTGAGAAGAAGGCGGAATGTAATAAAGAGTTTCAAAATGTCAATGAGACGGAAAAGATGTTACAGGAAACAATTTGGACAACACAAAAGGCACGTTCGTACTTAAATTTTGCTAAGAAGCATTTAACAACGTCAAGTCTAGAAATTCTTGGTGCTTATAAGAAACGTCAGACATTGGTTGATGTATTGGAGATTCTTAAGTTCCTACAAGAATTAAAATCAACAAATCAAAATATCGAAGAATTACTTAAAGGTGGAAATTATTCAGAAGCAATAAGTTTACTTTTGCAGAATAAGAATCTATCAGAAAAGTATTCAGAATATACATGCACTGAGTCATTTAAGCAGAAATTACAGGATACATTAGATTCAACTGAAATAGCACTCGATAATGCATTAAATGGAATAACACAAAATTTTGATCCAAATGTTTATTCAGAACTTATAAATGCATATAAGTTATTAGGGAAAGCACACTTAGCGATGGATCAATTGCACATGAATTTCATATCAGCTATTCATACATCAGCATTTAATGTATTAAAAGAGAATTTAGATCAAATCACATCAGATCAAAAGTTATTATTTGAACAAATGTGTGAGAGTTTAAATTATGAAAATTTGCCAAATTGTTTAAACCGATTATGCAGATCATTCTGGCGTATACTTGTTCAATTTTATCAAGTCAAATTGTGGCATCAGAATTACAAATTATATAAGAAACAAGAGCAAACAACGAGTGATGATAACGAGACATTTAACGATGAATACATACAGGAAAAGTTAAAGAAAGGTCAAATACGAATCTGGAGTGATATACAAGCTAAAATGACAATATTCATATCCAGCACAAAATTATCTCAATTAAAGTATGAAAGCTTTATACAAATTCTGTCAATTGTACAGCGTATGAATAAAGTTGGATATGAATTTTGTGACGATAATTCACAGAAAATGCTCGATGCAATGAGAAATCAATGTATTGAATTTTTTAAACGTTATCACGTAACATGCTTGGATGAAATAAATCTCTTCATAGAGCACGAAGTGTGGGTGCAAGTACAATGTTTCAACAGTGTATTACAATTACAAGAATATAAGTCAACAAAGCGTGCTATAAAACGTTATTCGAATGATAAGAAAAGTGAGAATGAATCTCCAGTGACAACAGCAGCCGTATTGTCAGTCAATAATTCACCCACTAAACGTGCATTGGATGATTCATCTGTTAATTCACAAGATGAAAGTTCTATTTATGGATCTTGTGGATATTTTGTTAGATTTTCTGAGAAAAGTTCACCATTTGAAATTCCATTTGATCAAAAAATGTTAGAAGAAGATTTTCTAGCTGGAATTGCTGATGAAACTTCATGCTATTATTCTGAAGATAGTTCCGATAACGATAATGATAATATAACACAGATTAACAATAATATTAATAATAATAATGATAATTTATCCTCAATGACAGTAAATAATACGAGTTTAAATATTTTAAGAATTATCGGACGTTATCTACAAATGTGTCGACTTCTTTATGCAATTGCACCACATATAATATATTCCATGACTGAATTAATTGATTTTTATCTTTATGCAATTTATGAAATATTTGCAAAAGATTTATCCGTGCCTAGTGAAGCGCTACATTCGTCTGAATTAACAAGTAATTTAAAGCGTATATCTGAAACTGTTATATCAAAAATGCGTAAATGGCCACCGTCAATGCAAATGATTGAGTATGATTTAAAGGACTCGGAGCAATTTTTCGCATTATCTAAGCGAATTAATGCAGTTGAAAGTTGTAATTCAATTATTCAGCAATTCTCATTCATTCATGGCTATTTGGATCATTTAATTGAATCGACGAAAGCTGAGGATGTTGAAAGTGAACATCAATCATTAAAAATTTATATAAATGAAATGACAAAATGCGTCGAGGATGTGCGTAAACCAATTTATTTAGCTGTTACATCGCGAGCGATTGATATCCATGCGACAATTATGTCTATTAATAAAGTCAAATGGGATATTGGACATGTTATGGTTGAGCATAATGCATATGTTGACGTCTTAAATAGGGTAATTATATTATTCTTACTGGGGATCCTCGATTTGAGTAATTGTTTGGTTCCGGAAAAATTCTACTCAAATCGAAACGTATGAAAAATGACCGTTAAAAAAAGAAAATTTGAATTTTTGTATGGTGACACTTTAGTTACTCAAATCGAGGATCCCCGGTAATTTTTTGGTGATTTACAAATTACTTCAAAAAACCGTTATTTTTGTATTTTCAAATTAGAAGCCAAATTCAAAAATTTTGAACTTTCAAATATCAAAAATTTAAATTTTTGATGATCGTTAAACTTATGTTGAAAATTTCAAATTTTTTAAGTTCGTTAAATTTTCAAAAAATTTCATTTTTTTATATCAGTTTTTCATTAAGTTTTTTATCACATTTCTGATTAAACTTCTCTTTTTTCACTTTATTTCTACTTAGTCATCACAACTATTTGCTATGCGCTTAGAGGAAATGTCATCAACAATAACAATTCCGAAAGAAGCTCTATGGGATAGTTATGCACATGTAGTCACGCATGTCCTTGTTGAAGGATTTGCAAATGCCAAGAAATGTTCAGCAGCTGGTCGAGCATTAATGCAACTTGATTTTACACATTTCTTATCTGTTTTGGTGACTTTATCAGGAACGAAACATTCACAGCACCAACAATATGTTGATCAATATATTAAAGCTTTTTATTTAGGAAGTGCTTTAGAGGAATTTATCACGACACAAAAGGCATATAGTTCTAAACATATGGTAGGATTAATTAATTGCGCATGTAATGATAAAAAATTGCGTCAAAAATTATTGAATCTCGTTGAAAGTATGAACGAGATCAAAAATTAAATAATTTATCTACTTTAATTATTCCATTCGAAATGTCTCTAATGCATATATAGGTTGTGCAATTTAATTTTTTGATTTCGAATGTTCTCTACTTTATTTGGTTGATATTTTTTTTTTTGTTACTAATTATGTTTTGTGTACTTACAGTTATAATTTATTCTCGAAAGTATTTATTTCATTCCAAAATTATTAAATATCAATGTTAATTTTAATGTTCTCTAGAAAAAGACATGACTGAAAGTGGAAGATTTTGACAAATTTTCTCATTTTCAACAAAGAATCTATATTATGACGTTAATTTTTCTGAAGAGATTATATTTTACACTTATTCATAGAGAATCTCAAAAATAGCGTTACAAGCATGGTTTTTACAGTTTTAGAATTTTATCGTTTATTAAAAATTTGAATATCAATTTTTTAAATTTTAAAAAATCCGCTAAAATGTGAATTTTATTTTTTAAATATTAGCTGATTTTTTAGATTCATGATTTTTAAGTTCAAAATTCAAAATAACGATTTTTTGAAGTTCAAAATTAAAAATAACGAAAAAAAATCCAAAATTTAAAATAACGATTTTTTGAAGTTCAAAATTCAAAATAACGATTTTTTGAAGTTCAAAATTAAAAATAACGAAAAAAATTCAAAATTCAAAATAACGACTTTTCGAAGTTCAAAATTCAAAATAACGAATTTTTGAACTTCAAAATTCAAAATAATTTTTAAAAAAATAACTATTTTTAAAGTTTTTAAAAATTATATTTATCTAATTTCCTCAATACAGTACATTACCTACTCAAAAGCACATGATCAAATTTGGTGCATACAGCATCATTTTCCATTCTATGCATTTAATTAATTCTCATTTAATTTAAAAAACCGTGCTTGTACATCAAACCATTGCAAATTAATGCAACAAAAAAAGACATTAAACACCATAAATGCATTTCTACATATACTTCCAATATGTAATGCATTTGACAAATATAAATTTATCCTTTATTTAACGTACACTATGGCTGAAAATCTTGATTGATTTATTTAACATTTTTTTTCTCGATTTTTTTTTTGTTTTGTGCTGTTTTTTTAACTTCATCGTAATCTGATACATCAATCGAGATACTAGAATTAGAAGAAGGAAAATTCATAATAAACATAAAAGATTTTATTTATACAAGTTTTATTCCGTTTTCTATTATAATCAAATATTTTATGTATACATTATTTTTGTGAAATAATAAAGAAAATGTGATTAACACAAATAAAAATTATAGAATTGGCTCATTATGGCTGGAAGTAACAAGAATGACGTAAAATGATATCAATTTCCATAAACAATCATAATATTTTTATAAAAGTATCAATTTTTTGTTTAGTAGCAATAATTTTCAATTAAACATCATAATTTGAATATTTTCTGCTGCTGTTGAAGATCTAAGCTCCGCCTTTACATTTTTCCCGTCCAATGATCATTCATCTTTCATCTGTTCCTCTTTAGTGTCTTTCTTATGTAAAGATCTTTTGCATTCGTTAATTTGCTGTCTAATTGTTCAGTCAAGTGTCTTGTCTTGTCTTAAAAAAATACACAAAAAAAAAGTCATGGAATTTACAAATTTAAGTCCATTTGATCAATCAGTGAAAAATTGTGATGTGAAATTTATGGATAATGAAATATCAAAAAGAACCCCAAAATGTGCAAGATGTCGAAATCATGGAATTATATCAAATTTAAAAAGTCATAAGAAAATGTGTAAATGGAAGGATTGTCGCTGTCCAAATTGTCTTCTCGTTGTGGAACGACAAAGAGTGATGGCTGCACAAGTGGCCTTGAGACGACAACAAAATTCACATGCTGGGAATACAGCAACGACGACAACAAACTCGTCGTCATCAAAAATTAATTCATTAGAGTATCTTGAAAGGATTCAGAACATGGAAGCACTTATCGCACAAAAGCGTGCATATCAAAGGCAATTGAAAAGTTTGCAACAGTCAGCTGCATTTAATCGACATCAACAACGTAAGTTAAATGACATTTTTTATAAAGAAAAGGATTGAGAAATTAGGTCAATTTAACAGCAATTTCCTTGTACAATTCATGAATTTTAAAATTCAATTTTCATATAGGAAAAAAAAAGAATAAATGAGCGTGAAAATTGTGTTCTAGCGTGAATTTCAAAATAATTTAATTTTCCATATAGTTTTTCTTTTTTTTCGGTTCCATCAAATGGAGAATGTGAAATGAATGGAAAAAAAAATTAATTTCGAAATAAAAAGCACTTAGTGGTATCGCATTTCAAAAAGGAGAGGAATTTATTGGGAAAATTCATGGAAATTGATAATTAGTTATGCGTTTTTTTGAGGAATAATATTCATGTGAATTTAAATGATTGCTGAATTTAACGGGGTTTTGAAATTTAAAAATTTAACGGTTATCAAAAATTCAAATAAATTTTGAATTTAAACAAATTTAAAAAATTTTTGAACTTTATTTCAATCCGAACCAAAAAAAAAAACGTCGAAAAGTAGCAAAACCCCTTAAAAAATTTCGCTCCTGATTGTTCGCTAAAAAAACCGAATAAATTACAAATTTTTGCAGAAATTTTATACTTCACAAGTGAAAGTAGAAAAATTTTCATACAAATTTTGAATTTGAACAAATTTAAAATTTTTTGAACTTTATTTCAATCCTTTTTAAACTGCATTATTTTTCACTTTGAATTCAAATTGTCATGAAGTCTTCTCATTCCAAATCCTGTGAAATCCACTTTTACAATCATTTCAAATTAGAAATAATTACATATTGTTGCTGGAAATTCTAACAAACATATTGAAAAGTTAAACAATTTTCCATGTTAAATGTGATTAAATTTCCATTTTCACACTTGCTTCATCTCGCTCCTAAAAACAAACTGAAAAAAAAGAAAAGAAAAACAAATCAAAAGCAGTGAAATTAAGTCAAAAAAAGAGATTTTTTCACACCATGATCACATTCAAAAAATAGGAATACACATAAGAAAGAAATTAATTGAAAAGAAAACATTGCTGCCGACATGACTAATTACATATTTTCCGACTCACTTAATATTAACTTAATTTTCATTAATGAAAGAAATTCTTTATGTCAAGTTGCCATCATTCCCTTGAAATGCCTTCATCTACATCTCTCAATGTGTGATCATCGCAATGAGTGACTAAATGAAATGAAGTAGCAAATTATGTTCGCTGTTTCATTCCTTTTAAGTTCAACATTTAAAGCTGCTTTTTTTTTCTTAAATGAAACACATTTTAAATAATAAAATAAAATATTATTAACTTTATAATCTCAGTATAAGTAACGTAATTCATCATCATCATCATCTGACATGATTTTTTTTTTAGTTAACATACAGAGGCATAATGTTGATGTATTTTATATTTTTGTTTTGATTCTTAATTGTTTTTTATTTATTTAATAATTCTTTAAGTATTCAATCTCAGTTCCAACAGTAAAAGCAGTTGTAAATAAATGTATGTTGATACGCAATTTATTTTTTTCAATATTTTTCTCATCTCCTTCAAGTATGTAGTACATATTTTATGGACTCAGTCACCCGCTGCTTCTTCTTGTATTGTAGAAAGGAGAAAGATGTCTTCTTTAGACTTTTTCCAATTTTTTTGTTGAGTTTTGAGAGCAAGTTTGGATGTTATGAACATCCACTTTGGAATATTCACACAAGTACTGATTTAAAAATTGGGATTTGAACCTGCTAAAGAACTAATTTTATTTTCATTGAATCGACTTAGGTCGTTCACTTGTGACGTCCGTCAAAAAAATGACCCCCTCCCCCCTCTGTCACAAAATGTTCATTCAAAAAAATTATATTGTTTAAAACTGTCACACAGCTTCAGACCCCCCTCTCCCCTAAAAGTCAGACGTAATAGAGACCCCTAAGGGAGGAGGGGGTCAAAAATTCAAGTTTTTGATGGATGTTATAATTTAGTGGACCCTTACTCATTTTGGAACTAGATTCAATTAACCTTACATGTAAATTAAGTTCCTTCTCATTCTAAATTTGATTTGATTTGATTTGATTTTATTGTGTCGACCATCACGGTCCGTAATATATACAATGGTTACAATTAATACATTTCTGATATACAAATATTTCTTCATTTATGTACGATGATCAAGAATATAATTTTCTATCTAGGTTCTGAATAAACTAAGGCTCTCGTTCCAATCTATTGTGGGCACAACGTGATACTTTCAGGTCCGTTCTGACAATATTCCAATACAGTGGTAATCTTACAGCTCTCGTTCCGATTTTTCCAATCATACTTCAATTTCCTGACCCGTTCCTTATTCCAACGTTGCCGAGATGCCCAATTATGACTTGATCTCGTACATTAAGCAGTTGAAGTATCTAAACTTCCGAAAAAGGATAAATTTGGAAATGGCTGGATTTGAACCGACGACCTTCGAAACCATACCAAATTTGAGCCAAGCGCCTTACCGAGTACTCTACGGAGGCACTTAACTGCTTTTTAAATTAAATTAAATTAAATTCTTTCAATTTTGCATCCAATGAACCTGCTCCAAAATTTCCTTTGAATTTCATCAATGCGCCTACGGTAAATTCCAATGAATGTCTTTTACAGTCCCCCTGAGCTAAACTTGACATTTTTTTATCTTGATGCCTTCAGAAAAAAAAATTAAGAGCACAAAAAAAAAGGTTTTTTGCGACAACCGGAATCGAATTTCTTGAAGCATTTTCTTTCTGCTCGTCATGTGCATGCAATAATTGTGTATAGATTTTCTGAAAATAAGGCACAACAAGAAGAAACATTAGTCCGGAAGTTTTACTGAAAATCGACCATTTCCTTTAAGAATTTCTTTCTTTTTGTTATTATTAAATGTGTAGAAAAATGAAGAAAAATTACAAAGATTCCAATGAACCTTTTTCTTCTTATTCTTACATTCGTTTATCAGTGTTTTCATGCCAGACTTCTCGACACCACAAGCATGTCGAAATCTCAGGCAGTTCATTCTGAAAATGAGAGTGATTATTATTGTGTTTGTGACATGAAAAAAAAAACACGAAGGAACTAGAGTGTTTGTATTATATTATGTCACTGAAAATGAATGAATACAGGAGATAAGTCTTTTTTTATTGATTGACGATTAATTTGGCATGCTTCCGTAATTTAATTGAATTTTTTATTCGAGTACTTTCAATGAAGCTACTTGAGGTGGAGTGATAATTCGTGATAAAAAATATATTCTTTAGACACAAAATATATCTTCTGCTGCCTACACAAGATTTGACATTTCTCACTGAAAATATTGAAATATTTCCATTCCTTGTGACCTTTCCGAAAAGGATTGAGTTCAAACGTTTTTAGCCTGCTGACATTCTGTCAATATCCATTATGAATATAATATCATCAAAGTTTATAGAGCGAGAGGAATCCTTTTTTAAGGAACAGCAATAAAAAATGTAAATTATTACATTTTTTTTTTAAAAGTAACTCAGTATGGCTCCACATATATGCTGTTCTTAACGCTTAGTATTATAGTAGATTTTTAATAACATTTGACTTTATAGATGCTGCTTTGTATTTTAAAATGTTTTAAATTCAAAATTTAATTTATTTTGACAAAAAAATGTGCTTTTATGATCCTTGTCATTTAAGTAGATCCGTGATAAAAAATGCGAAATATTAAATTCAAAACTCAAAAATACGTTATAACTGATTTGCCAATAAAAATGAAATATTTCATTAAATAAATTCATAAACTTTGTTTTTAAAACTTTGTAATTAACTTTTTGGATCCAAAAATCTGCATCAGCCATAATTGAAGGTCTGAGGATTTTGTTTTCTATGGTTTCACATTTCGCAGTTAAAATAACACAAAATAATATCCAAATATCAATTTCGAATCCTACATAAACACATTGACTACTAATATTCACATTTATTTCATGGTTATGCATATATGCCTATATGATAGACAATTTATGTATGTCAGGGACACTTTTCTCGCATGATAAATTTCTGTAAAGTTAAAATATAATAAAGCGTCTCAAATTTCACTTGAAAAGGACATGGAAGTGTTCACATATGCTACATTCATTGCTATTCATAAACATTGCTACAAAAATTGTCACTCGAAGGAGATGAAAAAGAAGATCGAGAGGAATTTTCTGTTGAAGAAAAAAAAAGAGAAATATTAAAAATATCTTCCAACACTCCAGACATTATGGCACTTCAGCCTTTTGTTCCGCATGTGTTTTATTTCAAGAATTTTTTTTTCATGCATTGCCTTGTTTGTGCTCTATACGAAAATTTAAAATTAAGGATTTTTTTTTTTAAATTTCATGCTTCAGTTACGGTAGAATGAAAACCAGAAGCAAAATTGACCTCATTTCTTTCTAATATTCAAATTTACAACTTCTGTATAACATATATAGTCACATATAGTCAACAAATTGAACATTTTCTCATGTCAATTACAGGTTTCATCTCACCATATTATGCTCCATTGAATGACAGAATTAGAAAAAGGAAGGCCTTTGCAGATCAGGAATTGATGCAATCAACATTAAATTGCTATTTAAATTATCAACATATGCATCAGCTACAATCATCGACTACATCATCAACATTGTTGTTGCCATCGTTTCAACCCGAAATAAATATCAGCAGCAACTTGTTGCATCCAAAAGAAATGAATAATGAACAAACTCAGACGAGAACAATTTCATTCTCAATAGATTCTATTCTTGGAATTAAATGAATGTGCTTCTGTAGATTATCACTAAGTTGTATTGTACATAATTTATGCGAGTCCTTAAATATTTTATTTACTTTTATTTGTTGGCATTAATAAAGCAATTATGGATAAATTTATTTGCAATCGAATTTGTGTTTTTCCAGTTTCAGTCTACAGAATTTGTTTTGTGGTCTAACAGCACTTTAGAATTTTCCCACAAAAATCATCAGAAAATTTCATTATCTAATAAAGAAACTTTCATCATTATTTCGATGCACAGACTATGAAAGTGTGAATCTTTGTCTGCAAGCAGACATGAGAAAACTTTTCAAACATCTTTCATCGAATTCACTTGCTAAGTTTATCGCCCTTTAGATTCTTATTATCCATTATATCAAGTCGTACATCTTCTTTTTGAAATATCACAGCGAGACATGGAAAGAGTGCAACAAGTACTTTAATAGAAATATTTATGGATGAGAACTTAATGTGACTTTGTGTAATAGACTATAAAACTAGTGTCAATTTGCTCCTTAAAAACAGCTTGAAGGTAATTTTAAGCTGGGTCAAATTTGACTGGTTTATGCTGTTTAGAAATTCGGAAACTATAGTTAGGGGTTGTTCACTTATGATGTCCGATTTTAATGGGGGAGGGGGGGGGGGGGTCTGAGGCTGTTTGACAGTTTTAAACAATAGAATTTTTTTTAATGAAGATTTTGTGACAGAGGGGGGAGGGGGGTCTAAAAATTCAAGTTTTTGATGGACGTCACAAGTGAAGGGCCCCTTATGAAGTTGAAAGTTTCTTTGTTGGAAGTATTGTGCAATTTGATTGTGTATCGTTCTTTTTATATCCACCAACACATTGTCCTTTACTAAAGTGAAGCCTACAACAATATAAATTTATATAGGTAAGAATAAGGATCTATTAATACATTCCCACTCATTTATTTCTAAAATAAACCATCAAGAAGGAATTCCAAGAAAATATCAACACGAAATCCATTCTGGACACGTTTAATATTGTCTGTCATCATGAAAGTTCATCTGAATTCGTGACAAGAAAGGACTCATAAAATTGACCATCACTTAGCTAAAATATACATTTATCTAATTCTATATCACATAATGCTCAATGGTTCAATGTTTACATGCACTTAGGGGCCGTTCACAAAGTACGTTACGCAAAAAAATGACTTTCTAGACCCCCCCCCCTTGTTACGCTTTTTGTATAAAAATTCTTTTGTTTTGTTTAATAACACCCCTCCCCCCTAAAAAGCGAACGTACTTAGTGAACGGCCCCTTACATATTTTCAGTAAATTTACCTTTTATATGTACATACATACTTACACACAAAACTGACAAGTTTATTCTACATATTTTATGTTACTACATCGTTGTAGATGTATTATTTCATGTCTGTCAATTGCACTTAGAAGGTACAAATGCTCTTTTATCTTATTCACATGAAAATGGAAATTGAAAAAAAAAAACATTACAGGTTGTATGATTCTGATTTGATTGGTTTTAGATGTTCCAAAATAGAGAGTCCTGAAGCTTTCTGTTATTGCAAAATGTTTGAATATTGAAAATAACATCCATTAGACATGTTCCTGTCGTGTGAATCTCAATGGTCTATTTCATTCCAATTCATGTCATAAATATGATAGTAAATGTCACAATGATGAATTCACAAAAGAATTTCAGTGAATTGTTTCAAATTTAAATCTTTTTATATTGTATGGAATTAAATCGGATATCATTGAAATTACAAAATTCCTCAAACATGATAGACGGAGAAGGTACTCATCTCATCCATTAATTCAATTTGAATCCTCTGACAGTCTCATTACCGTTCAATTTATTGCCTTTTGGAAAAATTTACGTCTGATATAAGATAATGCCTTAAGCTCGGTATGCGTGCCAAGTTTCAATTTACATCTTCATTTCTTGAATTGTGCTGGAAGCTACATCTTTTCAAATGTTTATTGAGGAAGATTTTGTTATTATGAAAATTTTTGTATCATTTTCATAGCTCAGTTTCAAATCAAAATTATGAGAATTTGAGGATATTCAAAAGGTTATATCCGGAAAAGTAAAGATTTGAATTTAGTAATCTGCATAGTTTTACGTCCCCTTTTTTTTTTAAAAAAAAAAAACAGTCTAACTTGAAAATCAGTTAAAAATCTAAAAAATGACACTGAAAGATCCAGAACATTGCAAACATTTCAAATCACAATCATAGTACACATTTCTGTATTTTTTACAAGAATATTCTCTGCTGCTTTATTCCAACATTGTTTATCACTGACACGCTGATTTTTAATCTACAGTACAGTAAAAGGAAATAGAGAAAAGAATGAAAAAAATTGCCCAAGGCAAACAATTTACTTTTATCAACATCATGATGATAATATCAAGTTATGGTCAACGGAAGAAAAAGTTGTTTGACAAACTTTAATGTAAAGGTTTTAATTTGATTTTCTTGGGAAATTGAAAAACTTTAATTTTTTTTTGTCTGCAGTTTGAACTTTAATGGATGTTTATGTTGCAGTATTGTCTTAAGGGAATTGTAAAATTCTTTATTATAAATACACGACAGAGAAATTGGATTTTTTTTTAAGAGCCCTGAGACATTTTGATTGTAGACTTGCCTTTAATATTTGATGAGATTCTTTCCGTTTAAGAATGTTCTTGTCCCATAATGTAATGATTGAACTGTTATTGTAATATTAGTCTTCGATTAATATTGAAATGATTTTTTCTGCTTTATTGTTTATTCCTTAAATCTTCTGTACGTGGCTCTTATTTATCTTTCATGTTCATAAACAAAATATTCTTTTTATAGCTTTAGAAAAATCGATTTTATTGCAGCTTTTTATCCGCAACATTGTTCAGTTGTTATTCAAAATATTTTCACTATAAGTATCTCATTTATGTTTTCAATTTGCAAGAATTTTTACTGTAATTAACTCGACATACAATGTAGCAAAACAAAACAATACAGGGTTGCGTTTCTAGGGTATTTAAAGTTTATCCTAGGATATTTTTATCAGAAAATGTTTTACAGATAAAAATATCCTAGGATAAACTCTAGGATATACCCTAGAAACCCACACCAGGGGGTCCACCAGACCGTGGAAATCTCAATGTCGAAATCCTCCGACACTCAGTGTCGAAGGATTCAAAATGTGTCGACAAACCTAAAAATTTCAAATATATTTTGACCGTTAAAGCAATAAAACTAAAAATTATAATTTCTGATAAATTATTCTGTTATTTGATGCTTTAATAATTCATTTTAATAGTATAATGCTCAAGAAATGCATTAATTAGCGTTCAATCATCAAAGATCTGAGTTTTATTGCAAATTTTTAACTTTTTTTGTTTCTGAATTTATTGTTTTGATTGTTGTTGATAAACCATTTTTATCAATTTTGAAAGATTTGAGCATTCTAATTGAAAGTTTATTTAGCGCATTTTCCTCTTGGGAAAAGGACGCTATTGTCCGCACTTTGTCCGTCCGTCTGTCCGTCCGTCCGTCTGTGGAGCTATCTCCTCCTCAGGTTTAAGCTTTTTCGATGCGGTTTTTGGCTTAAAATGTGTGTAGTATGTCTGGCTAGAGCTGGCGAAAAAATCAGCACGAATGGTCACTTCCTCTGCTGGAACCAGCGTAAAAAGTGCCAAAATTGCATTTCTTTATATGTGTTAGTGTGGTAAAATACAATAAAATGTTGACTTTTTCAAAAAATTCATCCTTCCTCGGTTCAAATCCCATCAGAGGTCGAATTCTTTTTTCGGTACTTTTTTGATTCCTTATGACTGGAACTGACTTTATGGCCATAAATTCTTACTGGATCTCTCTTTATGACCATAAATGCTTACTGGATCTCAGTTTATGGCCATAAATGCTTACTGGATCTTACTTTATGGCCATAGATGCTTACTGGATCTCACTTTATGACCATAAATGCTTACTGGATCTCATTTTTTTTAATTGCTTTAAATTTGTTTCCGGTTTATTTTGCTATACGCGGAAAATGCGCTTTCGTCGGTCACGAGTGACCACGTTGATACTAGTTTATTTTGTGTAACGGTCAAAAATAATTTGAATTATATTTTAACGGACAAATTTGACATTTCCACGGTCTGGGGTCCACGATTTGAACAGTTCTTTCGTTCCCAAATTTTTCTATTCAAATCGAATTTATTCAAATCGAAACGTTGGTATGAAAACTGACCGTTAAAATGAGAATTTGAATTTTTGTATTGAAAATTTTTAGTTATTCAAATCGAATCTGTTCAAATCGAGTTCCCCCTGTAGTTCCTATTTTCCATAGAAATCTGTTTTGATATTTAAATTAATTTCACAGTTAATTCTTTGCTCGTGATGTTTACACGAGCCATCATCAATAGTTCCTAATTGGCTTTATTTCTCTGTCTGGAGGCAATTAGAGAATTCTTTTGTTTTGCTTTTTATTATTTACTTTATTTTCAATTACTGAGTTTTAGACAGCTCAAGGAGTGAATTTCTATAAGAAGCAGTCACAGTTGATTTGAATAATTTAAAATTATCTTTAAGTTGAAAAGTTCAAGGCAATATCCATGAAACAGGGGGTCTGGATCCTTTCGATTAAAAATTTCCAGAGTTGGAAAGAGACTAATGTAGAGCTGAGCTCTGGTAGAGCTGAGCTCTGGTAGAGCTGAGCTCTAGAGCTCTGAGAGCTCTGTAGAGCTCTTTTTTTAATTTCTTTTTTTATTATTTCTTTTTGTGGAAAGTATGTAAAAATGGTGGAAATGATGGAAAATGAATGAAAAATGGAAAATTTTGATGAAATTTGTGGAAAATCGGAAAATCTGATGGAAAATTGAAATTTTTTTTATTTCTTTTTTTTGTTGAAAATTATGTGGAAATGATGGAAAATTAATGATAAATTGGAAAATTTTGATGAAAATTGTGGAAAATCGGAAAATTTGATGGAAATATGAAATTTTTAAATTTTTTTAGTGATTAAATATTTTTCTCATTTGGTGAATTTTACTGCATTTATATATGAACAAAATTGTGAGTTGAAAGTCGTAAAAACCTTAAAAATTTGTCATTTTTTGAGTTTTTAGTCATAGTTTAGCCATTTCTTGACTATATATCATGTTTTATACCTCGTTAGATGCGTATTATGTTGTGTTATAAGATTAATGAAAAATAAATAAAATATTAAATCATCCTGGAGTAGTAAAAGTAGAAATATGAAAACTCGATTTTTGGCCAAGCTCGAAAAACAGCAAAACTGCCATAAAGTTCCAAAATCAAATTTTTCTTAGATTCAAATGATTTAAAATGATCAATAATCATGTTTTCTATTATTTCTGAGAATTTTAGACAGTTTAGTGAAGTTATAGTCGAGATGTGAATTTTTATGTTTTAAGGCCTCCCCACCCTCTTTGAAGACCTCTGGTGAACCGAGTTGCTCAAACTTTTTTATTTTTTTTTTTGCTAGTTTTGTAGTACAATACAAGAGCTATAAGAAAAGTTTCACCTGAAAGTTATTTGAGGCCATTTAGTGGGTCATAAAGATCAACAAACCCAAAAATAGCGAAAAAATCAAAAATTTTGACTTTTGACCTCGTTTTTGAAGCACTAAATGACATTTTTACAAAAAATTAATAACACATTTTTTAAAGGTCTTTTAATGAGCTACAATAATCTTAAATTTTCAAAATTATAAGGATCGAACTAGAGGCACAGGAGGTCAATATGTTCAAAAAATGGTGATTTTTTGGACTTTTTCGAAATTTTGACTATCAAAATAAAACTTTTTTATATTTTTAGTATTTTTCCATAAAAGTTAAAGTAATTATTGAGCGAATAAAAAAAAGTTTGAGAAATTTTATCCAAACAGTGAGACACACGATTTTTTTGAAAATCACTGATATTTCATACACATTTTGGGCCCGTATGGGTGCGTATATGGACGAAAAAAAATTTTGTGTACATTTTTGTACATGTTCTATCAACCCCATTAAGAATTCATCGAAAGAAAAAAAAATTGAAAATTTTTCAAAATTTAGAGCTCTGAGAGCTCTGCCAACTCTGAAAATTTCTTCATTTTTTAGGGTTTTTAAGGCAAAAAGCATTTTGATCCCCCACTCTGTTAGAGAAAAGTTTTGACTACACCCCTGCTACGGATTCTTATGGACTGATTATTAAAATTCCAAATAGCATTAATTGATCCGATTTAACGAAGAACCGGCAAAGAACATCGAAAATCAACAAAAAATGTTCTGCATTTTTGGATGGATTATTTATTGAATATTTCAGCACTCATAAATTCATGTCATAGAATTCTTGTATCGTAAAATACTCAATATGGATGGGTTCGATAAAACCTTTTGTTCTATCATTAACGACTTTTTATAAATGTATTTGTGTACGGATGCATAAATGAATATCGTCATCATTGCTTTTTTAACCATTTATTTAAATTGAATTCCATTCTTTTGTGAAAATTTGAGAAAAAAATCCTCAACAATTGTATTTGTTCACTGTAAATAAGCGTCATTTACTCTTCTGTCTGCTTTTCCTATTATTCTCATCCTTACTCTTCATCAATGTATATTGTTGTTAACAGTTTCTATTCAAGTACACTCGTACGTATTGTCTATGCTGTATAACGTTTAAAGCTACTGTGGAATCATTGCATTCATGTTGTGAATGAGTAAGTTATTATATAAGGAATGAGAAAAAGGAGGGAATTCATTGAATTTTAATTTTTAAGAGCTTTTATAACTTTAATCTTGTTTTGTTGTTCTTTGCCTCTTCCTTCATCTTCATTCGTTTTTGTTTTAAAGCTGGGAATTGAAATGGATGGAATACATACATACAGATGAATCAAGTTAGTGCACAGCTGTAGATATGTTTGTGCAATCAAAAGCTCTTGATTTTACTGTAATTAAATCTGATGCTTTTTGTGAACGGAAATTCATTTTGTTTTTATAAATTATTTCACTGTCTGGTGTCATATCAATAAAATTTTACAGTCAAGCAGCATCAAAGCGTGCTGTGATTGCAAAATATCTGATTCTGAAAACACGACCAAATTACAAATTAAATTAAATTCAGCTATGATTTCAAAAGAACGTTTGGGAACGCTGTACTGCTTTTTTCAAATTTTCCTTACCGAAATTCCTTTGAACAATTTCCTTTCACCAAAAAGCCTGTTTGATGTAATTTTCCTCTCTTTAATATTTATTAATGATACCGTTAACGTAAAATGTTTCATGAAATGTACCACAAGAGAATATTAAAAACATCCTGTACTAGATATTTTTACACATCCAGCGCGTAGATGTTTTAGAAGAAAGATTAATTTGAATTAAAATTCCGTTGATTTTTGAATTTGATTTTTCGAATAGTTTCACACCCTTCGGATTTTTTGATATAAAAATTTAGTTTTATTTTGAAATTCAAGTACCTAGTAAACATTGAAATTACCTTAATTTAGTTATTAGAACAGTTTTATTGTTAAGAAATAAGCAAAGCCTACTGCTATGGACTTTTATTGCGATTTTCTAGATAAAAAGGTTATGAAGAGATTTTATCAAAATACAGGTAAGACCAACAGACAAAGAATGAAAATCTCTTGAACAAAAGTTGCCAGCTCTTCTTGATAAAATGATTTCAAAACACATTTTGACCTTTTTACGAAAAAATTCGTCACAGTAAAGAATTTATATTAAAACAGTAGCAACAATAACAAAAATATCAAACAAATTTATTCCTTGTACTGAAAAAATAAAAAATATTTGAAATTTCAAAATAATGCAAAAATTATTCTTTATATTTTAAATTTATTTGTCTATATCAATAGTATATATTCAATCTTTTCTTTATCTATTTTTCAACAACAACCTTCATACAATGTGATATACATATTTTTATTCATTTTTTATCGTCAATTTTTGCGATATTTCTTTTTTTATCGATTTTTTTATATATATTAGAGATGAAAGTCATAACTTGAAACTTTGTAATAAAAAAAGGAAATACTTCATTTTCATCTCGTACTATTGATGCATTCGAGTTAACAGTGTAGGATAGAAAAGTACAAAAATTTTCTTTTTCTCTATTTAAGATTATTTTTTTCTTCAAAACTTTTAATGCAAGTGGAATATATAAAGTGATATAAAATTTTAAGGGAAGTTAAGTATAAAAGATAGATAGTCTGTTAAGGGTACAGAGTTTGACATTTTATTATTAAACTTATGGGATGGAATTTTTGCAATCCTGTGTTGATTCTTTACGAAAAATTCCCCAATAAGCAGAAAATTTCAAAGTAAGTTAAAAGCTAGTTCTCAGCTTACTTTTAGCTACCCTTCCTACATAAAGTTTGTTAAAGCTTGATTTAAACTAGCTTTAAAAAATTCTGGTATTTGGGATTGACGTAAATTTTCAACGAAACAAAAAACTTTCAAATCAGTCAAATTATTCAAGCACTTCCAAAATGTTAACTTTTTAAATTCAACTCAGTCGTACCAAGAATCCACAACTATAATTAATCTCATTAACTTTGATTTAATTTCATATAAAAGCTCATTACAAACCTTAAACCATCAATGTAGTCTAATTGAGTTTAATTTACATAAAGCTCAGTTGGCGAGTTCGCTAGAATTTAATTAAAAAGAAATGGCGTTGAAGCAAATCAAACTGAATTAAGAGAAATTAGTCTTCGATCAAATATAATCAACAAAAGCTGCTAGTTTTGTAGAAACTGATTTTTTTCTGCTTCATATATTAAGAAAAAAAATATAATTTATGTAAATCTATAAACAAATATTTGACCCCAAAATTTCCATCCCAATTTGTACAATATTTTTTGCCATATATGAGAGTGAAATGTAGCGTCACGTTACTGCATAATTGAAGGATATATGTATGACTAAAAATATGGCAGAGAGATTAGAAATTGAGTATATTAACAAAATGTCAGAAATAGAAAGAAAAAAAGTTTATTATGAAAAAATTTCTGTGTACTTTTTTTATTGTCCTCTTTTACCTTTTTTTCCTAATAGGTAGCCAGCCCCGTACGATTAAATAAACTTCTGATGATGGAAGAGAGAATAGCTCTTAGCTGTATTTATATATAAATATATATTTTTGGTTGTATACGAAAAGGAATGGAGAAAAAAAAAATGAAATGGAAAAAGTTTATCGATTTTTATCACAAAACATTTTTGGAAGCATTTTAAATGCAAACTTTTTTCTTTACATTTGTTTTTATACAAAACGTGTTTATATGACAGTATCTGTATATGCTAAAATTTGTAGAATATTTTTTTTATTTATTGAAACAATTTTTTTATCTGAGATATTCTTTTGACATATTCTTTTTGGAGTTCATCAACTCTTTGTGAATTTGACTTTTATTATGAATGACAATTCCCACTTGATATTTTTCAGATATTTTGCTATGACTTAAAAAAGTAAATAAGGATTCAAACCTGTTCTGAAATTTTGCCTAGTAAAATACCATAACCTAGTAAAATCCATATCTATCTCTTTAAAAGAAACAAAGTTACTGATTAAACTGAGTTAAAACCGACTCCATCCAAGTCAAATTCACAAATTTCATCTTACGATATTACTTGCCAAAAAACAGAATCAACTTAATCTGTCAAATTCTATAATCACATAAAATAATTTTCCTCATCATCATTTTATCATTTTGCGGAAGTTACTTAAAAAATACAGCTTTAACATGAATTTAATGATTCCAGTACACAATTGTCGGTTTAATAAATGATGGGGAAGATGAAAATAAAGAGAGATGAAGCTCATTTAATTTTGATAGCAGGTGTACGGAGCTTTTAAGATAAGCTTCTCGTACTTGATATTATGCAATACAATAAATCCACTTTTCATTTTTTTTTCCCGCATCGTCTCGTCTATATAAACAGTCTGAATTGCAGCACTTCCTTACACATCTTACCGAAAATATGTTATAATATTTATTTTTTATGTCACTATTTATTTCTTAAAGTGTGTACACATGTCTTATGTCTCATATCTTTTTTTCATAGGTTTTTATCGCATTAAGCCATTTAATTTAATAATAATAGATGATAAACATAGAAAAGGAGTTCTTAAATATTTGTTGTATATATGTATGTGTATATGTCTTAATGTGTTGATATAAAGCTTTTCTGCGGTCTTATACATAATTTTTAAGGATAAATAATTCAATTTCGATAGATGAGGGTTCCTTTTCATAAAATCATTCAATATATTTTTCTCCACATTGATTCCTCAACTTTTTAGCGCATTTTTGGAAACTTG
The DNA here is from genome assembly GCA_026123125.1 of Chironomus striatipennis. Taxonomy (NCBI): domain Eukaryota; kingdom Metazoa; phylum Arthropoda; class Insecta; order Diptera; family Chironomidae; genus Chironomus; species Chironomus striatipennis. The sequence continues at coordinate 39,653,079 of CM047394.1, forward strand.
TTTTCAAAAAGGAAGCTCAATCATACACTTTGATCGGCAGCAAATTTTTGAAAAACTATCTTTTGATCTAGACATCGTAGAGAGCTCGGGTTTGTTTTATTAGCTTCGTTTCATCGAGTTATTGGCGGCAAATGTATTTAAAAGTCCCAAATTTGTGTTTAAACACCTTAATTAATTAATTTTTAATTTCACAAAGAAAAATAATCAACACATGACTGCAACTTCACGTCATAGAAATTTCAAATATTTTTTGACCGTTGACATTTGAAAATTTTTTGACCGTTATTTTTTACGAAAAGTTTTTTGTTCAGTTTTGCAAGTTTGTTCAGTTTTCATTAGTTTGTGCATAATGAAAACACACTTTTAATGCACAATGAATGTGAGGAAATTGAAACTGAAGGGTTTTTGATTGTTGCTGTAACATTTTTGTAAAATTATCGTTATTTTTATGTAGAATTTTGCAAGGTCTGTCCTGAAAGTTGATATACTTTCAATTCGTAGCTCGATTACTGATCGCCGCGCCAAAAATGCGCTGAAGTCCCTCGATATGAAACACGAGGACTTTTGTAATTTTTTTTTGTAGATGAAAAAAAAAAAAAAAAAAAAAAATGAAAAAACCAATTGACATGTGATGATTGTAGATGTCATTTTCAATTTAGTTCCCATAGTTTCAATTTTGTTTTCCGTACGATTTTATTTGTAGATAAAAGTAGTTCAACAATGGAAGTGATGCTTTGTGGATGCTTGCCTGGGGGTTGGTATGGAAATGAAAACAGAATTTACTGCGTAATAATTTGTACTTGACCCAGAAATATTAATTATTTAGAAATTATTGTAAAATAGTAAATGCAGTGTGGTCAGCTGAATATTTTGGATTGGAGGGTAGTTTGAGCTATTGTATTGGCCATACTTTTAGAAAGTCTTATCAAATGAAATATATTTTCATCATTTTGAAATTCCACCATCAGCATCTGACCCAATTTTCCATCAAAACTACGATTCATATCTATTAATATACTCAGACCTAAATCCACGTTTGTGCTTTTTCCATTTTCCAACTAACTGTATTCTAACGCTCAAACATAAATACGCTTTTGAATTTCAAGCAAACAAATTTCATCCCAGTTTTCTATGACTACAGCCTCAAACTATGGTAATAAAAGTTTCATTTGAAAATGTTTGAAACCAACTTCTCTGTTGGTTTTGAAGCTTTTAATGCACAAAGTTTTCAGCTTTTATTTTTTCATATGAATTTATGATAATCATTTTTTTAACATCAAATATGGTTCGAAAGTTTGTAATGTAAGCACCTGTCCTTAGAAGCTTTAAGAAGTTTTTTTTTTGGAAACAGAAAAAGTTTTTTTTTCCTTTTTTTTTAAGATGTAATAGTTTTAAATAGAATTAAATCACTTGGTCTGGTTTGATTGCATTACTTAAAAGATTGTCAACTTCTAGGAATAATTGAACATCATTTGGATACCAACACTATTTTCCTTCCTCAAAGATTGTCTAATTATATAACAATCCCAGCGTATCATGTTCACAGCAACAACAAACTCTTAAACTTTTCAATTTTGAATCCCATAATCCCATATTGCCATCGTTAGAAACTTTAACAAAAACACAACTTAACATTTATAAAATGGATCGTCGAATGTCAATAAAACGAAGGAGAATGCAGTACAATATCAAACTTTTCCCTTGAAACTTATAAGACAAATGGGAAAAACAATTTACTGAGTGAATTAGATATTGTCACAATCACAGGGTCATTGAGGAATCCGTCCCATTGATACACCCACATGATATATTTATTTCACATCCTTTACAATCCTCAAAATGTTTTCCGAAATCAATGTGAAGGAACTTTGTGTAACAATTTGAAAAGGAAGAATTTTTTGTAGAATTTAAAGGGTCCAGTTCTTATCCCTCGACCGAAACTCAATGAAGGTTGAAAGTTCCTTGACATTAGATGAAGATTCATTGAATGGGATATGAACACGTATAAAAAGTTACATCTTAAGAGTAATAAATGATAATGTATTGACGATACGTACGTTTATGTATGTAAATGATGATTCTTAATGCTATACATAATGCATTGTCTGCTTATCTCCAATGCAATGTTGAATAATATATGAATATATTTATGTGTACCCATATTAACAGTATAAGTAAAGTCTCTTTATCCATTTTTTGATATACAAAACGAGTGCAATCACTTGACATATGTTCACTAAAACAACATTAATATAATTTCATTTCTCTCACTAGCTATAAAATAGCAATCTTATTGTTGCTATATCATCACAAAGAAAATTAATTTTTAAGTATATTAAACTTTATCAAATAAACCGTAACTATGATGTCCATGACTCTTGCCTACATTTCTTCGAAGTGGATGGAAAAAGGCAACTTGCTTCCTCAATGTTGTTAGCATTTGATGCCAGTGTAATAAGCCTTTACCATCTGTTCGACTACCAACAATTACATGACCAATTGGATATGATTTACGAGGAGCATCTTGTGTCTCTTGCTGGCTTGTTGCGGGTGAGTTCATAACAGTCAGTCGCACCTGTACAGAATTTAATAAGTACGGTGGTACACTAAAAATCATTGCCTCATTAAAAAGTGGATTTCTCTCGCCACGTTTTGTGCTTGTACGCTTCTTTGAAACTTTCTTGTCATTCTTAAGTAAATAGACCTGTTTGAGGAGAAATGAAAAAAAAAAAGTGGAAAATGAAAAATTATGAATACAGAAAAGTAAAAAAAGATTTTTTTAAGGTTGCCTATTAAAAGTTTTTCCTTTTTCTCTCTCTTTCTGTGCTTTAATATTCTCCTCATTTTTAAATTTAAATTCATTACACAATTAACTTCCTTCTCAAGTGGGTAAAGCAGTTCACATGAAACGCGTGGGCTTCTATTATGAATTTACGACATATTTTAATTAGTCGCTTTGAACTCTCACTTTTTCATGTTTATGAAATAAATTAACAGATTTACGAGTTTATGAAACGTTTCCTTTTTAGAAAGTTGTAGGATTATAACTCATAATTTAAACAATGTTACATAAATAATTTTAAAGTTTCAACATAAAAAAATTAACGGTTAAAAGGTTTTTGAATTAAATTTGGATGTATTGAATAGTTTCGATCCCCTTAACATTTTGAAAAATTAATTGTAAATTGCTTTAATTTAATTATTAGATCCAATCTGCTTTTATACGATGTAAGTTAATACTTTTCACAATAAAAATATGATTTTAGGTTGATATTTAGTAGGCTTTAATTTAGTTTTGATTGAAAAATCTTCATTTTGTAATTTTACTTCAAATTCTAAGAATTTGTCGGATTTTACAGCTTTAAATGGCTTTAAATTAAATTAAGTCACTAATTTCGTAATTTTTTCGTAATTCCTTGAGCTAATATATAAACATTCCCAAACTTATTAAAAGCATGACACGTGAAAATCAAACATCCTTCAAAATTTCCTTCTCTAAATACTCAAATCCACACATAAAGAGAGGAAATGCTCTAATTACTCATCATTTCAAATTTATGAATCGATTTTTCTTCACACAATAATTCCATTTAATTCTTTTCAGCCATAGACTCATGACTCGAATAGAAATTAAGTGTTTGTGCATCACATCATAAAATTTCTTCATATTTATGTAGTTGAATCAATTCTCAAAGCTCCCACAAGCTTTATTGATTTCATTCAACAGCATGTATGATGAAAAAGTTTTTTGTGTGGAAAAAAAATTCATGAAATATCGAGAGACGTTTTATTTGATTTTTCCTGCCGCAAGTCATGTCTATTGTATATTTGTGGTAGCTTTAATATGAGAAAGCTTTCACCTGAATTGATGTATGCAAATTCAGAAATTGCTATGAGGATACTTATTTATGTTATGTTGCATGCATTCGGTACTCACATGATGTATAATAATATTATGCAAATTGATTTACATACCTTAACATACACATTTTGTATATCATTTCCATTTGTTGTATGATTTTCATTCTCGTCATTTGTGAGTCTTAAATTGCGTGCCTTTACAACAACAACAGTCAACCGCTCTGCAGTTGGTAGATAAGACAGTGAAAACATTAAATCACCACAGCTTGCACAATTGTGTCGCGAATCAGATAATTGCACCCATGTTGTTCTTGGCTTTGCAAATTCAGTCAATTTCAGCTCGGTTTCACCTTTTGAAAATACAATTCAGCAAAAAAAAAAATGTCCCCAATTATATAACGAAAACAAATTTGCATAAGCTCGTTTACAGCTTCTTACCAATTAAAGTCGTACAATGAGCATTTGTATGATATAAATGAAACCATAGTGATCGCTTAATATTTTGCTTTGTTATAAAAAATAAAAAGCTCTCTTGATAACTCGGATTGCTCGAATTTCTAAATATTTTCGTTTGCATTGCCTCGGCTTCATCTGGAACTAAATAAACACGAACGAATGTATCTATGGAGTCGGGATCTGCGTCTTGGGGTATCACTAAGTCTCTTGCTTCTACAATCGATACTAAAAGCTCACATCCCTCTTCGGTGATGCTGTGTCTTGAGAAAATAATGAAAATATAATCAGATTACGTATAGTCTATAGTTCTATATCACATTCAACTGGTAAGATTCACATTTCATTTAATTTCTTCAACACACGCTTAGACAGATACATTTAAATGAAAAAAAGCAGATATTGATGAAATTAATCCTTCACAGAAGGTCGCATTTAGATAGAATTCGAGACGAAAGTTTTCAACTCTTTTAAATGATGATTGAAAAATTAAGTATAACAGATTCTATTCAATGATAACAAATGATGACTCTGCTTAATTTACTGAATTTCTCATAAAAAAATATTGATTTTTAAAATGAAGTTGTTCTATCCTTTAAGCATCAACATATTTTAAAGATTTTATATCCAATTGAAATTTTTTTCCTTCTTCTCACGTTTGCCTCTTTCTATCCCTTTTCTCTGCATACTTAAGTTCCAATAGAATGTAGGCAGCATGTAGATGAACGAAGGTATTGTGTAAATACGTTTTTAAATAAGTATTCATGCTTTGAGCATGTAAAAATAACAATACATGGAATATCTTTTTTTTTTTCTATAGAATGAGAGTTAAAAGATACAACTCTTCCTATATTGATGCTGCTTGACTTTAGGTTTGTTTCATCCCTAGTTCTCTTATTTTTTGAAATGAACTTGAGTTTGAATGGATTGATTCAAAAGGTATGCAAAAGATTTAAATTTTCTTTTTTAATTTAATTGAATTTTTCTTCTTTTCATTTCTATTTTTAAGAAATGTGCAAGTTTTTAATCTAATAAGTGCTGAAACAACCTCAGGGTTTAGATTTCAGTGAGATTTGAATGAGTTAAAAAACTTGTAGATCTTTGATTTTTCTACTAAATAATATACTAAAATTGAATTTCATACCAAGTAAAAGTAAAGGATCCTTTAATTAATTGAAATTGATGCTAGAATTGAAACATTTCAAATTACTGATTTGTAATTAAAACAATACACATCTTGCACTTATAATTAAAGTCTGCAAGTTGAACATCCTGGAAATAATCATGTTCAATCTTCAAAGAAGAAACATTCGCATTTGATATCTTTGATTATAACAGCTATAGTGCAATAGCTTTGAAGATGCAAGCATAAACAAAGAAAAAGAGAACAAGTTGATGTAAAATTGATAGTTGATTAAAAGAGTTCATCGACTAAACAACATTATGATTTTCTGCTAATTAATTGCAATCAAGTTTTCAATCTATAAACAAGTGAATGACACATCATCTAATGAGTTTTTAGTAAGTCATTAATTAAATTTCAATCATTAAGCAAGACCAAAGAATATTGGAATTTTCTCATATCTTAATATTTGTGGAAGGAAAAGTTTTGCTCGTGCATTTAATGTGCAGAATGTCAGCACAGCATGGAATGTTTGATACTGTATGTACTTACTAATAAATCAGAATCAAAACATATACTTTATAATGACATCATGTTTTATATCCTTCGCCTTCTCTTTTGAACTCAACATAAAGAATTTCATTCAATTACCATTATTATATTGGATTCTCTGTACTTTTTTTTCGTACGATGAGTGGAGCAAATTTCATGTTCAATTTTTTTCAATTTATAAGGATTTCTTTTGAAGAAATGAAAGGTTAAAGGATGAAACCTTAACGAGCCAATTGAAAGGAGTGGAAAATATTAAATTTTTTAAATTAAATTTCAATCACATTTGCTTTTTTATTGAACGTGTTGAGCAATATTTATATATGTCTTCATACAACTGAGCATCGACCAAACGCCGACCCCAAGGAATCTGGATAGAGGATTGAAAATTCGAACTCGAATTTTCAATCCTTTTTTTTTGTTCGAAGACTTTCGAACTGAATTTGAAATATTTTTTGCTGTTAAATTTTTTTACATTTTCATGTAATTACAGCTTCAATTAAATTTAAATGTATTAAATTCAATATGACTAAGCTTAATACGCTTAAATCTTTAAGCATTTCTTTAATTAAAGCATAAATTAAGACTAAAAATTTTATCTTCCGATTTTTTGTAAACACATACTAACACAAACAAACTTGTTTACATTTTTAAAAGAAAATTTTAAATCATAATTTTTGTTGCTTATTATTATGAACAAATGTACTGGATCTTACTTAAACGAAGCATTATGATTTAGTAATGCCAACTAAATACAGATTTAGTGATGATCCAGTCTTAAAAGAGATAAAATATTGAATTTTCTAAAAAAAATAATAATTTCGAAAAATTGTAAACAAAACATTTGAACCTTTGCAAAAAATTCAAATATTTTTCGGTTTAACGTAAGACCCTCTATCCAGATTCCTTGGCGCCGACCATAGCTCAGTTGATTTGCTCAGTTTTTTGTACTGAAAATTTGATAGTGTTAGTGAATTTTTTCAAAATTTGAAAAAAAATAACTGTCACTTTTCTTATATGAAGACATATATAAATATTGGTGTTGAGCATTAAAGACTTTAAAAAGAAAATTTTATTTCGAAAATTCTTTAAAGACTTTCGTCTTTTATCCAAGTTCCAACTCAATTTTCTCCTCTGTCAAGTATGATCTTTTATGAATATCACACGTGTTAGCATCAATATCCATAAAAGGAAACAGTGATCATGACACTCGAATGTCTTACAATTAATTTGTACTAATTAAGCATTCTCGCCCACACACAAGACTCATGCTTATGTAAGATGACAACAGAAAACTCAATGTCAATAGATTAATTGGAAATAATAAAGATTCGTTCACCTTATCTAAAGCGTGACATAATAATTAAGAAGTTGAATAATTAATGTATCTTTTAGCAGCATATGATAAGAGTTTAATTAATTAAGGAGATTAAATAATAAATATTTATGTGTGCTTTCGTATGATGTGAACATGAGACTGCAGTTGTGTCTAGCTTTCCTATTTCTTGAATCTTCCATGTTTGTCGAGTTTATTTTTATGATTAAATTGTGGAGTTAAGGAGATTGAGCTTGGTCAAGTAATTTTTTTAATATTTTTTATGAACTAGCTTTGCAATTTTAAGTTGGAAGAGTTATTCAGAGAATCAGCTGGTTAATGGAGACATATATTGAAAGCTGAACTGTTATTATGTGTCGAAGACTCCAAATAGCACAAGCCGGATAATCGAGAGAGATTCCTGCACCACGTTCCTATATGACTCTGGAGTGGTGATAGATTCGATTTTAATCAAGTATGGTGCCAGTGTCATGCAGGATTGGTCGTCAGATTTACCGACTTGTGCTACTCGAGGACCTAAAAGCTCTAATAATTAAAATACCGATGAAAAATCTCTATTTCATATTCCTCGATATGTATCGCTTTTGTCTGGTATGTACATATAGCGAGTGAATTTTGCAAAACAATAATAAGAACTAAAAAATCTGTCAAGTGAAAAAAAAAAATCTCATCCAAAAGTCATTCACACATAAATTTCCATATGATTATATATATACTCACTTATCATATTGTAAAGCTATACAGAGATTCCCAGTAATAGGTGGCACAGGTCGTTCAAGAGTGCTCATGATAACAGATGAGTCAGACGATATCGATTCTGAAGAGATAGTACGTTTTAATGATGTAGATGTTAAATTTTGTTGGGTATCGTTGCCATCAAACAATGACGAGGATGAACTTTGGAGGATTTTATTAAGGGAAGGATGTTTGCATAGCTGAACAGATTTGTTATTATTTAAGATAACATTTGGACCACTTGTTACTACATTTGATTTCATCATTGTGCTATATTGTTCAAGATAAGTTTCTGATGGGGTTTTTAAAAGAGGACGCTTACTATTTGTTGTTGTGGTTGCTGTTGATGCTACCGTATTGAATGGATTGTTTACCCCACTTGATGTCGAATTTGCTGTTGACGTAGATACGGATGATGTGGCTATTATTGTTGCTGCTAACGGACTATGTAGTGGTTCTTTGAAATCTCCTTGCTCACAAAGCATTCCAAGCTCGCTAATTACCTCATTCTCAGAATATGATCGATTCCTCATGTGTTTTCTATGATAGCCTCTATCATCACTGAATGATTCAACAAATTTCTCATTTACATTAGCATTTAATTCGGGGCTATGTGTGGGAGTGTCAGAGGATAAACTCGATGATTTATTCATTGATTTGGGTGAGAATCGTGGTGGTGATTGTGATTCACTTCTACGCCTTTGTTTATTTGAGGCTTCCAATTTTTGAATTCTAACTTCAAGTTGCTTCAATGGATCATCACAATCATCGTTATCACCATCGTTATCGCCTTCATATCCATCGTCACAAGGCTCTTCCAATATTGATTTTATTGTGTTTGGATTGAAGTCGAATACATTATTATCGCATGATGAAATTGACGACGATGATGAGTTTTTGAATGGATTCTTTGATATTATTGCACTCTTCGATGCTCGCTCGTTTTCAATTTTACATTCACTTGGCGTATCCTGTATGATTGTTGTCGAGAAGAAATTTGATTTAATTGATTCAAAATTTATAAGTCCGTTAAGGAATGGATTTGTTGTTGATTGCATGTCTTTTACAAATTTATTCAATCCGCCACTTTGCTCATTTGTTGGTGGATTAATGAGAGGAATTTGGGAACTTGTTGCTGGTGCTGACATTTGTTTACGTGGAACTGGCCTAGGAATTGGTTTTATGGCTGGTGCTGACGTTATTGATCCTTTTTGTTCAAAACTTTCGTGTTTATTGATTTTCACTGACGATGATGATGAGGATGATGATGAATTTCGTTTTAATTTTGTAGCTAATGGTAATGGTGCTGGTCTTAATGGTTGTGGTGGAATTGACTCATCAGTGGCCCATGGTGGTGTAGGCATTGCCGAGACTAATTCTCCCTCATATGTACTTCGATCAACAGATTCAAATCGCTTAAAACTTCCCGTACTGCCGAGTAAAATATCAGATCCAGATTGCACCTGTTGCGCGCCATTTTCATTATAACAAGTGGATACACACAAAGAGGTAAAATGAAATAAAAAAATATGCTTTGTTAAAAAAATAATAAAATTAAGGTACAATGAACAGAAGGGGTTGAATTAAAAGGTATATGTGCATGCGAAACATATTATTATATTAACGACAATAATAGCATCATAAAACTCACAATGTATCCATTCGCATTATACAATTTATTTTTTGATAATCCAATTTTTTCTTCACCATTCGATCGAAGCCACGATGCTGCACGCGGTCCACAAATCCAATATCGACATACAGCGAATAATATTATTGCAATCAATAGAATTGTTAATATAGGCAATATCATTTCGAACTGATTATTACTGTTGTGACTCATGAGCTTTTCATTTCACTTTCATTCTCATTACAGTCCTGTTGTGGAAAATGATTTAATTAATTTCGGGATTTGTTAAAATTACTATTTCAATGACTATTATTTGATTGACATTAAATTTGTTTACATTTATATTTTTGTACCAAATGACCTAGGGGATCGTTCATAAATGACGTCCGAAAAAAAATTCCGAGAAATTATATTTTTTTTCCTTGGATTTTAAATTGAAACTTCTTCAATAAAAAATTTATTTTAATAAAGAAATCAATTCTAGTTAGTATTTACATCAGATCCTTTAAAGCTGAGCTTTTTTTAATGAAAGATTTCTCACAAAACTTTCAAGAACGCAAAGAAGTTAAATTAAAAATTAAAAAATAAAAATTATTCCAGTCGCTTCTTCGGGTTATTTTTCATCATTTGTGTATGAAAATTTCATTATAGACACAACAGAAAAATAAGGATAAAGAAGAACAACATCAAACATAGACCCTTTCGAAACAGTGTTTCATATTATGAATGTTTATAATTAGATAACGGGCGCATTACGAAAAGATAAGTCTACAGACAGAAGGAAAAACTAACAGAGTATGAAAATTTTACGTGTGCGTAGAACAATAAACTCATCCTTTTCGTAGCAAAATTGTGTCATGTTGAGCGTCAGAAAAGGGGCAGCTTGTTTGAAATGAAATTATTTTCTCATATCTATGCCAACAATCACTTCTAAAGCTCTCATTCGCTTTATTGAATCGAAAGCTTAATAAAACTTTTGCTTAATGCGGTGCTAATGAAGATTTCCGCTGTAAAATTAAGTTTTACAGAACTTCTTATTGTTTTTCAAGTATTTTAAAATTAATTTAGAGAATTTATCTGCTGTTCCATTAACCACATTGTGCTTCTTGTGTAAGCATGAAGCTCTTACACGAGTACGAGAAGTAATGCGCAAAAAGAAAATAATTTTGATGATTTAAATCTCTTTTGGTGCTTGAAAGCTTTCAATATATTTTTTCATGACATAACAATGCTTTTTGATTCATTCAAAAATAATAAGTCTCAATAAAGAATATTGAAGGTTTAAATTCAAAATAAAGGTTTCTTGATGTTAGAACAGAAATTTTACTGTTGCGTCTTTGAAACTTAGTGGTTTAAAGTTTTTGGCGCTTAAAATAGAATTTCGTAATCTAATTCATATTTATTTTTTTTTAAAAAAAAAAATGTCTAGTTATAAGCTATAAATAAGTTTTGAATATTTAATCTCAACTTTTACATTTACTTTCTTCGAATAAATTTCCAAATATAGCTTCGACGCAAAAATAAACAATTTTAGCGGAAAATAATTTTTCACTAATAAAAAATTCATTAAAGTAAATAAAGCGTGAACAGATAAATAGCTTATAATAAACGGCAATACAGCAAGTTCAATGACGCTGTTTTTTCGATTCTTTCATTGTGGAACAAAAGCTCTTCAAGGATTCTTGCGGAACAGAAAATTTTATTGCTTTCAACTTTTTTTCTTCTTTTTCTGTTTATTCAAAAAGGTAATAAAGGAGCATTTTTATGCTTTAGACTTTAGACTTTAGATCTCAGAAAAGGTAATTTGAATAATCATTACAAACAATGAAAATGAAAACAGATTGAAAAAGCTTTACAAAGAAAATAAAAATCAAAAGAGTGAAAAGGGATTGGCTTGAAATATTCACAAAAAAAGTAACATTTTATGGCTCATGTTTATGATTTTTTTATCAGCCAATGGTATTATCAATGACATGCATACGTGCGGATATTCTCAATGGTCATTGATGTTCCATAAAATGATTTATGATTTCCATAAAAATTTCAATAATTTATAAATATTTTCGTTGAAGGTCCTTTCTGTAAAGTAATGGAGCATCGTGACGATGCAAAATTTTGAATGTTAATGGTCTATAGACGATGACGAGTTTTGAAGTGGCTTATCATTTATTCATCAAGCTTAATTGTCTGTAGGTTAATGAATGTTTAAGGCTTGTTGAAATTATAAGCTGTATTAATTTAGTTAGGATTAGGAAACAATCAATTATTATCAAGGCTTTTCCTGTGTTAAAAGTTCTGTTACATGCTGAGCACGCAAATAATAAAAAGCGTGTAAAAAGTGTTGAATAATTTGAGAAATTAATTGCTACTGCTTAATATTTAAGTTAATAACAACTTTTATCCAGAAGGATTTGAACTTATATCCTTAAAATTTTCAGTTACAAATTCACTTTCAAATATTTTAAAGAAGTTTTCCAACTTCTGCTAAATACATCCCTAATTTAAGCGTTTTTCATAAAAACATCGACTTTCAACCTTTTCCGTGCTTTGCCCTAATTATCCAACTTATTATGCCTCTCACTTGTTGCAAAAGCAATTTACAAGGAAATGGCTTTACCCATGAAGTAAACATTCATTATCCTCGTTGATCTTATGAATAATTCCAATTGTTGACTGGCGTTAACTGTTTATTTCATTTTAATCCACCAACTCAAGTTTTAATAATCATGCCATGACCCTTTTGAAGAGCAAATAACAGCTAATTAAAGATAATTTTTCTAACAGCCTAGAGAAAACTGTTTTAAGAAGAAATAATATCCATAGTAATTTGTGTAGGCTGTTGAATGACATTTTTCATTATTCTATAGTTAAAATTTGAAAGGAGCTTAAGTTTTGGATTTTATATAATTTTCATGATTACATAAATTTTAATGAATTTGGTTCAATTAATTTTTCCCATAGCGAGATAAAATTTAAATCTTTAAGAGGATTTTAAATGAAGTTGTGAATGTCTACGTGATTAATTAAAATTAAGGGTCATGTCTAGTGAATATTTCATTTCCATCAGTGATTTTTTGAAAGATTTGTCTGTTGCATGGCAGATTTACTTTTTAAAAGAAGTGAAAAAATTTTAAGTATTTTTTTTTCTTTTTAAATTTATAAATTTGTATTATAATAATTCATTCAGTACCCAACCCACAACTTTAATTCAAAAAAATGAATTTAAATTAAATTTAATTAAAATTATATTCCGTCTACAAGATCTTGCAAGAATGAATATTAAAATGTAATAAAAAGAATAATCTCATTTATTTGATCTCATAAAAAACTTTCATTTTCGTCTACAATGAAAATCGAGTCATAATGGAGATTGCAATTTAAAGTGATGGATTTTTGAATGATTTTATGGCACTTGTTGTTTGCTCTAGATAAAGTAACAGATGAGAAGCAACAGAAATAATAGTAATAAGGTCGCGTGAGGCTTTATAAAAGGAAATGAAAAGTTTATTGAATTTACTTTGTTTTCTGGTGGAACAAACATATTACTGCGGGATATTGTTGGATACAAATATTGTCAGTGTTTCATTCAGTTTTAATGATAAAATTTAAAAATTTGAAGCTTAAAGTTAACTTTTGTGACTTTTTTTTTAAAATCAAAAAAATTTTGAAATTTTCAGGAATTTCGAAAATCTTTAAAAATTTTGAAAATCTTTAAAAATTTTGAAAATCCTTAAAAAATTTGGAAAATCCTTAAAATAAAAAATATTTTTTACTTTTGAAAAATTTTGAAAATTAAATGCTCTGAAGAACTAAAGCCTTAAATATATTTGAACATCCTAAAAAATTACAATCTACTTTAAAGAGTCTGGACGTACTCAAAACAAGGTCATTGCCACATTTTTTCTAAGAAAACATGCTTAAAAGTTTTGACAGTAAGCCACATGATGAAGATGAAGAAGTTTTTTGTGGCAACTTTCCATCCTTAGCTCCTATTTTTCCTTTAATGGATTTTTATCGTTGTAAATAGAGAGTAAGAAGTTTTGTGTAGTAAATTTTTGTATACACGAGCATAAAATGTTTCCCTGTGCTTCTTAAAAGCCATAAATCTTTCCTGTTCAGTTCCTTATTTATAATTCCTCTTCATATTTATTCTCACATAAAATCACTTTTTTTATTAACTTTTCAATGCTTTAAATTTTTCAATTAATTTTTAAACTCATTTTCCACTTTGATTTACAAACAAAAACAGCAAAATTGATTTTATCGACAATTTTTTTTTTTCTTTCTTTTTTATTATTTTCCACCCAGTTTTTCAGCACATTAAACTTCCATCAATTCTATCCACATAATTAGGTTCACACATGAATGATTTTGATCGATTAATTTACCTACTTTAATATAAAACACATTAGCTTGGCATTTTCTTTCTATTTTCACTAAAAGTATTACAAAAAGTATTTATATGTATAAAAAAATTGGAAAAAATTGTCTAAGCAAAAATTTTTACCGACCGTACGCTTGAAAACTCGAAAATGAAATGAAAAAGGGAAAATTTTTTGCTCAAGCTTCAATTTTTTCTCTCTTGTTGCATCTCTAGTGACGGGAGAAAAGGACATGCGTGATATGATGTAAACAATGATAACAACGTGTTCTTTACCAGCATGTTGTTATTGTAAAAGTAAAAGCTTTGATTTTTTATGGAAATTTAGTCGAGACACTAAAAATTGAGGAAAAGCTGAAAGAAAATTGTTTGAATTTTTGTAATCCGTTAAAAAGTTGAGGAAGAGCTTTCTATTAAATTTTGGAAAGCATTTTTGAAACAAAAAGAGACAAAAAAGGATTTTTATTAAATTTAATAACCAGAAATTTTAAAAGTTAGTTTTCAGATAGTTTATCTCACGGCTATCTACAGATACACTAGCTTAAATCTAGCTTTTGATTAACTTTCAACGATCGTGGTTACTAGGGAAAGTTTTTAAAAATTTCTTGAATTCAATTTTAACGATTTTTCGAATTTCAAAAAACTGAAAATAAAAAAAAAAATACCTAAATGAACTTAAAAAAATTATTGAAATACAAAATCGTCAAATAATTTTTAATTCAATAAAATGTAAATTTTCAAAAGGAGTCGTTCACTTATGATGTCAAATTTTTAGAGGGGGAGGGGGTCTGAGGCTGTGAGACAGTTTTAAACAATAGAATTTTTTTTGATGAAGATTTTGTGACAAAGGGGGGAAGGGGGGTCTTAAAAATCCATTTTTTTGATGGACGTCATAAGTGAACAACCCCAAAGTTAAATCAACCAATCCAAAAATAACACTCAATCTAATCATCAAAACAGTAAAAGAATCAATTTAGTCAGCTTAAGTTTTTCATAATTTTCATCTTCTTTATTAAAAACAGAAACAAAAAAAAAATGTTCGATCTCACAAAAAAGAAAGATTTTATTAATTAAACTTATGGAGAGAGAGAGAGAGAGCTCTGCAGTGCAATGATAGCGTTGGTATTTTAAATTGGAAGAGAGAGAAAGAGATAATATTTTATTTTAAGCTTTTACAAAAATAATAAATAATAAAGTACAACTTATAAAATAAAATTTATTTTGCATTCTTTTTTTCTTCTTTCTTTTGTTTTATTTATAAGAAAACAAAGTAGATTGATTTACTTCATAGACAATCCGCAAAAGAAAAACTCGAAGAAATTATAAAAAATGTGTGATAGAGAGATAATGTGTGTGATATTTTTGATTTTGAATATTTTTTTATTGTTCGGAGGGAATTTGTATTTATGCCTCGGCTGGAACTTCAGCAGCTTCTGCAGGCTGTAAATAGAATAAATCATTTGTGTTTAAAATATTATCAAAGCACTATGAAGCATGTAAGCTCTACATATCTCAATAACAGAAGCCGAAGTTTTTTTTTGTGTTTGCTTTTTTGGAGGATTATTTTGTGTGTTTTTGATTCCTTGTGTAAAAAGCAGAAAAATTAAATGACAAAACTACGTTGCAGCTACTTACTGATGCTCTCCTTCTGATTTTGTTAATGATGCATGATTTGAGGTTAGTTGAACAATAATTTATGATTTATTGTCTCCAAATTGCTTTTTTTTTCTAACTTTCAAGACTTAAAAATTTCAGGATGTGGAACTAATTGAATTGATCAAAAATCGATTTGATCAGTTCCACAACAGCCAATGTGTGCAAAGAGGTCCTTATTTTTCGAAATTCGAACTTAATGGTTCTTATTTTTTCCGTTAAAAAATTCGAAATTGAAAATTAAGCATTAAGCTTAAGTTTTTATGAAATTATTTAGTTGATATTTGACTTATAGAACAATAAATCATATTATTGGATATAAATAAAGTCAAAAAAGTGCAAATAGAAGCATTTGAAAAATTGACGCCAATTTCGAGAATTTGAATTTTTTTTCGAACTTGAACATAACCTCTCTGAGTGCACACATTGGCACAACAGGAAAATTGAATTTCAAGCAATTTAGAGGCACTAGATAGTACAAAAAAATGCTAATCAATGACAAGAAAACGATTTTGTTAATTCAAATACATTTGTTTGTAGATTTTATTAAAGACTTTTGTTGGTAAATTGTTATCGACCATACAATGTCAATGAAAATCGTATATTACCTGAACATAAGTGCCTTAAACAATAAATCTCGTGTGGGAAATATCAGCGATTTATCAAAAAAAGAAAATCAATTCCTTTCATCTATTTTCACTTAAATTTTTATTAATGCAAAAAATTATTTAAGAATTAATTGCAAAAATTTGTTTTGTTTGATGTTCTTTTGAGTATAAACGCATTATTACCTTACTGTATTGTATTCATTTATATTTTCTTTTTCTGTGGGCAAACAATTGACAATTTCTTCTTTTATCTGTTTTTTGTTTTTTAAAAACCATGATGAGAAATGAAAAAAAAACCAACTCAAAGAAACATTAAGAACAAATATTATGTGTAGTCATAGCATATATGTTATTGTTATACAATCAATAAATAAATGAAAATAAACATATTAGATTGTAAAATTTGCATAATAATTAAATTTATGTATGTATAATATGTATTGTATGTAATATTGATCAACATTATGAATTGTGCAACAGTTCTTATTTAGCCTTCATAATTGCTCAAATAAAAATTATTTCTCTCATTACTTTTTTTTTTTTAGATAAAAATTATTAATTTGTATGAAAAAATTTTGATAAATTTGGCAAAAGAAAAATAATTAGAAAGAAGGAGTGATTTATGCTTCGGCTTCGACTTCTGTTGCTGAGTCATCCTTTACCTTAGTATCTTTAGCTTTGGACCAGTCTGGTTTTTTCTATAAATTTCATCAAGTTTGTAGAGAAAAAAAGAAAGGAAGGAAAAAAATCAAAAAGTTAATAAAATATTTTAAAAAAATTATTTAATCAAATAAGCAGTTAAAAGCACTGCTGAATCAGGCATTAAAACCTAATTTAACAGTTTAAAGCTAAATTTTTGACCATTTGAACTCAATTTAAGTTCATCAAAGTGCAAAATAAATCGCAGAGTGCTAATTTTAGTTTGTGCAGTAATCAAAGGATCAGAGGGAGCCAAAAGCTACTTCCTCAATATGTGCGTAATAATACAATAGTTCAACAAAGAAAACGTGCGCAGTTACAATCAACTTTCAGTTTGCTTCAATAAAAAAAAAATAATTAAATAAATAAAAACTCTCAGATAAGGAAATGACGCATAGAAGGTGTTTACGCGGTAAAATTGTCATGGAAAAGTCTTTAGTTTGGCGATATTAAATTGGATTGAGTAGGAAGAACTAAATGATAAAATAAATTTCATCAAATTTCAGGAAGATATTTTTAGTAATTAATTTGGCTGATTGAATTTTCTTAAGATTTTGCGGAGCATTCGATGTCCCATTAATTTCAATTTATTGTTGCTTAAATATTTCTTTGTCCACTTGTTAAGAGTTTAAAGCGCAATCTTAAGATAATCAAAATCAGAAAGCAATAGATTTGGATGCGTTGGTGGTAGATTAAGGGCTAATTGCGAATTGTTGATTTGATTTTATAGCTATTGTAATTTTGATATCTGTTAGAATTTTTGGAGATGCAAAATCTAAATTTTAATTAAGATTCGAACTCAAAAAGTGCAAAGGATTGAAATTTTAATGAAATTCTACAAAGTTGTTGTTCGACTGCCTTAACCCGAAAGGCACAGATCGGATAATTGAGATAAAATCCGGCACCAATCTGGAGTGAGGCCAGCAACAAGCTGGCATTAAATTTAAGCCGGAATGGTGCTGGCCTCACTCCGGCCTGGTGCCGGATTTTTGCCTTTCGGGTAAAATAATCAAAGACAGTCAAATGACTATCATATTGAGGCTTAAATCAAGTATCAAATTTACAACAGCCATAGGATCATGGATTGTAATTTCTTATAAAATAAATCAGATCAATATCAAATTTAAAGGTTCGTAGGGGTTTTTTTTTTATCAAGATCAGGAAGAGCAGTTACAGAGAGCAATAGAAAAAGAAAGAGAAGTTTTAGTGATCAAACTGTGCCTTAAAATTCATGATCTATTGTTGCCTTCCTTGACTTAATCTTTTTTTTCCTTTTACCTTGTTAGAACTTCCACCCTGAAATTATTTATTTTACATTTTTTATAATCGTTGAACTCAAAATAACAAAATTTGATTTTTTTAAAAGAAATAAAAGAATGAAAGTTTTTCAAATTTTCATGGAAGGACAAACTAAGATGATAAACTAAAGCTTTGAATTTTGATTTGGAGAGGCACAATTTTGCATAAAATTTAGGATTTCTTTTTTGAGGTTTTTGATTTGCTTTTTTTCTGGTGACAAAAAAAAACGTATTTTTTTTAGTTAAGTGACACGAAAAAAAAATATTTTAAATGAAGCATAGCTTTACAAAAAAATCGTTGCTGTTTTTGAAAAATATCTCACCTAGACTTAATTAAAGTCGCCGACGTAATGCAAAAAATTCTAACATTTATCTCTTCTAATTATCGGTTATTTTAGTTTCATTTTTTATTTTAAATTTAAAGATTTTTTTTAAAAAAAAGTTTATCAAAAAACAAAAATTTGAGGAAAAAAAAATTTAAATTTTGTATTTTTTTTTATTTTCAAAACATGACTTCGAATTTGCAAAGAAAATTATTTTTGATCTGTTTGATTTTTTTATTTTATTTAGTCAGTTTTTAAAATAGTTTTTATGGTTTGTATGTTTTTTTTTAAATGTGTAAACTCTCTACTTTTTCTGCCAATCAGCCTTTTCGGATTTTTTCGCCTGCAGGAAAATTTGACAAAATGTTTCATCATGAAAAAAAATTCTTTATATTTCAACTTTTAAGGATTTTACGATTTTTTTGGCGGGAATTTCGGGATTTTTTTTAAAAATGATTTGAAAATATTCAAATGCAATTTTTTTGGGGGATTTTGCGACCTAACGGAATGTTTCAATGAATATAAGTTTAATTATTTACGATTGTGGAAAATTTATCACAATTTGTGATAAAAATTTCCTTAAATTTTTCCATTTTAATTTGTTGATTTTTTTAAAAAATATTTTTTGGAAGAAATTCAATTGAATTGGACTAATGATTGATGACTCTATAGGTGTGTTTATGTAAATTAAGGGATAATCTTACCTCCTTATCTTCCTCTTCCAAGGTGAATTCCTTCTTCTTGACAACTTTGAGCTGGTTACGGAAGTTGAATTCGGCGGCCTTCTTTTGTAACTTGGCGAATTTGTTCTCGTATTTGGAAACCTTCTTGAGAGTTGGCTTGACGCTAAAAGATGTGAATAAGATAAGTAAGTGATCTTGGAGGTTTTTCATACTTGATCAAATTCTCAAGATACTTACAATTTACCACGAAGATCGTTGACTTGAGCGTTAAGATCGGAGATCTAAATTTGTAACATTTTTTATGAAAACATTAATAAAGAAGGAGAAGAGAAAAAGAAAAATATATTAGAAATGTTTTCTTTGTGGTTCTTAATTTATATAAACTAAATTTATCTACATATTCAAAATAATGACCATTTTTGGAAAATTTTAATGCATTTTATGCTTTAAAATTGAATAAATTTAATTTTTTAAAGCAACTGATAGTTCTATGTTTTTTTAAAAAAAAATAAGTCCTTGTTAAGAATTTAAAAATTTTGGAATTTTTAATTTTTGAATTGGTTTTTTTAATGTGATAAAACCTGATAGATTTTTAAAATTTTTATTAAAATTAATTTGCATTTTAAATTTTTCAAAAATGACCATTGACAACATAAATTCATAAATTATTGAAGATTTTCCAAAAAGGAATTCATGATTTTTTTTTTTTTTAAATAATAATTTAAATTAAAATCAAATTATAAAATTGTCTTAAAATTCCAATAGTAAAAGCATTAAAGATATCACGAGAAACTTAGAAAATAACCCTAAATTCCTCTTTGAAAAATCTTCAAATAAAAATAATAATAAAATTAATAATTAAAATTATATATATAATTTTCTTTTAATTTTTTTTTATATTATCTTGTGTTTAATGTGCAAGAAGCATATGGAAGCGAAAATAAGTCTATACATATATTAGGTCGATCATGCAAATTCATCATACATTTTACATATACTCGTCCTGTTTATTCAATATATCGTAAAATGCAGTATAACGTATCGAGATTCTAATTTGCATGATATGTTAATGCACACAGCAGATATTTATATACAGAAAAAAATTTAAAAAAATAAAAAAATAAAACAACATTCAGAGCGGAAGGCATTCGCATTTTTGAAGTGGTTATAGCAAATTACGTTAATATGGCATACACAAATGGTGCAAAAAAGTCAATTTATTTGCACAAGTTTTGGCATCTCTAGACTGAATCAAGTTGCTTTTACTTTAGAGAGATTTCTTGGCTTCATACGATTTTTTTTTCTTGATTATTTAAATTACAAAGATAGATGAAACATTTATTTCGTTCTGATTAAATTCAGTGTTGCTTCGCATCTTCATTATATCATCAATAATTTCAGTTTTTGGCTAGTTTTTTTTTTCACCGGGTAGGACATTTTTTGTATGTGATGGAAAAATTTCGAACTTTTTGAATTTCTTTTTTTTTTTTGTTTTGGTTTTTTCATAGAAAAAATGTATTTATGTTTTACAACGAAAACAGATTTTTTTTAAACTTTTGTCCGCTTAATTAAAAATTATCCAAACTTATATATGTAACATACATTCAGAGTTGCAAACAGATATCTGTGCACAGATGAAAACCGTACAATTCCTTGATAATTTGTGAGATTTTTCAAATAAAACCTTACAAATTATGACAAAACCTTACAAATTATCAGGGAATTGTACGGTTTTCATCTGTAGACAGATACCTGTTTGCAACTCTGCATACATTCATGGGATCTATACAAAGTAATTAAAAAATTTACAAAAAAAAAATTATATAAATTTTGATGTATTATGATTAGGGATATCGAAAAAATGAGCCCGAGAAACACATCATGAGATCTGTTGTATCGTGAATAGATGGGGGATCATAAGTAACAAATAATAACAAAAAATAGACAAAATAGAAAGAAATTAAAACAATAAAAGTTTCTACATAAAGGATTTTTTTTAAAAAACAAAAATTTTACTTCAGAAATCAGAAATATCGATTTTTTTTTGTATGTTTTGTGAAGGTACTGCACACAGTATGGCACGCAATTTATTTAAATGAATTACAACGCTTTGTAACCTGATCAACGATAAACATTAATTTAATTTTTGTGATTGAAATTGGAACTTAAGAAAAAAATGATTTGTGACATGAAAAACAAAAAGGATTTGTTTTAAAAAAATAATAGAAATGAGATTTTTTTTGGAAGTAATTAGAATGTGTTTTTTTTTATGTGTTAGTTTAAAATGTTGTTTGGAATAGGAGTTATTGTAGGGATTATGAAATTTTGAAATCAGCTTTTAAATTTGCAAAAAAATGATGACTTGAATATAAAAAAGTAAATTTTTTAATGATTTCTTGATGTTAAACAAAAAGATTTAAAAAAATTATTAATCTAGTCCCAAAATATCTAATGAGTAAAAAAACTATGGTAATAAAAAAATGGAGAAAATTCAAAGTTTTAACAAATAACGGTTATTTTAAATTTCAAAATCACTTGATTTTTTTTTAAAGTTAAACTTTTTTTCCAAATTTAAAAAAACCGTTAAATGTCCAAACTTATATTTTTACGAAGAAAAAAATATTGCAAGTAAACCAATGGTGCCATACTGTTTGAAAAAACAATTCCTATTGAAATAAATAATGTTAAGGCAAAATATCAAATTTAAACTAAATTTTGGAATGGAAAATATTTAAATTTTGAAAATTCGAGGGGTGATACAATTAACTACAACATAATTTTTAAAATATTCTTGCATGCGAAACAAAAGTTGAAAAACCCAGCAAAAATATGTAAATATCACAATAAAAATATGGTGCGGATCTTTTTTTGGTAATAACAAATTTTTGTTTTCTTGGAAAAATAAAATGAAAAAAATGTTTGGTGCAAACAATAGAAAAACACACGAATATGCTGTTGTTGTCTTTTTTGTTCTTGGGATATAATCATAATCATAGAATAATATATAAAATAAAACCTTTGAATCATGTAGAAAAAAATATTTACAAAATTTACAATTTTAATTGCCTGTTGTGTGTAAATTGATACTGTTATTAATGTATTTTATCTTGGTTTAATTTTTAAAGTCTTAAACAAATAAAGAGAGTGGGGCTTGAGCAAAAATATTTTTATTGATGCTTTCAAACGGATTTGTTTGTGGATCTTAAAACTGTAGAAAATTTAAACTACACAAAGTGATTGAAATGAACAACAGTGAAAAATTTTGAAACTTGTGTCATTTACTAAAAATAAGTTTAATGGCTATTGTGAAATGAGGTTGGAAGGTTCGGGAAGTTGATTTTTTTAGAACAGATTATTTTTTTGTGTTTTTTTAAAAACTTGCATTAATTTTTATGATTTTGTATTTTTACTGGTTTTTAAAGTTTTTTAAAATTGAGTCAATCTTAACTTTAATTTATCTTTCAATCTCGTTCCAAAAAATCATGATTAGATTTAATTCAGGAAAAGGTTCATTGGACAAGGAAATTTTTCAAAATTTTTCATGATGCCTTAAATTTAATACAGTCAAAATTCACAGCGATAAAGTATATTGCCAATTTTTGAACGTCTTGTGGTTTGTTATGTAAATCACTTATGTCTTCTTGTTTCTCTAAGTTTGACGCCAAAATAAAAACTTCTGCTTTTTGTTAACAGCTTGTTAAATTGTGTAAAAACCGTTTGATTTTTTTATTTTTATAAAAAAGTTAAAAATTTTAAATAAATTCTAGCTGTTATGAAAAAAAAACTTTAATGTAATTTTAAATGAGAAATAAAAATAAGAGTTATGATCATTTCTGTTTCATTTTTGGGCATTCCAATGAAATATCTAGTCAGCTTATCTATTAATTTAGAAGCATAAAATATTTGATGATTTGAACTACTCATAGACTTTTTGATTTTTGTACATTGTGGGTGCTCGAAAATATCTTTTTTATTGCATATTTATTTTCTGATACTAATTCACACCTAATAGTATGTTCATATTATTGAAATTTAAAGAAGTTTAAGTAAAATTTTGTTATTCGAATTCACAAAATAAATAAAAATCATCATTAAAAAATTTACTTTTTTTATGTTTAAAAATTATTTTTTAAAAAAATTCCAAAAAGTTTTTTTTCGTTTTTTTGAATGTTTAATTCACATAAATCATGTAAATAAAAGAAATAGAAATTATTGTGTATGTATGTATGATTTGGATATGATTATGCAAAACAATCAGGGAACGGAAATTTGAAAGTGGAATGTCTTTTGTAGTTTTGTGGATCCTTAACTTTTGATTTGGAATGTTTTTTTACTTTGTTTATTTTTGGATTTGTAATAAAAATGAATTTTGCAGCCGAAGTGCTTTAAAAACTTTAATTTTGTTACTTAATTACTTTTAAAAAGAGATATTTTTGCAATAATTTAAGTATAAAAAAAATTTATTGTTTATTGATTGAAAGTTGAAATAAAACTGATAAAAAGTAAGCGAATATGCGACTTTTGAAGCAAAATTCAAAGATGCAAAGGCAAATTGAGTGATGCGATAATTCAAATTTCAAATGATTGTTAATCTGTAAACCAAAGCAAATAGCTTTGAATACCATCATAAAAACGTATTAAGGGATATTTAAGGACCTGGAAAATTGACATTTAAATTAAATCCTCTGTAATAATAACTTTTAGGATATCACAACTGATGTAACACAAAATGAAAGTGTAAACAGAGAACAAATATTGAAATTCGAGGTGCTCTATACATTAACATACATTAAAGACATTGTAATAAAATTCATGCTTTTCAACGTATTTTAAAAATTCAAAAATTATTTCCGCTCCCTTGCAAAAAATTATGAGTGATTTGTTGAAGTTTAATTTAGTGTATAATATTTTATACATTTCGCAGTATCATGCAATTTCATGTGGCGATTATGTGTATATATGTATATGTGTGTTTAGGTGCTTTATGGAAAGAAAGTTGGCAGCTTTTCTAAACAAAAATCGTGTTCTGTCAAAAATCTATATAAAAAAAATATTTTTTTAAAAAAATTTCAAAAATTATTATTAATTAATGTGATTTTATGTTGATTTAATTTTTTTGTCGATCATTTTTGCAGTTTTAAAAGAAAGAAAAAAGAAGAAAGTGATAATGTGTGTGTGATAGATAGGATGAGTGTGGGAGAAAAGTGCAATGATGGGATTGTGAAAATATGTGTAAATGTGATTTTGTGCCTTTTTTATCGAGCGTGTTCAATGAAAAAAAAAATGTGAATAAAAGAAATTAAAACCAAAGTAAAAAAAAAATTGCAGCCTATTTGAATTTTAGTTTGTGACAAGGCGATATCAGTGTCAAATGTTAAAAAAATTTAAGTTTGATGTTTAAACGTTTTTAATACTGCAAATTTTTTACAGCTTTGTCAAAAACTCGTTTTTTAGGCTCGGCGTTTTAAAGGGATTTTTTTAAGGGATCAAAACATAAAGGCTTTTTCACTATTGATCTGTATTAAGCTTTTCTACATTTACATAACCTAACTTTTTTTACATCTACCTAACCTATAATTTACTCTAGGTAAATAATGATTGATTCTAACCTACAAATCTAAATGCAAAAGCTTTTGTACTTTGATTTATTTTTTTTGGATTCTTAAAGGTTTTAAAAATTTTGAGGTTAGTTTTATTTTTGAAATTTTCCCGCCTTTTTTGAAAGTTTTTCAAAGAAAATTTCCTGTATTAATGATCTGAAAGATTATAACGGGAAGTCAAAGACAATATTCACTTAAATTTGAGGTTAAGTCTGTATAAATTCCAAACCTAATATAATATATACAAAATGGAATTTAATTGAAGTGAAAAAGCCTTCTTTAAGGATAAGGGACATGAATTTTAAATATTTTCTTTTAAATCAACTTTTTAAAATTAATTAATTACTGATTTTTTTAAATGTCTTTGTTGCTCATGAATTTTTTTGAATATTAAAATAAAAAAATCTCGATTTAAAGGTAAACAAAAAAGAAAAAAATAAATTAAAAGGGTTGCAAATTTTTTTTTGTTTTGTGTTTGTTGTTGTTCATGTCTCAAACAAATCAAGTCTTTTTTGTAAATATTTTTTTTGATTGTTTTTTTTTTGAGTATAATTTTTTTTTTTGGCAAAAATAATTTTTGTTCTTAAATTCAATTGGCAGTACCTCCCAATCTCTTTTTCGGACTTCATGTTCAAGATCCCATTTCTGGCCTTCACATAAATACATTCGGTCGTAGTATTCTTTACAAATATCCTTCAATTGTTCTGTATAGGATAAAGATTAAAAATTGAATTTTTTATAATATTTCTTTTCTCATTCTTATAATTTTGAATATCGTGAATGATTTTTTTTTTGGTAAATTTTCAAATTTCTTGGTTTTTTGGTTGGTTGGTTGATTGGTGAATGTGCAAACAAAAATAATTTGACTGAGAAATTTTTTTTTCATCTTGTGTATGTCGATAATGAGATAAAAGAAGACAATGCAAATGACATAGCGCAAAAAATAAAGAAAAAAAAGTAAAAATGAAGTTTCAATGAGATGAGCTGTTTTTTGTTTCAATGAAAAGGGGAGTGAAAAAATTACTCGATTTTTTGACATTTTAATCTCAAAATTTTCACGTTCATAAGAGCGAGTAAAATGCAAAATTACGATACTATTAGATTGTAACACGAGGAGTTGAAGTGCGTAAAAATTTCGTTAGATTACCTTCTGCAAAAGAACATTTACGAGAACTGTCAAAAAATTCTTTAAATTCTCTTAGAATCTTCTTAGCGATTTCTATTCTTGGTAACTGTAAACTCCAATTATCGTTAATCTATTTGTTTAACTAATAATTAATCCAAAGTTTTTTCGCCCTTGTTTGCGACTAAAATAGAGTAAATTGCACTTTGTAAGCAAACAATTCACAAAAAGGATGTGAAACTAAGTTTGATTGGTAAAATTCAAAATCAAATCAACCGTTAAATTGGTTGATTCTCATTATGAAACATTGAATAAAAGTCTTTAAATACTGATTTTTGACAGTCCTTGCAAATTCTCAAAAAAAAGGATTTAACGCATATGAACTCTCTAAAAATTTTTTCACATCTGTTTCCATGTTTTTCTTGTATAGTTTTGTTTTAAACTATCAAATCCAAAATAAAGAGTAAATTCAAATTAAAAAAAATACATTAAAATCATAATCATATCAAGTCAATTCCATATTCAAAAACGAAATAAAAAAAATTTTCAAATTCATCTCCAAAAAACGAAAAAAAAAAGAATTATGTAAATTTAAATTAATAGTCAAAAGGGAAGCAGCCACTTTGTGTATTTCGTCATAATCAAAATATAAATTAAAATGTTTGGTTTTAATTGAGTTTTTTTTTTGTTTTTCAAGAAAAAAATTAAGAAAAAAAAAATTGAAACAAAAAAATTATTTCAAAACTCTAAAAAATCGCTTCATTTTCATCAAATTTTATAATCATTACTAAAAAATTAATTTTTTTAGAATAAGTTTGAAACTGTTTTATGTAATAATTTGTAAGAAAAAATAATAAACAAATAAAAAAAATCTTATATTAAATGTATATAGAAATATAACTCGTGCGGGTTGTCCGATTACCTCGAATTTCTTAAATTGCTCAATAATCTCTAAATCATATTTGTCACTCTCCAATCGAGCAATTTTATTCCAATATTCTCTACAAATCGTCTGTAGCTCAGCTAAATATAATATAATGATAATTTCATAGATAGTAAAATTATTTACAATAAGAAAAATATTTCAAAATTTATAAAAAATATTTTTGCTTTTTTTATGTGTTGGACAACAAGAGAGTATGTAAAGATAGAATGTATCGTCAAGTATGTTTGTTTTTCAAACAAGAAGAATAGGAGTAAAATATGCGATTTTTGGCAAATTACCAAAAATTTTTATTCATTTTCTTTTTTCTTAAAATTGAAATAAATTAAGTAAACTTCGAGCCCTCAATGTACAAGTCTCTTCGTTTCGTTTGAAAAGACTTCTTTTTTGTAAATTGCATTTTTGTTGGTTTTCACTTTAAAATGTAACAAAGCATAATGTCACAAGAGAATGAAACTTGTATAATTAGCTCTTAAACTATTTTATTTACTTGGATCTGAACGAAAAAAAAATTATTTTTGAATCGTTAAACTTCAATTTCTAAACAAAATTCATTCTTACAAAAATTATTAAAATATTTTATTTTGATCAGTTTAATTTTAAAAAGTTCATATTACTTAATAAAAAGTTTCATTCTCTTGTTGAAAGAAGAAAAAGAACTAAATAGAAATAATAAGAATAATAATCAGTAATAATAAAAAATAAAAAAAAAATGAGAAAATTTCCTAAAAATTTTGGAATCCATGACTTCAAAAATTTCCAAAGAATTAGAAACAAAAAAAAGTTTAGCATTTGCTGGAGGAAAATCAAAAACTACGATGAAATACAAGGAAAAGACTATTTTGTGCTGACTATAAATTGATGTGATTTTTTTTTCTTTCTTTCTTCTTAATTACGAATATGTAATGTGATGTGAAATTATGATGGATTTGAGCAGTAAAATAAATAGTCTTCATCCTATAAAATTACTATTAGATTTTAATTAAGTTTTTTTTTGGCTGTTAAATTTTTAAAGCAAACATTTTGGCTTCTAAATTAAAAAAAATAAAAAAAAAAATAAATAAAATTTTCACTTGTTATGCACATAATTTTGTACTTTTAAAGATCAGGACATCGATAACAGTAAATAATAAAAATAAAAAAAATAGAGCATGTTTGTATAAAAAAATAGCAACGAGAATTGTTATGAATGACTATTTATCGGCATACACTGGAAGTCTAAAATTTAAAATTACAACATTGAGCTTTGAGAAGCTTTTTAGAGTGTTTGTGTGTTTGTTTGTTTGTTTGTGTAATTCTGTATCTAGATTTCGATACTCTAAATTCATTCTACGCAGACAACATATATCAACTGAAACTGTAAAAAAAATTATTCTCTTCTCCTATAGAAAAGCTACAAGAACAATGGCAGTTATTAAAAAAAATATTCATGTACTATAGTTTTGGCTATTTTTTTTTCGCGCAAGAAATTGATAGAGATAAAAAAATACGTTACAAAAAACAAAAAATAAATTTCTTGCCTCGTAATCTTTCATAGTCACTCCTCTTTCATAGTCTAGCTTTTCTGATTCCAATTCAGTTATCCTATCATGATACTCTTGAACAGCTTTAATGATTTCCTCTATTTGTCAATATTAAATAATTAATTTTTTTGTATGAAAATGTCAAAAATTTCAAAATTTTGTGTCTTTTTTAAGAAAATAATTATTTGTGTTGATTTCATTCTTGTCGCTAGTTTGCTACGACTTGGAAGGAATTCGTCGCTAAGTCTATTTTTTTGGACTGATTTCATTGAATAAGTTTTGAAATTTGAATATTAAAATAAAATTCTAATTTAAATCAAAATATTGAAAAAATTTGATTTGAACTCGTTCATTGAATTCAGTTCCAAAAATTTGAAACCAAAAAATTAACTATATTAAAAAACTTGCAAAGACTAACTGGGAGGAACGAATGCTTTCAAAAACGTTAAATTTAGCTAATATTTGAAGGCCATCGTAAATAAAATTCTGTAAAATAGGATAAATAATAATTCAACTGATATTTTTATAGCAATGAAGTAAACTGGCATATGTCAAAAAATCAAAAAATCAAAAAACAAAAATCAAAAACTCGTTAAAAAAATTCAAAAAAGTCAAAAAATGGCTTTCATAATTGTTGTGATTTTTTTGGTACTTAAAAAAATGATCGAAGTTTTAGCTTTTGTAATATTTTTAAAAATGTACACATCAAAAGAACGAACAACATTTAATACTTCAACTGATTTTTTTTTTTTTGTTTAGGTTGGCAGCAAAATTAATATAAATGAAAATTAGAAATAATAAAAAATGATTAAAAACACCAAAAAGTATAAATTATATTAAAAGAAAGAGAGAAAAAATAAGAAAGTAGAAATGATTTTTCCAGTATTTTTTTTTTTTTGCTTTTTTGCGATGAGCTTTTAAAGTATTATTTATCAGATTTGCGATGTCATGGCCACTAGAAACAATTGTTCTTTTAACGCATTCTTGCAATAATTTTAAAGCCGTTATAATATAAAAATAATTTTTTTTTAATTTAAACAAATTTTAAATGTGCTGAATTCAGCTAAAATATTTTTTTAAAATGCTAAATTTTGTTTTTGAGAGCGCTGAATTCATTTTAGTAAAAAATAAGATACTAAATTCAGATTTTTTGATTCTTTGAAATAAAATTTTAAGTTAATTAAAAAATGCTGAAATCAGCAAAAAAATAAAATTGCTGAATTTCATATAAATTTAACTAATTTTGTTCAAAAAATGCTGAATTCAGCAAAGTCACAACTCTATAATTTTATTATAATCTGGAAAAATCCAAAAATTCTTTTAAATCTCTAACTTAATGGTGTATAAAAATCAATTTCTTAATAAATTACAGCAAAAATGCGTTTGAGCCACCCGCATTTGGTAGCTTTTATCCATTTTAATTTTTAAAAAAATTCTTTACTTTAATTTAATGAAAATAAAAAACGAAAAATTTCGCTCAAAAAATTGTCAGATTAAAAAAAAAATATGATCAGTTCAAAAAGATGAGAGATTAGATAAAGAGCATATTTTAAAGAAAAAAATTAAAATTATTTCTTTTGTAGGTTGAAAGTATTTTTTTTTTTTGCAAAATTATGGTAATTGTTTTGTGTGTGTATGTCAATGTGTACCTGGAAGTCTTTTCCCTTGACAATGTACTCCAAATCGTATTTTTCATCCTCCAATCTTGCAATTCTACTATGATAATCTTGACAGATCTTCGAGAGAGATTCTAGTGTGTATGAAGTAGTGTACATTACAGTATATTTTTCAAAAAAATTTATTTATTTTTTTAAATTTTTTCTTTTTAAACGAAATATGTGAGATTTTTATTTTTAGAGTTCGGTAAATTACATCACCTTGTAGCAGTGATTTGGACCGATGAAATATATTTAAAAAAATCTTCCAAAATTATTTGGAATTTTCCCGTCTCAAAATGCAGAAATAAAAGTGAATTTACTGCGAGCTGAATGTCAAAAATATCAGACATTTATCAATTCAACATGTGGTGCCAAAATATTTTGAGCTCAAAAAGACACATTGTGTAGGTGTTGCTTATTAAAAATAGACATCGAAATGCATCTTTGTGACTCAAAATGTTTGAACCAACACTCGAAGGAATTTCAAGGAGGTGGAAGTTAACAATTAAGTCCCCAAAAAAGAATTTTGAATTCAATAATATATTTTCCGAATCAATCAATTCCACCACCTAGAATGTCTACAAGGTTACCGAACTCTGTTAATGATATTCAAAATGCAATCAGCAATGAATGAAGAAATAAAATAAAATAAATTAATGAACCAAAAAATAATAAAATAAAATTTAAAAAAAAAATATGATAAAGAAATAATAAAGAAGAAGAGAAAATTGCTGATCAAAATGACTTAAAAAATATATGAAAAAAATGCGTTCGTTCCTACATGTAGAGATAGAGAGGAAAATGTATGTAACTTGTATGTATATGTTCATTATTACAAAATTTTTAAAAATAGAAAATTTTTTGTTCTTTTTTTGAATGATCCGAAAAAAATAATTCTCTTTTACGAATGAAAAATTTCTCAACAAAAATAAATAAAGAGATGATAAAGATTGTCGAATTTTTTTTTTCAATTTTATCGACAAAAGTGATTCTTTTTTTTGAGGGGGTAAAGAGTAGAGTATAAGAAGAAAAAAAAATGGAATGTTTTGGATTTTTTTTTCTCATCGATTGAATGATTCATCAATATTATTGGATAAACGAGTATAAATACCTTCGTTAGCACTCTCAAGATCCTTTGGTTTGCCACATCTCTCCTCAATGATACGTCTACGTTCGGCTGCTTTGCGTTCCTGTTCTTTCTTCAATTCTTCAGCGGCTTTTTTACGTAACAGCAACTAGAATTTAGGAATTTTTCGTTAGCTTTTGAAGATGCACAACTTTTTGAGGTTAAACTTACTCTGAGTTTCTTCTTTCTTTCTGGTGTCATGAAACCTTTCTTTGCCTTCTTGGCTTTGGAGGCTTCCTCCATACGCTTACGTACTTCAGCACGTTTGCGTTCAATTTCAGCCTGTTTGGCCTTCTTTGCCTGTTTTTAAAAAGGATCCAAATGTTAAATTTTGCCTATTCATAATTAACTTTTGAGAATACTGTAAAGAAAATAAAAAGAATTAAATATTAATTAATTTGAAATGTCTGAGAATCGAACATCATAATTGTTGAGAAACTGACAAAATGTCTGTCAATAGGTCAACAATTTGAACATTTAAAGTGGAACGATCATTCTTACCTTACTTCATCATCAGCCATTTTTAATGTCTAATTTAATGGAACAACTGTAAAGAGTAATAAATATTTTTTTTTTGCATATTTCTTTTTATTGTCACAAATGTGAGCATTAAAAAAGCAATTTGGAAATTTTTTGTTCCTTCATTTTTTATTATTTTTCTTGCTCATCTATTTTGTGCTAACAGATTTACACATCGACAGATGTGTGTGGGATAATAATATACAGTGGAAAAAATTCATAAAATGATCATAGTGAGAGAGATCAATGCACGTGGTGAATAGGCATAAGATCGAGAGAGGGACAGAGAGAAAGGATGAATATTTAAAATAGAAAATAGTCTCGATGCCAAAAATGGCCCGAAACACAACCAAACCTGTCAACTACATATGAATGAATTTTCACGTAAAAATACAAGAAAAAATTTTTTGCCCCTCGAAAAAAAAACTACAAAGAAAATATTTTTTTTTTTTCATTAGTGTTTGTAATCTTTTACTTTTTTATAAGTTAAGTCATATTGACACCCACGCGACACCTATGCGAAATGCAAAATAAATTGTAGTCTTTTACACACCGACAGTTGTGTTCATCATCATCATCATCATCATTTTCACATTTTCTACCTCAAAATTAAAGAATTTTCAACCTCATCGAAATTTTACTTCTGTTTTTTTCATCATCGTGTTGAATTAATTATATTAAATGGTGTAAAACATGAGATGGGATTTATTTTTCTCGATTGAAACATTTACGATCATTTTTTTTCTACTTTGTAATGTGATCTTCAACGTCTTTCAACTCTTGTGGCTTATACATATCGCAAATTTTTCAGGATTTACATAAAACATGTGCGAAATATTTAGAAGATTAATTTTCAATCGAAACTCTCAAATACGCTTGTCATACCTTCCTGATCATGGCTCTCGTCGTGGTCTGTTTATTGAGATAGTCATTTTAAAGTCAATATACTACATCCGAAATGTAAAAGATTTTTTAATGCTCATCACTAATAATGAATGAGTTTCATCTGCTTTGAAAAATTCGCAATAAAATTAGATGAGATTTGAGGAGAAAATAGGTTCATTTCCTGTTTATTTGAGAAGATTATTAAATTTGTTTTGATAAAAAAGGAAATTTTCACTTAGATTTTTTTGATGTTTTAGTTATCAATTTTAAACAGACAAGAAAGCAAGTTAAGAAAAACGTGGTAAAAAAGTCTAGTTTTTATTCACTATTCAAATAGATTAGATTGTATTCAATGATATCTTAAGAATTTGTCAAAATCGATCTTGACTCAAAAACAATGATTTACAAACTATCAAAAAGTTTCTTTTTAATGATAATATAATCAATTAAGCATTGAGTACGAAAAAAAAAAATCAAAAAGATTATTTTTTATAAACTAATCTTAAAATCAAGAAAATAATTCAAAGCATTTTCCAACTTTTCGAAAGTCAAAATTGAACAATTTTTTATAAAATTTTAAATAGTAAACCACACCTTATATTCGCAAAAAAAAAATACACAAACTTTAATTTCAATGAGACATGTGAATCTAATAAGATGAAATTTTATACAAATTTTTCTTCATGTGTAATAAAATCTCGAAATTGTAAATGCTTCATCTCAATATAATTTTCAATTTTTATTGCAAACGTGCCAGATATCTTATAAACAAACTCAAACGATTAACGAAAGCTGCATGGTGAACATTTGAATTGTTTAAACTAAGTTTTTAAAGTTATATGAAATAGAAAATTTTTAGATTTTTTTTTAATGTTCATTTTGTTGTTTAGATGACGTTTGATTCACGATTCAGCTTTTTTTTCGTTTAATAAAACTATTTCTTTCATGAATGTAAATAATTTAATTATTTTTTAAATTATAAAACTTAAAAATTCATTTAATTGCTTACCCTGTTTTTTCTTTATAAGCTACCACTCGTTACTAAGCTACTAGCTTAGTAAAGTTTTTTGGAACTTAAAATTTTTTTGTAATCTTTACTAAGCTACTACCACAAAAAATTTTAGACAAAAATTTTTGAGAATCTAATTTCATTTTATGCTTTAATCTGTCATTAAAAGTCAGATAAAATCAAGATTGTGAGATAAATCCTTAAATCTTTTGAGAAAATTGAAAAATTTTGTTTTAGTACAGGATTTTTACTAAGCTACTACTCTTTACTAAGCTACTAGGGAGCCAAAAAATCAACTTTTTTACTCTACTAAGCTACTAGCTTATAAAGAAAAAACAGGGTATAAGAAATCAAAAACATTCCTTATTTGACTTACAAAACTTAATAAATTTCAAATATTGTTTTCATCATACACATTCATTCTACCATACTTCTAGCCACTATGAATGTTACAAATGACTAACTTATTAAATTGAGAATACGTGAGACAAAAAATAAATTCTTAAGGACGATCAACTTGATAAATTGTATATAAAAAAATTTAAAGCTTTTGTAATGCAACAAATTCTTTCGACTACAAAAGAAGCAGGTGATTTGCAAGGAAGTGTGTCAAAAGTTGGATGTAATTTTATTTAAGATGGTTTTTTGTCTCACACTCGACATAAAATACGAAAAAAATTGAGACTAGACTAATTTTATTTAGTATGTATTTTAATAGAGAAGTTGACAATGGTTTTTAAGCATTTCGGTTCTCTCATTGATACTTTAGAGTTTGATTTGATCATGATTCTATATTCTATGACAAGCTATTTTCTGCATGCAACATAATTGGACTTTTGTTGGCTAACAAAAAGTATTAAAGCATTTTTTCTGCAATAAAATTCTAAGAATCTCCCACAAGTTCTTTTACATCCTCTTCAGTAGATATAATCCTACAAGACTATTTAAATCCTTCAAAACTTCTTCAAATTACAAAAATCTTAACTTTACGTCTTCATTTCCTACACAATTTGTGTGATGTCTCAATCGCCACGACTGACATGATTATTGTTCATCAGAATTATTATGTAATATTAATGGTTTACACCTACACGATGTGAAATATTAAACAAAATTTTCATGGAATTAAAAACATGAAGCATGTATCCTGTGACTCAATATTCATCGATTAAAAAAAAGTTATGTATTGATAGATTGAGACCATTAGGAAGTAAACAGACTATGTATTTTAAAAAAAAGTTTCTAGTGTAATGTGCTGCGTCACTAGGGCAAGAAATCTTCTTCCTCAACACAAAATTACTGTTTTTCCTCAATCGCACACATTCCTTGTCTTTTTGCATTCTGAAGCCGAACCGAATCTTAAGTCTGTCTGTGTTTGTGAATTGATTTATTTATCTGAAAAAAATTAACATTTTTTTCTGTGAGTATTGCGGTTGCTACTAAAATTCCCTAATCATCTCAACACGACTGATTTTCTGTGAATAAATATTTAAAAAAAATGATCATCGTAGGAAAGAAAATGAGCAAGAAGAATCGGAAAATATTTTTTTTTTTCATCTCATCGCGAGGCTAGAAAATGAAGACTGTTTAAGAAAGTCAACTTTTCTCACATTCGTGCGTGTGGGCGTTTGAATCTTAGAAATGTAATAAATTAAGTATGAGCTGGCAATGTCTCTTTCTACTTCTTACAAAATATATATATATTAAGCTACAAGTGTGATGTTAAAGCATTCATGTCCACTTAATCTCCTTGCTTCACTCGCATTTGTAGCATTGAGATATTTATGCCATGATTTGGATATTTTTGTACTGCTTGATAACAAGTGATAGTTCACTTCTATTTATAGAATATTTCTGTGCATGTTTATGTTAACTGGACGAAAAAAAAAAAATAATTTCAATGATTTTCTCAATGTTCAAGTATCGTGTATAGTTTGAATAGACTACAGCATGTTTACGTGACAAATCTTTTCAAACTTTTTTATGACTCATAAGAAAAATTACTGAAATATTTCACATCAAGTCTACTTTGATGTTGTCTCGACAAAATTAAAGTTTAAGTTTTGTAGATGTAGAAATGAGGACGTAATTATGGTATTGGATTGGATGGGAATATTAGAAGTTTTTTAATGATTTCAATTTTATAAATTAAACTAAAATTTGAATTTTTCGAAAAAGATTTGGAATTTAACTAAGTTTCAAGTTTTAAAATTCCTACTTTTCAAGTTAAAATTTATTATGTATTAATTTATGATAAATAAAATGACTTTTGATTAACTTTATCAAACATTTTGAGAATGCAAGTTTTTAAAAAAAAATTAAGCTTAATTAAGGATACTTTGCAACAGGTTTCATTGACCATTCAAACTTTTTAATTATCAATACAACCCTAAAAGCTTCTCTTGATCAACAATTTTGATAAAAAGCTTAAATATAAATTCCATCAATTCATTCATATTAAATTTCAAAACGCTCATCAACAAGTTTAAATTTAACCTCAAATTGGAGTCACGAGAAAAAAATTACTGCAAGAACAGATTTTTTTTTATTTTTATCACTTCCAAATGCTGTGTGTAATTATAATGATCCACATGCGAATGGAAATTCAGTAAATATTTGTATAAATGTGTGCAAAAGTTATTTTTATTAAATGAAGTTTAATTTCTCATCTTATTAAAATTGAAAATTGTAATCAAATACGTCATTTATAGAGAATTTGAGCTGGTTTGTCCTTTGCACAATTTTTTTGACAATAAGTTTAAAAACTGATAAGAAAAGTGAGGTTAAGAAATCTGGGAAAAGTTGCACAAAGGTTGCGTGGGATCATCATCAACGTCACATCCTCAAATAATTTACTTTTCTATTTTTTCCATATGATAAATTTAAATTTATATCATTTATAAAAAGAATGGTTTCAAATTTTATTTCTAATTTATATTAATTTCAAAAGAGTTGTGCCACATATTGAATGAAAAAAGGAATCTATAAAAAGCACCAAGGTATAGAAAAATTTATTCGAGGTTGTTGCGCTTGTCTTTCATTTATTTATGAATGTGAAAAATTTATCATGTCATTTTCCGGTTGAACATTTTTTAGGTGATATAATCTGTGATATTTTTTTTTTCAAGACATGATCGCTTGTTCTTAATTTAGATCAACAAAAAAAATGTTTTTTTTCATGTTTTTTTTTTTTTCATTCATTAATAAAATTTTAAATTTAAAGTTAAATTTCCATATTTAATTTAAACATTTTCTGTCCTCAAAGGAGACTTTATGAAAAATTCATTTAGTAGAAGGTTTCATCATCCGAGAAGTTAAAAAAAATAAAATAAAATTTCTTTCTATCTCAACACACACGTTCTCTTTTGTATGATCTACAAATGAAAATCTAAAATTAACAGTCTCAAGTTGAAGAAAAAGCTGTGAAATTTTTTTTTTCATTTGATTTAATTTCATGTTGGCGGAGGCACATACTGATGATGATGATGATGATGATGATGATGATGATGATGATGATGATGATGATGTATTTAGTGTAGTAGGAAGAAAAGAATTTTTTTAGGTAAAAATAAAAATATTTTTTTTTTCAAAACTTATTCACTGTTTGTTGAGGTCCTTTTGTCAAATTATTTGTATCCCATTTGTCTTCAACAATCAATTAATCACACACATTTATTGATGATGATTCATCATCATTGTTTCTCTCTCTCTTTCTCAATCTCTCTTTCCATTTCTCAATTTATTTTTCATTTCACTTCATCCACCTCTGTATATTTTAATGAATGTGAAAAAAATTGCGTAACTTGATCACTCTGTGTGAATTTATTTTTAGCACAAAAAAGAATTTTTTTTTTCTTTAAAAAATATTTTTCAATTTTTTTCTTTTTAAATTGGAACTGAACTTGTTTTTCTTCTTATTATTTTTTTTATTTTTTTTTTTTCAAAAACTAAAATTATAAATAAATTTCTTGGTTTTAATTCACTTCACTTCTATTGTCCTTTAATTACTGGAACTATAATTTGAGCAATTGAAATATTGTCCTGGATTAATAATTTCCAAATTCCTTTTTTTTTATCCTCAAAATTATTCTTTTTTTTCCTTCTCAGGTGACTCAAGACTCACCTCAAAAGAAACACTAAGGAAAATAGAATGCTTTTCTTTCTAAGTTATAAGATCGGACCAAAGACACTGATCAATCCGACGAATAACGGCTGACTGAAATGTCGATGAGCAAAAAGTGCTTGTTCGTTGCGCGAGATGTAGCAGTATCTACGAAACAATCGGCAATGATCGTCGCCAGAGGCAGTTGATGTAGTAAAAGAAAATTATTGTAAGTCAGAAAGGAGGAAAAAAAAAATTATTTTTCTTTGCAGTCAAACACTCGCAAACGCAAAAAAAGAGCCGATGAGAAATAACAGGGCACTATATAATCTCTAGCGATGTAGTGTGTTGATCTAAAATTGGACTTTGATGATACTAAAAATATCGACGGGGAGGGAATTTTTTTTTCTTATTTTATTTCGTGTTAGTCGCACACAACACAGAAGAAATTTTGACTGACTGGCTGGTTAGCTGACTGGTGGTTCTTTCATTCATACAACAGAACAAAAAGTCATCTCTTTGCAGTGATCATAATTAACAATAGACACCGATCGAGATGATGAAAATTACTTCAATCTGATAACCCTGATCGTCGTCTTCTTTTCGTCATAAAAATCTTTTATTTTGTTTTTTCTTCTGTAAATGCTTTCAATGAATTTTTGCTTGCCACATACACACAATAATGAAAAAAAGAAAGAAAATTTTGACTGAGAAAAATGTTGATTTGCTTCATTAAATTTACGATAATAATGAAAATTTATATTTATTGAAAGAATATTTATCAGAAAAATTCATTCAAGTGGGTCGATTGGTGGTCGAAGACATTTTGACTTGTCTTATTGATGCATGAAAAATGAACAGAATTGAGAGATCACTGTTGTGTAGGAATTGAAATTTTCATCACAATTTTTTTTTTTCATGTTCTTCTTATATTGAGATGAAATTGGAAATTCTTTTTTTCACATTTTTGTTGAGTTTTAGTTCCAATGAATTAACCACTAGGCTTTATAAAAAAAATTTAACTCTATGATTGTTTGTGTTTTTGAATAAGTTTTGAACATATATCATTAAGTATCAAACAAAATTTGAAACGGTTTTTTTTTTTAAATTCAAAAACATGAATATCATCAAAAATAAGATTCGAACTAGTTTCCTTTAGTTTGAAAATTGTATCCTTTTCGTTTCTTATTTGAAATAAATATTTCAAAAATTCATATGAATGGTTTGTCAAAATACCAACTTAAATTGCTCATAATTGATTGATGACTAAAAAAATCTCCAAAACGCATTCATAAGCAGTAATAATTTAAATGTTCACTCTAATCCCATGCCTTATTTTATTATTTTAAAAAATACACAGTAAATCAACATTTTTAAGAAGAAGATATTGCATCAACAAATATTTCCGTTTTTTCTCAGTTTATTCACAGCGCAGCGTATGTATGTATATCATAGTATAGCAAGTGTTTGGTGGCAAAATTTATTCCTATAAATAAAAGATCAAAATTCAAAATGTTCTTATGATAAGAAATATTCCACTCGAACAGCTTTTAGATCATCTTGAAATTTTTTTTTTTTATATTAAAACTTATTAGATTCACCACATACCATCACACATTTAATCTATTCTATCTAAACTTAAGTATTTTGTATGCATATTGAAAGGAAAAATATTTTCAAGCTAGTATACATCCACATGAATTTCTTCCTACATACGTAAAGTGTTTGTGAATATGCTTTTGAATTTATCTCTTGAACTTCTTGAAATCTTAATGATTTATGGATAGTATTCACAATTCGTCATAAAGTGGCAAATAAAATTATGTTTATTGAGTGTTCTTAATTAGTTGTAGTAGGCATTGTATACAAAACATGCAACGATGAAGATTTTTGTGGCTTAAGATGTAGTTTTAAGTGATCAATTGATTGATTTAAGTGTGGATTCGAGTTGACGAGATGAAAGAGCTTATCGACTTTATAACAAGTTGTTTTGGCGCGAAAAGCAGTCAAACTGGGTCAATAATTTATGATTTACAGATTTATAAAAAAGAAATATAAATTTTTAGAAATTCTGGAATTTTAAAAGCTTAATTTTAATTTTCCAAATTAAAATTGTCACAAAGAAGTTACTAACTAAGTTACGAATAATTGCATTGCTAACAGATCGAAGACATTGATAAAAAAAAAAAATAAAATATTTATTTTTGTCACAAACTAGACAACAAATCTCATTAATATCTTAAAAAATATTCCGAATTTCAGCACGACTGTTGAGATATATGACTAATAAACATGACAACTAAGGACAAATCGAAAAAAAAACTGTATAAAAAAAAAACTGTATACGTAAAAAAGTCCATAAATTTAAATTGCAATTTAATTTTGTTTTGCTCATGAAAAATTGAAAAATTTGAAAAGTCATCATCATCAATGTTGAGGTTAAAATCATGTTTTACTATTAATCATCATTATTTCATATCACTATCAAATGTCAATCGATATTTTTGAAGGAGAAAAAGAGCTCGAAAAAAGTATAAATTTTCATGAAGAAAAATAAAAGCCTTCACGAAAAATAGAAAAGAAATGAAAGGAAAAGAAAAAGAAAATTCTGTGTGTATTTTTTGCATGTATTTTTTATGTGTAATTTTTTTTTTTTTCATAGGAAAAAAGCAACAACAAGAAATATGTTGATCTAAAAATAGAAATTTTTTCGTATTTTTTCTTCCACTTGCATGTAAACAGACATACAACAACCACTGTAGAGTCGGTTGAGAAGAGGAAAATTTTCGTTTTACCAATACAGCCCAACATGTACACACACATTTTCATAGGAAAATTGAATATTTTAACAAAAAGCATTGTGGCAATGATAAGAAGGAATGAAAGTTTGTATCTAGCATTTTAGCACATGAATGGGGGAATCGTCATCGAAATTTTGGTGCCAAAACTTTCAAATGCATCTGTGCTTGTACAGAATGAACATATACAGACGAAGAGTAAGCCACATGCACAAAAATCAGTTTATTATTCTTTTTTTTTCAGAATATGTAGAACGCAATGTCGTCATCATAATGAAAATCATGTATATACAAGTATATAACAAGTGAAGCTTGAATATAAATCAGGATGAAAAATCAGTTATTTAAAATTTAAAAATTTTTGTCAGTTGAATTAATTTTGAATTTTAAGTTTCACACCCTTTTGCAATTTAGAAGTGCTTAGTTTCAAACCCTTCTATTTTCAGTTTTATTTCAAAATTTAATAAGTAAACATTGGTGAATTTTATAACTTTGATATAATTATTAGACATCCAGCATTCATACATTTTTAATATAGGAACATTTCTTAAACATTTGATGCATTTAAAAAAAAAATGTTATTTTTTATTTTGCTTTTCATAATAATTACAAATATATAAATTTATAAATATTAATTTTAAGAGTTCAAGCAGCAGCTTATTCATCTTAAATGTTGATTTTTTGGTGAAGATTTTATTGCCTTTTTGAGGCGTTGACATCGATGGATTTTTGTGTTGTTTTTTGTCATAAAATGACGATTTGTGTTTTTTTTGCCATAGATATGGCGAATGCTTTCTGCAAGCTCTGCACAATTACATTGACCTAGGGTATATCAATGTAATGTACCTAGCAATATTTGTGTTTTCGCGACGTCACAAACCGAGCTGCCAGACTAGAAGCAGCGAAAAAGCACCAGATCCGACTAGACTTTCCCTAGGATCGAACCCAGATCGTGGACATAGGAGGCCGACACTCTAACCACTCGGCCACCGCGGCTTTTTCGCTGCCTATTTGATGCATTAAAATAAGCACAAATTCAGAGTTCAAGAATTCCATGAAACGTTTGCAACACAAATATAAACAAAAACGACCTTATCATGTAATTTGATGCAGTGAAACAATGTTACAGGATAAAAGAATACGAATTATTCAATGAAAGCTTTATGGCGCGCACCTTTAGATGTTTGAATTAATTTCTATGAATGAGTTCGTTCGTTGTTACACCTATGTGTACATACTTTGAGTGTCCTTTATGATCAAATTTCATATTTTTCTTTCTATTTTTATCAATTATTGTCATGTTATATAAAATTTGGATCATGGACTTCTCAAAATCATATTTTCATCAAAATATTTTTTTTTGTTGAGTGTGTGTCGAAAACACACTTATCCCTATTGCGTGTAAAATATTAAGTAATAAAAAAATTTCTGCTATAAATTCTGCTGCATTAAGTAATAACAATGGCAGTCATATAATCAATTTCATAAATAAAATTAGCTTTGGGAATATTTCGAATTCAAGGAAAAGGAATAAATATTTTTATATTAGAATGCTCATGTAAATGCATACTTTATATGCGGGGAAAGGATAAAAGTAGATCGCATACTGAACTAATTATTTTTGTTGAGGATTTGTCCTAGATCTGTGGAAATGTAATTTGCTTTTAAGGATATAATGAATTGTAAAGGAATAAGACTTTACTTTGACTGAAAACAGATATGACATAAGATTATCTTAAAAATAACGAAAAGCTTTTATAGTTTAAAAAATTTAATCATCCTGTCATGTTTCTCAATTTCTTAGAATTCAGATTATCTGCATAAAATAAATCCATCCTCATCTGCGTAACAACTTTCGTAATCAACCTCAATCGTCATCACCTCAGCATTTTTCTATAACCATATTAATTATTTTCAGCTCATCTCAGACTGAATCATTATTTAAGACCACATGTCGTCTCATATCTGATAAAAATTTCTCAATGATGTAAAAAAAGGAAAATGTTAATTAAAAGGACTTATATAAAGTGAACTTTTCCTTTTGTTTTACACAATTATTATTTTTTGTTCCTGTAATTCCAATTAAATTAATTAATAAGGAAGCAAATTCATAAAGTTCCTTTTAAACGGAAAAATAGTTGTTCCATAAAAATCTGGGATGAAACTATTGACGTCATTGCTGTGCTAAATTTTCATGCATGTCTTTTATTTAAAACACCCCACTAATAAATTCTATTAATATACTTCCTATAGACATCCTTAAATCTGGATATTTGAAAATGTATATTTAATAAATTAAATATCAAAAAAGTCGGTCAATTATTCCAAAATAAATTACATTGTAGTTAACTAAAAATATATATGGATCACAACTTACTCATAGTCAAGAAAAGGAGAGTACTATTGGGTGGTGTGAAGAAGGGATGATAGTGTAGACTTTAAAATAGTCGCATACAGCGCAACCCATTCTAAAAATAGA
Source organism: Chironomus striatipennis (assembly GCA_026123125.1). Lineage (NCBI taxonomy): Eukaryota > Metazoa > Arthropoda > Insecta > Diptera > Chironomidae > Chironomus > Chironomus striatipennis. Next base: position 39,696,176 of record CM047394.1, read on the forward strand.
AATTCAGTTGTTCAATCACCTTCAGCTTGAAAATGTTCGACTGACCTATTTTTACCATGCCATACAATTCCAATGACGTCAGAGGAAATCACAACAACTATGAAAATGGCACCACCGTATCATCAATGTTTATATGCAATTTTTCATTCATTTTTGCATCGAATTTTCATGACAATTAGCCTACATTCTGACTAAAAAGAATGCATATATGTGTTAAACCTTTAATTCCGAAATTATAAACAAAAGAAGTGGAAGTAAAATTCAAAAATCGACAAAAATGTTTGGCAATTATTTAATCACATCCCGATTGACGTCATCAGGACTCTCTGCATGCATACACCAAAAGAACCGAGAAGAGAGGAAGAATGAAAAAAAAAACTTGTTGCAATGTCGTATTGCATAATATTCATCATCCTTGCGCGCACATACATGCATACATACCACATCATAATAACGTACACAGATGCATGCTGCAACATTGTTAAGTAAAAACTAGGTCGAGGAGAACTTCAAGGAATCATTGCCGTTTTAAGAGTTTAAAGTAGAGAGTAAGAAAAATATCAACAAACATGGTTTATTTTTATCCTGGCAATTTGATTATAAATGGGGAAGAAAAATATATTCTGGATCCTGCTCCATTCTGATGACGCATTCAATGACCTGGTATGTGATTTTGATGGAAAGTTTTGTTGTTGTGCTAATTTTTCGTTTACAAAAATCACGTACAACATTTTTTTTTTATATATATGAATGACTTAACAAAATTTTCAAAAACTTTATAGCACATGATTATGCATATGATATGTTACACTTATTGATTTCTAGTTGTTTAAAAGTTCATTTTTAATTCATAGAAATGTTTCGTCTTGGTTACTTGGAATAAAAAAAAAGTTCCCATCATTAGTTTTCAGAACTAAATTTTTAAGTGATTTTATTTTCCCCTAGAATATTGTTTTGTTGGTTGTACAGGTATTATCAGTGACATGAGATGTGTGAATTTTGAATTTTTGTTCAGTAATAATGGTCAAGATTAATCCATTGATGTGCATTTACAGCACCAAACATCCTAGTTTTTGTACAAAATTTGGATATAGATTCAAAGAGTTTATAGTATAGCAAATCCTAGGTATCACAAAACTAATTTATAAAAACAGACTAAAATATTTGAAAATTTACACTATTCTTTCAAATCAAAAATCACCGCTGATAATTCAAGTGCCTATTGTCATCATAAAAAAAAGAAAATCCTGAATTTTTTCTATTCATTCAAAAACTTCCATTCATGTGATTTCAAGTGGATGAAGTGAAAGCTTTTGTGAATCAAGAAATAATTCTCATTTCATTAAATTGTAGTGATTGCGTAGAGATTTGTATGAAATAAATTTATAAAAAAAAGTTAAATGCATGGAATTTTTAATGCTAATATTATTTATGCACAATAATTTTAATAGATTTTTATTTTGATGCCGAAAAATAAATTGAAACAAAAAAAAAAAAAAGTTCAATTGGGAACATCACCAACAATAACATCATCAACATCAGGATAAAGCAGGCATTCAATACATAAATTTATATTACCCTATATATGCTTTTGCCTTTGACGTCATCATGCTGGGCCAATAGGAAAAATCGGAGCACGTTTTCATTCAAAAAATAATAAAATCATTCAATAAAAAGAAAACATTTATTTGTATGCGTGGTACCTTATACACTGTAGGTACTAAGGATACCACAACTACAAAGATAAAAAAGCGTGTACAGAAAGCTTTACTAATACTGACGTTCATTACCCGAATCAGGATATTCGCTACAGCATGAAAACTTTCATATTTTTCGTTCATAACATTTTCATTCTCATCCTTAATCAGTTATCAGTTGGATCTCGAATCGAGTGGAAGTGAATTTTAAAAGCTCTAAAAAATATAATTAAAGCTTATTTTAACTAAAGTTATTTGTGATTTTTAAGTTGACTAAATTTTAATTCATTATTGTTTAAAATAAGGAACAAAAATTCAAAAAAATCTTAGTGAAAAATCATAAAAAAAAATTTTTACAAAATTAATTAGTGTAATAAGTCACAACGATTCTCAGGTAACTCATGAAAAGTTCAGCAAAGTTTTATGACTTAAAACAGAAAGTCTTCAATTCTGTACGCGGAAATAAAATAAACATAAAACATACATAATATTTCTCATAGAAAAGAAGCAGCATATTCGAGGTCAGAAAAAAATCACTGACGTCATTTGTATGTAATTTATCTTGCTGTGTACATCATCCCCTCTCGTTCTCGCTTTCAACATCCTTAAAAGCTTTGTCATTGCAAAAAAAATATCATTCTGTCTCTGTTCTTTAAGTTATTTAGCGTATATTCTACTCTGATACTTTGGTTTGATAATATTTCTGACACTGGGTGAGTTAACGTTGCCAAATTCTAACCATTTAGACTATTTTTGAGGAATTTAGTGGAAATTGAAATTGAAAAATTCAAAGGGCGTGAAAGAACACAAATTTAAAATTTGACCTCTAAATTTAAATCTTGAAAGTTCGTTATTTTGATAAGTATAAAAATTTCTTAAAGTTTTTCAAAAATAAAAATTATTGTTGTCAACCATGGATGCGAAAGAATCACGTCTGATGTAGAGTTTACTCAGCTTTTTACGACAGCATCATTGATGACGACAATCGATGAAATGTCTTTCATTTGCTTTCACAAAAAGAAAAAAGAAAAAAAATCCTTTTATATCTCTACCTTTTCTCGATAAAATTATTTTCATCTCAATTATAGATCCTCCTGACCCTCCCTACATTTTCACTTTTTCACTCTTCTTTCATCCCTTTTGGGTTGTAATAACGGTAGCAAGAGAGAGATAGAAGATGTATATAAAAAAATTTGCGAAAGCTAAAAATAGATTTTTGTTCAAAAGTTGTGACGTCATCAAAACATCCCCACTCTATCTTCGCATACTTTTCGGTACCTCACTCTACCTCCCAGCCTTTTTTTCTCACTGTTGAATCTCGTTTTCCTTAGTTCTTCAAATTGATGAAGGAATGAGGAAAAATATGAAGAAAATAAAAGAAAGGAAAGGAAAAAGCAAGTGTTGGACATTTTTCAGACGTATTACAAGCTTCTTATGAAATATTGATCATGACCTATACTAAAGATTGTCAGAAATTCACAAATACGTGTGCTTTGAATAATTTATCGTTCTACAATTTTTTTTCTGTTATCCTTCATTTTAAAAGTGAATTGTTATAGATTTTCTAAAGTCATGGAAAGTTTTTGATAAGAAAAGTTGGAAGCTTCTGGTTTGTTATGAATGTTTAAATGAAAATTGATTTTCATGATGAATTTCTTATGAAATGTCAAAGGAATCTATTTTTTTTTATAAAATTAATGAATTAATATGGAAAAAAAAAGTTGGAATCTTAGAGTAATCGAGAATCTGCATATTTAGACCTATAGTGTAAGTTTTCATTAAATCTATCATATAAACGTCTAACTATCGTGTATACTTAAAAAATTCAATAACATATTAAATAAATTCACGATCAACTTCATTCCCAGAAAACATTTCTTCCCCACAAACTCTATGGCAAGTACAGCAATTAAATGTTTATTTAAATTTTTTTACATTCACAAAAAAAATATTTTTTTTTTCTCATTGAAATGTGAACTATATGAGAAAATAAAAATGCACATTTTTCTCTCATTGTAAAGAAATGAATGTCCATCATCGTTTAAAAACATTTTTCAAAAAAAAAGTACAATTGGTGTTCATAACAAGTTTCTTGTCCTTGAAGTATTTTTTTCTCTGAATAATGTAGTAAAATAAATGTTTTACATAGTGAAAAAGCGCAGTTTTTTTATTTCTTCCTTTTTGCTTTGATTCTTCTTTTTCTCAACCATGAGACACGTTTTTGTCGTAAGGCTTCTTGATTTTGATTGAGATGGGGTCAGATAGCTGAGTGATTTTATTAAAATTTTAAATTAAAAACAACAGATTTTTAGTTTTAGAATGAGGTTGATTTGAAATCGAAGTTAATTAAATTACTTCTAAATTGTTATAAAATTGAATGACTTGATGACGTCATGCAGGATATATATTGATTTTAATTAATCGAAAAAAATATTCTACTTTTTAAATCAATTTTATTTGGTATAATCTTTATTCAAAAAGTAAAAAGATATTCAAAATATTTGATTAAAAATTCATTAAAACCTGCCAAAAAAAAATAAATTAAATCGTCACTACAATGGTCAAATTTTTCTGTCACACAATGCAGAAATATTTCTTTGCTAAAAAAATTGATTTATATAAAGTATTTAAAACATCAGTAACGCCAACAAGGAGATGAGAAGTAGAGAGAAAAAAAAAAATTTTTTTTCTATCCTCCGAAGCATGGAGCAAGAGGGAAAAAAAATCTACTATGAACGCACAAAAAGCACGCAAACGTAAAGTGAAAATCTAAAAATAGAACTTGATACTTTCTCATACAAACACAAGCGATAGAGATGGCATGAGAAGGAATATATATAAAAATGATTTTCTTATTCGCTTATAAGCGACTAAAAATAAAGGAAAGGAAAAATATTTTTCATTAAAAAATACAAGAAATATTGCTGAAATTTTTATATATTTTTTTTCTGCTACGTTCTAATAATCATCCTGTCGATTACTCAAAAATTAGCATGAGAGGTGAAATTTTACTATTTGTAGATAAAGTTTATGACTTAAAACTGATCCGTCAAATCCGAATTTGAGGAGAAAATTGCCTGTCAAAATAACTCGAGACTAATAAACTTGAATATGTGTAGAAAAGAAATCTATTTAAAATACATATGTTCATGACGAGAAATGTCATAGATTATATTTTTAAAAATGTTTTCAACACCACAAAAAACAAAAATTTAAATTGGGTGAAGATTTTTGTAATTCAATGATTTTTTATCATTAAATTATTTTTTATTTAGAAAATTCCAATTTTATCTCTGTTTCTTGTCTTAAATTATTCAATAACAATTTTTGGCTGTGATTTAGTGCAGAATTTTTCATTCATTTAAATCACGTTTATTTATACATTTTTAAATTTTTGTTGAAAAATTTCGCATATAATCTTTTTTTTTTGATGACACGAAAACTCTTTCAAAATTCGTACACAAGATATGATGCTTAAACTTGATATATGAAATTGATATCAAGGGTCAATTATATAATTTAACTTTTAAATTTAAAAAAAACATTTAACTTGGAATTTTTCCTAACAAATTAAATTTCATTCTTGATTGAAATTTCAATGATAAAAGTCCTTAACATCCACAAAATATGAATCAGAACGTTTATGCATGCACGAAAACTATATCAATGCAATTTTATTAGGTCAGCAATGACGTCATTCGTACATCAGTGCAGCTTTATTATCGCAAAAGGAAAATAGGTAGGAAAATTTCACAGTTCATCAAACTTTTTGCCTTTTATTTAGATTTGAATATGCAAATATATATTGACGTGTAGCATGGATATGGATTATTTTATTTAAAGAATATTTCCCCATAAATTCAATTAAATTGTTATTTGGAAATATTTTTTGATTCTTAAAATATTTCTTCAATTTACTTTTTTTCTATTTGGTTCTATTCTTTGAAAAACTAAGTGTATTAACCTCTTTAAATGAAGGATATGTATTCATAGCGAAGCACTAGAAACAACAAAAACTTAGGAATGCTTCCACTTATTACAACTATCCACTCTATTTGAAATATGAATCGTCTAATTGTCTTAAGCAGAGTTGAAAAAGCAGATATCTGTTAACAGATACAAAGACAGATTTGCCACAGAAATTATCTTTATACAGACAGAATCTGCAAACAGAAAGATTTTTTTTCATCTGCATACAGATGATCTGTTTACAGATATCATCTGCAAACAGATAGATTCTGCTCATCTGTTTTGCAGATGGATGCAGATTCTATTGTTCTTTTTGCAGATATCTGTTTTCTGCATTCAGATTTTATCTGCATGCAGATAATGTCTGCATACAGATGATCTGCATGCAGATGAAAAAAATCTTTCCGGGAACAGATAATATCTGTATACAGAAAATGTATTTTTACAGATACATGTCAGATTTCAACTCTGGTCTTAAGATCAATTTTCATAAAATTCATTTTGATTCTTAAAATATAGCGATCCTTTTATATGCTGTTTGGCATTTCAGAATTTAATGACAATTTTAGCGCATTTACTCTTAATTTTATTGAATTTGTGCTGTTAACTGAATTTTTGACTAATCGTTTATAAGAACGTTGAATCTAATATTTATTATGTCTTGTTTTTTCAGAGATAATTCTTGAATATAATGTTAATTGTTTCTTAATAAGTTTATCTGTCATCATCACAATTTGATGCAATAATTTATGTCTAATAATTAAATCAAAGTAAAATTTTGTATGCTTACTATTTTAAGCAATTCTCCAAGTTTTAACGGGGTTGCTAACTATTTTTGCTGATAAATTTTAAAAATTTTCTGTCTGTTAAAATTTATTTAAACATTTACTTTGAGATTTTACTCAAAAAACAAAATAATTGTCTTTTTTTATTATAATTTTGAGGATAATGAACCATCAAAATGGAAACAAAAAAATTGCTTGTTTCACTAAAAACAAGCTAAATTCTAAAGTATTCATGTATATGAAGAAAGTAAATGAATTTTACAGTGCAACGATACCTTAGAAGTTATGTTCTATTTTCATTTCACGTGTTTCATATCCTCGACGTTAGGATTTACATTAGAAATGAATGCTATTTTCCAACACAGAGTCTGAATTCACACAATATCTAAAATTTCTTCTTTTTCTTATTCTCAAAGTTTTATGGCATCCAAAATCAAAAATGGTTCTCAAGTCTGTACCATTTTAACTTTTTTGGTGATTTGAATGAAGTTTAAGAAAAGAAGCCCTGATTGCACAACTGTCTAAGGTATTGATAATTCAAAACCCTCATTGACATTCGATACGAGTAGCCATAAAGAGCATAAACTAATGTGATAAAAATTGTACAGCACTTTTAAATATTCAATTCGTTCAGTACATTGAGCCTATTAGCGTATTGGTTTTCATTCTGTTTTTTTTTTTCTTCTTTTTTTTCTTCAAATAACAATAAACTCATAATTCTTTTTGAAAAAAAAAAAAAATGAAAAGCTTATAGGACGTGAAGTCTGTGGAAGGAAACCATTTAATTGCTATAAAAGGAAATAAGTTTTTTAAAAATTATTCAGTTTCGTGTCTCTCGTTTAACTGTTAAAATCGTGTCCCCTTTCCTTTGCTGTGCCATAACAAAAAACCAAAAGAAAAATAAACTATACGGACTCAGAATTAAATTATGTTCAAGTGTGGAAGTTCCCTTTAATTAAAATTTTAAGAATTGAAAAAATTATTTTCTATAAAAGTACTGCCCTACTTTTTTTATTTTAACATCTGAAAAAGATCACATTATTAAATATTTGTGAATTTTTATGTTTCATATTATACGTGTGTAATATGTGGCCATATCATCAAGTGATATTGATTGTAGACTATATAGATACATAATTGGATAGAACGACAGCAATTTAAAAAAAAAATATTCTTAAAAATTCATCAGCTTGAAATAATTAAGGAAAATGTGTATGGACAATTTAGGTACTTTAAAAATTTGGTTAGAATTTCAGTGTTGGTGTTAATTTTGGTTAATTTTTAATCGTCGTAAAAATTTCGTTTCTTTTTTGTCAAAATTTAAAATTCAAATCACGAATTTTCAAATCCATTCCGCAAAAAAAAAAAATCAGAAGTATTTGCCATTAACATTCCATCAATTTTAGTAATGAAGAAAACTAATCTCAAAAAAATTATTTGTTTATGGGGTCGATCACATAATAATATCCTTCAGAAATTGTTGATTTAAATTTTTACAAAACTTATACATATGCGGTGCACAATTCTCTCTTAATTTCAACCAAAACCTCATTCATAATTGTCCCCACTAATCATTTAATTTAAAACGATTTCTTTCATGAATATCGTTTGTGTAAAGCAATACTATAAAATCGTCTCCTGAGAATATTATAGGTTTCATAATTCCACTGCCTACAATATTTTCATCCCTTCCACATTGTCGCATAACGGCCGAAACAGTTAATAATTTAGGAAAACCACAAAGGTGGATTCTTTTAAATTATAAATCAATAGATTTTACATTTGTGGTCAGGTAATGTATGGGGTTGATAACATAAAGACTCTATCGGATACGCTTAAAAAGTGAAGTGAATGTTTTAAACAAGATTAAGTAAATTTTCTTACTAACAACAATCATCAAGGAGACTACAACAGTTCACAGACTTTTTGTTCGAATCAGGATGAGCTGCTTCACATCACAATGGAAAAATTAAGAGAACCCATTGTGCGTGTTTGACAGCGGCTTACCTTGGTAAGATAATCATCCGTCAGTGAAAGATAATCATCGAGTACGAGAAGTATTGGAACAAAGTGTGAAAAAAAATTAATGATTTGAGGTAAATTACAGTTTTTATGGGTTAAAAAAGACTTTAATAAATGGAATTTGAACTCACCTTGTTTTTATTTACTTTTGATAAAATTTTATTAGATAATCACTTCTTAAATTAAAATCTGGTTGTTGAATTTGATACTGCTGTACACTTTCAAGCTTCTTAAATTATTTTATATTATATTACTTGTGAATTCTTTTTTTTTTCATTCAAGTTACCTATTATTGAACAACAATAAAAAATTTTCAAAGCTATCGCGATTAAAAATTTTAGTTTCCTACTGAAAATTTAAATTTCAAAAAGTCGTTAAAGTTTTAAAGGAACAGGCAGGAAAAAAACAATAATTTCTTAATATTGTGCACAACAATATATTTTATTATTAACTGCTTTAGAACGTTATAAAATATATATTTTTATATTTAATAAGCTTATTTTTAATTCATGTATAATATTATTTTGTTTTTCAGATTCCAAATCTCTCATAATTAATAAAAGTAATGATCAGTCAAAGTTCTGAGTAATTTTCAACAAAAATTTTCTTATAAACCCCAAGCGAGTTAATTTTATACGTGGCAATTAGCTCCTTTTTCAATTCAACATAGTTGTTAAGGATATCAAGTGCAAAGTCCTGCATTACTAATTGAATATCTGATAGAAAATCACAAAAAAGTACGGGTTCTTCATTGTCCTTTATGCGTGTTGAGCAGATTTGACTTCTTTGAATTAAACTAGCTTTTTGCTGATCAAAGCCTTCATAATATCGTATTTTTAATGGAACTTGCTCTCTTTCTAATTTATCATGATACTCTTCAAATTCTCGTTTCAGGGATGTGTACTTTTCAAGTCCTGGAAGAATTTCATCAAGGGAACTAAAAAAAATAATTAACAATAAGTCTTTACAAGAAAATAATTCAATTTCTTACTTTTCCATAGTAATTAAAGTTATTTTCAGATCTCTAAAGCAATTTATACTTTTCTCAATAAAATCAACTTTTGGTGCATATCCACTGTCAAGTTTTTCAACTTTATGAAAATTTTCTAGAGATTGATTAAATTGCGAAAGCATCATTAAAGAATTCCCAAGGGACCATACATTCTCAGCTATCGACGGTGCATGATCAATTGCTGCTTTGATGACAACAACAGAATCATTAATATAATTTGATCGCTGAAATATTGTTCCTAAACTCAGTAGAGGTATATCTTTGTATTTTCTAGGTGCGAAGTAAATTGCTCGTCTAGCACATTCTAAAATTAATAGTTTTTGTTATAATTTATGTAGAGTTATTTCTAAATATAATTTTGAATCTACCTATTGCTTCTTTTGCATTTCCTTTATATCTCCAATAGAACGATGCAAGAGTATATAATTTCCAGGAATTTGAATTGCTTTTCAGTTGAGTATAAATTGCAGATGGAAAATTTGATGATGAGATCCCCATTATGCTTGCTAAAATTATAGGATGTAAGTAAGGATTAAAAAGCTTTTAGGTAAGTTTTCTTGTAAGAATCTAATGTTGTTCCTTAGAATTTTTAATTTCGTGTCTAATTGAGGGAAAAAAAAGTTTTACACCAAAAAATTTTTAGACTGCATCTAGGATCAAAATTTTGGTGCAGTTAGCTTTGAGCATTGGCAGATAATACGAGTAATTCGTAGTTCTTACAAAGATTCACATTACGAAATTCAGTTGAACAGAGTGTGCCAATGGACCCTTTCATATGAAGGTGCATTATTGAAATTCTAAGTCTGTCAAATCTTAAATATCGCGGTTCTATAAATTTAATAGGACACGAATTCTTTGAATCATTGCAATGTGACCACAAATTTAATCATCACTTAATCATTTATATCCTATGAAAAATTAAATCAAATCAAAATTGAACGAGAATAACTTACAAAAATCCTTAGATCCAAGAGTTTCTTCAGGTTCCATTTTGAGTTTATTTCTTTTCTTCATCGCCTCTAAGTGCTCAAAAAGTCCTACATTAAAGTCTAATGGATAGATTTCGTTACATTTTGGAAGCTGATTTTTTGCTGATGACGGAAATGCGTCAAGATTAAGTTTATAGTTGATTCGATGAAAATAATGTTTTGTCAATTGATTGTACAGATCACTTTCGTCAATAAAGTATTCAGGAATACAGGATATTTTCTTGGTAAGTTCATTGGAGAATAAATCTAATGAGTTCATTTTCGATGTCAAATTGGCTTTTATTGATACAAGCTCTTTCATTAAATCATCTAACTTTTTCTAAAAATGAATAAATAAATATAAACATTCAATTAAGTTGATTGATAATATGTAAATATTTTATACAAACTTTATAAGCACTTTGATTAAGAAACGCGACTAAGTCATGCGAGTTTTTCATGTAATACGGAGATGTTAGCTACAATGACAATTAGACACTTGTTAAGTAATACACATATTATTAAAAACAAATTGATCATACCAATGGTAGAATTATATTTAATTCATTATTAAGTTGCCAGTGAGTTACTCCAAATGATAAATTACATGAAGAAGGAAAGGCCAAAAGGAAACAGAAAAGTGATAATTTTGTGATGTCAAACATACTGTCTGAAATGAACGAATCGACCGTCAAAGATCAGATTTTTTTGAGGAATTAATTAATTTGCATATATTTAACACCTTTTTCTTCTTGTTCAGGAATTTTTGTCAAAAATTTATTGAATGAATTTAATTTTAATGATTTTGTTGCATTTTTGTACACTTAAACGACTATAATTTGATCATGATTTGTGTGTCTGATGTGTATTTGTTCTTTTTACGTTATTTAAATATATTTTAAATGCTAAATTTAATTAAAATTTGAGTAAAATAGTAGAATTTGTGAATTAGCTGAAACAATAACAATATACGTATTTTAACACCCTAGAAATTTTCAAATATTATTAGACCGTTACAATTATTAAATTTAAAATTTTTAAAAAATGATTAAAACCTCTTTTTGCAGAACTTAATAGATTTATAAAATATTCATAGAAAAGTCATTACACAGTTATATATTGTTTATTCAACATAAATAAAGTTTTATTTTTAATGTGATTTCGAAATCAACGTATAATGGCAAACATTCATAATTAATCACTATAGAAGTTCTACAATTCTAGTAATATAATTAAACTTTTTGGAAGATTATAAAATAACATTCTTCATTAATGAATTTTTATTATCTTTAAAATATTCGTTTCCTCATTCTGGTTTTTTTTTCATGTCATTAAAAAAATTAAAAACTCAAATGCACCTCGTTATTTTATCATCAATATTGAACAATTTTCAATCAACAAATTGATATACTTATAGTATGTTTTCAGGAATTAATTAATTAACTTATTAATTATTGTTGTTATTGACCTAGATGCGCGCACGTGTTCTTGCAAAATATTTTTAAACTGTCAAAATTTTGAAAAATTTCACAAATTACTAACACAATGAAGGAAAATTTTGATTCTCAAATTGTAAGATTTTCTGTGCTTTTTTTGTGCATCAGAAATATGGCAAGTGCTAATTGATACAATATCTCATCACTTAAAACTAAAATTGACTTCAAAAATTGTTTCTGTTTCCTTCAAAATTCCAAAATTAAATTTTCAATTTTTCATTGTTTACAAATTTTACTGTAAATACTCTGCACGAACACATTCATCCATCCAATGTTCTTACTTTTATTTAATTAGGGAAATTGGGTGTAAAACATATTGCTCAATCCTTTTCAGTTTATTTTTATTATATATGGCAAAGATAGAAGAAGATAATGTATTGTGCCAGATGAAAACGTTTTTTTTCACTTTTTTTTTTCTTTCTCTCTTTCTCAATAAAACACTCAATTCATTATCGTAATTTAATTAATTAATTAATTTATCCCTGTTTGCAGAGTAAATTAGCAAAACGGAAAACGCGGAACCAAGCAAAATTATTCAAATTCAATTTTTTCAATGGTGTTTGTTGCTGTTCTGCATTTTCCTGAACCGACTGTTCTCCTTCAGTAGAAGTTGCAGCTTTCTTTTCTGGTGTCTTCTTTTCAGTAGATTTCATCGATGGTGAAGTCATTTTTATGTCTTAATAGCTCTTGCTTGCTTGCTTTTGAGTCTGAAATGAAAGATATACGTAATGTTATTAATACGATATTTTATAATATATTGTGGAAGGTCATGAATGAGTATATTGTTCGCTCTCTCATCTTCCAATGCGCAATCTCTCTTCTATTATTGCTTGCTCTTTTAGCCCCTTCCCTTTCTAATAAAATTTACAATTTTTCTTCATTTACACAAAATATATTGTACAACATAAAATAAATAAAGTAAATATGCCTTATCAAAGGAGAGAAGAATAGATTGCGTCGTACACGTAAAGCATAAAGAATTTACGCACTTAATATGATATTTTGGAGTACGACGGAATCAATATATTCATTAAAAGAGCCTAAAAGAGCTTCGTCTTCCTTGTAAGAAAAAAATATTTTTTTAACGAACTTTTTGGATTAAAATTTTAATTTTTTACTGTTTTTCTTCAAGAATTAGGAAATTTATATAAAAAAAAAGTAACAAGCGATCATACATGAACTAGAAATTGACTAAGTTATAACTTAAGTTATAAAATATGAAGCTATTTATCTTTTGCATCAAATCAGATTAAGAATCTTTGCCTAATTAAGATAAATTTCAAAAAAGTACTAAAATAACCTTAAAAATTAATTTTTTAATCGACTGAAATTTATTTTTCCAAATAAATCCGCCTCGACTACAGCTATTCTAATGATTATTAATTCTTTCTGTAATAATTGTTATCGCGTATATCAAAACATGTTACACAATACAATTTCGGCCAATAAAACATCAATTAAGCGAAACATGAATCAGAACTATCAATTAAATCGCTTCTTCTTGTATTTTGTTTCTTGTTCCAATGTTTTTTCTTACTTCGCAATAAAATTCATTCAAATTTATGATTTTATAGCTCGACATCATGCAACATACGTAACACGTTACATTCACGATATCATTTTGCCTCGTCTTGTCATTTTATGGCAAGCATTATTTTTCAAAAAAAATTACAAAAGTCCTCGTGTTTCATATCGAGGGACTTCAGCGCATTTTTGGCGCGGCAATCAGTAATCGAGCTACGAATTGAAAGTATATCAACCAATATCAACTTTCAGGACAGACCTTGCAATATTCTACATAAAAATAACGATAATTTTACAAAAATGTTACAACAACAATCAAAAACCCTTCAGTTTCAATTTCCTCACATTTATTGTTCATGCACAAGTGTGTTTTCATTATGCACAAACTAATAACTTGCAAAACTGAACAAAAAACTTTTCGTAAAAAATAACGGTCAAAAAATTTTCAAATGTCAACGGTTAAAAAATATTTGAAATTTCTATGACGTGAAGTTGCAGTCATGTGTTAATTATTTTTCTTTGTGAAATTAAAAATTAATTAATAATTAATTAAGGTGTTTAAACACAAATTTGGGACTTTTAAATACATTTGCCGCCAATAACTCGATGAAACGAAGCTAATAAAACAAACCGGAGCTCTCTACGATGTCTAGATCAAAAGATAGTTTTTCAAAATTTGCTGCCGACCGAACAAAGTGTATGATTGAGCTTCCTTTTTGAAAACAAGTTTCCAAAAATGCGCTAAAAAGCACACTAATTTAATTAAAAAGATACTTTTTATGTGTCTTTTTCAGCTCAGTTCTCTCCCGCTAAGTGAATTTATTTGGATAGTAAATATCTCGTTCGTTCGTTCATGCACGTGAAAAATTGCTTGCCTGAAAATTGTCAATTAAATTTTCACAGTCATTTGTGGCAATGAAAAGGGAAATTATGTAGGTCAATTGCGAGAGATTATATTTTTCCACAACTTTTTTCTTTCTTTATATCTACATATTCATGAAGCATAGGTACAGAGCAAGCAGGATTTCTTTCAATTAGTGCATTTGCGGTAATTCGATGCTGTCAGTTTGAATTTCACACATCAAAAAATCTCTTTGAGTGATTTCTTTAATGAGATTTTTATGTTTGTAACTAATATTTGTAATTTTTTATGGTTTCTGTCGATTTTCTTATTTCTCATTTCAGTTTACAGTCAACTTATTTTCAGCTCCTACGCATCATGTCTAATTATTTACCTAAATGCACTTACGGTAGGCATATGAGGCACTCAATAGAGCAATCTATCATTATTTTTTTTTTAAAAAAAAAATATAGGGTAAATAATCTATTTTTTCGAAAATTTTATTTTTTCGAAAACTTTTCGAAAAATTAAATCCTCAATTTTACTCAAATGGTCTATTCTAAAAATAAAGTTTAGATCAAAAATTGTTAACAATGAAATAAAGAATGATTTTCTCTTATTTTCATGAAATTGGAACTGCTTAAATAGCCAAAATCCATGAATTATTGTTTTCCATACAAACCGTTTAAAATTTTTCGAAAGAAAAAAATCATATTTTAAAGCAAGTAGAGCTTTTGGTTCTTAACATGAAGCGTAGCTCATTCCTCCAACTATCAATTACTAAAAAGTTTGAGGCAAAACATTCAGCCGTTCTTGAGAAATTACAATTTTTCTGAAGTCCAAAATCAATTCTATTTTTTCGAAAGAATTTTTTGCGAAATTTTATTTTTCCGAAAGGTTTTAATCGCATTGTTCATTGAAATTTTCCTGCTTTGTTTACATAAGTTTTGATTAAAAGCAGCATAGAAATGCCTTGAAAGTGCATTTTTTCAAGTAAATGGTATTAAAAAATGCAAAGGAACTTCCAAGAAATATTCAAGCTCAACAAAAAACGGAAAAATCAAAAATTTTAATTTTATCGAAGTTCAGAAGAAAATACTGGAAATTTGTCGTCCTTTCACGAATTGGCTGCCTTATTGTTTAAAATATTTATTTTATGGCATGAAAATTACATTTTAAATAAATTTATGATTATAAATTTGCATCATTTTGCTAAATATTGTTTTTCTTTCATTGAGCCTTCAAAATCTTTCAGTAATTGCTTTAAGTTCAAGCGGGTTCAAGCTTCATATTTTTAAAATTTGTTTAGTTTTGAATATTTTTTTATTCTTTATGTAATAAGCACTGGAAGAACCTCAGAGTCATTAGAAATGGAAGCTTTTATCACGTAAGAACAAGAACTGTCAGCAATGATTTTTTTGTTAAGAAATTAATTAATATTAAAATTTGGGATCAAAAATGATAAATTGGGCTCAATTCCTTCGTTATCTGAGGGAAAACATGCATATTCATCATCAAAATAATTATTGTTTACATTTTTTTCATCAAAATTTTTCAATGCTTTCTGTTAAAAAATCTTTCGAAAAAATAAAAATTTTCTTTCGAAAAAATAAAATTTCTTTCGAATTAATAAAATTTGACTTTGAATCAAATTTTAAGGAACTTCTTATATGAATGCATGAAAACAAATATTAGTTGCTAATAGTTCCTATGTTCCTTTATTAATTACTTTTTAGTTGAGGACCAGAAGGTGCATGGTTTAAAAGTTCTGTTCGTTTAAAGTTTTCAAGTGCAAAATTTTCGAAAAAATAGATTATTTACCCTATTTAGTAGTAAGAAATGAGTTTTTTTTATCACTAAAGACGCTCTAATATTCCTTAAGTATTGATTTATTATTAAAAACATTAAAAATTATATTTTAAAATTTAACGGTTTTTAGAAATTTAAATTCAAAATTTTACACATGAACTGAACTGAACTGAAATTGTTTTGATTACTGAACAAATTTTCAATTTAAATTTCAAAAAGTCGTTAAAATTGAATTAAGCAATTTTGTCATTAATTAAATCTTTTATTGTGCCAGTCACTCAACTAGACCGACATAACATGTACATCATCGCATTTAATTTTTTAATCCATAATAAAAAGCATAGTTACTGGCGATTTAATAAAGGAAAAACGCTTAATTTCATAAATTTTAAGTAGAAGCGAATGTCGACTACTGTCTTGACCCAAATCGCCTCTACACACAGTATGTGTAGTGAATATGCCTCCAACAAATTTTTATATTTTATTTTTTGATGTTTTTTTCTTTTATTTTAAGTGTCACTATAAATGTTGAAAAAAATGTGTCTAATGAATTATAATGTATCATCTTTATTTGTAAAAACAAGAGAAAGGAAGAAGATTTATGACTAGTTGGATAGAGTAGCTTTTGGATGTTATGACTTTTTTATATATTTTTTATATAATAATTTGTATTTATATCAACGCTCTTCTACTTTATATTCTGTATAATGCTGCATAAATGTTTTATTAATTCTTTACGACTTCTAAGGAATTTAAATTGCAGATGGAGGGTCAAAGGGATGATAGATATTGAGGAAATTAATTCTTGACATTGAAGATCATCTTAAAGATTGCAAATTCTCTGCCTAGATACTTAATGGAAAATCGTTAATTCTTCCATTCGTGACCTTCATTATTTCAAGTTTTTAATCATTAGAGACAGAAAAATCCAATAGTAAATTCCTCGTCTCCACTTCCCCTACATCTCGTGTCAAGAAAATGTAATTCGTCAAAAAATATTTCATAATGCTTACAACCACTTCCGATGATAAGCAAAAATGACCTTCAAAACTAGCTGCTTACTATCGTAAACTGACAAATGTCGCAGTTTCTTGCTAATTACATGTAAATCATATTAAGGTGTCCAAAATAGCATACAATGCACGAGTCTTGTTCTTTGTGAAGCTAATTATCATAAAGTATATTAATTTCTTTATTATAAATATTTGAATATTATTTGACTTTTACTATTGTTTGCCGTCTAATTACCAGCACATGACATAAAAATGTTCTCTATGCATTTAATTATTTAGTTTCTTTTATGAAAGAAAACCACAATTTTGGTTAAAGTTAGAAACTGAACATTTTCTCATGTTTTAACGATTGAATCTGTTTGTGCTGAGTGCTGTCTACATCAATCTTCAGTTTTCATTAGTTACATCAGCCTAATAATGCTTAATTATGATTGATTTCATGAAAACTTCTTTTGTTTACATTTTTGTAAATTTTAAGTTCAAAATTTGAACGTATGCAAAAATTTTAAATTTGAAAAATACGTTGATCTGCAGCATTTTTGCTAGCACGTATTTTGAAATACCCTGTTTTCGCGTTATAAGCCTCTACCCTTTACTAAGCCTTAGGCTTAGTAACGTATTTTGAATCTGAAAACTTTTTGTTTCCCCTTACTAAGCCTCTACTCATTACTAAGCCTTTATCCTTTACTAAGCCTCTACCCGTTACTAAGCCTAAGGCTTGATAAAGCTTAAAACAGTAAAAAAGTTTATAGATTGTAAACAAATTAAATTATTTTTATCAATAAACGTGTAAAATGTCAAGAAATGCCCTAATTTAAAAGTTATGTTGATGATTATTAATTAAAAATTAATATTTTGAATATCAGTTATACAATTTTGTTTCCTACGAAATACATTTTTTACCCTTCCCTTTACTAAGCCTCTACTCGATACTAAGCCTCTACCCTTTACTAAGCATTTTTTTTCTCCAAAAAATAACTTTTTACCTCTACTAAGCCTTGGGCTTATAACGCGAAAACAGGGTAATTTTATTCTAATTCAAAGCGTAAACTGAATAAGTTTCACAATAAGACATTTTTCTTACATACTTTGTAAATTTGATCTATTTGACTTTCTCAAATTTCCTTACTAAAGGAAAACAAAATAATGTTTTTCTATGCTTGTTTTAAGGTCAAACAAAAAATATCTATTTAATGATCACAAATAATTATTTTTGTACATAGAAAATATGTATTTTGCGCTTCTGGAAACCTAGAAAATAAAGTTTTTTCTCTCAAAAGAAAAATCGATTTCATTCTCAATTTTTAGCGCATTTTTGAAAACTTGTTTTCAAAAAGGAAGCTCAATCATGCACTTTGATCGGTCGTTCGGGTCCCAATTATCTCTTGATCTAGACTTCGTAGCAAGCTCGGAATTGTTTTAATAGCTTCATTGAATGTTTTTATTCCCGCCGTTTATATTGAAAAGTCAAAAAACACTCATTAAATAGCTTAATTCATCGATTTTTTATTTCAAAAAAAATATGTAAACAATGCAGGGCAAAGCTATGCTGATGATAAGTTTGAATTTTTTCTAACCGTTAAAAAATTTGAAATTTTTTTGACCGTTATTTCGGATTAAATTTTTTTCTTTTATACACCTTAATTAATTAACATTTAATTTTTTCATACAAAACAAATATAAGTGCGTTTAGAAATTTGAAAAATAATGGATGTGTTCAGAAATTTAAATTTTTCGCTGATGGAAAATTTTGAATTTCAAAAAGCCGGTAAATCGTAAAGCTATTATTTGCATTGAACATTATAAAAATCAATTTTAAAGGAATTTTGATCTTTAGTTTTAATCTTATTATTGAAATGCATTATGATTAAAGAAACAGCAATAGAGTTTTAAAACTCGACATTCTTTTCTATTTATTAATCAATTGCTAATCGCTGCGTCAAAAATGCGCTGAAGTCCCTCGATATAAACGAGGACTTTTGTAATTTTTTTTTTTTTTTTTCATTTTCCGACTCAATATACAGAGCTCTATTTTAGATAGGTAATTCATTGAACAACGTGAAAGCAAGTAGTGTTTGGTGCACATCAGAAAAAAATAGATAAATAAAATAAATATATAAACTTCATTACATTATTTGCTGTTGTCTGCCAATGACTTAGAGTAACGAAGGCTGCAACTATTACGTTATCTTATCAATAATTAATAACACGCCTGTTCAAATACTCGATGCGTATCCATAAATATAAACAAAAAAAGTTTCTTTCACTTTGCAGATATGAAAACGCAACATAAAAAATTGGATGTCTGGCATTTAGCGGCATTTAATGAATTCATTTTCTTAGGCAATCGTTTTGAGGAGAAAAGAGAAGTTTTGGTCATGTTTGGTAGTCTGTGGTAGTCTGACTTTTGTTCCGTAGGCTTATTTTATTTAGGTAAACTCTGCAATTTTGTAACTTTTAAGTTTTAACGGATTTTTTAAATTTTGAATTTACAGAAAAAATTCCAAAGTTCAAAAAAAAATTCAAATCTCACAAAATCGTTAAATTTTTTAAAGTAATTAAAATGAAATTTTTAAATACATTTTTAAAATAAAAAATAATAAAATGCGCTTCAGCAAATACTTCATCAATATCTCTCAAATGCCGATACACAGTGTAATATTGAAAAACTACTAAAATTGATGCGTTGTTATTATTATTGTTGTTGTGAATGATGATTAGTAGAAAAAGTATAGGAAGGAGCATTTTTATGGAAGCGCATGGTAATTGAAAACATCCCCCATCATCATCATCATTGAAATGATGGTCTATGAAGCCTCTACTTTTTTTGGAGAAAATGCCTCAAAGCTGATTGTTTTAGATGAATTTTTCTTCTTTTTTAGGAGACATGGAGGATGTGACATTGAGGGCAAAAAAAAAAAAAAATTAGATTACATAATAATGATTTTGTTAGAAATCTCAAGAGTCACATCCAACACATTTCCTTTTTTTTAATGAGTTCCAAAATGAGAAAGGATTTTTTTACGTAACACCGAAAAAAATTCATAAAGCACATCAAGTAAAAATTAAAAGATTACTTACGGCAGTTATAAGAATATAAATATCCTGTTTTTGGCTTTAATCACTTAAATAATTTATTTGGCTCGGGTAACAATTGATCAAATTTAATTGACCTTTGATATTTTGTATTGTACGGTAAGTAATAATAGCTTCTTCCTTCGGCTAATGTATATTTAATAATTTTTCTTATTTTTATTATTATATATATTCACAGAGAGAGCTATAAACAAAGCGTTTGCTCCTATCAGGTTCACTTTTGTGAATGTACAAGCTGAATAGACGAAAAAAATAAATATGATCAAGAGTCTCATTGGAAATTTGAGTTGGAAGTATATTTCAAAGCGGTAAATAAACAGAGAGAGATTTTGCGTTCAATGTACCTTTAATGGATTGTTTTTATTGACTTTTTATTATCTTGTTTGTGTTGCAATATGAATTTTGCTATTTTTGTAGCAATTTTTTATTGATTTTCAGTAAAATAGTTTGAAATTAGAATCACATGGCATACAAACTAACGGAAATTTTGAATTTTCCCGCAAAAAAATTATTTCTTATAACGGTTTTTTAAAATTTGAAAATTTTTTATCATTTTCATAGCAAATTTTATAGCAACATAAGGAGGCATTCTTTTGTAATGTAACACGATTAGAACATAATATTTTATTGAATTTATCTATTACATACAAAAATGAACACAACAACTGCAATTTCAAGTGATAAAAAGGAAATGGAATTGAAGTGTTTTGTAGATTATGTTCCATGGGATTTGTGGGGTTCTGAACATTAATACAAACAATTGTAAGGTTTTTAATCAAAATTATAAATGGGAAATATTATTAAATCACTTAAAATGCTGCGTCAAAAATGCTCTCAAGTCCATTGATAAGCCACGAAGACATTAGTAATCAATGACTATGATATGTAATAAGTGTACAGTCCCATTAGTTTACTTTTTAGTTCACTGTTTTTTCAAGCTCATTTAAATAATATTAATTCATATAATGATGGAAATAGATAAGGCAAAAGTGACAACTAGTTTAGATAAATGGGTAAGCAAGTCAAAGATATTAAAGGAATCAAATTTTCATCTAAAATATGAGTAATTTTAATTATTTTTAATTTTTTTTTCAAAATTTTTTAATAGATAAAATTAAATGTTGGTGGTAATCTTTTCATGACATCCAGAGAAACACTGCTAAAGGATCCAAACTCAATGCTTGCACGACTAATATCAGATTCAGATCTTATTTCCGATAAAGGTAAATAATTCAAGTTAAAATTAAAAATAAAAAAAATATTTTTTTTATGATCCATAAATCAGCATAACTCAAATTATTTATGGATTAATTACTTCCCACAGACGAAAATGGAGCTTATTTAATAGACAGAGACGGAAGGTATTTTTCACCTGTTCTCAATTATTTAAGACATGGAAAATTAATTCTAGACAATGGATTATCAGCGGAAGGAGTGCTGGAAGAAGCTGTAAGTTCCATAACAATTAGTGCCTTTAATTAAAAATCATTAAATCGATTTTTTTTTCTTCTTAAATCCTTTCTTTTTAGGAATTTTATAATATCACACATCTCATAGCTTTGGTAAAAGAGCACATTCAAAAGAGGGATCTTCAAACGTCAGTAGTTGATAATAAGCAGCGAGTCTATCGTGTATTGCAATGTCAGGAAAATGAATTGACACATGTTAGTGTTGCTTGTTGCTTTTGACACGGAAACTTCAATCATTCATGCCATTATTATTATTTTATATTGTTTTAGATGGTATCACAAATGTCTGATGGCTGGAGATTCGAGCAACTCATTAATATTGGTACTCAATACAATTATGGATCAGAAGGTAAAAAATTACTAGAATTTTTGAATGCCATTTGGATTTTCCCATGAATTAATGCGGGTTTTATGTGCGTTTTTTCACTTAAAAAATTCAATGATTTTCATTGCTGACGTTAAATGCAATTTTGAAAATTTAACGACTTAAAAAATTTCAAATTTTTTTGAACTTTAAAAACTTTTTGAATATTTTTTGACCGTTGAATTTTTAAATATTTTTTATCCGTTATTTTCCAATTTTCTTAATTTTCAATTTTAGAAAACGCCGAGTTCCTGTTTGTCGTATCAAAAGAATGTATATCAACGAATCCAAGGGAGCAAGAAAGTAATGATCGTGCAAAAGTACTCCAACAAAAAGGCAGTCGAATTTAACTCCGATCGACATGTTTTCGATCGTTAAAACACTTGCGTAGAAAGTTAACTCTTAAAAAATATTGCGCAATTTATAGAATGATGATGACATTATTATTAAGTTTTGTTTTTCGTACAAAACAAAAATTCGATTTCACATGAATATTTCATATTAAAAAAAAAAAAATAATAATAATAACTTAACGCAAGAGGACATAAATGATGAATTGTATTTTTATTTTCTATAAATATGAAAGTAGTGCAAAAAAATCAATTAGTTTGGTAATTGATCACACAGCATAATAATGCACACACAGAAAAAAAAGCTTTTTTTTAAGTTCCATTGTACTGCCCACCGATTGTTTTTTTGGTGTTTTTTGTGTGCGATAATATACACTTATATAGGTATACATTAAATATTATAAATGAAGAAAATGTAGGTGGACGTAGTAGAGAAATTATTTGAACCACCTAGACACACCGATTAACAATATACTCGTGTATGTGAATGAACACAGCACAACAAAAATGTTTTATTTCCGGTGCATTTTACGCTACATTTACTACATTGCGATAAAAAAATATAAAATTAATAAGACATTTAGATGGTTCAATGTGTCCATTGTGGGAATTTCTGTTGTTTGGCTGATGTGTAATATCCAGAGTTGCAATACAGGCGGCCTGCATTGCCTGCACAGAGAAAAACCGTACAATTTTTTGATAAATTGAATGGTTCTGAGTTTAAAAACTTTGTTTGGTTTTTCTTTTATGCAGGCAATGCAGGCCGCCTGTATTGCAACTCTGGACTAATATTTGAAAAAATTAATTTTGAATTCTAATTTTTAATGGAATTGTGTGGTTTTGAGATTAATTTGTATGGTTTTTAATAAACATTTGTAATGTTTTAAAACATTTAAAAATTAAAAAGGTCGTTAAATTTTATAAATTACATTGGCAACCAAATCAACTCAAATATCCACAATGTAACAGCTCGGATCAACCCACTTTTATTTGTTCGTTCCCTTAAATCAAAACGCACATCTTTATCAATCTAATCTTGTCATTGAGAATGCGAGATGGAGAGGATTAATGAGATAAGAAAAAAAGTAATTTTTATTGGAATATAAGAAAATGTAAGTAAAATAAAGATGATATAAGAAATTAAAAAAATACACACTATGCGCCCTACAGACAATATATAATAAATAGTAATAATTTTTTTTATTATTTCTTTGCAATTTACCTAATGAGAAATTGCTTTAATGTTAAAAATAAAAACGATTTTATTGTTTCATCTTTGATTAATCTATTCAAGATCATTTATTATGATTTAGTTAATTTAATTATTAAAAAAAAAAAAATGTAATTTGAAATGTTTTAAGACAATGAGATGAATATATGAAGAAAAAAAAAATATTTGTAATAAAATCTGATTTTTAATCAAATGATGTTTTTTTGTTAATTATTGTTGAGTAAACTTTGTTCTTAAGGATTACAGACGGTCATGCAATAAAGATTATTGGTGGATGCAATTAGAGAACGTTAAAATTCTCGATTATAGTTCATTAGCATTTTATTCTTAAAATTGTGAATATTGGCTATTATTAGTAAGTAATAAATATCTTCCATAACTCCTTGTGAATGTTAAAAAGAGTGGGAAATGCTAATACTTTAATAATAATTTAACGGTCAGAATTTTTTTGAATGTGAAGTTCAATTTTTGAACTAAAATTTTTAAGGTTAAGCTCAATTTTTCGCAATTCGTGATATCATTAAAATTAATTATTTTGTGCTGGAAATAAGCAACTATGGATCAAATAAATACATTAGACGAACACATTTTGGTTGAAATTTTTGGAAATTTGAGTCCCAGAATGATTAAAGCATGTGCTTTAGTTTGTAAAAGGTAATTGGAATTTTACTTGAGAAAAATTAAGCTTTTTCATTAAAATAATTAATTTATAGATGGGACGAGATCATTGGATCATCTAACGAGTTGATGAGACGATTTAAGCTTGATTTGTCGTGGAAATATGGTGAAAAAGTTTTCGAAGTAAAAAGTTTGAAAAGAAAACATCGAACAGTAAAAATCCCAAATCTGGGATTCTTTTTATCTATGGATGTTAGTTGCCGTCAGAATATGCAGGAACTTGTAATACTTTACGATTCAAAAGCAACACTTTCATTATTGATTGAGACACTGAACAATCTTCCATTATTAAAGAAATTCCATGCTAATTACAAACATTTCAGAGATGACTTGTCAGGAAGCAAAGATAGTTTTAAAATGGTCAATACAAATCTTATTGAACTCTCGTGTGATGCTGGATTAATTAAAGTATTTAATTGCTTTACTGTTCGAAAACTGAAGTTAACGTTTGAAAATCCTGATGATCATATCATTAACGAACGGATTGTCGATTTTCTTAAGAAATCAACTAAACTTACACAACTTAATTTGTTTGGTAGTTACTCCAGTGAATTTTTTACTCTCCCTAATATTTTTGAGTTTGAACTTTCATTAAAAGAGTTTAAATTATTTTGTGCATTCAAACCGTTCCTTCATTATGAGGCATTTATCAAGTTTCTAAATTGCTACAAAAATTCATTGAATAGTTTAGAAGTAAATTTTTTTACCGATCCTCAATTTGGAATAGAATTTATACATAAGTATGCATTGGAAAATATTGTAAATTTAAAGCATTTGGAGCTTGGATATTTTCAAGAAGAAGATGATGGATACATTGGAGATGAGTTATCATATCATGAAATACCTGAAGCTACTCAAATAACAAAAAAAATGGAAGGACTCGTTATTAGAGCCAGATCACCAGACATAAATGAAAATAGACGATTTTATGATATGTTTCCAAATCTTAAGTATCTGAATTTTGGAACTTGTGATAATGAAGAATGTACGGATCTACAACTTCTGCATTGTATAAGTGAAAGATGTTTGAACCTGGAACAATTGGTTCTAACTTACATGGATAATGAGATCGACTTTCCTGGAACAATTTATTTTCCTAAACTTAAAGAATTTACCATTCATAATTGTTACAGCGAAGAAGTTTTTTGTGCCTTTATCAATCGACATTCGCAAACATTGGAAAAGTTATGCATTGAAGATGTTGACTATATGACTTATTTGACTGCCAAAGAAATCTTACGATGCCCAAATTTAACTTACCTTAAAGTAGATAATCCAACTTTATCTATTTTAGGAATGTTTGATGAAATATCAACAAGAAAGGTGTTTACTTTAGATATAAAAGGTTTAAATGGTCGTTTTATATTTCCTGACGATAAAGCTATTTGGGACGAAGAAATCGGAAAACTAGATGAAAAATTTCATCAGAATTTTTGTACTATGCAATAGATATATTAATAATGTACAATTAAATTAACGATCAATTTTTTTTAGTTTTCAATAAAATTCTTAAAACCTTACAACAGTTACTAAATTGAAATTTGTATGGTTTTCAAATTTGAAATTAAAATTTTCCGTTAGTTCAAAACTCTGTAAATGTTTAAAAATCCTCAAAAAAAAACATTTGTAAGGTTCAATAATTAAACTTCACAGGCTGAAACCGTATAATTCCGTGATAATTTGTAATGTTTTTTCTAATAAAGTTTCGAAGACCTGATTTAAAACATGATTTACAGAATCAATGCCAAAAGTTTATAAGCATTGTGAAATAAAACAAAAAACACACGTAGCTCTATTAAACAGGTGAAATCATCAGTACATTACGATAATCATGCATCTGAAACCTTGAAATTTTAAAATATTTATTAATGACTCAAGTTAATCCATTCCTACAGATAACATCTAACTGTTGAATAACAGGACAATTATAAACAAGTCTGTAGAACACTTGAAGAATAACTTCTATTAACAAACTATTTGCTTTCAAGCGGATCTCATACTTTTTGTTTACACCAAGAGTTCCACAGGTCAACATCCTCACCGACTGTTAATAGACAAGCAAAAGAATTTTTTCTAAAAAAAAAATCAATGCGAATTTGTACATGAGCAAAAAAACAAACAAATAAACATATTCTATTTGCCGTTCGACGTCATTTACTATACAAAGTAGTATGTAGGTACGCATATCGATTAAATTGAGAATTTTAAGAACAGAAGATAAAATGAAAGGAATTAAACAAAAAAATAAGAATAGACGAAGAATTAAATAAAGAATCTTGTTTTTATTTTTGGTATAAAGCAGAAGTACAAAAAAATGACCTTGACTTTGACTGCTTATTAATGTAATGTTAGTGATGAGTACAATGTGCAAAATGAACAAAAATTAAAATTCAATAATTTTTTTTATAAAGGCAAATTAGTTGACACCGAGACTTTCAGCTAATGCTGTTGCCTTTTCGACGTACTTTGTCATTGCATCGTCAGTTGACATTCCTAGATGTTAGAAATAATGGAATTAATGAAAAAAAATTATGCTTAATTAAATGACTCTTACCCTTATTTCCGTTCCAAGCCTCCCATTTTGCTTTGCCTTTAAAGTCCAACATACCCGGCTTTTCTATAAAATGATACATATAAAAAAGCGATATCAGTACGTGGGCCTTAATTTGATCCATACATAACTAATCAGTCATAAAAGTAAGTTAATGTGCATCGGTTTATGAAGTTTTAATGTATAGATAAGAAAGTTAACGTATCGTATGATCTTTAACTTTAATGGACTTTGTAAATCATACAGCTTTAATGCATTAATTACTGATGAGTGATTAAGTACGTGAAATTTAAGTACATGCAATTGTAAATAAATAAAATTAACATTACCTGTATTGTTATCACCGACTGTTGCTTGCTTAAAAAGTCCATACAATTCGAGCAAGTCCTGATCAGATGGCTATAAAAAATTTTGGAAAGTTTGACAGATTTTCTTATCAATAAGACTTCATATCAGTAAATAATGTAATGTTATCACTCACCTTTGATTTTAAATTTTTCACCTTCTCGGCGGCTGCATCAAAATCCTAAAGTGAATAAAAGAATTAAATGGGAAGATATTAGTCATATATTAGAGTATGTATGTAAAATTCATTTGGGAACTGTACATGAAAGATACAGTTGTGGACAATTACTTATTCATTCAATAATTTTCATTATTTCTTCTTTTCATGCCTTGCGGCTTTTCACATTTTCTATTATTCAATATACTTTAAAGCACTTCCAATCAATTTTATTAATGACTTACCTCTTTTAAACCCATTATTCTAATATCACTTGAAATTTATTTAATTAGACTGAAAAACTTTTCGAACCTATTCGATCGAAGTACTCGAAGCAAGTGAATGTATGATTGAAAAAAATTGCAAAAGGGAAGCAATAATTTCTGTCCACAAGTGACTAATGCGCTGTTTTGGCTTTTTATTTCAAATTTTCTTATAAACAAACTTTAACGGGCTTTTTTAATTTGAATATTTTGACTAATTCAACGTCAACTATGTTTTTGAATTTTTTTCTTGGAAATATTTTTTTATATCTGTTTAAATGAGTGATTTTCCGTTACAAATACATTCTGATGCATGTTTAATTCTCTATTGACATAGTGAAATATCATATTGAATCAAAAATCATCATAAAAAAATTACTAGACAAAGTGTCAAAACACTAACAGTTTGCCATGAAAAATTATGCTAAAAATTCGTTCAGTAAAAAAAATTTTTCGTTCAGTCAGAAACACTTTTTCGAACAAATCCGTTCAGTTTACAAAATTGTGAAAAAATCATAAAATTCTTGTATTTCTGAGATCGCCATTACTAAAAAAAATAATTTACGAATTAGAAGTTTTAAACGTATTATTAAGTGTCAAAATATCATAAACGGTAAGTTAATGTGATTAATAATCGAGTGTAATTGAAAGTTTTAAGAAAAATATTGAATTAATTGGTAAAAAATGTGATAAAAAAACGGGAGTGTCGCCCTCAATTTTCAAAATGTCTAGAGCATAAAATTTTTAAAAACATCTCGCATAATCGCAATTGTGTATTAAGTAAAACATCGTTAAAACATATAAAATATTCAAATAATTTCAATTAAATAAGATTTAAAATAATTGAAATAATGCAAATGTTAAGATTCAGTGAATTTGTTTGAAAACATACGTTAATGTTTATGAATCACCATTAAAACTTTTTCTCTTCTGATTGAATTGTGTGAAGAAAGACGAGAAGAAAAGAAAAGAAAGAAAAAAAAAA
This sequence comes from Chironomus striatipennis, assembly GCA_026123125.1. Lineage (NCBI taxonomy): Eukaryota > Metazoa > Arthropoda > Insecta > Diptera > Chironomidae > Chironomus > Chironomus striatipennis. The sequence continues at coordinate 39,724,801 of CM047394.1, forward strand.
TTCCATAGAAATCGTAAAATGGAACGTTGTTGAGTTATGCTTTGTGTTAGTTAAATTTATGTGAAATCAACAGAACACAAATAAACTATAAAAGAGAGAAGAAAGAATATCAATTAACGAAAATAAAACTATTTTACTGTTTCCGATAATGTTTTCATTGAAGAAATCAAATCTCGTATTGTTCTTGTTTTAAAAAATGAAGCTTTATAAAAGTATCTAACACATCCGGATAGATTATCAGTTCTCATATTTCATTCGACGTATTTTAATAATTATTCTTTTTTTTATATTTTCCAATCTTCGCGTGTGTATATCGCGTCATCTGCAAACATCATATTAGGTGTGAAAGGAGTAATTTGAACCTTGTCGCCCGTTAATTTCCATACAACATGAGCTATCAAATGTCACAAAATCGCACAAGTAAGTAAATTATAAAAAAGACTGACATTTAAAAAGCAGTAAAATGACATCAAAGAGTTTGTGTAACCGTTGTGTTTGCAATTGAAAAGGATTCATTAAAAATCGCATATATAATTACAATAACTTCCACAATATACCCTGCAAAAAGAAAAATCCTCCCTCATACATACATCTATACATACATAAAACATGTATTGCAAAGTGGATTTAGGAACATGCATCAGCAGGGGTTTTTTAGCGTTCTCTCGTTTCTCTCTATAAAGCAAGTGTTTACAAGGAATATTTCTGTACATGTTTATAGGAAAAAAATCCCTGCGTTTGTATTTTCAATAACATTTTTTCCTCTTTCTCCATTCTCGTTATGTTATTTTTTCTTTTTTTCATATTTCTCTTTGATCTTTTCCTTCTTCATTTTTTCCCATATTTCAAGTTGATGATTCTTTTTTTTTCGTTCGCTGTGTTGAGACTTAATGGTTTTTGAAGAAGGCACTATACACTCAACTATATTTTCATTCTTAGTATGTATATCTGTAGATGTATGTATGTATATTATACACTGATGTTCTCTCATAAAAATCCATCAAAAAGGGAATTGCATCTACCTACTACTTTTGTGTGTGGATATATCAAAGGAGAACATTTTAGCCAAGTTAAAAAAATGAGTTTTATTATAGATTATTTGACTAAATAGTTGTTTCAGGTCAAAAATTTATTAAATAGGTACAAGATATTCTCAGTTGCTTACTGTAAAATTCATTCATGCTTCAGTACCAATTATGTTTATTATTCATCTTATTCAAACTAACATAAATTTCAGTCGGTTTTTGAAAAATGCGCTTGATTCCTAATTTTGTGGTGACTTTCAAACATTCCAATTTCCTTTGTGATGACTTGAGTGTATAATTTTCTTCCTTCATTTCTTGATTCTATGTATTATCTTCTATTGATTCTACTTTTTTGTCGATGCTGCTTTCATCTTTTTCATTCTCATTTTATGACAATGAAAAAATATGTTTTCAAAGTATTTATTTTGTCCTTTAACTTCCTCTCATCTTTACAGTGTCTCATAATCCTTATCAAAACTCGGAAATGGCGATGGGTAAGGATCAACAGACATTGATGTGGCAACAAAACTCTTATTTGTCCGGTGGTGATTCTGGTATCCATTCGGGAGCAATCACACAAGTTCCATCGTTGAGTGGAAAGGAGGAAGATGAAATTGCTGGTGGAGACGATACATTAATGTTTGATCTTGATCAAGGATTTAATCAAAATTATACACAAGATCAAGTTGATGATATGAATCAACAATTAAATCAGACACGTAGTCAGCGTGTTCGTGCTGCTATGTTTCCAGAAACTCTAGAAGAAGGAATTGAAATTCCATCAACACAGTTTGATCCACAACAACCAACTGCCGTTCAACGTTTGGCAGAACCATCACAAATGTTGAAACATGCAGTTGTAAATTTAATCAATTATCAAGACGATGCTGATTTGGCAACTCGTGCTATTCCTGAATTGATTAAATTACTCAATGATGAAGATCAAGTTGTTGTCTCACAAGCAGCTATGATGGTCCATCAATTATCTAAGAAGGAAGCTTCACGACATGCCATTATGAACAGTCCACAAATGGTTGCTGCTTTAGTTCGTGCATTATCGACAAGTAATGACTTGGAAACTACTAAAGGAGCAGTTGGAACTCTCCACAATTTATCACACCATAGACAAGGTTTACTTGCTATTTTCAAAAGTGGTGGCATACCAGCTTTAGTTAAACTACTATCGTCACCAGTTGAGAGCGTTTTATTCTATGCCATAACGACTCTTCACAATCTTCTTTTACATCAAGATGGATCAAAAATGGCAGTACGTTTAGCTGGTGGTTTACAGAAAATGGTTGCATTATTGCAACGTAATAATGTTAAATTCCTTGCTATCGTAACTGACTGCTTACAAATCTTGGCATATGGCAATCAAGAAAGTAAACTAATTATTTTAGCTTCCACTGGACCAATTGAATTGGTTCGAATTATGCGTTCATATGACTACGAGAAGTTATTGTGGACAACATCACGTGTGCTTAAAGTATTATCAGTATGCTCTAGCAACAAGCCAGCAATTGTTGAAGCTGGTGGAATGCAGGCGTTGGCTATGCATTTGGGAAATCCATCGCAGCGTTTAGTTCAAAATTGCTTATGGACATTAAGAAATTTATCTGATGCAGCTACTAAAGTTGATGGTTTAGAGAATTTACTTCAAGGACTCGTTCACGTTCTTGCTAGCTCTGATGTCAATGTTGTAACATGTGCTGCTGGCATCTTGTCAAATTTAACTTGCAATAATCAGAGAAACAAAGTTACAGTCTGTCAAGTTGGAGGTGTTGAAGCACTCGTTCGAACAATCATTAATGCTGGTGATCGTGAAGAAATCACAGAACCAGCAGTTTGTGCATTGCGTCACTTAACATCACGTCATCCAGAATCTGATGCAGCTCAAAACTTAGTTCGTCAAAACTATGGTTTACCAGTGATTGTAAAATTATTACATCCACCATCTCGCTGGCCATTAGTTAAGGCCGTAATTGGATTAATTCGTAATTTGGCAATTTGTCCATCTAATTCATCACCGTTACGTGAACACGGTGCAATTCATCATCTTGTTAGATTGCTCATTCGAGCATTCCAAGATACTCAACGCGTAAGTTTCAAAAACTATCATTATGAGTTAGTAAATATTATTGAATGAAATAATTTTTGTTTACAGCAACGATCATCTGTGGCCACAAGTGGATCTCAACAACCAGGAGCTTATGCCGATGGCGTAAGAATGGAAGAGATTGTTGAAGGAACTGTTGGAGCTTTACACATTCTTTCAAAGGATGAATATAATCGTCAATTGATTCGACAACAAAATGTCATTCCTGTATTCGTACAATTGCTATTTTACAACGACATTGAAAATATTCAGGTATTCATTTATGTTTTATAAAATTTTGATCAGTGGACTAAAAATTTTTAATTTTTTATTTAGCGTGTCGCTGCAGGAGTATTGTGCGAATTGGCAGTAGATAAAGAAGTTGCAGAACTGATTGAACAAGAAGGTGCAACAGCACCTTTGACAGAATTGTTGAATTCTGGTAAGCATAACTAATAACTTTTTAAAAATATATGATAATTAACACAATACTTTTCCACAGCTAATGAAGGAGTTGCAACTTATGCAGCTGCTGTCTTGTTCAAAATGAGCGAAGATAAGTCATTAGACTACAAGAAACGATTCTCAAGCGAGCTTACTACATTACCAGTATTTCGAGATGATCAAATCTGGAATAATGGAGATTTGACAATCGGGCCAGACCTACAAGTGAGTAATCATTTCATTATGCAGATTGTGTAAACAAAATTATCACCAAATAATTGCACATCTTTCATGCTAAGCAGGAAATTCAATTTCCTCTTAAACTTTTTCGTGTGTATTATTTATGTTTTTTAAATTAATTGGCACATTCACTTTGTCACCATTCTAATTCTTTTCATCGGAAATGTTTCTCTCTGCGTTGATAATTTGTTTCACATTCACGTTTAAAAAATTCATGCATATGAGTCATTGAGTTTCTCGTTTTCAGAATGACACGATTAATCTTTTAAAGAATTTTATAGACTTCAGAAGATTGCATTTCTAATTTCAACATATAGTATTATTATTTGTTTTGATATTTAATGAATTTCTAGATAAGATCTCAAGCTTACTAGTTGCTCAAACATTTGTAGTAAATAAAGTTCATTGAACTCATTTGCATGAAGATTAAACATTGAAATAATGCAATTTAAAAAAATTAATTTTGTGTTACATAAAAAAATAGGATATTTTGGCACCCGATCAAGCTTATGAAGGGCTTTATGGACAGGCACAAAACGGCACCACTGGCCGTTCATATCCACAAGGTAAATATTGTGTTAATAACTGTTGGAATAAGCTAGAATTATAAGCTAACAAATTGACACACACACACACACATTATGCACATTTTATGCAAAAAAATAATCATTCACAAAGAAATATTAAAAAGGTATAACGTAATCATTTGTAACTTTATATTCTCTCTCTTTCTTCTTCCTTTTTATCTCTATTTTTTTTTCTAATGGAAATGCAGCTAAGCCCGCATAACATATATCGTCTCTAAAGTCTAACAAGAAGAAATAGAGAAAGCACTAACACTCTTTTTGCTAGACTTTATTCGAAAAATCACTTTTCAAAAGAGAAAAAAAAAACAATTTTAAAAAATATTAAAAAACTGAAATCAGCCAAAAAATTATGTTTACAGTTCTTTTAATAAAGAAGTATTTGTATATTTCAAACTTAGTATACATAACATTGATAATAGATCTAATAACATTATGCTATACATCTTAATCATTTGAACTGGAAATTAGGTGAATATCGAGTTAATGATTGAAGATTTTTGTTTTTTGCAGCTTTATTTGAGTCATTTACTCGGTTTTGATTGATTTTCATTAGTTATTGATTGCATGCTATTATTAATTTTTTAGTACTGATTAGTAATCAGTACTAAAAAACAGGGACAGTCAACGATCAATGATCGTGATCGACATGATCGTGATCGAAAAATACGATCGAAAATCGATCAGTGATCGATCGATCAATTGATCGCCTCGATCAAAATCATTTCTGATCGAGACGATCAAACGATCGTCGATCAGTTGATCGATTTTGATCGAATTTTTTATCGATCATTCGATCAAAAAATCAAAAAAAGATCGTGATCGTACGATCAATTTCGATCCTTGATCGCTCGATCAGTGATCGATTCGATCAAAAAATGATTTTGATCGAGACGATCAATTGATCGAACGATCAAATCTTTTACTTTGATCGAGGCGATCAATTGATCGATCGATCATTGATCGGTCGATCATCGATCATTTAATCGATTTTCGATCATTTGATCGATTTTCGATCAAATTTCAGATAAATGATCGAAAAGTTGATTTAATGATCGATAAACATTAATAAATAAATTAAATCTAATCAATGATCATAAGAGTACTGTAAAAAATGTCTTGAACGAGAATTTTTAAAATTAAAGTATTGTAGGTTGCATTATCTAAATTAAATTTCAATAATGAACTCAAATTTGCTAACTGAATCTCAAATTTGTGCTGGTTAAAGCAACATTTTCTTGTTTGATATCATTTTCAATACAAATTAAACGAAAAGTTCCAAAAATTAGGAAATAAAATTGAAATACAATTCTTACACTGTATTAGTCAAGCATTATTTACTACAAGTTTTTTTAAGCTTTTCTCTTAGAAGAGAATTTCAAGAAACTATTGCATACAATATAATATATTTTTGTAAATTAAACGAGATTTAAAATTATAGTAATGAAAATATTGCTAATAGTGAAAAAACTTTTAGAATCCAAAATGTTTATTGTAGAATCTTAATTTTCGTTCGAATCTTAGTTTTTGTTAATAGTGTACAGTTTAATGTATAGTTTAATGTGTAATATTTAGGAATAATCTGTTTTTATTTACGCTAATTTTTTTTCTCCACCTTATTTTGTAAACACACAAAATATTATTTTTATTTATAATAAGAACCATATTAATTCTGAGCATCAAATAAAACTTACTAGAAAAGAAGAAGTTCAAAATTTGAATAGGATCTTTCCATACAGAATTTCCTTTAAATTTGATTCAATGTATATTAATTTCTAATAGTTTTTTAAAGGAAAGAATGAATATAATATTATGATTTAGAAAAAAAAATAATTAAGAGCTAGATTTCTTTCTACTAAAGGAACCAAAAAATTTGAAGGGATTTACTACTTTTAAAAGGAACTTTTATTATTATTTATTGATTATTAATTTATATTTTTTTTTCACCTTCGAACATTCGATCATTGATCGACGATCGTTTGATCGACGATCAATTGATCGGTATTTTTGATCGAATGATCGACGATCAATCGATCATATTATGAGAAAATGATCGTGATCGTGCGATCATTTTTCGATCAGTGATCGATCGATCAATTGATCGCCTCGATCAAAGAAAAATTTTGATCGTTGATCAATTGATCGTCTCGATCAAATTTGTTTTCTGATCGAGTCGATCAATTGATCGATCGATCACTGATCGAGTCGATCAACGATCTATCGATCTTTTTCTCAAAATATGATCGATTGATCGTCGATCATTCGATCATAAAACATCGTTTGATCGAATCGATCAATTGATCGTTCGATCATTTGTCGATCTGATCGACGATCACCGATCACGATCAAACAGCGATCAATTGATTGACCCTGCTGATTAGAAAGCGATTTTTGTCAGATTTGCACATAATTTGAAATTTTGTTGAAAAATTGAATCTTAAATTTTAAATCTGACAAAAATCTTATTTTCGCTTATTAAGGAATTTTTATGGATTCCTATTTCAACTACATTTTAATCCTAATTCATTCTATCTTAATTCTTCCAAAAATACAGGATATGATACATTACCCATCGATTCAATGCAAGGTTTAGAAATTGGTGGAGGTTCGCAGCAACAAAATTTGATGGGGGGAATGAATACAGGACCACCTACATCACCAAATATGATGGATATGGAGTGCGTCATTGGCGAAATGGACGCTAGTGAATTGACATTCCAACATCATATGGGAAATGATTCAATGATGCCATCACCACCAGCAAATGACAATACACAAGTTGCAGCATGGTACGACACAGACTTGTAAGCGCTGTCGAGGGAAACAAGAAATTTAAACATTTTAATGATTAACTAGCAACTTTTTTAGTTAAGATACAATAACAATCAAAATAGATTTTTTTTATCATCTTTTCTTTCTAGATTATTATTATTAAAAGTAAGTTTTAAGTTTAGGACAAAATTTTGATTTATATTTTTATTATTTTTAAAGTTTTTATCAAAATCTCGACTTGTTTCGAGCTGGTTAGAAGAGATAAAAAACTTTCAATCCTTTAAAACATGTTTTTCGTTCATAAATTGTGATAAGCACTGAATCGAATTGATCATATCCTACTTCCAAAATCTGCAATTATTGATATAAAAATACCGAAAAAAATTACTTAAAAAAACTTTCAAAAATTATGAATTTTGGAGTTGAGTTTAGCATTATTTTTTTTAGATTTTGAGATGTGAGATATTCATGAATGTCTTAATTGTAATATCTATCGAAAAATTGTTAAACTAACTTCAAATTCTTCATAATTTTGCAAAATTTCCTCTCGATGAAAATTTGCATAATTATGATCGAACCATTTAATGGGAGATTTTAAAAGAAATCTCAAAAAAATTAAATAAGATGAGAAAAACAGGGTGAAAAATTATTAAGCAACAACAAAAAAAAATAAATTAAATGTCATTAGATTTTTTTCCTTTCCTTTCCTCCTTTTTCTAATCAACCAATAGATAAATAAGAATTTAAAGTAAACGACTACTTATATCGTAAATTATACACAATGATTGAAATTTTGACACAAGAAATAAGAATATCTGTGAAAAATACATAAGATATACACATACATAACCTTTTGATGTAACTTGCTGAGGAAAAAGAGTTGAAAAATTATTGACAAGCTACAGAAATCTTCTTTTTTTAGAAAATTTAAAATTTAATGTAATTCTTGATGGTTAAAAATTAATCATAAGTAGTTTGAGATTCTCCTGAAAATATCTTGGATTAATGCTAATTCAGCATCATTCTGACATATTTTTGAGAATTTCATGTCTCATTGAAGCATTCATAATCTATATTAATATTAAGCATTACATTTAGCCGAAATGTTTCACCATCTTTTTTATCTTTGAAAAAAAATTATTAAACTGCTTTATTTTATATCAATGATGAAAACAAAATAAATTATATTTAAGTTGAAATAATTTGAAAAAAAATAAATCAACAATCTTTCGAACTATATATGATGATGATTCGTGAATTTTGAAACACACATTTAAATGATATAATAAAAATAATAATTTTAAAACATTGTAATTCAATGCGTTTAATTTTAATTCTTTTCAATCTTTTTAGATTTTGCAGCTTTCAGGAATAATGATGAAATTTCCATCAACAATTACTTAATTTCATAACTTCTCTTACCTATTCAGGAACTTTGTTAACGTATTTTTAAAATTCAAAATTCCTCAATCAAATCAAAAATTCTTAACAGTGTAATCGGATTAAAAAAATAAAACCACCTGCTTCACTGTAAAGCTTCAATATTCTTTTATAAGATGTCGCTTTATAAAAAGGATTTTTTTCAAAAAATTTTTGGAGCGTATCCTTAATATTTTTAAAAACTAAAGAAAGAAGTTTTGACGAATATGAAACAAATTAACAAATCAATTAGCCTCCACATTAATAAGTAAGGTATACAACAAGGGTCCAAAAAATAAATTAATTGTTTTTAAAGGCTTTTAATTCCTAAATGATGCTTTTTTTTTCCTTTTCAAAAGAGTTATAAATTCTATACATAAATTACTATACGCGTAACGTTTTTAACAAAAGAATCAGCTCTGAGAACAATAGACCGTAACAAACTCTCAGACCCTCTCCCCCCTCAGAGCGTTACGTAATAAGTGAACGACCCCAAATATATTTTTATGAAATTTTAAAAATAAACCAATCAAAATAAAACTTCCTCGTTCAATTCTTTCTCAAAGTTAAGTAAATTGTGAACAAGTTATCTCCTAAATGCCATGGTCAGTTACAAAAGCTAAGTACGATATATCCTCGTCAATGCCAATAGAAAATAGACATGTGAAACAATGACGCATGAAAACACCTACAAACTACACCAATATGTAATGTACATTGAACCGAAATTAGAAGTACACATGTGTATGATCTAATATACCTGTATGATTTTTTTTGTGTCATATTATTTTTTTTTTTTTTTTTTTTGAAAAATTTGATTAATTTATGAAAATTGAAGAATGATTAGGGTTGGAAATTTTGAAATTATTTTTAGTCAAATTTCCAAATCAAATCCCATAACAATAATAAAGGATTTTGAAGTAAATTATAGGAATAGTAATACATAAATCAGTCACAATAAACCATCATAACTCATCTATAATTAAATTTTTTGATAAAAGAACATCATAACTTCACAATTTATAGTAGAAATAAAACTTATTTTCGCTTTGGGGTCGTTCACTTAGTACATTCGCTTTTTAGGGGTGGGGGGGGCAATGTGGTATGAGATTTCCATCCAAAAAACAAAGAGATTGTTCAATTATTACGTAACAAAATAAAGATCATTTTCCAAAAAAGAATTATGGAATTCTCAGAAATTCTATTGCTTTGATCCTTGACCCCCTAATACGAAGAGTGGTGGTTGGGCGTCTAAAAAGTCGTTTTTTCGCATAACACACAAAGTGAACGGTTCCTTTACATAACAAAGAAAATAATTTCTTTCGACAGTTTCTAAAGCCACATTTACATCCCCCCAACATCACATATGAATCATCTTCATCACTTACATGATAAATAACAAAAGAGAAAAAGGAAAATAGGAACGAAGGAGAGAATAAAGTTTTCAAAACTATTTACTAGGGATTTCAAACCCGGGATCCCGAAAACCGGGATCTCGGGGTCCGGACCAACTTTTCCAATACCGTAATCCCGGGATTGAAAAATTCTCAATCCCGGGTTTACGGTATTCAATCATTTTGAAAAATTTTTCCTTGAATTAAAAAAAAAATAAAGTCAAAAAAATTTTTAGTTTTCTATATTTTTGTAGTTTATCAAAAATAGGTATATTAATTTTTGAATATTTCCAAAAATTTTAACAAATTTAAGTTAAAAATAAATTTGAATACTTTTTAGAAATAAAGAATGATCAAAAAAACTAAAAATCTATGAAAATTTGAATATTTAAAAATTATCTTCCAGTGGGAGATCAATCTATTTCAATCAGTTTTTTTAACTATCACCCACTTGGATATTTCAAAAATGTTTGTTCTTATGTCATTTTTAATTTCTTAAAAGTATTTAAAACCATTTTGAACTTAAATTTAGTCAAAATTTTGAACTTTTTATTAATTTTAAATTTATTATGAATTTCATGATGAAATTTAAAATATTCAAAATTTGTCAAATTTTCATTTTTTTTGTTCGTTTGTCATTTTTTATTAATTGAAAGAATTTAAAACTTTTTTGAACTTAAATTTACAGAAAGTTTTGAATTTTTTTCGGTAAAATTATAAATTTTCGAGGGATTGAAAGTTTTTCGATTGATGCATCATTTTTAAGAGCAAAAATTATCTTGTCCGTTGCATAACTTGACAATAAAGACGTCTTTAAACTTAAAAATTTTTCGTGATATGATAAAAACAATGCTATATTTTAGGGTTAAAAATGGTCATTTTGTCGGTCGCATAACTTTACAACGGAAATAAATTTTTACATCAATTTTCTTTTAACAACTTAGTATTGATCTGAAGATGTGCATATAAGCTTTTGGTAGCAATTGGTTTAGAAATTTTCAAGATATGAGTTAAAAACTTGCAATTACTAAGCTATAAAATTTAAAAAGATTTGTAGTCAAAAATTTTCCAGATCAAAACTTGTCTCTGTATTTTTTATTTTTTAAAAGTATTTAAAACTTTTTTGAACTTAAATGTAGTCAAAATTTTGAACTTTTTATTAATTTTAATTTTAATGAAACTTAAAAATTTCAAATTTTGTCAAATTTTCAAATCTTTTTTGTTCGTTTGTCATTTTTTATTAATTGAAAGAATTTAAAACTTTTTTGAACTTACTTGCAGAAAGTTTTGAATTTTTTTATTAGTTTTATGTTTTATACCTAATTATCATAATTTTCTTTGAAATATATTCCACAAAACCAAAATAATTCCGCTTGAAAATACAAGAGGAATTATTTTAGCATAGTGATATAAAAAACTAGAAATCAAAATAATTTCCGGAATTCAAAAATCACAGTGCCAAAATGATTTCTTCTAGATTAATAAGAGGATTTATTTTGCTCTTATAATTTGATTTTTTTTTGCCTCGATGCAGCGGAATTACTTATTAGGCTTCTGTGATTTTACAAGGCACCAATACAAATCACCAATTTTTTGCATTTTTATGCATCAAAAAAGTGGTTTTATACCTAATTTTAGTTTGATTTCAATCCCGGGTTTGAACCCGGGATCCCGGGTTCAAGATTTTTTAATACCGTAATCCCGGGATTGAAAAATTAGACCGGGATTGAAATCCCTACTATTTACACACTTCTTACTAGATTCACATGATTAATGCGCTTCATCGTATCGCTGATATAATCTGAAATTTATGTGAATTTAATTAAAATTTATCGTTAAACATAATGGGATCAGAAATATCTCATTTATTTGATTGAATACTCTACTTCACTATACATACAAAGGCATATGCAGAATATATGCGAATAAGAAGAAGATGTAAAGAATTTCATTCAACACACAGAATATAAATAATATTATTATTGAAAAAAAGGAAAAAATAGAGAAAAGATTGAGGAAAGGAAAAAAAAATAAATGTTCGTATACTTGGCATAAAGCATGAAAAGGAGGATCAAAATCCATTTACATTCAAATTCAGCAAAGCTTTATCAAATACACAAATAGTTTCTTCTTATACTTTTTTATTCGTGCATATGTAGCTTCTTACTTACTTGCTGCTCTATCGATAAAAGCACTTTCTTAATCGAAAAAGATGGATTGCGTCAAGTAGGAAGGATGAATACGATAAATGTATGAATAGCAGTGGAAAGGGTTTGAAGGAAATAGTATAAGCCAGTGGTGGACAACCTTTTTAGTGCCACGGCACACCTTGTGAGTAATTCATGACCAAAATCGCACGCGGAACACGGCTCGTGGTACTATTCGAAAATTTTTTTGGCACACTAGTGTACCGCGGCACACCGGTTGACCATCACTGGTATAAGCTATTCCCAATTGAGAAATGCTTGTGCTTTGAATCAATCAAGACGTGTGGAATGTCAAATTTAAAATATTCAATTTTGGCTTACAAGGATATCAAGTCAAGAATTCTAAAAACTTTTTTTTTCTTCCATTTTTGATTTTCAAACGTCGCTGATTACATTCATTGTAAGGTTTGTATTATTGCTGATTTCACAGTGAAATGAAGGATTGAGTTTTTTTTTGTGATGGAAAATTTTAAGATTCTTTCAAATATTTTTAAGGCTTAGTTCTCAATTCAATTCCCACAATGTAAACATATCGGGATTATTTAAAAAACAGCAGTTGAAGATGACATATAGGCGTAGTCATGGCAAGCAAATTCGATTAAAATAAAGCTTCAGAACATTCCACATTTTGCAGCATCAAACAACAATAACCTTTAACCACTTAATCCATTTAAATTCACAAAATCAAGCGCACAGAATTTTATCACAGAAAATTGCAACTTGACCTATCTAAAGTTAAAATTACCAAAGCAACCAAAATGTATGAGTAACCAAAGCACTACATATCTCCCAAAAGAGCTTATCCGAATAAAACTATTTTCATTTCAAAAATATTTAGAGCGAAACTATCAAATTGTATGATTTCAAAAACATTGTAGAAATAAACACAAAAGTAGTCTGTACAGGCACTTATGCATGCATGTATGTTGGGTTGATAATATACACCTACATGAGGAGTGAATGTTCTATCAAGAGAATTTCCACTCGCCGTCCTCTCAATTAGTTTCAACCTTCAACATGAAGAATAATAGCCGTCCACATATTCATCACATCGTCGACGTTCTCATGAAAAACAGAAAATGGAATAAAAAAATATTTTTTTTTTTCATGGTCGATCCAACAACAGCACAAAAAAAATGAGAGAATCGTGAAAGAAAAGTAATGTTCTGCAATAATTGCTTTCAGTAAGCGATGAATTTGACCAAAAAGCATACTAGTGATTGAATGAGCAAATTGGCCAAATTATACGGCAAAAAATATTTCTTTGCTTCGTTCATTTCCACTATAAAGCATTGGTGGTTTTCAACTGTGTTTTTATCATTCATTCCTCAGTGACTTTATTGTAAATTTGTAGCTATGATACAATATGAAATTTTCAGTGGAATCTACGTAGAATTTTTGGCTTTGAATCCTCGTGTCTGCAGTTGGTTAGGAATATTTAGTTATGACTGATGTGACGAACTGCTTCATATCCAATATTGTGAAAAGAATTTTTCAAACAGAACTAGCTAGAACTTTTCCTTTGTTAATTGAATGAAGTAATTATTAAAGTTCAGGGACGCATCTAGAAGGGGTTCAAAGGGAGATGTAACAAAGGGAGTTACATCATTTTAAAATGGCCAACTTTGATGAAAATTTAATCGGATATAAAAAAATTTTCAGAAATTTTTCCAGGAAAAGTATATCAAAAGTTATAAAGTAAAACGTAAATGCTGCAAAAAGCACATCAACATAGTAAAGAACATCAATGTAGTAAAGCATTTAACAGATAACCATTGGACGAAATTGAATAGATCAATATGAATTGGCACAAATCAATGCGTTTCCAAAATGCGTAAACAATCTTGTTAAAGCCAAGTTAAAGCTGTTTGGATCTTTTCAAGGTTGGTTGTCTCTTGAGTTGCAATTATTGATTACTTAAAGTCGATTAACAGCATAAAAACATTAAAGCCATTTAAACGTCCCATGAAACTAAAATGTTCCATTCATTTTCCTTTGACATCAATGGAAAACCGAATGTACTATCCATAATTTCCATACAAAATTTTGATACATATAAGTAACAAAAATATTACATTCAAGGATAACCGAAGGAACGCATAAGTTCGAATCTCAAGAAAAATTAGTAATTTTGTTCTAAATTTGATTTTCTCATATACTTCACAAGAGCATTCAGCTAAATTTTGTATGGAAAAATTTATAATACATCAATGGAAAACTCGATCTTCCATATTTTGTTCCATTGCTATGCGACAATATCTTCCTTAGGACGATACATGTATTATACATACGTATCATCCATGGAAGATTCTTAGGGAATACGTCGATTTTCCATTTGGTTACATGGGGTACAAGATCAATACAAAACACATCCAAAAGTCAAACTTTACTGCTATAAATTTAAAAAGTGTTCCTCGTAATTAGTGTCACTAACAGATGAAAAGGTCAAAACCTGCTCATTTGATGGAGCAATAAAAATGAAAGAAAGTGACAAAACCAACGACATTACAGAGCAACCACACAAAAATGGCAGATTCGCTTAAAAAGTCTGCGAAATCAAAGATAAAAAGGAACGGAAAAAGAACGGAGATGTAAAAAAATTGTAATTAAAATTTCACTGAAAGAGACTCAAATTGAAAGGAGAGCATGCCAACAACCACCTACAAATAAAGCTTCATAATTAAACTTCGTGGCGTTATACCCTTAATTATTTGGACATTTATTACTCGAAATTTTTCTCATTCTTTTTTCCCCGTCCTTCCTTCTCTGCTCTTTCATCGCTTTTTAATTAATGTGTCCGTCGAGGATTTTTTTTCCTCGCTCTTCATTTCATCGTGTGTATGTATTTATATTGAAGATAACAAAAAAAAACCGTTTGAAGACGAAAAAAATGAGGATCAATTTGTAGTCAAGGAAGAAGGCAAAAATTTCATTTTCATTAATCGATTTTTAAATCCATTGATTTTTTTTCTTCTTTCACTTCCTTCTCTTAATTGGTTTCGTTTGCAGAAAATATTTACCGGATTGAGATTTAATTGAAATGAATTTAACCTTAATTATTTTGCGAATGTTTTGAAATGATGCTTCTTCCATCGATTTACTCGAGACTGAGAGCACTTATGTGTGAGGATGTACTACAGTCTGAATGAAATCCTTGAATTTTAAATTTAAACCTGTTCATGTGTTTGACGTCGAAAGGAAATGAGTGGAGGTTTCTACCAGTTTCTACATGAAAATGCTTACAGGTTGAAATAATGTCTTTTCCAAGAAAAAAAAAATCCTACATCGATTACTTTGTCTAAAACTTATTAGTTCTTATATTTGAGCCAAGATTGATTTTTAATTGCTTTGGGTTTGTATACTTATTACGTAACGCTCTGAGGGTGGAGGGGGGGGGGGGGGTCTGACAGTTTGTTACTGTCTATTGTTCTCACATGTGATTCTTTTGTTAAAAACGGAGAGGGGGGGGAGTAAAAACTCTACTCTAATTTTAGCGTTCCATAATAAGTGAACGGCCACTTTTAATTCCAAAAAGTCAGATCGGAAGTTAAACGAAAATTCAATTTAACTGTCCTTTAGAACTTATCCAGATGCAAAAAAAAAAAAATAAGAGCCAAAAAAATTGTAAAAATTGTTCATTTGTAGAAATACATTGAATGCACACAAAACAAAAGAAGTAAGTGTAAAAAGGAAGTGAAAAGAGAGCCAAGAGGAAAGAAAAATTATCAAAATCATTGTCGAATGCCTTAATTCAATCTCCATTCAATTTTCTTTCTTTTTTTAAATCCTTTTTTTTTCGACTATAAAAAATGAGATAGAAAATTAATGTGGGAAAATAAAATAAATCGATGATCGTACATGGATGTGTGTGATTTAGCCTCATATTGTATCCATGTGTCATGTAACTGTGTCAGCATTCCAGCCGATAACTTTCTTTTGATTTATTTTCAGAATATTTCTCTATCCTTTTCTGTAGCCCCCAGCCCCTTCCACCATTCAATTTTTTTTTATAACAACAGTTATAGGAAATATGGTTGGCACATTGTGGAACTTGCTGTACGACAACTGTACATAAGAAAAAATTAAAGACTTAAAAAATTTATATATGAGTATAAAAAGCACATATATGTTGAGTATGAGCGTGTGTGCAATTTTATTTGTGCCATATGTGATATCATAAACTGCACATACAGCCTGTTATTCACTTACATTTTATATGCGACTCTATCCTTCTCCTCCTTCTGCTTTTCATTCTCAAATAAATTACATTATTAAAATGTATGTATAGAGTCTCGAAAGCGAGATAGAAAGACATTTTGTAAATGACACAAAAGCATAAAAAAACTTTAACATCTCATGATATCTCTTGACACAGAAGAGGAACTTTCTAACTAGGAAATGATTTTTTTCCTCGTTTCTCTCCTTTTAATATTACGAAAAAGAAAGAGGAAAGTTTCTTTTATTTCCTTCATAAACACAGAGTTGAATTGCATTTTAAGGTAACTTTTGGGAATTTCTTTTCATAAAATTGTTGATAGGAAGGTTTATTTTGGATGTAAAGTTGAAAGATATTATTGGTGATTTTAGCTTTATATAGTTGTTACTGATATAAGATTAAACTCTTATTTGAAATTATTTTATTTTATTAAATTTTGAATTTATAACGGATTTTTTAAAATTTGAATCTAATTTTTTAAAATTTGAATCTAAATTTTTCAAATTTGAATCTAAATTTTGATTTTGTTTTAATTTGTAACGTTTTTGTTAGAAATTTTAAAACTTTGAAATTTGTAACGTATTTTGAAATTTCAAAAAACTTTATTCAATTCAAAAGATAAGCTTCTTATTTAATTCTCATACTTTGCTCTTAGCAGCTTAAAGCTCATTTCCAAATTAATATTAAATGAATTTTTATTTACCTTACAGTCACCAAGTTACCATATTTTCCAAGTTGTTTACTCGAAAGCTTTCAATAAAAATTCTGTTCATTCACAAATTTTGCCTCTCACACCCCCGTCTCCACCATTTAATCCTTTCAAAAGTCCCAATTGATTCCTTTCAACAATTAAAATAAGCTTATTCCCCAACTCTGCGCTTCCCAAATAGCAGTGAGACTTACAAAAAGGGATGAATAAGAGTATGATGAGTTTAATGTCAAGCGACCTTTCAAATGCGCCATTTGTTGATCTTTGTTGTTGCCGCTGCTCTCTTTTCTTTTACCTTTTCTTTTCTTAGGTAATTTTGTTTGCTTTTCAAATCTTCTGTGTCTGTTGAGCGAATGAATATTGTAGGATGTTTTAAGGTATAAAGGCAGAGAAATGAGTGAGAAAAAAGAGGTGTGGAATGATTTATGTAATAATAAAAATAATGAAAAAGGTTAAGACGAGATTTTACTTCGTTGGTAAAAGTTTATAAGACATTGACAATGCTGGAAAGTTTTGTGTAAATCGTCCATCAATTTGTGAAAACTTTGCCCTTTTAGTGCAAGAAAATCACGTGTAAATTTTATTATAAGTTTTTTATGTCAATCGTTGACGATCAAGTAAAATCTAGAAATGATTAAGTTTCCCGTCATTTTGAAAAGTAAATTTACTTGATGGATTCGCAAGTTTAAAACGTATAAGATATAATTTTGATGCTATTTTTATTATTTTCTTCTTATCTCATTTCTTTTACTTCATTTGAAATTATTTAAACAATAACTTATTAAGTAATTGAATCAAAATTTACATTTTAATCTTCCAAACGAGAAGTAACAAATAATTCAAATTCCAAATGACCGTTAAATCTTACTTAATTTGACACAAATTTCTCGTAAAATTCAAATTAAAAATCCATATTTTTTAAATCTAGCAAGTAAATTGTGGAGTCATTATCTAGAAAGTCCGGAAGATATAAAAAATATTGCAAGCAAAAGATAATGCTTCTATTAAATGCTGAAGCTTTGGCTTTGGAGATTAAAACGAGCACTTTTTCTCATTTCCAACATTACTTTTAATATCCCATCAAAAAAATGAATTCTCATGGGCCACCATATTTTACTTAATGCAGAACGAAGCTCGGTTCCTTTATGCTTTGGCTTTCGTATTTATACACAGCAGATTCGTTTGTAGATGAAATGAAAAATATCCAAAGCTAATTTTCCATGAGCATTAATCAATAAATTTATATTTGTTTTTATACATGAAAAAGCAGCGCTTCCTTCACTGTCCCAGTGCATATTATTCACGCCTTATTGCTCTATTTCTCCTACTTCACGTCGTCTTAATTTAATGAACATCTTTATTGGCAAAAAAGGAAAACAAGTAAATAAACATCGATTTACAACGTCATTCTCCTATCCAATCATCATCTCATCTTCAATGACACAGATATTTACTTCATTCAAGAATTAGCATTTCAGTAAATCATCTTAAGTATTTTTTTCTCTTCTTCGTCATTTATGTCTTGTCTTGATGAATAGACATCGTGTAGGTGTCTGTGATTAATTAAACATATCAAAGTTCAGATGATGATCGATTCCAAAACATTCCTAAGGTTTGTTTTAATTGTATGTAAATGCAGGAATAAGATTCTTAAAGGATTTGATCTAATTTGTTTTGATTTGAAATTTGAGCCAATCTGAGCAAAAGATTCATATTTTTTTGTTAGCTCATACCAATATATATATATATATATATATATAAAACTGAGCATCGACCAAACGCCGACCATAGCTCAGTTGAGTTGCTCAGTTTTTTGTACTGAAAATTTGATAGTGTTAGTGAATTTTTTCAAAAATTTGAAAAAAAATAACGGTCACTTTTCTCATATGAAGACATACATAAATATTGGCTCATACTATTAAAAAATGTCAATGCTTCAACTTTACATTGTAAAAAGCTCCTATTAATATTTATAATTTCATCCAGGAACATTAATTATTATTGAAATATCACATTTCAGTACTATCTTAAGATTTCAAGAAAATCCAAAAAAATTTCCAATTAAAATCCAATTTAATGCAATTTAATCCTTAATAAATGTTAATTGGAATTCAAGCATCAACACCTGAACATAATTAATCACATTACCAAACAAAATTTGTTCCCAATTAGTATTAAATATAATTTTGTTTGTAGGATAAACTGATGAAATGCTAAAACATATTTGTTAACAACTAAAGCTACTTATATTACCTATTAAAGCCTTTTACCACCTTACCTGTTAAATTTAATGCCAACAATTTATGAGAAAAATTTATGCTATTATAATAATTCACAAAATAAAGGCATAAATTGTGGTAGACACTAATATGACAGTTCATAGCGGCAATTTAAATATATTTTCATATTTAGGTATGCATATTTACTTTATCATCTAAAAATTAGTTTATTTTTTGTTATCAAATTTTAATTTTTTTTTTTTTTTAAATTTCAAATTTTAAATTTAAATTAAATGTTTGCTTTTACAATATTTTTGTGCTTGTGACCTTTTAAATTTAAATATTTGAAAGCATACATATTGAATTGAATTTAGATCCTCCTTCACTTGAGGATACATTCCCACGTATACATGTACGATTTTAAAAATTCATACAAAAAATTCATAAAATTTATTTTTAAACCTTCTAAAAACAACATAAAATTCAACAATTAAAAGCACACCTACATCCAGATACCAAATTAAATTCATAATAAGAAAGTTCATAATCTCTTCATGAACAATCCTGCAACCAAAATATTTTCTTTTCGTCCGCAAGAAAAAAAAGAAAGAAATTTCTTATGAAAAATGAGTTGAAATAACTTTAAACATGAACTCACCAAGGGTTAAAAAACAGTAACAGACTCAGAGCATCGTGGGAATGTAAAATAAAATTACTGAAGGGACAGCATGTGTTAGAGCTTCTCGCTACCAATCTACTCAGCAGGTTTTTTTTTCGATAAACTTGTATGAAATTTTTTTGATATGCATATTTCTCAGTTGAATATCACTTGACACACTGACTGAAATAAAAGGAGAATTTTTGATCGTCTGAGGAACCATCCGTGATGATGTAATTCCTTCTTTTTCCCATAAAAATGTCAAACCTTTTTCTCATTCTCCTTTAATACACGAAATAGAATTCACAATGATATATGATTTTTGATGCAAAAATAATCATTTTGAATTTGACGCATGGTGTTGGAATAAATTTATTTATGGATAGATTGAAAGCTTCTTTGATCACTGCTTATGAATTCATCTTTAGAAAAATCCAAAATTTACTTTAAACAAAGTAGAAAATTAGTTTAATTTCAATTTTGAGTAAGAGCTGTGTCCTGTGCAGGGGCGTAGCCAGGGGGGGGGGGGGGTTTAGGGGGTTTTAAACCCCATCTTTTTGGAAAATTTCTTCAATTTGCTTGGTTTTTTTGACAAAAAAATCCGACCCGCCCCCCCCCCCCCCTCTTAATTTTTCGTTCCATACAATAAAATTTCAAACCCCTCCCTCCTCAAAAAATTTCTGGCTACGCCCCTGGTCCTGTATTTTACATCTGAAAAATTTTTTCTGAATATTTTAAGGTAGACAAACCTGCATCATGTGATATTGTTCATCGACATTTTTCTAGGTTTAGTTGAACGACGGACCTTAAAAAAAATTTAATCAAGATTTATAGACTTTAATCCTTAACAAAGCAAACAGGAAACTTCAAACGACTTCAAACACAACCTTATATTTAGAAGAGGTTTAAGCTTTAACAAGAAATATGATATTGCTCCTTTGTAAATCTAAATAGCTTACTTACATTGAATATCATTCAAAATATTCGAAACCTTTTATCATATTTAAAAAGGTCACCAAAAAAGCATGTAGGTTGCTGATTTTTTTTTTAAATATGCCAATATCATTTAATTTAGTATACGTATCAATACACGAAAACAGGTTAAGAAGCTTCAAAAATAGCCTTTCGTAAACACTCATGACAGTTCATGTCATGTAACTCGCAGGGTAACTCGTTGATGTGTTTTTGTAGAACAATTGACAAATTTCCTGTGAATCAAGATGTAGAAATATGTCAAAACTCATCAACATCATGCATTTACGATGTCGTTTGAAATGTTTAAGTATTCACATGCTTATGGAAGATTAATACGCATATTTTGGAAGTTGCCAAGAAATTAACAAGTGAAAGGACAAACAGTCGTGAAAAAAATTTAATTATTGCGAAAAATGTGCTAAAAACAATAGACAGACAGACAAAATAAAAAAAACTTCATTTTTCAATAAAAAGCATGCTAAAAACAACAAGTAAATACAAATCAAATTGAAATGTTCATCGAATGTCTTTCCACTGAACTTAATATGACATTATGTGAGTATAATTTATGATGAGCAACAGCAGACGAATAAACTGATTATATGCTTTCGATTTTGACATATACGCATCTACCCGAAACATTTCAATAAAGTAATCAAGTCTTCTTATTCTTTTGGTGTGGAAATTGTTTCTGTACAATGTGTGTACATGAATTGACTTGTGAAATGTACATAAATATATTTTATTTCTTAATGAACCTAACCTAAAAATTTTTTTTCTTCCTTTTCCTCTCATTTTCATCAAATAATGAATAACATAAAAGTTTTTTTTCCTTCCTTCTTTTTTTGCTCTCCTTTTTATTATTGGCACACATTCGCTCATTAATATTACTGGCATGCTTTGAGCACGCCACAGAATCAATTAGTACAAGACGGTATGTGAGGAGGCAAAAGAACGAAGTTGTACTTTTATATGAGCTGGATTAAGCTCAATATAGCGCTACGCATGTAATTTTTATAATATATGTATGACATATACACATGTTGAAAGAGATTTTTGGCTTATTTAATTTCATAGCACTTCAAGTGGGAAATTAGGTGGGATTTGAGGAGTGAATATGCTTGCAATCTCAAGGCATGGAGTAATTACTAAAGGAAGTTAATTGTTTCACAGAAAATATGATTCAATTATTCTTCACTTAACGATAATGTACTCGTATGGCTGCGCTTAAAATCTGTGATTTAGTCGTCATCTTTCTGTGAATATTTTGGGTATCATAAATATACCATTAATGAACATTATCTATCATTTGAACTTAATCTTGGCAAAGATGTGAAGTTATTTGCATATTTATCACTAGATAATTATGAAGGATCTAGTGATGAGGAAAATGACCTAATTTCGGTTAATAATCATAGAACATTTAGGATACTTATAAACTCTATAGTTCAAAATGGATTATTTAAATTATTATTATTTTTTTTAAAGAAAAATTCGAGTTATAAATAACGGTTGTTTTATATTCAAATAATATGTATTGCGTCGTAGTTTTAGCCCCACCTAGTTTGATTCCAAACAAGCAATTTTGACTATAACAGTCTGGTTCCTAATAATTCTTACAAAAGACAAAAAGGGACAATTCAATTTTCTGCAATAATGAAAGAATGAAATTTATGAATTTATTGAGTACAGAGCGGGGTAGCAACTATGAATTTATTTATTTAATAAAGTTTCTCAAAATTTGCTTTTCTCTTGACATTTCAATTAGCACATGTCTATAAAAGCCTGTGTCCTTCATTTCAAAGTTGTAAAACAGTCTTAAAAGCAATTAGAGTTCGAGACATCTGCATTCAAAGAGTTTCATTGCTTTTCCTTGTAAATTGAATTTCTTCTACTTTTCCCACGAATAACTAAAGTTCATTTCTGCCTTCTGTCATTCAATTACTTACCTTAATTAATTTTATTTTTATATTACTTGCTATTTTTTCGTTCCACATATTCATACAATTTTCCCATTGATATTAAATAATAAAGCCACACATATATTCCATTCTGTTGAAATACGCATCGATATATACTGTGTGTGAAAATATATTCATATACATACTTATTGTGTTACAGCCACCAGAGCTAAGTGAAAATAAGCGAGAAGGAATGAAGAAAAAGGCTTATTATGTATACATGACATTGACGTGCTATGGCAACGATTTATATTAATGTAAATTACGCAAACATCAGAACTAAATGGAATCAGTAAAGAAAATTGTTTGAAATCAACCTTTCGTAGGATTTTTCCTTCAACATTTCATTTAGACGAATGAGTTTGAAAGATTCCTGTCTATCTCAAAGCAATGTTAAAGTGCATAAATCGTAAACATTTATTAGAAGCTTAGTTCAGTAGAGTAAGAAAGGATTTTAATTAGAAAAGCTTTTTTATTTAGTTTCTCTTTTTTTGAGGTTATGGCACGTGGTCAATCCAATTACTTAAGTTCTTTAAATAACTAAAAAATTTGGAAATTACTCGTTTCTATATGAATGATAAATAAGCCTCTTAGGAAGCAGCCACAAAAATCTAATGGAAAATATTTCGTAGATGTTAATATGAAAGCTAATTAAAGAAAACATAACACGAGGCTTCTCACGAGAACTGTGGTCTGGTTTTTTTTTTCTTGTTTTAAAGCTTATGTTCGAGAAAATGAATATTTAAGGCTGAGATATTTTAAGAAGGTTCTTAATGTTGCCACAAAAATTATATTAGGGAAGATCCAGTCAAAATAACCTCAAAAAACTCTTCCAATAAGCCTCAAACTAAAATTGCTAAATATAAAAAAGCTGTATCACAAACAAGGCTTCAAAAGTTCTCAGCTATACCAAACACGGCATAGAATAGGCAAAAAAGTTAGGAATGTAAATTACATCAACACCTGAGCAAATGGAATGGAAGAATGAAAGAGTATGAAAAATATTTTCGCGTCAATTTCATTCGAGTTTATCTGATTAATGATGAGCATATTTCATTTCGTACTCGTAAAAGAGAACTTTTTTTTGTTGGATTTTCTGTGTACGAATGTCGTTTCATGACTTCTATATTTCTTATATTCTCAAGACTCGGGAAATATTTATTTTGCTTGTTTATACATCAGATGCTTGACACTGAGTACAACAGTTACAGTTAAGATGTTAAGCATATTCAAAAACTTGTTGTTGATACGCAACAGTCGTAACATTCAAATCAGGTGCTGCTTGCATAATTTATATGACATATCCAATTTTTACACTCCTGCCATTATTCTGCTCTTGATGTTGATGTCGCTATCAACGGCACTGATGCTGTAAGAAATTTATTCGTCCTTTATGTCGTATATGTCAGCATCAGTGTGAATGAAAACTCTCAAATGATTCTCTTATGCAGTTTTATGTGTGCCATGAATGAAATAATGGGAGAGAATGACTCTGTTCTAAAAGGGCTTCAGTGAATAAATTAATTAATTATTTAATGTGAAAGGAATTTTATGAGATAGAATTAATTGTGCCATGAGCATTCATGAAGAATTTTTTTAAAATTTTGAGAGGAAGCACTTTTTTAAGTATGTCAACATTTGAATAATAATTTTATATCTAGAAGATATAGTCAAAATAATGTGGGTTTATTAAAGCTTCAAGCTCTTTAAAATTTAACCTTTAAATTATATTTGAATTTTAAAATGACAGTTTGAAATTTGAATTTTTAAAATGACGGTTTGAAATTTAAATTTTTAAAATAACGGTTTCAAAATTCAAAGGAAATCAGACTAACCTCAAAATTCCACGCAATCTAAAAATTCATTCACAAAAAATTATCAAAAGTTTAATTTTCCAAAATGAATACTCTTTAAGCAGAAAACATTAAGATGAAATGAGAGGAATAATTTTTTGGAGGCTTCAAGAGAAAATTGACTGGAGCGAACGAAAGGGTAGGAATAAAAATTAAAATGTGTGTGTTTGAACTAAATTAATTATTATGAGTGAGAACAATTTCCGAGTAAATTTAATTAAGATAAAAGAAGAATGAAAAAGTTTTTATGTTCAAATGGAACGTGTTCTTGTTGTTAGACTGTCTTCTATCCGGCTTTTTGAAAAAGTTTCTTTAAACTTTATTTGAAGACGACTTTAAGGATGCAACGTGAATTTTAAAGCTCTTAATCAGGTTGAATTTGATGATTTTGTTAATTAAAATTGAAGTTTTAAGTAAAGTCTAAAGTTCATGGATAAAAACTAGTCTGGCAATCAAAATTGGTCTAAATTGAAAAATATTTTGAAAGCAACTAATCTCGCCAAAAAAAATAATCAATCAGAAAAAGATTTCCCAAAAAATTAATCAGCATTTTATCAAAAACTCCCAGCGCATACCTAACAAAGTACGACTAGAACTCAATTCCACAAGTATTGACATATTCCATCATCAACGATTGTTTATTTAAAATTTGCGTAAGAAATTCAACATCAATCACATCAATGGAAGCAATTGCTCAATACATTTCTGCGTGAGTGAAGACGGAATGACAAGATGATAAGGATGAGCAGAGGAATCTAAAAATATCTGTAAGAAAAATTGCTAAAATGATTAAATGATGAAGAATTTTATATCGCAATTCATCATTTGGATTTTTCATGTTTCTTTCTTGAGAGAAGCTTTACAAATTTTCCACGAATTTTTCATTATCCCTTCAATCATAATTTAATTTTCTCATTTTCATCCATTCCAAAAAAAAGTGATTAAGTTCATCTCTAGAATCTGAAATAAAAAAAAAAATGAAAGTTTTCGTTATTTCACTCATTTACTTCCTTATTGACATAATGAGAGGAAAAATGTGATTTTCCACGAGTTTTCATTCAAGGATATCTTTCAATCTAAATATTAAACATTTTTTGCTGTCTGAATAACATGAATAACACAGCAGGAGAGATGGATAGCGAACTTTTTTTTTTTTTGCTGGAATAATATTTGTCATAAGCGATCAAGAAGAAAGCATTTTGACGACGACGATGATAATAATGATGGCGATGGCTTTCCGCTGGATATGAATGAAAAGAATCTTGTTGAATAGCATTGTCAACTTGTTGAAGGTTCAATATTTTGATTAAATATTTGATCTGTTTGCCTTATCGTTGAAGCTTTGAACTCACTTGATCCAAAAGATGGACAAAATTGTTTGACTATAAAGCTTTCATGTCCTTAAGAAGAATAATGATTTTTTCAGGATGTTTATCCTAGGAAGTTTGGCTTTTTGTTGCTGTAAAATAGAAGTTTTTTATGTTGAATAAAAGGAATTGAGCTTGTTATGAAGAAAAAGTAAGGATTACACAATGGTCTGAAATCAAAAAAAGTGTCCAAAATTTATATTTTGATGTAAACTTTAGAGGTCGCAAAGTTTTGGTTGATTTTCTTTATTTTGAAAGTGTCAATAGCTTTATCATGCCTTAATTATACATCTCTGAAAATATGAGCTTATGATATTTGAGATAAACATGATTTTTCATTAAAAATTTAAAATTGTTTCCAAAAAAAATTTGCGCACGATCAAATTTGTATGGAAAAATTTTGAAAAACATGTAAAATTAAATTACAAATATCACAAAATTGGCCTACTTTGGACTTACCAGAGTATGATTAGAAGGTAAATTAATGCTCAATCTTACGATGCATGTGAGTTTCAGAGACTCATTCAGACGACAAAATAATGTAATTAGCGTTTAAAGTTTTTTAAATTTTTAAAATTTTAATTACATTTTCCCTAATGATAAAGCATTTGGCTAATGTTTTAGAAGCTTTAACATAAAATTTGAGCATTAATTAAGGTATTGACAGTGATTAGAATATAGGACAAACAAGAGAAAGTGGAAAAATTTATGAAAACTTTTTTATGGTGTTTTTGTAAACAAATTTTTCGTGACTTTGGATAATTATTGACAGAGTTAGACAACGATTGGAAGCTTGATATTTTCACAGAAGATGCGTTAGTTTATGTTTTATAATACTGCATTTAAATGATGAGGTTTAAAAGACACGACTTAAAATAAATTTTGGACACTTTTTTCGATTTCAGACCATTGTGGATTACAAAAAATAAAAATAGTTGGCATAGTTTCTTTCCCTTCATTGTTTTCAATTTAAAGTTTTAGAGACTTGAACTTAAGTTATTCAATTAAGAGTTTTGTTTTGAAAAAGTTATGATAAATTTTTTAAAATTCTTGATTTAATTATATTAAAAATTATAGGGTCGTTCACTTAGTACGTTCGCTTTTTAGGGGGAGGGGGGTCTAGGATTTTGTGACAGGTCAAACAAAAGTGAAAAATTTCCATACAAAAATAACGTAACAAGGGAGGGTTTCTAAAAAGTCGATTTTTTACGTAACGTATTAAGTGAACGACCCTTTATGAAAATCTGTTTAAAAAGTTTATCAAAAGGCAAAAACTACGTCAACAAAATTTAAATTTTAAAAAACTGTTAAATTTTATTAGTAAGAATAACTCTTTTAGTAGAACTTAAATCTGAAATTCTTGAATTTTAATTCAATATTAAAAAATAAGAAACATGGATAACATAAAAGATCTCAAGAATTTTCATTTCTTTCCAATTAAATTCATTGAAAAGACTTCATAAACTTTATTTCTATTGTCTAAAAAGTTTTCTCAATCCTAACAATCCTACAGCCCTAAAACCTTATATAATGAAATTCTACCTTTCAAAAAAGAGAAAAAAAACTTTTATTCACAAGTTTAAATAGCAATCAAGACTCAAGGTTGCTATAAGAAAAAGTGTGTCAATCACGTAAGGCTTCACATTGACAACCCTAATCAAACAATGCGAACAAGAAAATATTTTTGTTGAAAAATTTCTTCTGATTCTTCTTGACTTCTTGTTCTTCTTTTATTTTATATCATTGTCGATGATGATGATCCTTCAGTGATGGCGATGAGAAATTTTCTTCCTTACCATCTTATTTTATTACATGTCGAAAAAAATGAATGCCTGTAAAAAAAGACACCTGAAATGTCATAACAATAGACATAATTCACTGCTGCTTACATACACGTACATCTTTCTTTTTTTCGTGTAAGTCGCACACTTTTTTGTCATTCATGACTCGCTTTCTAATACATTCCTCCTTATTCTTTCTTTTGTTTAGCATAATTTTATTTATTTCACTTTCATACACAATTTCATTTCTTTTATTTCCAGTTTTTTTTTTTATTTTCTTTCTTCTCTTGGCAGATAAATGTTAAAAATGGAATGGAGATAAGGAACTTTTTTTTACTGTCATCATGAGATGTCATGTCGCATTCATGTCAATTCGAATGATGGCGCGATATCAGCATTATTTGTAAAAGAGACGTCCATAAATGATGTAAATTTAATTTTTCGGGAAGGAGATGCCTATTTCAATACATTCGATAGTATAAGAACTGCTTATCCCCAAAAATTTTAACATCATTTGTGAATATCCTCTTTAAAAATAACAGCCAAAAGTAAGTAAAGTTTCGTGGATAAATCGATTGCTGAGGCAAAAATTGAGGAAAAATTTAAAGGAAAAAAATCGTAATAGACTTAAAACATTGTGACAGTATAGACTGCCATTGCTGACAAGTCCATAAATGGTTGATATCAACAAAACGATAGACACACGGTCGTGAAAATAGAACGAAAATTTTCGTATAAAAAATTGTGGGAAAGGCACTAAGAAAAGAAATATGACGAAAAGGAATATTATCTTTATTTTTATATCTCTTCTTGTTTTCGTTTCTTACAGTCACATAACAACAAGAATAAGAAAGAAAG
Organism: Chironomus striatipennis; assembly: GCA_026123125.1. Taxonomy (NCBI): domain Eukaryota; kingdom Metazoa; phylum Arthropoda; class Insecta; order Diptera; family Chironomidae; genus Chironomus; species Chironomus striatipennis. The sequence continues at coordinate 39,753,578 of CM047394.1, forward strand.
AAGCTGAGAGAGAGAGAAACGGAAGAATAAATATCAAGGAAAACAGAATCATGAAAAGCGTTTTTTTCTCCGTCATATAACACCATATACATTTCGTTTTATTCCTTTTATCTCTCATCCCTTGCGATTGATATCTTGATTTTTATTTTTTGGTATGTAGTTTGCGGAATTGATTGATTTGTTGACATTATTTTTTGCATAACTTTCAATTTTCTTTATTTCTTTTGTAAGAAATTCGATAAATTATCTTTTGACTTATAACGGTTTTTTAAAATTCAAATTTTAAAAAATAAAAATTTGAAATTTTTAAAATTTTAACCGTTATTTTTTTTAAGATTTAATATTTAAAATTTCTCAAGCTTTTCAAACTATGGTCGCAAAAGTTTATCAACTCCATGCTGAACTACGATGATTCCAATAAAATAATCTTAAGCTCAGCAGATAACATTTTTCTTGCCTCAGCATTATCCAAAATTTATCGCAAGGATCAAAAAATTTTCTTTTGTGTCTGTTTACGGTTTCAGCCATCTGACAACTCACACTTTTTCCCCATCGTTCTCCACCATTTATGTATGTATATTTATATTTTAAGCTATTCTTCTGTCTCATTCTGTTGCTTTTCTTTTATTATCAATTCTTTTTGTTCACTTTTATACAATTTTTCATACACAACAATACACATTTAATAATATAAGTTTTCCCTCTTTTTTTGTGTGCTGGATGTTTTTCTTTATTCTCTAGTTTTATTTTATTTTTCGATATCATGAAGTTCCTTTCTTCTTTTGTTTATTATCACCTTCCTAAAATCACCTGTGCCAAGATGAGAATCGGATATAATAAGAGTGAATGAATTGTTGCTTTCGGTTGTTTTTGTTTGATGCTTAAACCAGCATGTGATTGCATCGCTTCGGGATGTTCACCTTTAATGAATAAACAAACAGAGTAAAAGAGGAAAACGGATGAAAAATATGAGAAAAACATGTCTCTGGGTATCATTAATATTAAATATGTACGTAAATATTCAAGGCGTGCTGATGGAAGAGACTGATCATTTTTTAAGGATATAGTGCTTTGGACTAAAGGTGTGGTACCTATAAATATTAGGTTATAATCTAGGGACCTTCAACATAAACAATAATTATATTTAGAACCATCTGTCGCACCCCTTCTTTACATCGTGGATTAATAATTGTTTATATCTACATAAAACCAACCTCCATGTCTATACATATGAGTATTTATATCTCAAGTGTATGCAAGTTAAATTAATTATCGAGAATAATTAAATTAGAAATGTGTCGTATGCTTGGAGCAATGGCAGGAAAGTCAAATGGGAAATTACAAATGAGCATTCATTAGAGCTCCCCCAACAATGGCGAGAGAAAGACGAGATGTGGAAGTTTTATGAGGGTATGAGAGGATCAAGAAAGCAAAATATTTATGAAAACTTCCCACAAACAATATTGTTTTGTCATTTTTATGTACGAGATTTAACACGAAAAGCAGCGATAATACACCAAAAAACATTATGGACAGACTTTTGCTTCGTTTTGTAATACATAAATAGGATTTTCGAGTACAAACTTAATTATGATGTAAACTAATTCATTATCTGGGAGGAGGGAGCTTCTTACTTATGGGAAATTTACTTCCATTTAGGCGTAATTTAATGCTCATGGTTTATTATATTTTCTGATAGACTGCTCGTCCTTGAAGCAAGATTCAATACAGAGTTGATGAAGAGTAATTGGATTTACTTTAATTTTATTTAACGACAATAATTTTGAATTTTATTGAATTCGAAAAATTTTACAACCAACTTCAACTTTATTGACATTTGAAGCTAACTTCACTTTGTTTACATAACTTTACTGTAAGAAGCTTAAACTTATATTTAATCAATTTAAGGCATTATATGTAAGTATTGTAGAGTAATATTCATTAATTAGTGAATAATGAAGCAATAATTCAGATTTATGGAAGAAACAAAGTCCTATAAAATAAAGTAAAATAAATAAATTTAAATTTCAAAAGAAATCAAGCATCAACGCATTCCGGCTTTAACAATCTCAAAATCGAAGAACCTTCAACTCCATTAACCTCACTTTCGTTTCGTTGATAAAGAAGAACAAAATCAAATCAACTAAGTTTAGCTATAAAAAGCAAAACAAATGCGATTACAAAGAAGCACGTATTCTGAATAATTGAGAGTAAAGCAATCTCCAAAAAAATAATATTCTCCCCATTGAATCCATATTTCTATTTAAATAAAGCTAAACTCAATGAATCGAATAACAACACTGATGCCAAAAGTTCAATATAATAGAGAAATTATTATTAAATATATGGTTTAGTTGTTGCTCATGTAGATACGAAACGATAAAGTTCAAATTTGATTTATTAGCAATGAACATGAAATGCACAGCAAAGCATAATTGAGGTGTTGTTGGACTCTCAATATACATAACATTAATTTCATTCCAGAATATTCAAATTCAATTTACGCATGATTAAATATTTTGGGGATAGAGCGATGGCGCTATTCATGTCTGTTTAACTAATAATTGAGGCACTTTGTGGTATGAGAATTTATGGATATGAATTATGCATTCGTGTTGATATAAATGTTTTTAAGGTGAGTATTTGTAGTAAACATGTACGCAATTATTCTGGAAAATTGATCAAATAGTTAGACTGAGTTAGACAATTAGAAAATAGATTGTTATGTATTTTCATAATTTTAATAGTGAAGTCATGTGCTGAATAGAAATCATTGTAAATCATTGTTTGATGATTTGAATACGAATACTAGATATGAAAAAGGAGAGTTGGAAGGGTTTTGTGTTTAGAAATCTTTAACTTGTTATTGTTTTTTGAATAATTCATTAAAATTATTTCTGACTTTATTTCCGGTAAATTTAAATATTTGCATTCTATACCACATTTCTATTGAAAATGTCAAGCTAATAAACATGTTAAAATCCTTATGGTAAAAAACAATTTTGAAAATATTTCGTTTTACATTTCAAATTGATTTCTTAGAATTCTAACAGATCCAACAATTTATTTTCAAAAAATATTTAATTAAAATGTTTGTAATTGGCACTTTCAAATGAAAAAAGGAATCATGAAATTGAAGAGAATGAAAAACTTTTAATTGGAGTAAATAGGAACTTCTCTTCCAGAAAATCTAAAATAAATTTTCTGATAAATGTAATTAAAATAAAATTTTATGCATATACATGAACGCAAGGGCGTAGCCTGGGGGGGGGGGTTTGGGGTCAAACCCGCCCCCTTCTTATTTTCGCGAATTTTACACTAGATATTATTGAATTTTTCAGATCCGACCCAAAAAAAACGTCGAAAAGTAGCAAAACACCCCCTCCCCCCTCAAAAAATTCCTGGCTACGCCCCTGCATGAACGAATATAAATTGTAGAAGGATAAATATAGCTTTAAAAATTTTTGAAGAATAAATTTCAAAACAACATTATAATCAAATTTTAAAAATTTCTCTCATAACGAAAAAATCCAAACAGACATTCAATATCCATTAGCAATAATAAATTGAGAGCTCTAATTCAATTCTATTGAATCTATCAATAGTCTATTTAAGCACTTCCTCACAAGAAAAGAGAAAATGTTTAAAAGCCAAAAATTATTTTTAAATGAATAAATGCAATCATTTTGATACTTTTTTAAGGTAGGTAGCATATTTTTCAGTAGCCAAAAATTGAAAAGGCACAGAATTGAAAAAATCATAAATAAAATGAAACTCTTTCCTGTTTTTAATGCTCTTTGCTTTTTATCATATTTCAATAATCAATAAATTTGCATAAATAAATTAAATGGTCAGTCCTGCTGATGCTTTTTGAGTTTGTGTTTATATAAAATATAGTCACTGCATTTTTGTGTATTTATATTGTCCAAGGTAAATATTTATTTGCGCATAATTTAAAAGGCATTTTTTCCACCTGATCGCATGGAACCTGATAAACATTATACATACTCTTGTTGTTATATTTATATAAACATTAAATAAATTCAAAGTTGATTATTTTCCACTTTTTTTGTGTTTAATTTCCTCTCTGAATGCCCCTTTTTCCCTTCGTCTACTCATATTTATAAAACGGGTTTGTGTATGCAAATGATCATCATATAGCCATTTTACATATCTCATAACACGAATAAATGTAAAATAGGGTTTCATTGTGCATAATTTTTAACCGAGATTTCAGATTTTTCAGTAAAAATACTTTTTATTAATAAAAAATTTAAAAAAAAACACTTTTAAATTCACAAAATCCGTTACAAATTCTCCAAGAAGTTGTCGATAATTTTAAAAAATTTATAACCGCTAATTGAAAATGAGAAGAGTAAATTCAAAATAAACCCAGCATGTATACACATGAACATTTATCCGTGGAATAAAAATAACATGAAAGTAAAAGAAAATGACGGAAATTCACCATAAATTATGTGAAATGGTCATTTGCATGAAAAAAGAGAGCAAGAAAGAGGCAGAAAATTTTCTACAACCAGCACCGTTGGCTCTTTTATTTTTAAGCCACTCATGCTTGTCAACCTTTTTTCTATTACATAGCTTTCAAGTCTCTTTACTTGAATAAATGAATAGTCATTGTGGACTTTAAAGCAAATTTTTATTCATTAGGTAAGCAATATCTAATGCTGTTAGCCTTTTATTGTGAAGTTGATGAGTTTGTGGTTTAGTTTTTACTTGGATAGAGATTAAGAAAACTAAAAAAAGTTTAGTTTTTAAGGCATTAAGTTCCTAACTCTATAAAATTTAACGGAAAGCTTTAAATTTAAAATTTTATAAACCGTTAAATTTTAAATTCAAAATGACCGTTACTTTACTAAAAATTTCAAATGCGTCACAAAATGTATTAGAATATTAGATTATTTCACCATTCTGCTATTGTGCAAGTAAGAATATCAAATGTGATGATGACAAAGAGCTAGGTCACTTCAGGGACTTAATTTTTATAATGAAATGTTGAATTTTTGATTGTCGAGTAGGATGAAAAGAAAATAAATTTTAATTTAGCAAGCGGTTCATCAGAGAGAAAGAGAGAAAAAAATTAGAAAGTCAAAACTCATTTGCGGTGACAAGAAGGGATTATGTAACTGAAGAAGGACTTGTCATGTTACATGGTTAATAACTGCAAAGCAAAATAAAATAACTGACTGCTTTTGTATGATTTTGTGATACATTTAACCTACTGGAATTAATTTTATGCTGCATGTAGTTTCACTTTTTGCTACATCATTACTTCGTCCCCGACTTCTCAACATTCAACAACATGAAACCCTTTTTCTACTTGTTCTACGTTCAAATGCCAAGCTAACAAAACTGTATGGGTCAAAAATTCAAAACATGACTTTTTAAAAATTCTGATTTATGTTCGATAAAATGACATCATTTTTGCCTTTTTCAAAGGAATTAATAATGTGTTTTGTATTAGCATTAGCAACAAACAATTCGAATAAAAAGGGATGTAAATATTGGTGTATGGAATTAGTCAAAACTCTTTGTTGTACTGAGTTATACCAAATTTGGAATAAATGATTAAATTTCTACCCTCAAAAGACTGATTTGAGAATTTGATATTGAAACTTCCGAGTTTAAAAACAAACAGCATAATATGTCAAAAGGATGATAGTTTTTAGTTTAACAAACAGTATTAATGATTCTTTTAGTAAATATGACCTTTTCTGTTGTTGAAATATAACTGGAAGTAAAAAGGTACCCAGCAATCTAGGCAAATTGAGCTAAATCCGTAATTTAATTTAAAACAGTATCGATGACTGTAAAGTCAATGAAATATCAATGATCTTGCTTATTTATGGAGTAAAATTTCGAAAATAATTTAATTCAATAATTGAAACAATTTGCAGATTTCTCAAATCAAACTCGATCTGCAAATGTTTATTCAAGCTCTTTAATGCCTTTAGGTCAGTTGTGAAAGCAATTACTTGATTTATATTGTTAAAGATTGAGTAAACAATCAACATTGTTAACTTCTCAAACATTGAAATCGATTACTTTAATCGGTCTTGTTTACAAAGGCACTGCAATAAATGACAGCTCTAAATTCCTTCCTTTTTTGTTTGTGAATTCAGCCTTTCACAATATCCATCGAAAATAAAAAATAAAACAATGTGAAAAAAATCGATTCAATTTTTCCTCTCAATCAATTTTACATCACAGTAATATAGATCGTGTGTCACCAACAAAGGATCTCATTCCGCTGTTTTTGTTTTAGTATGAAAGGAAAAATCTATATAATAAAAAAGTAGTATCACATTAAAGCAGCAAGCATTATATAATGCTTTGTGAAGGTCCATTGAAACGGAAATATAAAAAAGAACCACAATAGCACTTAATGAATGTGTCAGAAGGGCGGTGACGGTATAAAAGTATGTGGGATAGAGAATAGAAATAGAAGGAACCAAAATTGCCCTTTCAACATCAGCAATAACAATTTTAATTAAAAAAATAAATCGAGTGTTGAAAAGTGAGCAGTTAGATACGAACCTTTGAGAATATGAACGTGTACTGTTTTAGGATGGGCATTAGATGGAATGCATTTGTACTCTCCAGTGTCTGTCGATCTGGCACGTTGAATAAGCAAGTATGATGTCGTTATGTCACCCTTTTCTGTAATCACTGATACACCGCCACGTGGACTATCATATGAAATTTCCTGTAATGATACGAAAGGAAAAGAATCATGAAAGTATGAGCTTGGAAGTTTGTATGATCGTGGATGTAGCGTATTTTGTACATACTGAATAAAATAAATATATGCAATTAAAAACTTAACGGTCGAAAAATTTAATAAAATAACGATTAATTTTTTTTTTTTACTTATAGACATGCAGACAAAATTGACCAGAGAACATCTTTATCCATAGCAAAAGTTCAATAAAAACGAAACTCTCTAGCAAAGATAAAATAATTTTTTAAAGGAGAAAGTATTTTTTTTAGTTGTGTCATGACAACGTTGGCATGGAGTATGCATGTTGAATTTTAAAATATTTTTCTTTTTTTGACTCATGGAAGCAAACAATGTTCACTAAGTTTAAACCAGATGTAAATGAAAATTATTTTCATGCTGAATGAATTTCATCTACTTTTATTGACTTCATTTTACGAGGACTACATGATACTACTTTCAACTATTTGTTACAATATTTACTGTGATGTTATAACAAATGGATATTGCAACATTTTTTTCTATTTATCTGTATAAATAACAGCTAAAAATTGAGATTGTTTTTTTTTTTATTTGAAGTGTTTTTAGACTGAATTTGATTTTCAAAAGTTTGATTGCACCAATTGAATTTTTAGAACAAGCAAAAGTTTTTAGGAAAAACTCGAGTTTAATTTCAATTTATGCATTTTTAAGAGTATGAACAGATAAGCTTATGAAGGAATAGAGGCAATTGTGATCAGGGGCGTAGCCAGGATTTTTTTTTTGAGTGGGGGTTTTTTGCTACTTTTCGACGTTTTTTTGGTTCAGATCTGAAAAAGTTCAATAATATCTAAATATTGTAGACTTCCCAAAAATGGAGGGGGGGTGGGTTTGACCCCCAAAACCTCCCCCTGGCTATGCCCCTGATTGTGATACAAATATTGAGAGATTCAATAGCATGAATTTAAATTTTAAAGAGTCCGCAACTATGATTCTCTTGATCTTCTAAAATAATATGGTTTCAACAATTTGCCAAGGCACGTGTCAAAAAAAATCTATTCTCATAATGTCACGTATTTTATGAAAACTCGCTGCACGTGGGTTTTTCAACCTTATTTTTTGGGAAGAATTGTCAACAATTTATTAAAATTTAGTAAATTTACCCAACAGACATCAGATGGCCAACACTTCAAACTTCCTCTAAAATCCTTAAATAAATATTTTTCTACCCAGATTGCATCTCACTTTTATTTTTAGAGCTCTCACATTTCCCACTTATAATAATGAAATATATTCAATAAACATTTGTAGTTATCAGTTACAAAAAGTAAACTTTTTCTCCTGCATCGTACAATTTTTAATGTAATTTCCTAAATGTTTTGTCTCGAAAGTTTTACGTTATTTTATCCACATTTTCCCATCTAGAACTTTTCCATAAACATTTTGTGAAAGTAAAAAAAAACTTTTTCCTGTGATGTGAGATTTTACTAAATTAAAATTTCATAACATTTCACAAACATATTACAACTCAATTTCAAATTTTATAAAATAAACACTTGTTATGTGAATGTCATACTCATTAAATAAATTAATAACATGTCATAGAAGTGAATGTCATAAGAGTGACATGGAGGTTGCTACAATTTCTAAATAGTTGTAAAGTGCATGATTGTTTTTATTTATTTATATTGCATAAATTTTGTATTTGATTTTTCAAGGTAAATGTGAAAAGTTTTAGATGAAGAAGTAGAATTAAGAGCTAATGACGTGAAAAAAAACTTTCGTAATTTCAATTAAAAAATATATTTTACATAAATTGCATCAGTTAGGTACAATCCTTTTAATGTCTTGATGTAAAAATTCTTTAAAAAATTTCAGTCATCAACAAGCTAGATTAAAACTAGCTAGTCAACAACAATCATAGACAGAGTCAAACTTTTGAAAAATTAACAAAAAACGTGGAATGAAAAATAACTTGCAGTAATTAATATTTTCAGCATTTTTTTTTTTTTTTTTGTAGTCATCTCAATTCTTTTTAACAATTAAAAATACGACTAAAGCACTTTTGAAACTCATTAAAGTAAAATTTGAGATATTCAGTCAAACTTTTCTTTTGTATTTTTTTTATAGTAGAACTGCTTAATTGAAGTGAATTCAATTGCAATTTCAATTAAAAAATGCTTTCACGTTTTTCTTTTACATTTTTATAAGTGAAGAAAGTTTTTAATTTAATTTTTTTTTCTCTCTTCATTCTGCATCAAAGTGATGCACGCTTTTTTATGTTTGTAGCATTTTTTAAAAGAGGAAAAAAAATAATTTTGTTTTCATCATTTATGGTTCATTTTTATTCTTTTGTTTTTATAAAGAAAGATGAAGTCTTTGAGGAGATAGCAATTATAGTTAACAATTGTAAAAACGTTTGAGAAATTATTTGTTCAACATTTTTTTATTGATGCTTTATAAATCCCAATGAGTGCTCTCAGAGAGGTTATATTCAAGTTCGAAAAAAATTCAAATTTTCGAAATTGGCGCCAATTTTTTTAATGTTTTGCACTTTTTTGACTTTATTTATATCCAATATTGTGGTTTATTGGTCTATAAGTCAAATATCGACTAATTCATTGCATAAAAACTTAAGCTTAATGCTTAATTTTCAATTTCGAATTTTTTAACAGAAAAAATGAAAACCATTAAGTTCGAATTTTGAAAAATAAGGACCTCTTTGCACACATTGGTATAAATCAAATGTCTATGTTGCATTTTATTTCCCTTTTAAAATAATAAATTCTCTCTTCCATCAATTCCACCAAATACATATTCTCATTCAAAACATTTTATTTACCAACTCAACGTCTCCTTCAGGGTCTCCTTTCAATCTAATTGGCTCTTATTTTAGTTGATTGAATCATTTCTCATGCAGCTCATGGAATTTACAACAAAGTTCTCATATTCATGCAGCAAAAACCTCAAACATATCACATGATGCATGCATGAGCAATTTAAAAGAACTTTTACTGAGAAAAAATTTTCACCGCCACATATGTGATGGAAAAATAAAAAATCTTTTCAAAACTTTTTTAGCGCATTTTTGAAAACTTGTTTTCAAAAAGGAAGCTCAATCATGCACTTTGATCGGTCGTTCGGTCGTTCGGTCGTTCGGTCGTTCGGTCGTTCGGTCGTTCGGTCGTTCGGTCGTTCGGTCGTTCGGGTCCCAATTATCTCTTGATCTAGACTTCGTAGCAAGCTCGGAATTGTTTTAATAGCTTCATTGAATGTTTTTATTCCCGCCGTTTATATTGAAAAGTCAAAAAACACTCATTAAATAGCTTAATTCATCGATTTTATATTTCAAAAAAATATGTAAACAATGCAGGGCAAAGCTATGCTGATGATAAGTTTGAATTTTTTCTAACCGTTAAAAAATTTGAAATTTTTTTGACCGTTATTTCGGATTAAATTTTTTCTTTTAAACACCTTAATATTAATTAACTTTTAATTTTTTCATACAAAACAAATATAAGTGCGTTTAGAAATTTGAAAAATAATGGATGTGTTCAGAAATTTAAATTTTTCGCTAGCGGAAAATTTTGAATTTCAATAAACCGTTAAATCGTAAAGCTATTTTTTGCATTGAACATTATAAAAATCAATTTTAAAGGAGTTTTGATCATTAATTTTAAACTTTTTATTGAAATGCATTATGATTAAAGAAACAGCAATAGAGTTTTAAAACTCGACATTCTTTTCTATTTAATCAATTGCTAATCGCTGCGTCAAAAATGCGCTGAAGTCCCTCGATATAAACGAGGACTTTTGTAATTTTTTTTTTGTTGAGGTAATTCTGGAATTGAACATAGCATAGATGAGGGAAAATTTTCATTCCATTAATATTGCGAAATTAAAGTGATTTCAAGTTCGTTCATAAAAGCTCAACATGTGCAAAAAAAATTAATTGAAACTTTATTTGATTTTCCTGTTATTTGGTAGTTGTAAATATTTTCGTTCGTGTTTTTTAATTAGTTTCACTTTGAAAAGACTTAATTAAATTATTTCCTAGGAAAAATCTGAAAGAGAATATTCAATAGATTGTAGGGTGGAGTAGGGAATTTAATTATTATAGAATTTGTAGAAGATATCACATCTATACTGTTAAGAAGATTATTTCTGTAAATTTGCATGATTTGATTGAGACTAAACTCTTTGAAGGTTGGTAAAAAAGAGTACAGATTTACTGATTATAAGTAAAAATTACTTGCTTTGCGTGGAAGTTAAAAGTATATCAATAATAACAAAAATGTTTCAATTTAACCATTGAAAATGAGATTGTAGATTCATAAAGGATAAGACAATTATCGATATAAAACAATAAAATTGATTAATAAATTCAAAACACTTAATTGAAATTGTCAAAAAAAACATGAAAAGACTGAAAAATGCAAAGTTGACTTTCATTTCAAGCACAATACTAAACTAAAGTTTAATATATCAAGCATTAATTTCAATGTTTAAAAGAGCTCTTTATTCTTGTTACATGCATTTTAAATTCAGTTCTTACAATCGAAATCTTAAGACATCTTAAGTCTTATCAAATTGATCTATAGAAAAATGATTCCTTAATGGCTCTTATTTGAGATATCCATTAGTGCTGCATTTTGTATTGTAGTAGTTTATGTTACTGACTATTGCAGTCAATACTTAGTATTATATTAAATCATAATAATGGATTTGATTCATGTTCGACTAAGAATTTTTAAACAATTGTTATTTCTAAGTGCACAAGGATTTAGAGTAAGTGGGGGATGATTAACAAATGATGTATCATAAAAATTAATTTGTAGATTTTTAAAAATATTTTCTGATTTCTAGGAATTACTCCAGCTGAATCTAACTGATATAACAACCCACAATATTCCTCCTGAAAAATCGCCTTCGGATACGTAACAAACAAATAAGTTCTTTCGATTCAATAATACTAATGATAGTGCAGCTCTTGTTTTGTGCATAAACTTTCATTTCATTCAAGAGCTCCATACATGCTTTTATGAAAACAGGAAAATTATATCTTATTCATACCTTGAGTATGAAAAGTTATTAAATAAGGAAGTTTAAAAAACGGAAATAAGAAAAACATGTGCAGCACTTTGATAGTTTTTTTTTTTTTCTCTTGAACAAGTTTCTTACAGATCGTTGCCAAGTAATAAGAGCTATTAGTTCAATCGTATCTTTAGTATTTTACAGAAACATAGCTAGTTGGGATTTTTCTAGAGAAACTGATACATACGGCATGTCTTTATTCCTACTTCAAAAGTTATAATAACAATTTGATTTTCATTTACCAATTTGTTGAGGTTTTGAACTAAAAAATCATTATTTCTTGTATTTTAATTTTTGGATACATTTTCTTTCGCCAAAATACCCCCAAAAAAATATACCAGAAAAAAGGGAAATGAAAGTTTTCTAATAAATTTATGATTTTTTATCGTTTCTGTTGTTGTTATTGTTATACTTTTTTTAAAATAATAATAATAATGTTCATATTCTGCTCCATAAAAGGTATACTTTTACCCACACTTCGACCACATGAAAACATAACCATTTTAAAAAAAATTGCTGGGTAAACCACTTATAAGTTTCCTTGATATAGCCCCAACATTACAAAGGCATGTATTTTCTTCATTTTGGTGTTGATGTATGTACAATGTATTGCATATATTCATATTATTACAATATCTTACTTTCCATAAGGGGCCGTTCACTTAGTACGATACGCAAAAAAATGACTTTTTAGACCCCCCTCCCTCCCCCATTTGTTACGTTTTTTGTGTAAAAAAATTTTTTGTTTGACCGATTACAAATTTCTAGACCCCCCGTCTACCCTAAAAAGCGAACGTCCTAAGTGAACGGCCCCTACCGAACGAACGTTTATGTAAAGTTTAAGTAGAAATTTATGTTTTCTGATCTTTTTCTTTCGTCTGTGCAAAAGCAACTAACTTACCTCACCATTATGGGTCCAATGTATGGATGATGGCTCAGGTAAATTTCGTACAATACACGTGAGGTTGATTGTTGAGCCCATATTTATAAAAATTTCACCTGTTAGGTCGCCTTCTCGTACACCCAAGATTTGTGTTATGGGCTCTATCGTGCACGTATCGCATGGAAAAAAATAAGGAAGAGGATAAATAAATAAAAAATATATGCTTCAATAAAAAGGTTCAAAGGAGGTAGAAAAAAATATTTCTTTGTTATCGTCGTTATTTATTTAATCAAAATGTATTCACATTTGAATGTCAATAGATCTTTCTTTTCGGAAGCAATAGAAATGATGCTGTATCATGTATCATAATCTACAAATATTTTAATAACGAAATACCAATGGATATTATTTAAATTATATTATATTGATTTGCTGAGTCAATCTAGACGAGACAAGTCAATAAATTTTATTATAAACAATTTTGATATTTTTTAAAATTTAACTTTCAAACATCTCATTTCCTCTACAAAATCCTCATTCATTGAAAATTGATAGAACAAACAAGAAGCTTTAGAAGCGCATGAAATTGTAAATAAACTTTATAGAAAAATTAAGAAGACTTACTGAAATTTACACGCTGTTTTAGCTGTGAGCAAAGTTGTGTATTTTGTTATTTAAAAGAGCTTTTCAGTATTATTTATAGACAGAATCTCAAGATAAAAAAAATGAGGTTGTAAGACATAAAAAATTTCGTCGTAAACACCAAGTTCATTATCAATGGAACAAAGCCAGTGCACGTGCGACGAAAGAAATTTTTACCTTTCTGTCTCCACCTAAATCTAAGCTTTTTTTAATGGATTCAGAAAGAGCACACAAAGATGCACGATTTTTGTTGGATAAGCAGTAACAATGAATAAATTTAAAGCTTTCAATGTCATTCATTCTTACATATTTCTTTGTGTGGTTTTATAAAGTCATTAATTTATTCTTAATTCTTATCGCAAATTATTCTTATCAGGAAATTAATGAGGCGACTTTGCGACTACAATGACGTATAATTTAGAGCCTCATTTTGGGAAAAATTTAGTCTTTTATTTTAGAATAAAAGACCCCATTGAAATAACTTTAACTGACTTTTTAAATTCAAAATTTAACTGAACTTTTTGAATTTGAAATTTAACGAAATTTTTTGAACTAGTTAGAAAAAATTGCACAATTTTATGAAATTTTCAATGCACGATTGATAAATTTAAAAGCAAATCGAATGAAAACTCATTTAACTAGTATGCTCAGTACAGCATGAAGGAAATTACTTTGAACTCGTTGTGAGCATTTATTTGAGTTCCACTATTTAAATGGAAATACATGTTTGTTTACGCTATATAACAAGCTGTTGTGAGCATATTAAAGTGAATTGAACGAAAAGGAAAAAGAGAAATATAAAATGGAATTTCAATTAAAATTCTGTAAATATATTAGTTTTCCTATTACTTCTTATTGCTCTATTCATTCAATTCTATTAAGCTCGAATAATATCGATTAAAAGAAAGAAATTCTTGAATTTATTGCAGTCTATACTCACCTACAACTGAAAGGAAAACTGTAAATGCGAAAGAATGAAGAAAATGTTTGATTAGTGAGAAAAACATTAAAATTGTATTATTGTAAATAAAATAGTATACCTGGATAGCCTCGTGGAGGTGTTGATGATATTTGGCATTCGAAATATCCTGTATCTTTAAGCTGTGCATTTTTAAGCTGCATATTACCGACACGTGAGGAAAAAAGAGGAAATGGAACGATTAAAACTTTTATATTTGCTTTAAAAGTCCTTATTGTAAGAACGGGTGGGTATTTGTTTACAAACAGCTATTACAAACAATGAAGGAACGGAATCGTGAGAGAGAAAGAGAAAAAAAATTGACAGAGCATTCAAAAAACTAAACGATGAAAAATAAAAACTTTTACCCTTAATGCCATAAAATTTCACGGTAAAAATATCCATAGAGCAAAAGTTTTTTTTCATGTGCAACAAACGAGAAAAGAAAAAGTTTTGTGCTGTGAAATATTTCGAGGATTACTTTTTATATGAAATTGGTTTCGCTATTTTGGATTCAGTGAATATACCCATGAATGAAAATGTTTATGTATAATATATAGTATAGGGAGGTAGGGGAGGCAATATATACAGTCCTTCAAACAAGACTTAATGTCGGAAATATTTGCTCGAAACTATGAAGGAATTAAAAAAGAAAGAAATTTCCTTTATCATGTATTATTTTGAACATTTTAATTTAAATTGCCTTCATTCTCTGAACTCTTTTCATAATCATGCACTTTTTGCTTTTTATTTTCGATGAAATTAACATTTATATTAAAAAGTGTACGAACTTAATGATTTTCGACATTGGATTTTGAAAAGTAGGTCAATTATTTTGCAGAAAAAAGAAACAATAAAAATTGCAGTTCTTCTAAAAAAAAAAAATCATTCAAGCAGAGATAAGGAAATTTTCTGAAAAAATGACCAAACTTCAAGCATTAGAACTAAAAGCTACAAAGAAAATCCAGTACATTTACAAAGAAATCCTGACCAAAAGGTTATAATGCTTTAATCTTCCCTCCTGAATAATTCCTTTTTGTTATCAATTCAACTGCAAACAGAGCTTTTACAAACATTTTTAAAATAGAATACAGATTCGAAAAGCTCATTAAAAATTTATAGATTTTTTTTTCATAATTTTCAGGTTAAGTCTACATGAGAAAATTTAGATCCACAAGATGACGTAAGTCTATACCGAATCATAAAATTTTGATTGTTATGACCCACAAAATATTATTCTATCCGCATGTATATATGTCATTCTCATATATTTTATAGATAATCAGGTGCTAGTTCATTTTATGAATTTCAGGATATAGCTATCGATATCCGCTTACCTTTTCTATTTGTTTTTTTTTATATATATTTCTTCGCACCTTTTCATTCACATGTATATATACTTTAATATCTAAGCAAGAAGTAGCAGAATGAATATTTCAAAACGAGACACTTGCAAATAAATTGTAATCAATCTTATGGCAGAAAGTAGTTTACACTCTCTCGACTTTGTCCCTTTTTAAGAAAAATATTTATGACTTTTTCCGTCCTTTTCCTTCATTCGTCGTCCATAACAGTTAAAATGTTTTCTTATTCTTACTAATAAATTCTTACAAAATGGTTTAACAGAAAAAAGGGTGACATGGTCTATGAACCCAAGCTCAATGTCGAAAGATAGCATTACAAATAATTTTATAAGAAAGATTCCTTACCTTTAATGTCCATTCTTCGGTATCAGCATCATGCATACTTTGAAAACGAGGATCTGATGTGTACATTGTTGTGCCAACTGTTAACAAATTTATATCCAAATGACGCACCCATGAAACTGTTTTATTTCCTATATTATGTACACGACATTTAAGATATGCTGTATCACCGACCATGACTGTCTCATTTCGAAAATAGTCATAGTCAAAATACGGTCCAGTTGGTGGATGATCACGATCGAATTTCTCTCGATGTATATCGATATGGTTATTTTCACCTTCCGGATCTAATTCTGCCCAGTCGTAACTAAATGGTGATGTTGATGATGGAATTACTGCAAGTGAAAAATAAAGTGAGAGGAGAAAATAAAATCAAGTGTCTCAATTTATTTTCGCATTCTAAATAAACAGCTTATGTCATTGTGTTGCCTGCTGTCGTGGCTTGTCACTCGCCTATGAGATTAGATGGAAATTGGAGCTTAAACACAAAATAATGGAGTGAGATGTGAAAATGAGTGAAGAATAAACAGAAACAAAAACACTACAGAAATGTATGAAAATCAAGTAAGAGAATTTTCTGATAGATTTAAAGCTAAAGTTTCTCAAAGCAATGATGTTGAGATACTAAATTGATTTTACTGAATATATCAGATTTAGAAGAAATATTTCAAATTTATTTGAACAAGAATTTTAAAGTTCAGTGAGCTTATTTTACAGAAAGTTTTGATTCTTTGTGTGAAAATTATTGAGCTTCATAAAGTTTTACTGTGTGTAGATTAATCTGGTACCTAAAATAATCAATGTTTGAAAATAATTCAAGTTTTTGTATAGCTTTTATGAATTTAATTGAAAACAAGTTTACTTTGATTTCTTTACAAAATTGTAAACAAAAAATATTTGAATGTTAAATTTCTGTTATTATATTTTTTAAAATCATAATTTACCAAAAATCAAACCTAATCTCAAAGTCAAAATGTCAACGAAGGTTTCTAGCTCTTTAAA
The DNA here is from genome assembly GCA_026123125.1 of Chironomus striatipennis. NCBI lineage: Eukaryota > Metazoa > Arthropoda > Insecta > Diptera > Chironomidae > Chironomus > Chironomus striatipennis. Next base: position 39,770,581 of record CM047394.1, read on the forward strand.
TCCCGCTAACAATAAAGCTATGGGGTAAATGGAGAGAAAGTAAACATTTTCGTCTATTGTCCCATGACACAATTTAGAAACGTAATAATGAAGAAAGAATAAATAAGAATGGAAAGTTTCTCTTCAGAGATCGAACGTTGTGCGCAAAGGAGAAGAAAGAAATCTTTGTGAAAATTGAATGAATGGATGGAAGAATTATTGAATTTCAATAAATAAACCGAATGGAGCATAAGTAGGGTAAATGATTTTGAAATTTGCACAATGTTGAAATTTGCACACTTTTTAAAAAACGAAAAATTAAAAAATCGTTCAAAATATGAATTTCTGTTTTCACTTTCTTCACAAAACATGTGTACAATTACTGTACACATGTTTCTGTATCACTTTGAGTCTTCTAAAAGAAACAGGAAGCTGAAAAATTCTTAAGATTGAAATCCCATACAAAATCAAACATTTTTTGTGATAAAGTTTTAAAGTGTACAAAACAGCTTAATTTAAAAATTTCGTACCAAAAAATGCAGATCATGTATTGCTTGATATAATCAAAATACTTCACTTCCAATAAAACAAATGGAAGTGCTTAAAAAATCAATTTTTATAATTGTTGATTTTGAATGTTGAAATTTGCACAAAATTTTCGTGAAATGTTGAAATTTGCACACTGTTTCATCGTAGGAATCACTTGAAAATTTCATGTAAACATGAATTATTTTTAATTAAAATTTAATTATTCTATGCCTAAAATGAAGAATGCTGATAACTTGGATGTTCCAAAAAGTCAAAAAATCATTCAAGAAACGTATTTAGCTGAAAATCAAAACATAATGGAGTTCAAAAAAGCAAGAACTTTTCGGAAACGACCATTTTAAAGCTATTGGAGTTAATTCTTGAATTAAAGCATTTTTTTTTAAAAAAAATTTGTGGATCTTTTATTTTGGGTTGAAAAAAATAAATAAATTGAATGTGTTGGATTTAAAAAAGTATTTCATTTCTTTATTTAATTAGTCGTAACTAACAGAAGGAGAAAATCGGTGCAAGAAATTAATTTGAATCGATTGTTGATGCATTTTTTATAAAGAGACAACGAATCTTGAATTTCAGCTATTTGAAGATTTGACAGGATACTTGAAAGCCTTGAATTAAGCCATGTTAAGCACAAAACCTTATATTTACAATTTGTTGACAATTTCATTCTAATATAACAGTGGACAGTGATGTTAAAAATCGAATAGATATATTTGAGACCTTAAAAGATAAATTTTGGACGTTGTTTTGCACTATTTCTTCATTCAACAATTAAAAAATAATTATTTGTTTACAAAAAACATTTGAAAATTGTCATGGCTTGCTATCAAAAAAGTGTGCAAATTTCAACATTTTTTTGTGCAATTTTTAACATTTTCTATGCAAATTTCAACATTTGAAATTGAATGATTGATAACTCCTCCTGTACTTGATAAAGTTTTCAACATGAAGTCAGAATTAAAAGTATTTATATTCTACTCGATTTTGAAACCATTTACGAGCCTTAAAACTAAGCCATTGCTGAGTTTCAAGCAAACAAAGTTGTCAAGAAAAATTTTGTGCAAATTTCAAAATCATTTACCCTACGTACGCAAACAAACATACATACGCATTTTCTTAAGAAAACTTTTTTTAAAGAAGCGAACGAGACGATGAAATTTACGAGCATGTGGATGTAGAAGAATGAGAAACTTTGGAAAGATTTTCTTTTTTGGAAAACAAAGAATAACTTTCAAGTACTGCGAATAAATAAAATCGAGAAACAAATCGCTGTTATCGTGCTTACTGATTGATTGAAATTTGATATAATTTTCTTCTGATGTATATAACATCGTCGTTTACAGTAACTAGGCACATATGTGTTTCAAGCTGTGGCTTTGAAATTGTTTATTTTGTAAATTTAAATGTAAATTTTGTGATGTGCGGTTGCTAACATTACTTTTCAATTGCTTTCAAAGTCTACATTTTTGATGTTTTCCTCGAAATTGGTAATGAGTGTTGGAAAGGTTACACGTATCATGACACATTGGGGGTGTCACAGAAGTTTGTCATAATTTTAAGAAAGCAGTTTTGCAGGACTGGCAATGGTTAAAATTTGACAAAAAACGGTCAAAATGTTATTCAAATTTTGAATCTGAAATATGTTAATAATTCATTTAAGATCGATGAATAATTCTGAATAGATTCAACCCAAACAAAGCTCCATAAAAAGCAGATAATATCCATTGAGACATCATTTCCATATAAAAGAACATAATCTAATAATCTCAAATTCAAAAGCACTGTACCCATCAACCTTATTATCGGAATTTCTATATTTTTCCAGATAATAATTCAATTACATTCAACATCAATCAATATCGTCTTCAAAAAGCTGATATAACAATGGAAAGCTTTTTTTCATAAAAAGTACAATTTCTGAAAATACTCGAATTATTTTGAGAACGAGCACTTTACTTTGACTAAGCTTGTATAAGCTCGTCAATGCGATATTGGAAGGAGAAAAGAAAGAAAAAAACTTTTAGACTGTACATATTCTCATTTTTTAAAAGGAAGAAATCACGAAAGGAATTGGTGGAACTTTGATTGAGTGACGTAAATCGACTTTGTTTTCAAGTCTAAAGCAAGTCTAAAGTGAAAATTTCCATTTTTTTTGTACGCTAAGAAAATTAATGAGGGTGATTTTTTTGAATAGGGTGTGAATTTAATCTCTGGATCCAATCTAAATCCATGTAAATTTCATTCAAAAACTACGCAAAGTGTAAGCTTCTCAGTCCCAAAATTAGAAAATGGTCAATTGTGGATTTTCACAAAATTGAAATTATTCCTGATTCGTGAGCTAATCATTCATGACTATGGTGACATTTCGTAATCTTTTTTATTAAAATTCATTCCATTGATGGGTCATCATAATGAAAATAAAAGCACAAAAGCTCTGAGGTACGTGAAAAGATTTTATTAAATCCTAGGCAGCTTAGTCTATTTTTAAATAAGCATCAAAATTATGAAAATGGAAATAAGATGTTTGATTGTAATCATAGCGATAAATTGCGAGCTGCTTGAGGTGTCATGGTAATTATGAAGCTATAATTGATTATACAGAACGTCAAAGGTTTCAATTCCCATGGTATGCTTTAAACTTTGATATTAAAATTGTATCCGAGTGTAAATTATCTCCTGATTCTCGTTTTAATGACAATACTGATAGCAGCTTTTGTGACGCAAATCAATCATAAATTGTGACACAATAAGCTAATAAATTACACTATGAATTACTTTTATGGAAGCTAGTTATATTGTTTAGAAAACGATAATGAATCACGAGCTATTGTTGTTTAATCAACTGACATTTTTTGGGGTTATTGTACGCCAAGTCAATTTCAATTTTCATTTTCACACTAAATTTTCAATTTGGGTGAATTTGTTGTTTTTTGGTAAAACTGAAAATTGTTAGAATATAAATTTACTTTATTAAGAATTTGTAACGGTTCAATACAAATTCAAATTTTAAAATCTTAAAAAACCGTTAAAAATTCAAATTGTTCTTTTCATTTGATTTTTCATCAAAAATTAGTAGGAAGATTAGACCGGACATAAAACCTACATTTCAAAAGAAAATCAATTCAATTTTCCATTTTATTGTCATTTCTACAACATTTCTATCAATAAAAAAGTCTGAATAAATAAAATCAAATAAAAATTGCATCATCGTAATGTTTACATTAAAATTACATTTTATTATATTTCCGATCGTATCTATCTTGTTGTTGCTTGGACATCATTGTCATCATCATCAACATCATCCTTTAAGCGAAACAAATCGGCTGAAAACGAGAGCACATTTTCTCATTTTTTGACATAAATCACATAATGGTAGCTGATGTCACAGCTTGGCAACTGAAATTTAATGACCAATTTATTGCATATTTACTATTCCCAATTCGATTTGATTGAAAAATTGATAATAATTGAGTATTTATTAATTTTATCTCAAAAATGGCATCATTCACATGAAATATAATTTTTTTTTTACATATTTGATTTATTATAATTTAATTGGATATTTGCCTCGAACCACAAAATAATTGGACAGATTGGTGTAAGAGCATTAAATATTGTGCATGATATTTTTCAGTGTGAAATTTTTAATAAACTTAATAATGCGAATGAATACTTTTCTGTATAATTAATTGGAATGCAAATAAATGCATTTATGAAGAGGAAAAATTATGCGACTCCAGTTTGTCAATTTAAATAAATCAACAATTTTTGTGCTGTTATAAATTTTAAATTGAAATGAGTGGTAAAATTGAAAATCTCAGATTTATGATGTCATTATGGAATATTCAACAGCATTGAGCTTTGTTTATCACTTTTTACTTAATTTTTTTGAATTCATCAGATTTAAGGATAATTTAATGAATTTAAATTCAATTCAGCTTTATTTGAAATAAAAAGCAAGTCTATTAAAAATTCATATTTCCATTACCCAAAAGCGTTTCTGCAATCAAATCTTAAATGCACAACATTTTGGAAACATTCCATATAAAAAAAAAGTTATTTTTTTTTGGCACAACAAACGGAAGAAATTTCATAAAATCAATTGACTGCTTGACATTTTCAAATAGCTTCTAATTTCTCTTTTCTCTTTCACATTCTGATTTGGGTCATGAATGGGAAAATGGCTTTGTCGTTGCCTTTTTTTTATTTTATTTTCCAAAACAGTCATTTAAATTTTATTCTTCATTTCTTTATGTAAAAAAAAAATGAATGTAAATAAAAAGTTTCTCTTGATATGGGAGAATTATTTAAATGGAATTTCCTTCATATTCATAGGAAATTCCAATTGAATTAAATAATATTTTCTGCAATAAATGGTAAATACTTCTTCGTGAATTCCGAGAATTTCCTGTTTTGTTTGAAATCTTATTTACATTGAATTACTCAGAAATAAATGAGTACTGAGAACTGTATAGGTTGATCTGGGAAATAACTTCAATAAAATACTGAATTTAAGGCAAATGTTCAATAAAATTTAATATGCGAAATTAAAGTTTTTGTTTTTATTCAGCAAAATTTAGCTGAATTCAGCTCAAGTAACGAACATGTTCAAAATTTTACTCAATTCAGCAACAACTCGACCTCAATAAAATTCTACTTCTTTTTAAAAAAAACCTTAAATGCTATTAAGTTCCTTTATTCAACACAGATCTTTAATTATAAGTGCCAAATCTGACAATAACCCAACTCATACTGCCCACCAAAGGAAAAAAGAAGGAAACTCTCTTAATATCACATGTCAAGCCTGCCCACTTGATATTACATTTTCAAATGATTTATATTTTCGATGTCAACAATTGTCCAATCGATCGGGAAATAAATTATTCACTGTATGAAAAAACAACAGAATGAACTAGATGGAAGATTGACTTTTCACCGTTGATTGATGAATAAATTTTATTTTTTTGGTCTTTAAGGAATAAATTCAATTCTGTTATGAGATATACAAGGTAGTTAATGGAACTCAATTACTGCTGTTTTTTTTTTGTATTGTATTGTATTGTATTTATTAAGACCTTACTGGTCGTTCAATCAAGCAACAAGACAAATTAGTAGTTAACAATTTTCACATAAAAATTTGATACACGTACATTCATAAACCGTTAAGAAAATATTTAAAATTTAAAATGTTTGAAAATACCACAAAAAAACGTTGATTTTTGAAATTTCTACAAATTTAGGTTCAATTTTTGATCTTCGGGAAAATTTAAATAAAATTCTACAAAAACTGTTAAATTTTGAAATTTCTACAAAGATAGGTTCAATTTTTGAACTTTGGAAAAATAAACAATAAATTTCAGGCAATAAATAAAGTAATTTATAAGATGATTTAAAAATTCGATTAGCAGTTAGATTGATCTGTCCGTTAGATGCAAAGGTAAGTTAATCGAAATTTGAAAATTCTGATAATAAAATCGTTTAAATTACTTTCTTTTTCTTGTAGATACGATGAGATCAATAAATTTGCTTTTAATCCATTTGTCATCAGTTCATATCATAAGGATCATCATCATCAGAATCACAATTGATGTTACTGGATCTTCTTGAGTCTCTTTCGGAATAGTTCATCATGAAATAACTATTATCGTACAATAATTTGCTGCTGAAATCTGGATATAAGTCTCCAACTGCAGATCGAATTTTATCAATGTCTTTATAGCAGGTAACAATAGTGGTGACTGTTTTGAATGCCTTATCTTCATTAGAAGTTGAATTGTATTTCACTCGAATCCCTTCAGCACTTACAAATACAGACTTGACTAATTTTAGTCTTCTCAATTCCCAGCAAATTTTAAGCAACTTCCATACATCTTTAGACCAATATATTCTGTGACTGTATCTTGAACTGTTTGTTTGTTTTACATTATTTACTTCAGTGCTATGTGTAAAAATTCTTTTTCTTACTATTCCAGCTATATATTCGTTGGTGAAGACAATGCAGAGAGCAGTTTCAATTGATTTTGCAACTTTAATATGCTGGAAGTATGCAGAACGAATCGGGAGGATTCCAAATTCATCAATGTTGATTTTCATCGATTTTAAAATGATCTTCGTGTCTCTAATTAGGTTTTGGCTGTTCTTAAGCTTATTTAGCTCGTCCTCACATGAAAAACTAATCCAAACTTTGCTGAGATCAGAAGAACAGGCCATTTTTGTTTGCTGCATCTGAATTCTGTCACTATTATCATTAATTAATCTATCTCTTCTTACGTTACTCAATTCTAGGTCTTTTTGAACGGCGATGATTTCGATAAGGCTGTGCTGTGATTGTTCATAGAATGTGTTCATTCTTTCATTGATGGATTGGACAAGCATGCATAAATCTCTAATAGCACCAACTAAATCTCCCTTCTTCTCCAAACAGCTGATTATTCCACTGATATCTTTATTAAAGTTGTCTCTCATTACAGATATATTCGATAGTTGATTGGAAATCTCATGAACAAGAAAATCAGTTTTGGTTTCGATTAAAGACATGCTCTTTTAGGGTTAATTTATTGTAAGCCAAATTGTAGATGAATTTGTTATTCTGCTATCCGTACTCGAATGTTCTTGCTGTCCACTCAGTTATCTCTTTCGTTTTCAATCAATTCAAATAGAAATAATACACGACTTAACACAAAATTTCAATATTTTATGAAAACGAACTTTATATAGCTTTATTATATTATTATATCAATATATATTCCATAGAATAAATAAGAAGAAGAAATCTCGAACGAAAAATAGATGTAGGCTCAGCAATTATTTTCGTTAGATGACATGAAATTAAAGACCATAAATTTTCGCAAACATAATGGAAATCACGAGCGAATAATTGTTATAATAATAAGAACAAGTTTTTATGTAAGAAGAGCTGCTACTGCTGCTGCTGCCTGATGATGCTTTTGAAGGCGTTAAAGATAATAAAAAGAAATGAGTGTGAGTAGAAACACTTTGAAAGCTTACTTGAAAAGTTCTTTGATCCCCGAGTATATATGCGTTACTGAGAAAATGTCTGCAATATTTTTTGAGCATGGTGCTCTTTATGTATGCATGTAGTGTGAATGGCAAATTTCTGGTCATAGAATATTCAATGTGAGTTGTGCTTTAATGAAAATTTTGACTTTAAGAACTGAAAATTGAAATTTTACTAAGTTTGAATAAAAATAGAGGAATGGGGAAGTTTGTAGAACAAGCTTCAAATAAGTCTCTGCACAAATCAACAAATTAATCCTTTTTAAAATCCCTTTTTTCATGGCTACCTAAACACGTGTTTAGTCACCCAAAATACATACATGTCCAGAAAATTTCCATAATATCCTCACAATTTGTCTATCATTTCTTTCACTACATAAAGTAAATTAGCCATCACCACAAGATCCTTTTAATGCCCATCTCTTTAGCCCTCTTCAAAATTATTATTTTCCTTATTCTCCTATTTCAAAGCCATTATCATCGTTTATAGCAATAAAATTTGTCGGAAGAAGAAATTTTCTCAATGGAAAGTAATAGCAGTTAAATCATATGCATAAAACTTCTTCCATACATACTTGCTCCCATATGTCATTTGTATTCTTACCATTTTCTCGCTTTCTTAACTTAAAAGTCTAAATAGTATGAAAACTTTTAAAATAGAGCGAAAATGTGGTAGTGGAAAACTTTTTCCTTAGGGACTTTTTGGGATTTTAAAGAAAAAGATGCTATCGATTGTTATGTGCTTATGTGCTTATTAAAGTGCAAAACTTCCATTGAAAAATTGAGATTTTCTCAGATTTTTTGCAACATTTTTTATTTTTTTTGGAATTTCAATTTGCATAATTTGTAGACAAAGAATTCAAAGTTTTGTTCCATTGCCTGTTTATAAAGTTATTGTAGAAATTTTAATCGAGAGCAATCAAGAGAAAATCCTAGACAAAATGGGCGTAGCCAGAAATTTTTGAGGGGGAGGGGGGGGGGGGTTTGAAATTTTTTTGTATGGAACAAAACATTTAGAGGGGGGTTTGAGATTTTTTCTCAAAAAAACCCTAGCAAATTGAAGAAATTTTCCAAAAAGAGGGGGGGTTAAAACCCCCAAACCCCCCACCCCCCTTTTGGCTACGCCCCTGCTAGACAATGATATTATCAGAGTGATGAGGATATACGAAATTTTTGTTTGTTTCTGTCAATTATTATGACTTGAAAATTAATTTGTTTCTATTTCTAATTCTCAATAATATACATTGAAATTTCTGTGAATAATAAAGCTTACTATTAGAAGTTGATTGACAAAATAGAACAATACACAATAGAAATATCAAAATGCATGGGAGAAAATGTGTTATTTTAGTTTATAAAACATGAATACAAATAAAATTTGAACAGCAAAATTGTTTCCTGCTTTTCATCCTTCAAGGAATTGAATTGAATGTGATAAAAAGTAGAAAACTATATTTGTTGATGTATGGAAATTTTCAAATAGTTTTGCATTAAAATAAATTGAAATTGAAAGATTTTTCTATCAATCATTTTATTTGCATTATTCTTCTTGAACATTGGAAGTAGAACGATGGAAATTTAATTTTCTAAATTCATTGTTTAAATCTTGAAAAAGCTGAATTGAAAGATTTATATTTTGTGCTAAATTCATAGTTTTTCATCACATAACTGCAATTTTGACTTACAATATTTTTTATTTCGGAAAATTGAATCTGATTTTTGCTGATTTTTGCATTTTAAAACTTAAATTCATGTTTCTTGAATGATTTGTTGTAGCAGCTGCTGACTTTTGTGCATAAAATATGAAATTTATCGGATATACAGGAATTTTTACAGAAATCATAATATTTATTTTTAAAAACTTCAAAAATTTAAATCACTAAAAGACTTTAAAGCAACGACTTTAATAGCTTATAATTCATTTTATCCACTTTTTATATCCCCATTTAGCATTTAAAGTTGTCCTGAATGACTCGAGCGTAAACTAAATCCAATTAAATAGAACTTGACATTTTGTCATAAGAATATTTATGTATTCATCCCTGATTCTTCATGCTTCTTTTATTTTTGAAAATGTAAAAAAATAAATTAAAAAAAAAGATTGGACAGTAACAGAGAAGGATGAAATTTTATAAAATAAAATACACATTTAGCTGGCAATAGCTGAGCATATGAATAATGAATTGTACTCATTCACTATATCCTCCATATTTTATTGTGTTTTGGATCTGGGCTGGGAAAAGTCAATCAATTGTGTCAAAAATATTTGAAAAACTCAGAAAAACTAAAACTTTTTAGTTTTAGCTATTAAAAAATTTAAATTTAAAATAAACCTCTATGCTAATTTTTTAAAGAAAATATGAACGCTTTTTTTTTGAAGAACGTGCCCCTAAAAAACGGTCGTTTTGAATTTGAAAATTGTTGACCGATTTTTGCAAAACACAAATTTAAAAATTTTTGTTTATTCAGTAAAATTTAATTTTTCATGCTTCAATATTATTCATTTAACATTTTAAATTACTATTGTAATAAAATTAAAACATGACAAAATGAATTTTACTGAAAAAAAATTAAATTTGTGTTTTGCAAAAATCGGTCAACAATTTTCAAATTCAAAACGACCGTTTTTAGGGGCACGTTCTTCAACAAAAGCGTTCATATATTGGCGCATCCTGAATCAAACTCATTTATTTCCAAGCACAGTAACCACTTGACTGCCTGCGAATTGAAGTAATAAATTATGATGACTGAAAAGCAGGAGTGTGAAAAAAATTTCATTCAGTAAAAAAAGGATTTTTTTTTCCCTTTTTTTTTTAAGTTCGATAAATAAAAAATTGGCAATGCGGCGTGGGACTCGTTTATGTATATCGATCATGATGTTGATGATGACGGAAAATGAATAGAGATTTTTTTTTTCTCGAACACATTGACTGAACTGTTATAGATCATTTTGTATTTATATGTGAGGAACATCGCGTGGTGAATATGCTCAGAGGGCATCTCACATTGAGATGAGTAACTGTCCGCTATAAATTATGCTGACATTTTGCCTCAATTTCTCTTTTTTCCTCATTTTTTATTTTATTCTGAAGATTCCTTCAATGTTGAGCTACAAAAAAATATATATAAGGGCAGGAGAGGAAATAAAAAAGCAGAGAACGAGAAAAATGAATTACCAGAAATTGTGATGTTACATATAAAATTGGATACGTGTTTCATTCATCTATATCATCCTCATGCGGCTCAACTTGCGAGAATATATGGGGGAAATATAAATTTATTTATTGTCTGACTGCTTTTAGTATCAGGATGTATGCATATCATTTTAAAGAGACGAGAGTTAGTGAGAACTGAAACTGATATTGATCCAACCTTAACAGTGATATTGAATTGATTTGAGGTTAAGGACTCGATTACAGAGTTGTTCAAATAAGTTAATAAATGTTTTTAAAATTTTAACGGTTTTCTTGAATTCAAAAAAATGTTAATAGTTTCACACCCTTAAATATAATATAAATTTAATATCTAATACTTTACGTAATTTACCAGGCAAATCCAAAACCAAACAAGTCAAAAATTGTCAAATTTAACAATACTAATCCGCTGTCACGTCCAATTATTTTCCATTTCACATAAATTATAGATTATCAAGCACTAACCGAAAATTTGATTTCTATATTAGAAATGACTATTTAGGCTGACACCTTTCCCATTATTATCACCCACCATTATCATAAATCATAATTTGTTTCCCAAAAAATATTCCATTTCAAAGTTTTAGAGCTAGGCGTGGAAAATTTGATCACCTAAAAATTTTTATCAAATATTGAAAACGGTAATGTTAGCTCTTTTTCTGATTGTTATCTCTTCCCTCCCATACATTAATATTGGTTATTATTACCATTGTCAACCAGATTGAATGTTATGATGATTTATTCATAAGCAATAATTGGATATCACCAAGCTACAAGCAGTGTTCACAAAAGACTGTAATTTAGCAATTTTCATTCAACGGTACATAGAATTTTTTGGCCACTATCAAACTAGTCATATCACTTGTCAACAGCAGACAAACCACAATGGTCTGAAATCGAAAAAAGTGTCCAAAATTTATTTAAAGTCGTGTCTTTTAAACCTCATCATTTAAATGCAGTATTATAAAACATAAACTGACGCATCTTCTGTGAAAATATCAAGCTTCCAATCGTTGTCTAACTCTGTCAATCATTAACCAAAGTCACGAAAAATTTGTTTACAAAAACACCATGAAAAAGTTTCCATAAATTTTTCCACTTTCTATTGCTTGTTCAATGTTCTAATTACTGTCAATAGCTTAATTAACATACAAATTTTATGTTAAGGCTTACAAAACATTAGCCAAATGCTTTATCATTAGGGAAAATTCATTTAAATTTTTGAAAATTTCCAAAACTTTAAACGTTCATAAGTATTGTTTCCTGTCTCCTTCCGTCTCTGAAACTCGTACAAATCGAAAGATTGAGTCTTTATTTACCTTCTAATCGTACTCTGGCAATGCCAATCGATGCCAATTTTCAGTTATTTGCAATTTAGTTTCACTTGTTTTTCCAAATTTTTCCATACAAATTTGCTTGTGCACAAAATTTTTTGAGAAACAATTTCAAATTTTTAATGAAAAATCATATTTATCCTTAATGTCATAAGCTCATATTTTCAGAGATGTATGATTAAGACATGACAAAGCTATTGACACTTTCAAAATAAAGGAAATCAACTAAAACTTTGCGACCTCTAAAGTTTACACGAAAATATAAATTTTGGACACTTTTTTTGATTTCAGACCATTGTGCAAACGTGTATTTTAACAACATGTGAAAATTGAGTTCTTTTATTATTGAATTGATTTTTGTTTTAAATGATTTGACATTAATTGTGTAAATATTTGTACATGCTGGTTTCTCCTAGTAGTTATAGGAAAAAATAATGATTGAAAAATAACGACAATTTTGAATTTGAATCGAATTTTCACATAAAATTTCAAAATATGTATTTTTGCAAGGTTTTTAAAATAATAAGCACCAAAAATCTTTCAAAAACATCCCTCATAAAAATTAGACACTCTGACACCAAAAGTTCAAAAATATCCATCACATCAAAACACCAGTAAAAAAAAAATCAACTAAAAGAAACAAGATCCATGAGAGAAATAAAGAATGATATGAATAGAATGGATGAATGAGCAAATTTTTATTTCCATAGTTGTAACTGATATGATAGGAAAGGGACGAGGAGAAAACATCGGCCAGTGGTGAATGTTAAAGCTCTTGACTTACTGCATTGAATATAGTTCGTAATAAAATCATTTCTTTCTGCTTTTGGGTAGTGAAATAAAAAAGTATATGAGTAAGATAGAAGCTTGAGAACATTACGACATAAGAATAAGAAGGAACGACGTAGAAGAAGAAGGAACAATAAAAAAAGTAAATTGAAACGCATTCATCATAAGTTGTTGTTACTTTCTTTTCGTGATACGGTGGTGGGAGAGATAACCGACTAGTGGTAGAATGGAGTAGCATATGAGTACAATTTTATAGCTTTATAAATGCTTCTACATGTAAAGCAATGAGTATAAGAGAGGCAAACTGAATTGAGTTGGATAAAACATATTTTATTTTTTCCTTCTCATTCTCCACACATGAGTGGATGTTGAGGGGGGTATCACGAATAAAACACATTAGGAAAAACCTCATGCTCTATATATATCGTAAAACCATCTCCTTTTGGACAGAGAAATATGATTTATGACACAGTTCGTCAAGATATATGCATGTAGATATAAAAAGTTAATTCAGATTTTTATCCCGCAACCGTAACTGGATGGAGAGCAAAAAAAATCATTTTTAATAAATCTCTTATGCCGCCTTAACCCCAACACATTCATTTCATATAAAGCTCATCGCTTGACTCTCGACCGAAACAATTTTATCCAATTTGTTCTTTCATTCGTTATTTTTGTTATAAAGAAAAAAAATAATGAAATTTGATTAGAATTATAATTTGTGATGAGGAAATTTTCCAGAGATTCAAACATTTTCCATGTGGGTTCTTTTTTTACTGCATATTTTTTGTAATATTTTTTTGTTCCGTGACTCCAATGAAAAATTTATTCCAGAAATTTTATCGTTTTGAGATGCTTGAGATGAACTCAACGACAACGACGACCTTTTTACTAACAAAGTGTATCAAAGCGCATCAGATTTCCATTATATGGTGCATAAAATTTGTTGTAGCTACCAATTGGGAAATATTATGATGCTTAAGGGTACAGCGATTTGTTGAAAGCATATAAAGCATTACTTCCGATTTGTTTATTTCATGCTTTGATGTTTAATCGGTGTTTTATTGCTGGATACATATTGACATTGCTTTGTGGCAATTGAGTTGGTTTCTTTATAAATTTTATTTCACGTTTTACTTGAAGTTGACATTTATTCTGTTATAAATTTGAATTTTTATTGACCGTTACATTTTTCATCTGCATAATTTTAAAGGATATTCCTGGATATTCGTTATTTAAATGCAAAGTGATGATTAAAGTAGTTAAAAAACAAATTCATGAGAATTATGTCAACCACAAAACTATTGGAAAATTAGTTATCAAACCACACCAACAGCTTACATTCAGAAAGTGTTAATGAACTCGATTTTCCTTTTTCTACTCCATTTATACATAACAATAACAATAAAAAAATATATTCCGCATGAGTAGATGTGACAAGAAATAATATTGAACATGTATGTATGGTAAATGTATCCTCAGTCCTTAGTTCCATTGCATTTGCTGTTGACTTAATCTATCGTCTCAGTTTGTACACGCGCTAATCACGACGTGTGTGTAAGTTAAAATCCTCTTTGTAAATGAGGAAAGGGGGAAAAAGATTCAAGCGACTTCATTTAACACAAAAAATTACTTCCATATTATGAAAAGAATTATTCATGCAGTGCGAAATAAAAAAGAGAAAGGTGGTGAAAAGACGACAAGCAAGGCAGAGCAAGTAAATGAAATGAGATGTGAGATGTCGATAGAGATTGGAATGAGGTAGATGAGAATATGATAAAGGAAGAGAATGAGTGTCAATTCAGGTGGAAATTTGTGAATGAGAAAAAAGTATGAAGAAGAAAAAAATTTTAAATCGGATTTTGTGACTAAAAAGAAGTCGGAAGGAAGAAGAAGAAGAAGAAGTGTCATAAAATGTAGGAATAATAATTTTTCTTCTCAATAATCCATGGATTTAAAATTTCGCTTAATTTGATTGACTTTTATCGCATTTATGACAGAATATTGTCATGACTGAATCAGCAGTAGGTGAGAAAGCTTTTTGTTATGCTTGTTAAAATCACTGACAGATTTAAATAAAGGATTATGGATTTCAATGACTTGAAAGGAATTTTTCTTACATCTATGGCATGAAGGCATAGAAATGGCAAGATTCCATATACATATTAGATTATGGATATTGTCTCATATAACCATAAATTGGTTATGATTATTTTTATGTCCCAAATCGATACACATATTAAAATTGATGTCGGTGCTTTTTCAGAATATGAATGAGGATGTGCTTAGGTAAAATTTATGCTTTCTTTGAAGAATCTTCAACTTATTTATTGAATATCGTGAGGATTATCATTGAGTGGTTAAGTTTGATGGATATTTTATATCCCAAAATATCGAGATATGTTATGGGTTATTCACAAATGACATCCTACACTATTGATGCACAGACTTGATTAAACCTAGTTTTCCGAGTAGAAAAATATATTTCTCAGCAGTAATGAATCAAAAAGGCAATTTTCGTCCAATTTAAGGTAAAAAGTGAAATTTTCCAAAGTCTGTTCCACGAGTTTGACTTCTTCCTTCCTACCTAAATTTTTGATAGATGTCATTTGAGAATGACTCATCAAATTCATTTAATACCAATTTCTATGGTTCATTTTGAATGCCAAAGGAACATTTCTTGTAGAATTAATAAATCACTGTGGGCTGATATCTCTTTGTAATGCTTGTTTAAATAACAGAAAAGCGTCCACAATCCGACATTTTTAACGTTCTTAAAGGTGAAAAAAGCTTTACTTCTTTAATTTATATCAAGGAGATTATCATGACTTTGAGGAAGCAACACATTTGTTGAGAATTTTTGATATAAGTCATGCGATTTTATGGTATTCTTGAGGCAGACATTAAGTTGAAAGATTTTATTTTATGTGTCCATCATAATGTAAATCAACGATGACAGATCTTTTCAAATTGGATTTTATTTATATTTATGAATTTTTTTATTGGCTCAAAAGCTGTTCCTGTTCAAAATAGGATTTTAATAAAATTTATTAAACTAATTAAAAACAAACAGAACTACGATTATAAAGTAAGAGCTAATTAAATACTTGGAAATAAATTTTATTAATTGCAGACGCCTTCAAGTTGGAAAATTTATTAAACTCCTTTAAAAGAAGTTAATTTGATTAATGTGGTTACCAACACAGCAACAATACACTAGTCGTTTGTGTGATAAATATTCTAACAATTTTGTTGATTGATGCGCAAAGTAAAAATAGAATTGAAGTAAATGACTGCAGAACCATCAGCATAGACTTTAATTATTTTTTATTTTCTCAAATAAACACAAAAAGTTATATCTACAACTTCAGGTAAACATCATGCTGTTGTATTCACATGGAGATTACTCATAAAATTTACATTTTCAACATTTTTCTGCTATTTGTTTAACAAATTCCACAAATATTTAAGAATCTTTAAAGCCAAACAAATGGTAAAGAATAATTGTTATTGTTTGTTCACGGTAGGTAAATTTAAGTCTGATGAAAATGATCAGACATTACTTGAAAAATTGTTAGAAATTTAATTTCATGGTGAAGAAATTTTGGACATGAACAATTTTCTCTTATTACTCCGCATAGACATTCAAAACCTCAAGTGAAAAATATGTTTTTGGAATTTCATAGATAATGAATTCAATCCTTGGATTAGAGAGAATTTTTCTATCAAGTTTTTCTTTTGCTTTGCGTTAAGGGTGTGCTAATGGTTTATCTATGAATCAACAGAGCTTTTAATCTTTTATTCTATCTATTTAGATTCTTAAAAATTGAAAAATTTAAAGCTAAAGGGGTAAGCACCTTACTACATTTTTATTAATAAAATTCAAATTAAAAAAAGTTAAAGTTAAAGTAACAAAAGAAAAAAAATTACGAAAAATCCTTTGGCTCACTCTCAATATTTATGTAAAAAAAAAATATTGTGTGATTATGAAAATGCTTGCCATATTTTCAAGTATTTCAATACTAATCCTCACAATCTGATAGTTTTTTTTTTGTGTTCATCTCGAACAAATATTTGTCAGGTATAAAGAACAATGAGAAAGGAAAAGCAATTTGTTGGGGAGTAGGATGTTGAAAATATGGTATTGCGGTAAGTAAAATAACATTCAAAAGTCAGAGAAAAGGCAAATGGTGAGAGGAAATGATGATAATGATGATAGTAGTAATTTTAAGCTTTAATCTTCATGTTGACTTACCTAGACTTACAAAAACGAATATCACAGTCGCTGATTTCAACATTTTTTCATCCATTATTATTGTTGTTGTGCTTCTTAAATACAGTCTGTTTAATTCTTGTGCTATCGCAATTTCTGCTTAATGCTTTTTCACAACAAATTTTAATTCTTTTTTCATGAAAAACTTTATTTTTTTAACTATGCCACACTGCCTTAATGCTTCATTTGTAATCCTCATTTAATACTACTACACACTAAAGATGGAAGAAACTAAAAAATGTTGAATGTTTTTTTATGTTCTGCACATTCCATGGAGAGGCATTAAGTAAGTAAGATAATATTTTGGGTTTAATTACTTTAAATTTTTATTGTAGACCATTTCAACATTCACAAATACACAAAGAGAGGCTGAGGCTCTTTTTCTAGATGATATAATTTATTTAATTTTCCTTTCTCTGATTAAGGAAATTTTCCACTTTTGAATTCAGTTGTAGATTCACTTTGTCTTTAGAATTGACTAACCTAATTTCAGAAATTCAAAGACATTAGATTCGAAAAATTCTATTTCATTACTCCTCTCCTACATAGTAACATAACCTAGTACAATCAATATTTTCCTATCTAAATGACAACTCAGTTACATTCCCAAGCACTCTCAAGCTTCCAATTCCAAGTATGAAGAGAAGTTCATTCATTTAAAGGGTCTTTAGGATTAGCAGATAATCTTCTTAGGAAGAAAAATGGCACAAAGCGAACACAGAATTCGTAATCATATCAGAAATTTCTCAGATGTTCAACGTACGCATTCATATTTTCCCACAGAATCTGAGATCTGATGTGCTTTTTGAAGAAAATGAAGATTTTCGAAAGGTTATCAGGGCTGAGTTTCCTAGACAATGTGCTCAGCTTTTTATTTATATTGAACTTCAAAGGTGCTTCAGATAGCAGTGAAATCTTGTTTCCAACGGATGCTGCTTGGTAATAAATCAAAATTTTTCTGAGGTAAGCCACAAGGAATGAGATGAGTTGGAAAATTTTGGAGGTTGGGAACTGTGAGAAATCTTGTAGCATCATCGATAATACCAAAGATACTTAGTAATAATGTCCATGCAACCCATTGTGAGAATATTTTCTGCTACCTAAGATATCCAAACTCTATCTCAAGGCCCCTTTAAACCTTACAAACTCAAATAGAATCTTTCGAATCATCAGTCCAAAGCATCATAGTCATCTACTTACAGATTACAACTGTTTTTCCTACTATCATTTAATGATGATGATCGCTCATTTAATTTCTACAAATATACATACAGACACAAGCACATATTGTTAAATATATATAAAAAAAATATATATTTTTTAAGCACACAGAGGAATAAAAAACAATTTCAGTGCCTTTTCACACACTGGTCAAATAGCAAAAGATTTATGGTCTTCATGAGAAAAATCCTTTTTCTGTTTTACACTTAAATAAACGGAAAGTTTGTCCGGAACATGTAGAAACAGCAATGAGTAAGTTCCTATTTTTTTCTTTTTTCATACACCAGCAAGAACTAATTGCCGTTCAAGACTCTTTTTTTGCTCATTGTTTACAGTACCACTATATATTTTTTTTCTAAATTCACACTTCCTTTTCAACGCACTGCCATGCTCATTTCTAATTCAATGACATCCTTTTTTTACTCTTTTATTTTCTGCTAATTGCCACATACAGATCCACTGACCATTATAAACATTATAATTATTATTATTATTTCATTCACTTGCTATTGCACAGCATAGAGGCAGGCAGTTGGTGAGATCCTTTTCTCAAACCGACCGAGAAAATTCTGTATGAGAACGCGCACATAAATTTCATTTGATATTCTGTCCGCACAAACTGTTTCGTCTTCTTCTTCTTACACTTTTTTTTATGCCTTCCTTCTCATTCACTTTTTGATCAAATGTTTCCGTCTATAAATGAATATTTCAGTAGCATAACGCAATAGTGTTGGTAAGCATTACTTCCTGCCCGGTAGTGGCAAAAAAGGGAATTTATTTTTTTTATGTGTTATGTACAGTGGAAAAAAGGTTTACGCACGCATATCTTTCAGATGCTGCCTTGAAATTTCCTCAATAATATTCCACATATATACAGGATAGAATGTGCTATTTCTGGTGCTGCTTTTTGTTTATTCACCATCAATTTCGATTGAATAGCTTTCACCTAATCAACCATTTGCTAAATTTTATCGTTTCTACTTCCTATTGTAGATCATGATTACAATCATTATCGATTGCCTCATACATAAATGATAATGATGATGATGATATGATGAGGATCCTGTGAACAGAAGAATAAATAATTATAATTAGTAATTTATAGTGGGTGTTAATATTAATAATATAAAAGGTAGCAAGGCAAAGGTATCGATCGAATAAAGAGACAGACACAGATAGAGAGCATCAAACTCATTCTTGCCTATCAAATTTAATCTAATTTTGTTATTTGCTCAAACAAGTCACAAAAATGGTTAATAGGATTTTCTGTGATTTTAATCTAATTTTATGCTTGGAAAAGTTCGATTGAAATTCGATTCGACAGAATTCATTAGACGTCGATGACACTTTTATTGGATATCTCTAAGTGTGAGATTCTCTACTAAGGTTAATGTTCTAATAAAATTTAACAAGTTTTTCCATCACCATTCTCACAGACTTAATTAAATAATTTTATTTTCGCAATAATTACATTTTGTGCCATGAATAATGAGAAGCTTTTATCAATGGAAAAAACAGAGGATGAAATGCTGTGTGTGTACTTTATTATTTCATGAAATATCCAAATTTTTGATTAGAAAATCGAGCTCCCATGAATAGAATGCATTATTGAGTGCTGTGATCTATAATTTATTTCATGTTTCTGCTTCATCAAATGCAATTTGTTTTTTGATGAACTCTATTGTTGTGTGCTATTTTTTTTTTTTTTTATTTAACAATCTATATTTTTTCGAGATATTTCTATCAATGTCAGGTATTTATGTACAATTCAAGCTTAATGCATCAATATTGGTGATTTTAGATCATTCGTTATATAGAATGATTGAAATGAAACTCTTTTGATCTTGATCAAGACTTAATTCCCTTTAAGCTCCAAACTTGCAACTTTATAAAAAAAAAAAATAAAAAAAAAATCATGAAATCTGGGAAAATCAATTCAATCCTCAATATTCAGTCCATAATCCATATCACTTTAATCTCAAGAACATCCCAAAGCTAATCTCAAAATAAGTACAGGAATTTCATCATAAAAAGCAATAATCTTCTGAATAGACTCAAGGGCATTCAGCTCAATGACAAAAAAAAATTGTCAATAAATATTGTTAAAACACTTTGATGAGATTTAAAAGTAAGGCAACAAACAAGAACACAAGTAAATACCTTAAAGGACAAAAATATGTTGAATTAAAGTGTTCCAGTGAACTTCATTTGTTTTAACTGTCAAAACAATAAGTCATTACTTCAAGCGAAACTGTAAGGTTATTTTGTTGAAACCTTGAAAGTATATGACACACACAAAAAAAGCACAAGAAGTCTGTACCAACATGAGTTTGCTAACTCAAATTAAATTTACTGAGATTCTAATTCTCATGAAGAAAATACTTGGAAAATACTTGTTGACAAAATGCTGAAACTTTGGAATGAAAATTAATAATAATGCATCATAGCGAAATAGCCTTTAGGGTTGATAAGTCAAAAGAACGTAGGATGAACTTGACAAACTGATATTGGAGCTTTTATGCCATAACTAGAAGCTTTTAACTGAATTAATAAATAAAAACTTAGAGAAAGAGATCTAAAATGAATACTGATGTCTAGTTGATGTTAAAAAGATAGCTGGAGTCATAAACTCAAATATACTCAAAGAATAATACAAAAACTTTATCTAAGAATTGAAATTCTTTAAATCAAACTGCATGCAAAAGTACTTTAACAAATTTGCTTTTAAATACATAACAAAATAAAATCTCATTACGAATAGAAACGATTTAGAAAATTCAGAACTTATTGTGCTGCTTAAACAAAAGACACAAAAAAAAACTTTGTCTTTTCTGAATCAGATGAAAAAATAAAATTCCATAAACTTAAAATTTGATGAAGTTTTCATCTCAGATCTGACTTTTTGAACAACTTGAAAAATGTTCCCAAGTCTTACCTTCTTAAAAAATAAATAAAATAAAATAAATTTGAAAATATAGGAAAAATCCTTAAAAGCTTTTCTAGTTGTTGAAATATCTATATTTAGGTGGAGCTAAGCTTGTCACAGAGCTCTTTCCTTCCTTTATAAATTTCAAATTTTATTTCAAGACTTTCTTTTTTTTGTGTTGTTTTTTTTACAAATTTGATTAACTTCCGCTTTTTGTCCTCGAAAACTTTTTGTTCTTTGAACTTAGAATCAAAATAGATTACAGAATGGCGATGAAAGGAATTGTTTGTAATTAGATGATTCTCGGAAATATGAGACTTTGCTTTATATTTTGCTGATGTGAATAATTCAAGTTCGACAGACATATCGAAAGTCTAGGGGTATTCAGATATGCATATGAACAGAGTCCGTCCCAAAATCGTCCCAAACAAAACTAACACTATCAAAATTTTCCATTGTTTCTGGTATAAAAAGTTTTGATGGTGTTAGTAAATTTTTAAAATTTAACGGTCATTTTTTAATATGACCTCATATATGGGCCTCGCCGTTTTTTTAAGGATTTTTGCTCCAACGGATAAAAAATATTTGAATTTTGTCCAAAAAATTATTTCTCAAAAAACTCATTTATTCATGGTTTTAATACGATTTTTATGATTTTAGGATATTAATAATGTGAATGTGATCATATTAAGAATACTTTTGCAGCTCAAACATCAATAATAAGTGGGCAATTCTTTAGATCGTTGGATTTTTTGAAAATTCAAAAAAATGATCCGTGTTCCTTAAAAAATTAATTGCAAGAATTATCCAATTTAACATAATAAATACTTTATGCAATCTAGCTAAACATCTTTATTTTCAGTTAATGTTTCATTATCAATATTCTAATTAAAGCAAATATTGTTCATTAAGCTAAATTTCCAATTTTAAAAAATAATTTTTTCGTGGATTTTGCATTTCGTTGCTCTTACTTAATTTCATTTTTCACAAAAATTAATAAATTAAAGATATTAACAAGTTGTCAAGGAACAAAAATCATAAATAGTGATATAAAGAGGAATCATATTTCGACTAGTGCAAGAAAGAAACCGTCTAAGTATGTAGAAATACTTAAATTTTGATTCAAAGTTTGTCAAAATAATTTTTTCCAAAAATTAAGTAAGAGCAACGGACATAAAAATGAAAATATCACATTAATTAAAGTGTTTTATCAAGTCTAGATAGGTATAAAGGCTCCAAAATATAGAGATACGTGATATCCAATGGCTAAAATTACACAAAAAGGAGTCAATTTTAAGAAAAATGTCTTTTTGTGAAAATTTTCATCCAAAGAATTGCCCAAGTGATATTTTATTATTTTAAAATTTAACACACAAACCTCTCATTAAAAAAATTCAAATAAAAAAAATCCGTTGGAAAAAAATAAATCTATTTTCCGTTTATAACTTTTAATCAAAGCTTTAATTGTTGAGTTTTTACAACTCGTTTGATAGACAAAGAAAATTTCTAATTAAAAAAATACATTTCATAATATTCAAATTGAAATTCGACGAAATATGATGAAATTTAGAAAAATACCTCAAAATTGTTCGTGAGTGACGCTTATTAAAATTGATTTTTTAAGAAAACTAAGTAACTTCAGAGTTTGAAATATACATCAAAAGATAGGGATTTTTATTCTATATTAGAAAAAATAACTTTGAAATTTGGTTCATTTAAGTGGAAAATGAAAAATAGGAAAAACAAAGCGTCACTCACGAACAATTTTTTTTCGGCGAAGCCCATATATATTGCATATTTATATTAAATATGAAAATTAAAAATTCAAAAAAATACGGTACGCTATTTCTTGAATTTCATAACTTTTTTGAATTTTTTATAATTTATTTGGCTTTATTGCAGTCCTAAATCATAAATTTAATCATTTTCTTTAATAAATTCTTTATTAAATTGGTTAAATTTTAGTTTAAAGTTTTTTGAGTTTTTAAAAAAGGGGTGTTTAACTTCAAATTTTGTATGGCAAACAGACAAAAGTTTCACTTTTGTACTTTTATCGGAAAACTGTAACGGTCACAAGTCTCGAATTTTTTACATCAGATATTTTGATTTTAGAATCAAAAGTTTTTTTAAAGTATATTTAGGAGTCAGAAAAAACTAACTGAATGACTCAGTTACTCTGAATAGACCCTAAACTTAATCAATCAAAATATTTTCTACATTCCTGTATAGCTTGGAATCAAGTTGTTTTTCTCGTACATTCAATTCTTCTTTCTTTTCGCCATTCGTCAATATTTTTCTACTTCTTATCCTACCTGAGTTAATTCTCGTTTTATAGCGAAATAATTCTCGGTAAATATTTCATTTTTATTAATTTTTCATCTTGAATGAGTCCTTAATTATGAAAAAGAAACATTTAGCCATACCCTTCCTTGAATTTTGAGTTATTATAATGAATATTTATTACTTGCTACTTGCTATATATATACGAAAATATTGTGTATATTATCAGAAAAATAAATTTGTTTTTATTTGCACTCAATTAATTTTTCCATCTTTTTTTTTTTTTTTTGAGAGAAAATAAAAGCCAACTTGATGGGAGGAAAAAAAAGTTGAACGACTTCTTTGAAGGATTTTTTTTTTAAAGGAAGAAATGCAGCCACATGAAAATTTTAAATGCTTAATGAAGCGAATGTGGATTGTTTGAAAAAATTTTCATGGAACAATTCCTGAGAAATTTAATGCTAAGTGGTTTGTGCTAAAATTTTGTTGCTGTGGTAATCTTTTCTTAAGGATGAAATATTTTTGGTGGGTTGGAGAACGACGAATAATCTGGGAAAGTCTTTTAGAAATTCCAGGCTAATTTTATAGCATTTTTAATTAGTAATTAAATTTTTTGAAATTTAACGGTCATTTTGGATTTAAATTTTCGTTTTTCAAATTTCATTGTTTAAGACCTTATTCTCAATTCTGATCAAAATTCATTTGAATTTCACCAAATTACACTTCAAAAAGGCAGCAACATACAGATACACTAGTTCCCCATCTACCACAAAAAAAGAAATATTCCACAAAACGTTCAATTCCAAAACAATTTACCCAACTTTCCTCAACATACATCTATTAAGTATATATCCTCTTATTTCAGGCTCCCAGAGTCACACAAAAGTTCTTTATTATAATAGAAAGAACAATTTCTTCCATGTGTCATTCACTAAATACTGAATATTTCCACCTTTTTTATTTTCATCATATTCAGTCCATTCAAATAAAACGCACATGACATACAAAATGAGAAGAACCGAGAAAGAAAAAAAAAGGCGATCCAAAGTTAACGAGAGGAAATAAAACTTTTTTTTCCCTCAAACCGGTGGAATTAATTTTATTTCCTCAAGAATAAATGCTAAGTATTTTCACAAGAATACGAAAACTTTCCGATTACATTATTTTCTTGTTCCACCTTTTCTTTCATCAAGTCAGTCTCCGGTCTCAAGATAAACAGGAATAAATTCACTTTTCTAATTCAATGTCAAGCACTTCACCACATTCATCCAGTTCTTGTATTCATCTTCTTGAAGACAGCAAAAATAAATTTATTTATTTGCATTTCCTTTATTGTTCCAAGTGAGAATAGGAACCAAATGAAATAATTGTGTTAATAGACAATAGACATAAAGAAGCAAATTTTTTTTATATTTCTTCGAGATTCCTTCTTGCCACTGTGTGTGCTTTTAATGGGAAAAGTTTATTTTATTTTCTTACTTCTTTTGTTACCACTTCAAGTCTTTCCGTTCCTTCATCTCTCAATCTTATTTTACGGATTTGGCAACGACAAAAAAAAAAGAAAATATTTTTTTTTTTTTATCACTTACTAGCCAGAACAGAAGGAACTTAATTTCTTCTTTATATTCTATTAATTCTTATTCCGATTTTAATTTTTACGTCTGATTCCGATACCGTCGTAAGAATAACTGACAATGTGAGAGGAAAATTTTCGATTATTTTTTGCCTTTTCCTCGATTTTATTATTTTGTGTACTCCTTGCCTATAACATGATACTGATGATTTTGAAAGAGAGGAACTGACTTAAATTTGAGAGAGAAATATTCAAAATTGAGAGCATGCATGACTCTCACACAGGAGAAAAAGGCGGAAATTTACCGTTTTTCAATTTTTCTTAAACTTTTTCCCACACTCATTTCCACTGTCGACTCATATCCTCTTTACTGCCACTGCTACTGCTACTATTCATCCAATAAACTGTTTTCTGTCGTTCAGCCATATGAGAAGCTCCTTTTTTTATTTTCTTCATACTGTTGATGAATGAATGACTTTCACTTTCCATTCATTGTCAGGCACAATACGCTGTGTATTTCTGGAGGGATATAAACTATATTACATAACCTTTATACACTGACTGCTTTCTTTCCTTACAATCTCTCATTTTTTTATTTTTTTAAATTTATATGCAAGGATTTTGAAGGATTTGTCCTCAACTTTTGTTTTC
This sequence comes from Chironomus striatipennis, assembly GCA_026123125.1. Taxonomy (NCBI): domain Eukaryota; kingdom Metazoa; phylum Arthropoda; class Insecta; order Diptera; family Chironomidae; genus Chironomus; species Chironomus striatipennis. The sequence goes on from CM047394.1 coordinate 39,796,364, forward strand.
TTTCCTATTTTTTTCGTTTTTTATATTGCACAACTGCTGCCGTCGATGTTCGTTCACTTTAACCATCATCTCACACATGTGTACATGATTGACCAAGAAAGTTAATGTGCTTTATCATCAACAGAAATGTAATGTATGTGAAGAGATTTATAAATAAGATTTTTATGTTGTGTATTATGAATTGGATTGGATTGAATGGGATGGGATGGAGGTTGTAATTCAAGTGATAAATGAAGGAATGAAGAAAAATGTCATTAAACTTTGCAATATCCTTAATATTGTGAGTCAGCAATATTAAAGGCAGGTCGAGATTTTTCAATTTTAAAATTGATTTTTATTTTAGGGGCCGTTCACTTATTATGTAACGCTAAATTTCGGGTTTTAACCCCCTTCCCTCCTCCTGCGTAACGTTTTTAACAAAAGAATCAAGTGAGAGAACAATAGTCCGTAACAAACTCTCAGACCCCCCCTCCTCCCTCGGAGCATTACGTAATAAGTGAACGACACCTTAGGATTGCTGTGTAATAGGTTTTGTAACGGATTAATAATATTCAATTTTAGTTCAAAAAACTTTAAATTTGGAAATTTATGAAGTTTTCTTTTAATCTCCAAAAACCGTTAAAACTAAAATTTTCCAAAAATTTAAAAAAAAAATCAAAATTACTAGGGTAAATGATTTTAAAATTTGCCCACCTTTGAAATTTGCCCACTTTTTTAAAAATTTAAAATTCAAGTATCTCAAAAAGTACTCATTTCTGATGACACATTCTTCACAAGTTTTGTGTAAGTTTACTGTAAGAATGATATTGCACTGTTTTTAAGAGTCTAGAGCCACTGGCAAAATCAATATCTACAAAAATAAAAATCCCATACAAAATGGATATTGAATCAAAACTCAATTTTAAAGTACAATGACTGATTGTACCAAAAATTTTGTTAACAAATTTTTAAGATCAACCATCAAATGAATTAAAAAAATCAGTTCTAAGTCACAAAAGTCTCTAGAACTGCTTAAATTCGAACGTTTATTTTTAACCTTTGAAATTTGCCCAAAATTTTACGAAAAATTTTGAAATTTGCCCACTTTTTTGCATAGTATGTATTGGAAATTTTGTTTTAAAAATGGATTGTTTACAGTCAAAATTCAAATATTTGAAGCCTGAAATGCATCCAACGTCATTAAGAAGCTCATGGAGAGTATCAAAATATTATATTCAATTTAGAAAATTCAAGATTTAATCAAATTTGGCTCTGAAATATCAACAAAATTTTGCAAAATATACAGACTTTTAGGAATAATCAGTGGATGAATTAAACTAATGGATTTGTGGATGATCGTCAATTTATTTAGAATTTTTATGTTTTAAAGAAATAATAAATAAAGTTTGATAAAAAAAACAGACTAAACGAAGTTTTTGAGATTTGTATAATGTTTGAAAACTTGGAGCTCATTTGTCATAAAATCTGGCTTCTTGCTTGACATTCATATTCTTAAATTTATTGACTAATATTTTTGAGATTATTGATGTTGAATTCTATGTATTTTTTTCGTGATTTGATCCAATTATGCTTGAGGAAGTAATATTCGTGTCAAAACTTGAAATTCAGGAGGTCTTTCCAGAAAACTCATTGATTTTTAGTCCAAAATATTTAATTAAATTGTTTGTTTACATTGAAATTCGACCAAAAATTGTCAAAGTTTACTGTTTAAAACATGGGCAAATTTTAAAGATTTTTTGGGCAAATTTTAAAATTTTCTGGGCAAATTTCAAAATTTGAAAATAAAATGCAAAATTCTCGGAAATGAAGCAGCGCAGCTTTACTTTTTTAATCAAAAATTAAAATTCATATGTTTCTTGAGATTTTTACACCAATTTCAAAGTTTCAATCTCAATCATTAAAGAGATTGAAGCAAATCAAAGTTTCAAAAGTGAAATTGGGCAAATTTCAAAATCATTTACCCTACCATTCAGATTCAAATTTTGTAAAACCGTTAGGGTAAATGATTTTGAAATTTGCACAAAATTTTTCTTGACAACTTTGTTTGCTTGAAACTCAGCAATGGCTTAGTTTTAAGGCTCGTAAATGGTTTCAAAATCGAGTAGAATATAAATACTTTTAATTCTGACTTCATGTTGAAAACTTTATCAAGTACAGGAGGAGTTATCAATCATTCAATTTCAAATGTTGAAATTTGCATAGAAAATGTTAAAAATTGCACAAAAAAATGTTGAAATTTGCACACTTTTTTGATAGCAAGCCATGACAATTTTCAAATGTTTTTTGTAAACAAATAATTATTTTTTAATTGTTGAATGAAGAAATAGTGCAAAACAACGTCCAAAATTTATCTTTTAAGGTCTCAAATATATCTATTCGATTTTTAACATCACTGTCCACTGTTATATTAGAATGAAATTGTCAACAAATTGTAAATATAAGGTTTTGTGCTTAACATGGCTTAATTCAAGGCTTTCAAGTATCCTGTCAAATCTTCAAATAGCTGAAATTCAAGATTCGTTGTCCCTTTACAAAAATGCATCAACAATCGATTCAAATTAATTTCTTGCACCGATTTTCTCCTTCTGTTAGTTACGACTAATTAAATAAAGAAATGAAATACTTTTTTAAATCCAACACATTCAATTTATTTATTTTTTTCAACCCAAAATAAAAGATCCACAAATTTTTTTTTAAAAAAAATGCTTTAATTCAAGAATTAACTCCAATAGCTTTAAAATGGTCGTTTCCGAAAAGTTCTTGCTTTTTTGAACTCCATTATGTTTTGATTTTCAGCTAAATACGTTTCTTGAATGATTTTTTGACTTTTTGGAACATCCAAGTTATCAGCATTCTTCATTTTAGGCATAGAATAATTAAATTTTAATTAAAAATAATTCATGTTTACATGAAATTTTCAAGTGATTCCTACGATGAAACAGTGTGCAAATTTCAACATTTCACGAAAATTTTGTGCAAATTTCAACATTCAAAATCAACAATTATAAAAATTGATTTTTTAAGCACTTCCATTTGTTTTATTGGAAGTGAAGTATTTTGATTATATCAAGCAATACATGATCTGCATTTTTTGGTACGAAATTTTTAAATTAAGCTGTTTTGTACACTTTAAAACTTTATCACAAAAAATGTTTGATTTTGTATGGGATTTCAATCTTAAGAATTTTTCAGCTTCCTGTTTCTTTTAGAAGACTCAAAGTGATACAGAAACATGTGTACAGTAATTGTACACATGTTTTGTGAAGAAAGTGAAAACAGAAATTCATATTTTGAACGATTTTTTAATTTTTCGTTTTTTAAAAAGTGTGCAAATTTCAACATTGTGCAAATTTCAAAATCATTTACCCTATAAATTCAAATTTCAAAAAAAACGTTGCAAATTCAGTAGAATATCTTCAATATCACAAAAATAAGCCCCATAAGATCTTATTAATACTCTCAATGAAATGCCCTTTAAAAATATCATAGAATACGAAACCGACATCAAATTGATAGATAGGATATAGATATGTGTAAATGACATTGAAAGAAAAGTTTTATTTATTGAGAAATCTCAAGCACAATACAATATTCCACATGCTCAATATGGAAGAGCTCCTTTGGGAATAAAAACCATTGAACCGAAAAGTATGAGAAAAGTCAAGAAAAACTTTTATATTGATGCTCATTTAAGGCTTATACATCCTATAAATGTTTATTGGATATTGACTCTGAAGCTAATTATGCTACTTGAAGGCTGATAAAGGATCATCATTCATTTTTAAGTGAATTTCCTAAAGCAATTAACCTTAAATTGATAGATCTTATAAATTTTGCTCTATTTCATTAATGGAAAAAACGAGTAACTAAATATTTATAAACACCTATAAACGTAGATAAACTTTATTACATTCTTGGAAGGAGGACTGATTTAGTATTGAAATCAACACCCTATTTGTAAAAAGTTATATTAATTAAATTATAAGGAGATGTGAGCACAGTCTTGAGTTTCGTACTCTGAAACTCTATTTTTAGATGGAAAATATGAATCCTTAAAGGTGTAACTTGAAGTTCAAAGTATTATTATGTGAAACTCAAGTGAAACTACAGTTTTAGGATAAAATTTTCATTACCCTGTTTTTACGTTATAAGCCAGTGGCTTATTTGAGAAAAAAAGTTCACAAAATCTCGAAAAAAGGCTTATTAACGAGTAGTGGCTTATTAACGAAATGTAAACAAAGAAAGAAAAATCAAAAATTTTCATGGAAATCATGAAAAATTTTAAAACTTTTCTATCATAAACGATTTCAAATGTTGCAATAAGTCATTTAAAACCGAAAAAATATTTTTATCATGCTTAATTAATAGTATTTTGGTAGTGGCTTATTAACGGATATAAAAAACTTTTTAGGTTCAAATTTCTTTAACAAGCCAGTGGCTTAGTAACGAGTAGTGGCTTATAACGTAAAAACAGGGTACTTGAAGGTTTTTTGGGAGGAAACTGAAGCATCCCTAGTAACCAAAATCGACCTAATGTATTCCATTCATGTTCCTAAGGAAGGTCAATGTAATACATATGGAATACTTTGGTTATATGGGATGTGATATGCTTTATCTAAATCTCATAAATGAGCCATCAAAACTTTCGTGGATTATTATCCATACTCACTTTTAAGCATTTACAAATGTCAGCATTTATTTCCAATTAAATACAGACGACAACTTCTCAGAATCTTTCGTAAAATTATTGAATAAAAAATAAATCAACAATCAGCAACATAAACAGACGCTTTCCATCATAATCGCTCAATTTTTTTGGATGATATAATGCAAGATTGAATTTATTCAGTGCCATTTATGACATGAAAAAATTTATGTAAAGTGGCCACTTGAAGGAAATTGAATTTTCTCTCTCTTTGACATTATTATCGAATTTATGCTGATGCCAGCCATGATTCGTATTTGTTGATATCTAGTCATCTTTATACTTGATTTTGTCTGTGATTATTATTCTTTTTACTGTTTTCTATTTTTTCATGATAATTGAGTTGGTTTTTTTTTGTTGATGAGCATCTTGTTCCTTACTAGTGCCATCTAGGATTTAAATTCAACACTTTAAGTAGAATAGATTCAGTAGATTTAGTCCTTAAAAGCTATAAGAAGATTCTCAAAATTTCATCCCTCATCCCACAAAAAATTCAAAACCAACTACTGAACAGCAGGCAGAATATGATGAAAACATTGTATTACATCAAAAAGCATTTAAATTCTTTCGAGTGATTAATAGACGGGTTGTTATCCTTCATAAATCCTTTTAAAGCATGCAATTTACGAAAACATCAGAATATTTTTTCAAATATTAAAAATTTCTTCTTACTTCACGTCCTGTGCTGTGCTGTAAAAAAAGACTATAAGTTGTGCTTACTGTATGAATTTGAATTTTAATTCTAAAATTTATTTTTTAATTTCATTTGAGACAAATCAGAGCTGTAAAACATCCTTATGCCTAATATAATGTTTATCATTCACTAATGCTTATCTTTAGCCTGCAATCGAGCAATTCGTTCCATTCTTTCATGATCATAGCTGCTATGAAGCAACAAACCCATAAGACCAGATCGAGATGCCATTGCCTGTTTGATTTGTCGTTCTTGCTCAACTAATTCGTCCATTTTCATCCATTGTCTAACTCTTTCGAGATCTATTTCAGCACGTCTAATTTTTTCCCAGCAATAATGTTTAAAGCATGATTTTTTTGGTGCACGACAAAATTCTCCAGTCAATTCAAAAACATTTTTTGTTAATGGTGATCCACAAACATCAGTCTCTGTTACTTTTGGATCTTTACTGTGCTCGGGACATAAAACTCTCAAGCGTTTGCAGTAAGTCTTATTGACAGCATTATAAAAATCACAAAACATGGAATTTCCTTCGATTCTCGTCTTGAAAATACTTCCAAAACTTGCTTGACTTTCGTACTTATTAAAACATCGTTCCATATGCCTTATTGCAGTTCTTGCGTGAATTTCATGTCCACAAGTTACACAATACATGCTTGATTCATCTTCTATGTCAACGTCCTTATCTTTAGAATTTTCTTCCAATGTACATTGTTTGGCTGTTTCAACAATCAAGTCTAATTCACGATGTCTTTTGTCTAGTTCCATTAATGTTGCTCTTACAATCTGTTGTTTGGCTCGATTCTTTTCTAATGCTTTTTTGTTTTGATCTGTTGCGATACTTGGAGTAGACCATTCTTGAATCCTGTTTAATAGGAAGAAATGTAGTCATTATAAACAGCTATAAAATGTCAGAAGTTCTAGAACTTACCTAGTTGGTAGAATTTGGAATATTCTGTTACTGGCAAGCTTCATTCCACAAATATCAGAACAATATTTTGATTGTGGACGTGCTGTATATCTACATTCAGGACCTAAGCAATGTCGTGGACCTTCTAATGCTGGATTAATGACTAATTCTGGCGTCACTGATCGCTTTCGTTTTTTAATCCTTCCTTCTTTGATCTTTTTGTCCTTTTTCTTTAACTGATATGAACTCTGTCTCTTTTCACATTTTCCTTTCTTCCCCATCATTTTGGATCTACATCCTTCGCAATTTCCACATCTTGCATCCTTGTCCTTTTTCTTTTTTGGAATGTCCTAATTAGAAAATAATAAATAAAGTTAAATTGTCACTTTTATTATATTTGATTGACTTACTGATGACTGAGTAGCATTATGTGAGGTTGATTGTTGGCTTGTTGCTGGTTTGAAAACTGTCTTTAATGTTGGATCATCAGCTTTACATCGATCACAATAGTATTTTTTAATACTTTTAGATTCCTTCTCACTAATTCCAATACAATCTCCATGATACCATTCTTCACAGAAATCACAGCATATCATGAATCCGGGTTTTGAGGAACGACAGATACAGTAAGCAACATTTTCTTCCTTTAATATTGTCGCAATTTTACTCTTTCTTTCAGGCAAATTGAATTCTTTAGCTATTTCTTCTTTCTGTGGATGTAAAATAGTGAGTTATGATTCAACTAAGACTAATAAAAACTAACTTACCGTCTTAAATTTCCTAGAATCCATGATTATTTATTTTTTAATTTTAACAAATTTTGATGTTTACATTTAATGTTCTGGCCAACAAATTACTTTATGGTCGCCGGATTCGTCGCATACTATTCAACTGAGCTACAAATCTTAAAACAGGTAATTATCAACCATTACAAAACTTTTAGGATTAACAATATTATTGAATTGAGAATTTTGTAATGAACAAATAAACAATAAAAGTTTAATACCTGAATTCTCATTTTGTGCTGCTCGGTACTAAGATTTTTGATCTTTAAAATTCAAATTTTGATTTTCCGTTAAATTTTACATACCAAATTTCCGTTATAAATACTTAATTTTTACTAAAATCAAATCTTAGTAAGCTATGTATAGCAAATAAATGTCAAGTGTTTCTCGGTCTTTCGTTGCTCAGTCAGTGTATTCTGAAACAATTTGATAAATTGTGTAAAAACAAAACATTTTAAATTTAATAACTTAAAGGAAGATAAGGATCAAAACTAAGCAATAATGACAAAGAATCCAGGATTTATTAGTCGATGGCTAGTCACAATTGTGATGGTACCGTCTCTTGCATGTAAGATCCCAAAAATTCCACAGTTGAATGCATAATAATTTGCGATTTATTAATAAACTTTTGCAGTGATTCATGTTGGATGGAAGAAATTACAGGATATGGACACATTAGTTAAACCTGAAGAAAGAAAGGATTTATATCCACATCAAGCATTATACCACATGATGGAAGAGAGAGTTAAGAAGTTTATGCATAATACAGATTAATTAAAATTTATTATTAATAGATCTCTTAATGTTTCTGAACTGATTGCTGTATTTAGTTATTATATTATGTAAATAAAGATTTTTCGACCTGGAAACTTTTAATTGTTTAATAAATACGAATAAATACCTAAACTGGATGATTCTCAGTCAAAACTTTTCAATATAAATCAACGGTGGAATAAAATTTAAATTATTAGTTGCTCTAAATTATTTTAACAGTGTACTTCTTTTATTCATCGTCTTCTATTATTCACTTTTGTAAATTTACGAAATATCTAGTTTTCAGCGTAGAAATTGTTAATTAAAACAATTTCCCAGCTAGTATATATCATGGATTTTCATTCAATAATAAATGCAGCGAAGCAAAATGTCGCAGATCCAAATAATCGGGTAAATTTAATGTCACCTAATTAAACTTTCTAATTTATCATTATGTCCCATATGTTTTGTGCATTATAGAATAGCAATTATTATAAAACAAAGTTTGAAGCACCAAAAAAGACGACTAAGGAGAAAAAATTGACATCCGGAATTAAGAAATTTCTTGAAAGGCAAAAAATTGAGGAAGAAGAGAAGATTCGTGAAGCTCATGAGAAAAAAATGGAACTACTGGCACGTCGTGATCCAAAGGAACAGCGAAAAATCGAGAAAACATTAAAGGTCATTAAATCCAGCAAGAAATTTTATACAGGAGATAAAGAATTGGATGAGAACACAACAATTACATTAGAGAATAGTATAGCTGACGATGACGATTATGGCTTTGAAAATTCAGCTAGTGAAGCAATATATAAGAAGTTAATGGAACAGTACAAAAAAATGCCAACTGTCGAGGACAAATGTGATAAATTCCTTAATCCCAAGAAATACAAAAATGGTGTTAAAAAACCAGAAGTAAATAATGATGAAAATGGAGATGAATATCATATTAAAAGTGGTCATCGACAAAGGGTATCGAAAATTCAAAGTTCAGGCAACAATCAGCCTGCAGTTAGTAAAAAATCTCAGCCATCACAATCATCATCCACAAGTTCATCAAAAAGCTCACCACCTGTTAGCTCCACTAGTACAACAAAGTACGAAAGTGCAAAGAGTAGCAATCAGCCAGTAGAAAAGCCTAAACCTAAAATTAGGGCAGCACCAATTGTTAATTTTGAACAGCTACTTAAACTTGCTGAACAGAAGCAACATGAGGATATTGTAATTGAGATGCCTTCAAAAAAAAAGGAACCGGAAAGATTATTAACAATGAAAGAGAAGAAGGAACTGGAAGAGCTTGAAGCTGCTAGAAAAGGCAAGCTTAAAGGAAATGGAACAATTCCAAAAATACCAAAATTAGGTGCAATACCAAGACTTAGTGATTCATCGTCGTCAACTAAACAGGATCGAAATAATAATAGTGATAAAACGCCTCAAAAATTGCCATCAAATGACAAGAGATTTGAGAAAAATGGCAAATCAATTCCTTTAAAATCATCTGCAAGTCCACCGTCGTCTGGTTCAAAACTTCGTGATGCTTTAGTTAGAAAGGAAGAAAGATCCTCAAATTCATCACCAATATCATCAAAAGTTCAACAGAAGCAACAAGTGCCACAATCGTCATCAAAAACTCCACTTAATGGAAGTAGTGTGAAACCAAAAGAATCTAATTCAAAAAGCAGTATGCCAAGTAGCTCAAAAATGCCACCTCCAATGTCGAAAAGTGGAAGTTCTAGTGCAATGAATGGAAAAGTTGATAAATCTCGATTGGGAATGACTTCAAAAGAGCCACAAAAGTCGAGAGATTTTCCACCTAAAGACTTGATGCGATCAAGAGAATTCCCACCTAGAGACTTAATGAGAACTCGTGAATTTCCTCCAAAAGACGTTAGACGATTTAAAGAGCCTCCACGTGGTATGAGAATGCCTCAAAAACCAGTCAAACGTAAGTATATTATTGTTTAAATTAGTCTATGCATTTTTTTCATGTAGCTTCAAGTTAGTCATTTTGGACTTTAAAAAATTAAATTTCTAACGAATATTTCAAATTTGAATTTTCTTTAGAAAATTGATATTTTTAATTTAACAGATTTTTTGAATTTAAAAATTCTAAAGTTCAAAATTTGAACTTGGTTTTTAAAATTGTGAAAACCGTTAATATTTGAATCTTAAAAGACAGTTAAGTTGCATAGCTTATAAAAATACTCAAAAGACATTCTCATTGAAGCAATTTCTAATTATTATTTAATTTATTAAATTTCTCATATGTAGGTCGCATAGAAGACGAGGACTCAGATTCAGAATATGACTCAGAAATGGATGATTTCATTGATGATGATGACGTAGATAATGATTATTCGAGTGAAATTCAGAAAATATTTGGATATGATAAATCGAGGTAATTTGGATATAAAGCATATATATCTTAAGGCAAATTGTCTATTGATAAAATTTACATCTTTTTTTAGGTATCGTGATGAAGACTTTGACGACCGAGAAATGGAATCTGATTATAGAACAGTCATGCGAGAAGAATTAATAAGTAAAAAATTAGGTTTGCAGGAGGATCTAGAGGACATGAGAATGGAGGCTGAGGAAAAGAAAAGGAAAGAAATGATGAAAAAAAAGAGGAGAAAAAATTAGAATTAAGAATTAAATAGAAATAGAAAAAAGTTTTAAGCTTCAAAAGTTGAATTTTTTTTAAAGACATTGGGACCACTTTATGTTATGCATGCCTCTTTTTACCATTATTTAATTATTATTATTATATATTATTACGATAACAGTGATTTTATATGAATTATTTTAATAATTTAAATTTGATTTTTTTGAAATAAAGTTTAACATTAATGAAATAGATTTTAATACAGCATAAATATCCAATACTAGATTAATTAATTACTTTCCATCAGTCGTTATTTTCTGCAATTGATTAACAATCTCTTCATTGATCTCGTCAGCATCAGGTATTTCTAATTGTACCCACGAATCTTTTGTACTTTGTAGCTTATCATCACAAATTGGACAATTCTTTTTGCCTTCATTCCATTGCTCTATACATGGTGCACAGAAACTATGAAGGCATGACAGAATTACGTCAGGCTTACGTTCTAGACAAATTATACATTCATCAAGATAATCGTCATCAGATTCATTAAATGTAAATTTTGGATCATTGTTGAGCTGATTGAGTATGCTGGATGGATAGAAATTTGCTGGACTGGAACTAGCTGATCGTTGTCGTTCTTCAATTGCCTCAATAGCTTCAAGATTAGTAACCATTGTGTTGAAAATGTGAAGGAACTGCTTTAAATTTATCATCTTAATATTTGATATCTTCCTTGATTCTGGATTTATCGATACGCAAGCAATTTTAATTGTTGCCTTCCACAAAAAATGAAACTGATCTGAGCCTTTATTTATCGCAAACACTAACTGATTGCCATCCTTATCAATACATTTTCTAGATAATTCATTTAACTCATCTATGCTGTCCTTAAAATTTTCATATGTTAAGTCGTTGAGGTCCGAGAAAATCTTTGAATGCTTCTTTATTTGAAATTGAATTGTGTCAATTGTATCTGGAATGAAGTCTTTACATGCTGATGTTTGAGATTGTCCCATTTTGTTCACAAATTTGCGATTCCTATTCTAAAAATATATTTTTTTTTTTTCACTTCTATCAAATTACGTTCTTCTAAATATCAGCACAGCAAGGTAAACAATCTGTATAGAAAATTATTCGTAAAACTAATGTATGGAATAGAACTGAAATAAAAAAAAATTAGACAGTCCATGAAACACATACACAACAAGTCACAAAAAAAAAGAGATGCAGAACAAAAGTTTATGTTAAAAACCTTTTTTGATGTTTTTATGGTTTATTCATGTAATTTTAACACAATTTTTTAATAGATACTTTTAAACGTATATCCATATACTTATTGTGGTCCACGAGATCCACGACCGAATCCACCACGCTGTAAATAACAAATTTAATGATTAATAATGAAAAATTTGATAGAATTTATTGACTTACCAATTCAATATCGCCAGCACCAGCACCAACATCTGCTTTCTTGTCTGATGAAGTTCCTGGAGCTCTACGGTAAGCTTGACGATCTTCTCCTGATTTTTGACCTTCTTGTCTTGGTGCTGCGCGTGGACGAGCTGTATCTGAACGTGTTGTACGCTTCAATGTTGATGGAACGATTTCTGGTGGCAAGTGAAGGTATTGTCTAAGATATTCAATTCCTTCATTTGTAAGGTACCTAAAAAAAGAAGTCATAAATCACTTACTAATGTTATATCCACTAAATAAAAAGTTATTAATACTTACCAGTAGTAATGTCTCCATGCAAATTGTTCCTTAACAAGATTTCTTGACTTAAGTGACTGCATAGTTTTGATGACATGAAGATTTGGTACGGTCTCAAGTTCTGGATGACTTGGAGCATGGAAATCCTTTTGGGCTACAAGAACTCCTTCTTTGAAGAGGTGTTCATAGATTGCCACCTTATGAGCTTTTGGCATAAACATGATGATTGCTAAAATTGTCAAAAGAATACAAATTATAAGGTTAGATGGGAATTTTTGATGACTTTCAGCTTAATTTAATAGTTTTGATCACTTTAAATGCATATTCTTATGGATACATTGTGTCAAGCTCTGAATATTACTTAGATGTTATATAAAATGCAGTAGAATTAACAAATTTTTAATTGTACACAAATTTCATAGAAAATATTTTTTTTGCACAAAATTGATTGTTTTCATCTCAATTTTTTTCATGTTTCTGGACATTTAAGGACCAAATTTCATGTTTACACTAATTATGCAATAGTTATGCACAATATTTCACAAAAGAATCTGCATTTTAAGCCGTTTAAAACATTAAAAACTCACTTTATTTAATAATGAATATCTTCACGTTTTGATATTCTGAGGGGAAAAGAACGAGTTTGCGTCAAGTGTCCGAAAATTTCAAATTTTTTTTAACCGTTAGGTTTTGTTTTTTAAGCAGAGTGACATGAAGATGATTATGGAGCTAGTTTTCTCTAATCTAAAGATTTGGAATAAATAAAATCCACATTTTACAATCAACATTTCAATGCTTACTACATGCCGTACATATGTAGCAATTAAAAACACAATAATTTAACTAGATATGCCTCTACCTCATACTTTATTAACAACTTTTTTGATCTAATTATAATAATAATAATAATAATTTGACATAAATCATAAGAAAAAAACTTTTACATTCAAGTATGCAAAATAATTGTCCAGCACTTTCAAAAATACATAATTACAGTAATAAATAATAATAATAAAAAATCGATAGAAATAAATAGGAAAAAAAAAAAATTGAGCTACCGATCCTCACTCTGTGATAAGTATAACTTTTTTTTTTCATTATTATATTCTCAGCTTTCTAATTGATGATAACGCACTAAAACTAACAATTTCTTCAACAATTGTGTTGTATTTGTCGACAAACTGTATCATGATTCATTAGTCACTTGATTTCTGACGATAACTTAAAATCAAGTTTTGTAAATCCGATAAAGAATTTTCAGTCTGCAAAAAAAAAATAAAATAATTAGAAATAGTAAAATTTTGACACCTGCTTGCCACACCTTCTTTAACAATTCTATTGTTGATTGAATGACTTCTTGCCATTTAAGCATTTCCGTAAAATGAAGTTTCTCTTGTAGTTTAATTAGTTTCATCCATTCACCTGTGTTTTTGGGTGGCGTTGATTGACTAAAAAAATTTAAAGATTTAAAAAAATTAAATCTTGAGATTAAATATAAATCCAAGGATTTAATCTAAATCAACCTGATAATATCTGCTGTATCGTTATCATCAATTCTCCATAATTTAACATAAAGTATCACATTAAAGGAAATTAGAGTGACTAAAAGAAATATCACGATCCACGAGAGCCTTTCTTGTCGCTTATTAACATGTTTAATTGGTTCCTTTATTCTGCTATCAATTTGACTAACGTCGTGTACACCAGCATGCCGTGTCGTTAATTGTGTATCCTCTTTACTAATTTGTTTAATTGGAAGTGATGTTTGAATGTTACTATTTGGCAGTATTTGATTCGGATGGCTAACACTCTTTCTTGTTCTCCTTTTTGCCTTTGCTTTTGGCATATTATATTCCTGCATTAATGCTTGCGATAACGAATCATAAAAATCCTCTAATCCTATCCATGTGTTTTTTTCGATAAAGCCTTTAACGACTCCCCACACCGACTGAAAAAAGGAGAGACATAAAAAATAAAATAAAATGTTTCCGTTTTGAGCTTATTAAATTAAGGAATTTGAAAGTTTACCTTTTTATATTTAATTTGAGCGTGAACAGACATGACAGTGGCATCGTCAAACGTTCGTTTCATACAATAATGCAGCAACACATAGAAGGAATCAGCATATGGAATTCCTTTAATAAAGAAAATCAATAATTAACATGGAAATGTGAATTGAAGCACATTTTTAGCATACCTGCATTTTCAGATGTAGCATCAATTGAATACAAAAGTCCCTGCTTACTACACGATCTCATAATTTGTGTTTCTGTCACATGTGATTGCTTTGGACCAATTACTTGTGTTATAGCAACAGTTAATGTCTGAATTCTCTTCTTACTTCCATCTTCTTGATCTTCCCATTCACCTTGAACTAAATTCGTAGTTCTTCTCATTTTATGGAACTCAGAAAAGAACTTTGACTTGTCAAATAACAAACTAAATACAGTTTCAATATTTAATGGCAATATTGTATGCACCAACTGCCTTCCTTCGTGCATAGAATTACATTCGGCATCATTTATAAAATTATCCATTTTACTTGCTGCTTCCGAATCACTGGAGCTATCTGACATATCAGTTGGCAACAATTCGGGATTTATAATCGTTGATTGTACATCAATTGACGAATTTTTCTCACAAAATTCTTTGGCAATAGGTTGATTTGACAATGAGGATGATGAGGAAGATTTTTTTAATTTTTTCAATTCCTTTTTGGATTTGACAGGAGGTTCGTCGTTGGTTAATTTATTATTTGATGATGATGATGAGATTTTTGCTTCTATCTCTTCTGAGACACTATCTGCTGAGTTTTGATTCTCACGCTCCTCGAAATTTGTTGGATCTATATAATCTTCATCATCTGTGGTTAAGCCAAGCTGTTCTCCGTAACACGTATGGACCTAGAGATGTTTTAATCTTAATTTAATTTAGATTTTATGAATTCATTATTTTGAAGCAGATTTTAACGATATTTTCAAATTCAAATTTTTTAAATTTTTGAACCTAAATTTAACGATCTTTTTGAATTCAATTTTTTTTAAAATTTTTGAACTTAAATTTAACGATCTTTCTGAATTCAATTTTTTTTAAATTTTTTTTTTAACTTAAATTAACCGATCTTTCTGAATTCAAATTTAACATAAAATTCAAATCATTAAATTCCGTTACATTTTAAAATTTTTCAAAAAAATGTTAAAAACCATTACAAATTCCAAGACAGTCGATTTTATCATTAAAATGTGCTTGGTTTATCGCTTCGTGTAACTAGTATGATTCATTACTTTATCAAGCATTCAATGACAATGAAACATATATCTGATAATAATGAAGACTACTAAAATAAAATATAAAGTAAAGTAAGATTACCCATTGCCACAATTCTTGGCGTTCATAACTTTTATCCATCAATGCATTCTGCCATATGCGAAATAACATCAAATATGCTTTATCGCGTGATGTAAATGAAGTCAAAAAATGCTTTTCTGTCTCAGTGGTAAGAAGAATTGCATTTGGAATGACTTTTGCGACTTTTTCTTTACCTATTTATTATTTTTTTTTTTATGTACAATGTACAACAACAAATGAGAGACATAAAATTACAAGAATCAGACTTGATATAGCTATTAAATGTGATTATAATTAATTATTAATGCTATTTACACGCTCTACAAAGCAACTAATGAAAGTCAAGGTCAAGTTTTCTTGTTCTCATTACCATCAATAATCAAGTATAAATAGCTTTTAATAATTATAATTATCACAAGTCTTCGAACTCAACTCACTGATTGATTTCACATCTTTCCATTTTAATACAAATCTTGTCTCGTACACAATAATATTTGCATGAAAACACACATAATTTTGAGATACATAAAGACGACCATGAACCAAAATGTCCTTTTGAATTGCACATGAATAATCTTAGTCCGCAAAGTGATTTTTTTTTTTTTTATTTTATGAAAAAAATTTTTTTGCATGAAATGAAAACATAAAAAGGAAGAGTGTTAGTTACCTTCTTTTAATATTTTTTTTTTTTTTTTCTGTAAAAACTTATGTTGCGCGCTTCTGACAGTGACAATAACTAAACTTTAATTTTTTTTATGTGATGAGTAACACATGAAAGGTACAAAATCCAAAAAAAGTATGATTATACACAAAAAAGTTAGGTGCTTGACTGACGATTTTTACTCAATTTGTAGATGATATTGTAGTGCAGGAATGAATGCACAAAATTATTGATTTTGAATAAAATTGCATCACATTGAACAAAAATGCTCTTCTGCTCTTTTTTTTTTAAGTTCCTCAAAACCTTATTTCAAATCAAATCGTTCGATGGATGAACGAACTTTAAGTGAATTATTTTATATTTTATGTATTTTTTTTTTGTGGGTCTTGATAAAAAAGTAATGATAAAAAATTTTGTTATCACATTTAATACTAGCAAGTCCAATAATATATGTACACTACAGTTAAAGAGTTTTACAAACACCTGAACAAATTATTATTTTTTATTTTTTTTTTTTTTTGTCACAAACACGAAGCTGATTCACATAAGTTTTTTTTTTTAATTCTAAACTAAACTTTGAGTCATGTAGAACTTACCGACAAGTAAACGTTCATCCTCGGGAATACTGAATAGTTTTTTAAAGTCATCTGAACGGGATTTATAGGATGGATAAATGACATTATACCAATTCTTCTTTTTGGCCTTTTCAGCTAATGTTGAGCTTGGTCTTTTAATATCTTTTAAATCATCTTGTGATTTACTCGTTTCTGGTGATGCACTTGTGTCTGTTGTCGCCGTTGATGTTGTTGACTGACGCATGTCCTTAATCATATTTTTTTTTTCATAATTATAATATTATTTCAATGTTAAATTTATGAGTGAGATTATTACATTTTTTTATGAATTTGTTAATCAAAATGCAAGGCAAGTGAGCGAGAAAAAAAGAGAGAAAATTGAAACAATTTTGTTAATATTTATGAGGAAACATACAAAATGAATGTAAATGTTTTTTGATAACTACAAAATGAATGTTTTAATATGCTAACTATGTACATAATCATTTCGTTTCCTTTTTTTGGTATATGCTTGCGCATATTTCTTAAATTTTGCTAAACATAGCATGAAGTATAGAGTAAGGTAAGTTATATGACTAAATAGCACGAAAGAGCTAAATGTATGTAAACAGCTAGCTTTTAATGACATGAATAAGTTTTTTTTTAAAGGAAATAATTTTGAAACCCGTAAAGTGCTCATATCACATACATTATTACTGTATGTATCATTAATATTCTAGTTAGTTTAAATAATAATCCCCATTGATGTAATCGACACAAGGCAAACAGTATAATTTTTATTTTTAACTTACCAAGTCGAGATTATCATTAGACACATCACTTTTGTCACGCTTATGCTGTAGTGGCTGCTGTTGTTGCTTTTTTGGACTTGGAGATCGTTTAATGGATGTTAATGAGATCGCTTGATTGAATACATCTTGAGATGATGAAATGAGATCATCTACTGATTTTTTCCTGCTCAATTGACGTTGACGTCGTCGTCGAATGTTGAATTTCCGGAAGAATTTAATCGTTTTTGGATGTAATAGTTCAAAAGGCAATTTGAAGAAAATGTCAAAAAAGTTAAAGATGAATAAAGCCACTTTTATACACTTAATTTGGAACTGATTAGCCAATTTGTGCACTTAATACTACTTTATGGTACTTGGTTGGACATGAAAAAAGTGACAACAAATAAGTTTTAATACATTTTTTTTTTGCAAATAAATTTCTTATAAATTTGAATGAAAATATAAAGGTGCAGTGTCTTAAAAAGCATGTAACAAATAAAACCTGTGTATTTCTGCGCTTTTCGATGATTTCCACTTCATTAAATAACTTACATATAGTCTTTCTTACTAAAATTCATGCAATTCAAGATTTTCTATATTTTCTACTTTTTAGCGCATTTTTTGAAACTTGTTTTCACTATGATTATACTACGTCTACTTGAGTCTGAAAGTTAAATGTGTTTTAAAAATCTTAAAAATGTATTTAAACACTTTAATTCATAAATTTTTAATTTTACGAAAATTTCACAAAAAATGTAAACAAACTGCAACTTTAAGTAAAAGAAATTTTGAATTTTTTTGAACTGTTGACTTTTGAATTTCTTTTGACCGTTATTTAATTTAATATTGGAATAATTTTTTTAAAATTTAATACTTTCTATACAAAAAAATTGTACCTCGCTTCCTAACCGCTGTTGCAAAAATGCGCTGTAATCCATCGATATACAATACAAGGACTTTTGAAATTTTTTCACAAGTCAATTATACAGAACGAAAATTTACGGTTCGCAAATTTTATGATAAAAAAATAACAACTTTAAAATTTCAATGATTATAACAGAAATGTGCATTTAATGCTTCTTCATTAATTTAATCTTTTAATCTTTTTCATTAATTGACAATGTTATAATCATGTTTTCATTGATAAATTAACAAATCATCATGAATTTCACATTTTTCAACTTTACCGAAATTTTTATCAACGGTCAAATAAGATTCAAATTTTTGAAAAAGTTTCTGTTTTTTATAAAACTATTAACCGACAAAACGTTGATTTTTTTTCTCAATCATTTAATTAATCAAAAAACACAGGAAGGATGTCACAATTTAACTATTTAAACGACATGAGTAAGCAATTAAACCTCGACGGAGAGTTGAAGAATCAAATAAAGCCAAGATGGCAGCGAAAAATGGAGAATTCAATAAATAATTCTTCCATAATGAACAATTCAAAATTATCAATTTCATATAATACATCATACGTCTCAGGTCTTGGAAATACAACGATTAATAAGACACCAAATAAACAGACTCATGCAGAAAATGCATCAAAAAGGAGGACACCAAATGATAAGAAATCGCCAGGTATGTAACGTCTTTTTTGCAGCCATTGTTTCCTATTGTCCTTTATTCTATTCCATTTTCTATGTATTTGTGTCATACAGGACGAAAAACACCAACACCGAATAAGAACAAGACACCAACAGGAAAGTGCGGTGATCGCTTTATACCAAATCGTGGAGCCACAAATTTTGAGCTTGGAAATTTTCTGATTAAGCAGGAACAACAGAAGCAACAAGATAGCAATAATGAGAATTCTGATAATAACATCCAGAAATCACCAAATGAAAAGATTCGAGCCATTTCTGAAGCTTTACATGGTGTTGATATTACAAAAAAGAGAATTTTGGCTTATCAGACAAAAGCACCAGCACCTCCTGAAGATCATCTTAATCCATTACGTGTTGTTTACTCAATTAAAACACCAATGTCCATGAAAAGTGGAAGTCGATACATTCCAACAAATCCAGAGAGAATTTTGGATGCTCCTGATATCATTAATGACTATTATTTAAATCTTCTTGACTGGAGTTCTGATAATATTGTAACTGTAGCACTTGGACAGAGTGTTTATTTATGGAATGCTGGCACTGGAAATATTGAAATTCTATTTGAGAATCAAGGTGCTGATCATACATGTGCATTATCATGGATTGAGGAAGGACAGACACTTGCTGTTGGCAATAGCAATGGAGCAGTTGAATTATGGGATTGTGTAAAGATGAAAAGATTGC
Organism: Chironomus striatipennis; assembly: GCA_026123125.1. NCBI lineage: Eukaryota > Metazoa > Arthropoda > Insecta > Diptera > Chironomidae > Chironomus > Chironomus striatipennis. The sequence continues at coordinate 39,816,177 of CM047394.1, forward strand.
GTGTAATGAATGGACATTCAGCACGTGTTGGATCTTTAAGTTGGAATTCATGGCTTATTTCTAGTGGCTCTCGAGATGGAAATATCATTCATCATGATGTACGATCTCGAGATCATCAAGTAGGTACATCAAATGGACATTCACAAGAAATTTGTGGATTAAAGTGGTCATTAGATAAGAAGTTCTTAGCAAGTGGTGGTAATGATAATATAGTTAATGTTTGGGCAGCAGAAGGATCTTCTGGAACAAATTCTACACCATTGCATGTATTAAATGAACATCAAGCAGCAGTTCGAGCACTAGCATGGTCACCATGGCAATCAAATGTATTAGCAAGTGGAGGAGGAACAGCTGATAGATGCATCAAATTCTGGAATGTTAATAATGGCAGTTGTACAAATACAGTCGATACAAAGTCACAAGTCTGCTCGATTCTGTTTTCAAGAAATTATAAAGAAATCATTTCAGCACATGGATATGCCAATAATCAATTAACAGTCTGGAAATATCCATCAATGGTTAAACAAGTTGATCTCACTGGACATACACAAAGAGTCCTTCAATTGGCTATGTCACCTGATGGAAGTACTGTAATGAGTGCTGGAGCTGACGAAACATTAAGATTATGGAAATGCTTTGCAGAAGATCCGACAATTAAGACTAAAAAATCTGCCGTAAAAGAAAAGACAAGTTTCCTGACTAAACAAAACATTCGTTAATGACTGTTAGCTTAATTACTTTTGTATTTTTTTGTAGCTTAACTCATTTTTAATTGTTAGCACTTTATTTTTTTATTATTATTTTATGTGAACACTGTTAGTTTTGGATATGAACCTGAACAATTGGAATATTATTGAATAGTTCCAGCTGAAATTCGAGTAATTAAGAAGATATAATTATTTTATTTGTGCTTAATATTTTGTTTATTGTGAATTTTTACAAATAAAGAAACAGTCATTCACTCAAGCTTACAATTTTGTTGTGGAATTATTTGGAATGAAGTCAAAAGTTGTGCTAATCCATAAAATAAAATTAATATTAAGACAGTCGATTCCATTATAATGAAATGTGATAAAGATGCTCCAATGTCAAGCCATGATCCTTTATTTTTGACTAGAAATAGGAAATTGAGGCACATGACATCGCAAATCATTAGCATGAGGATGAAAACTTTTTTAGTATCAACTCTTAATGATAAGTTAATGGCTCGATAACAGCATGATAATAAATTTATAGGAATTGAAAGTTTAAAGAGGATTAAAGTCATCATTAAGAATGGTGAAAATACCACGACAAGACATCTAACCCAGTTTGGATCGAAAGAACTGATTGTTGCCATATTTCCAGTTCCAAAAAATGATATCAGCAAGTACAGCATCTGTGAATTAAGAAATTGTTGAATTAGTGATCGATTTAATTTTAATCCACGGATTAATTTTAAATCCAATCGTTTAATCACTTACAAAAACTAAAATACATCGAATATCGTTGTAATCTACTTCTCGACGTCGACTATCAGGAAGTTTTTCAAAACTAAAGTCTTTGACCTGCTTCATTCTTCTAAATATTATAAGTTCCATTTCTACCCAGCTATATAAATGCACAAAATATGAAATAAGGAACAATGGCTCATAAGATGTGGACATTAAGATGTAGCACAAACTAAATCCATTGCCAACTAATTTCAACTTGATTTCCATATTTAAAGGTCCAAAAATGATTAATACTGGTGATAAAAGAAGCATCCATGAAATTAATTGTTGAATTGGCAATAAAGCATTTCCAGCTTCTAAGTAAAATATCAAGTATAGAATAAATAATCCTCCACTAAAAAGTAATGCAGTCTGAATGATGCTGATTTTGCAGGATCGTCTCAAGTAAACATAGTCCATTGACCTGAATATCCAAAATATCGTTCCTAATGCCCTGTGTAGAGGCAAATTTTTATTATTAGAATTAAGACACAAATTTTTAGATTTTACTTACAGAAGAATCGAATTCTTATTTTCCTTGTCGACTACTTTGAGCAATGGAAATATCCCTAAACAGACAGCAGATGAGAAATACTTTAATGTCTTTAATTTTGGTTCCATTTTCTTCCTTAATGCATAAGCAGTTATTGTTCCAGAATAAATCAGCAATATTAAGCTTAGAATTTTACGTTCAAAAAATGAGTAAACTAGAAGTTCAGCAAAAACTATGCAAGTCACAGCAATCAATATGTAGTTCTTATTAGTAATGAAATTTTGCAAGATCTTGTCTTCATTGTTTGAAAATACAAACATCCATACGACGATTGGCAGAAGAAAGTATCCAATAACAATAATTGGAGAATGTTGAAGAACATTATAAGTAATAACGAGAACTGCTAATGTTATTCCATACTGCAAAGCGCTGGTTTTAAGCTTAACATTCAAACTTCCTTTAATTACGTATTGATAAAGCAAAACAATCCATCCAGTCATAGTCAATGTCAATGATATTAATAAGTCAGTTTTGTAATACATTTGATAAAAATCTATAGCTTCATAGATTAGTTTAATCATTTCGTGTGTCTTAACAATCTAGAATTAAAAATAGGTAACGGTCAAAAAATATTTGAAAAAAAAACGTTAAAAAATTTTGAATTGAAAATTTCCGTTAAAAACTGATAACTTACAATATCGTCATAATCCTTCAGTGTAAATGACAATCGAATCTGTTCATCAAGAAAATTAATCTCGTCTTCAATCTTTCGTTCCCTTACATTAAATGAGAAGTGAAATGTCTTTTTCAGTGACTGTTCATGTAGTTTGTGGTACATGTTATAGAGCTGATAAGCATTATTAGAAAATGCATTGGCAAGATACGTTTTGCTGACATTTGGATACATATAAGGAAGCTTTCCAAAATTATTTGTTGGAACTGCACTCCCTATTAATGTAGACATCAAAGGAGCAGCATCTGCTTGCTGAATATCATAACGTGGAATTTCAATTCCATCAATATTAACAAATTTTCTGGTCATAAAGTCTTCTTTGGCATATTTCCAATAGTTAATTCCTCTTCCAAAAGCTATAAATGGTGTTTCTGTTTCATGTTTATGTCCTGCACCATGAGAACCACGATTTGTCATTCCATGATCAGATGTGAATATAAATGCTGTATTTTCATCATCAAATTTTTCTTCAAACAGCTTAATAATCTCGCCAACTCCAGAATCCATAAATTTGAGATTTTCAGTGTATCTTTCTGAATATGGCTTATGAATATGACCTGATGTAAAATAATTTTGTTATAAATGAGAAATTAGTCAATCTTAAAGATATAACAACCTGAAGTGTCCATTCCTAATAAATGCAGGAAAAATACTATTTTGTCTTCTTGTTTTAATTCCTCGATCTTCTCTGTGTCACTTAGAAATTCTTTAACTTTATCAAAAACCCATTTATCAAGGTGTTGTGTCTGTGCACTTTCGCTAAATTCCTCATCTTTTGATTCATAGCAATTTGCTACAACACGATCAGTTCCTTTTGAAAATATTGGAACAATGTCAGGAGAACCAAATGCATAAGTTCTCTGGAAATAATCATATTAATGCTTGATAACTTTTAGAGCATCAAACTTACTCGACTTCTATTAAAAACGGAATCAAATTCAACAGCATTTTCTTTCCAGCCTTTAAACAATGCAGATGGATCCTCGTATACTCCAGCTATTAAAGCAACATGACCAGGACGTGATTCTGTTGGGACGTGTGTATGAGAAATGCCAATAATTCCTCGATTAAGTAAAATATTTTTAATATTTGGCGTTCTATCGCAATTCTGTTGAAAGAATGATTCTGCTCTTAATCCATCGCTAACAATCAATACCAGCCTTTTAGCTGGTGGATTATCAAGTTCTTTTAGTGGCTGTAATCCTTGCACAATTATACTACGAAAATAAATGTAGAAAACACTCAATAAAAATAAAATGTGAATAAAAACCGCACAAACAATTAGTAATTTCATGATTTTCTTGGATCGGTTGAAGTATATCTAGTTAATTGACTGTTTTACATGGTAATCACACTACTTAATTAATTATTTAACAAGAAAAAAAGCATTTTTAATAAATGACTAAATTTTTTGTTTTTAATTTTAAATCGTTCAGTAAATTTTTCAGTTCAATTAATTTCAGTTCAAAAATTCAAATTTCCTTTTGTTCGTTAAATTTTGGATAAAAATATAGGAATTTTATTAAAATTAATTATTTAAAGGATATAATGTGCATGTTCCCAATAAAAGTATGTATATAATATAAAATGCAATTAACTTTTGATTCTTCATTCAGTGCTTTCAGCTTTCTTAGTAGATTTTAATTGAAGTTCTCTTTTGTAAATTGTTGCAAGAGATTTTGCAGCAGCATAAATCATATCTCGTCGATCAATGGATGTATATGTCTTATGCCATTCATAATGTGGTACTTCAAGATTTTGAGCCATAATACTTCCAACAGTTACACTAAATCCAGTTTCTTTCTTATCATAATCACTTGGAGTGTCGGATTGCATGATTTGGATCATTTCAAATGGAATTGGGGTCATTTGAGTAAACAGCTTGATAGTGATATTATGTCGCGAATCCGAAAGTAAAAGCATACCAAGATCATACCAATGAGTGTCGGAAACTTCCAACAAGAAATTCTCAACTGACAAAATGACTTTATCAATAAATGAATCATTAAGTCTCAACTGATTAATCCGTTCCTTAGCTGACAATTCAGCACTCTGAAATCCAATAGGTTGGGCAGCAATTGTCTTTGCCTGACTTCCTTTACCATAAATTGTCGCCTTCTTAAAAATTTCTTGAAATGCTTCTCTTACTGGATCAATTTTGTCTTCATTATTGCTTGATACAACGACTTCTATATCACCACCGCTGAACAATATGCCACTCATTTGTGGATCTAAAGTTACGACGACTTTTTGGACACTGTCTTTTGCAATTTCCATACTGCTTTTTAATGAATCTTTCATCCATCCATATAAAACTGAATTCTTGACTCCTTCTGTTATTGGATTTAATGCTTGTGCTATATCTTGCATTTGTATAGCTGGCAAATCATCCTTTTTCTCTTCACTTTCTCCTTTATTTTCATCGCTTTGTTTGTCATATTGAAGTGAGTCATCTTGTGGAGGAATTGCGGCTTGAAACTTACTTCCTGTCGTCTCTTTTACTTCTTTTTGCTGTTGTAGAACAAAGCTTGGCAGTTCTGTTGGTGGAGCAACTGTAGATATCTTGGATTTATCACTTTTATCACTCATTTTTCTGAATTATTTATTTTTTTTTGAGGTTTTTATTACGTTTTGTTTTTTTTCTGTGTTTTCGTCTGTTCATTTAATTGACAGTTCATTTCATTTTCAGTTTGTTTATTACCGCACTATGGGGCAAAATTAAAAAAAAGTGGGAGTTCACTTTGAAAAAGGGACTTTTCCGAACCACAACTTTTTAGTGATTGTTTCTTATAGAGGACATAAAAACTAACTTACATGCCAAATTTCAGGTCATTTGGTGCTGTTTCATTGATTTTAGAGCGGTTTGAAGTTGAAAAACAGCGAAAAATCAGATTTTTTCATGTCATATTCAAACTGAAAGTTGCGCATGAAAATTAAAGCTAATGAAAAACGGTTTTCAGTCTCTAATAGCAGTATATAAGAGCTTTATTTTGATATGCCACAAGACTTATAACTTTTTAGTTTTGGTACCGCTACAGCAAGAATTGTATGAAAATTCATGGAAAAAAACTTCAAACGTGCCGCAAGTGTCTAGATCGCCGAGTAGGGGGGATAAACCATATATCACCATGTAGCTTCCTATATATTCTAGTTTCCAAAAATGTATAAACTTTTGGCTGAACATATGCCCCAGAAAAAAGTTATTCGCGTTTTTGTGAGGAGTGGATTATTTACAGCAAAACCAATTTTTTGTTAAAAATTTTTAATAAAAATGTAAATTTAATTGTTTTTGGAGTATTTCTATCAATAATAATATTTAAAAGTAAGTTGTGAAGAAAGTTTTTCAAAAGTCAAAAATTCTCCGAGATATAGGGTATATTTGTTTTTCCTGCGACTTGGCACCTTTATGTCATTACTCAAATGACTACTGCTCCTACATAACCAATATTTTTTATTTTTGTTTTCGGATTATTATAGCTTAATACAGTACCTTTCTAAGAATATATAATACTTAGTAGTTAGACTTCATCTTGGTCATGAACAAGGCTGTTGATTTGACCTAACTTGACTGACATAAAGTGAAAAAATGTGATTTTTAAAAAATAACACTTTGAATGAAAAATTAACTGCATTGGTTTTTGGTTTTTATGTTGATTTATGTTATTTATGACCGCAGAATCTCAAAAATTGAGATTTGAGTACTTTTTTAGCACCTCAGGTAAAATTATGTACAGGACCTAAAAAAGTTTATTCCAAATCTATTAATTTCAGTTTAAAAACATTTTTAAGACTTTTTGATAGATAATTAATATTTGAGGTAATTTAAGTCAAAAAACATTGATATTTAGGTAATTTGTGCTGAAAATTTTCAGTTTTTAATAATCTGTTTGAGGAAGGTCATTTTTTGGTCACAATCAATCCACTCTTGTGGCATATGTAACCAACTTTACTACAAGTATTATACATCATTTTTAAAGATATTATATTCAGCTAGCAATATCCACAAAACAGAATCCGAAAATATTGATCCACAAAAAGTTACATCCATTTGAGTGATCAATAGGGCATAAAAACCTTCATTCAGCATAGGTAAAAATACAAAAACTTAAAATTTTAGACCAAATCTCAACAAAAAGTGTTGAAAATTTATTTAAACATTGTTATAAGCACTAAAAAGCGTTCAAACATCATATTTGGGTTGAAATTTTAGTTTTTCATATTTTTTATCTATGCTGTATGAAGGTTTTGATGCCCTATTGATCACTCAAATGGCTGTAACTTTTTTTGTGGATCAATATTTTCAGTTCTGTTTTCAGATATTGCTAGCTGAATATAATATCTTTAAAATGATGTATAATACTTGTAGTAAAGTTGGTTACATATGCCAAGAGTGGGATTGATTGTGACCAAAAATGACCTTCTCAAACAGATTATTAAAAACTGAAATTTACTACAGCACAAATTACTAAATATCAATGTTTTTGACTTAAATTACCTCAAATATTAATTATCTATCAAAAAAAGTCTTAAAATGTTTTTAAACTGAAATTAATAGATTTGGAATAAACTTTTAGGGTCCTGTACATAATTCTTACCTGAGTGTTGCTAAAAAATTGCTCAAATCTCAATTTTTGAGATTCTGCGGTCATCATAATCAACATAAATCAACATAAAAACCAAAACCAATGCATAATTTTTTCATTCAAAGTGTTATTTTTAAAAATCACATTTTTCACTTATGGCGTCAGTCAAGTTAGGTCAAAATCAACAGCCTTGTTCATGACCAAGATGAAGTCTAACTACTAAGTATTATATATTCTTAGAAGAAAATGGTACTGTATTAAGCTATAATAATCGAAACAAAAAATAAAAAAATATTAAGTTATGTAGAGCAGTAGTCATTTGAGTAATGACATAAGGTGCCAAGTCGCAGGAAAACAAATATACCCCATATCTCGGAGAATTTTGACTTTTTGAAAAACTTTCTTTCAACAATCTTACTTTTGTAAAATATTATTATTGATAGAAAAACACCAAAAACAATTCAATTTGTTTGTATTAAAAAAATTTTAAGAAAAATTGGTTTTGCCAAAATAATCCACTCTCACAAAAACGCGAATAACTATTTTTTCTGGGGCATATGTTCATGTGTTTATACATTTTTGAAACTAGAATATAAAGGGCTACATGGTGATATGTGGTTTATCCCCCTACTCGGCGATCTAGACACTTGCTGCACGTTTGAAGTTTTTTTCCATGAATTTTCATACAATTGCTTGCTGTAGCTGTACCAAAACTAAAGTTATAAGTCTTGTGGCATATCAAAATAAAGCTCTTATATTGCACTGCTGTATTAGAGACTGAAAACCGTTTTTTCATTAGCTTTAATTTTCATGCGCAACTTTCAGTTTGAATATGACATGAAAAATCTGATTTTTCGCTGTTTTTCAACTTCAAACCGCTCTAAAATCAATGAAACATTTTAAAATGACCTGAAATTTGGCATGTAAGTTAGTTTTTATGTCCTCTATAAGAAACAATCACTAAAAAGTTGTGGTTCGGAAAAGTCCCTTTTTCAAAGTGAACTCCCACTTTTTTTTAATTTTGCCCCATAGTGTACCGTCGTCTTCAACTTGTTTGCAGGCATAAAAAGCATAAATATGGAAAAATATATGCAGGAAGCATTAAGGGAAGCAAAGAAAGCACTTGATGTGTTCAATGAAGTTCCAGTTGGCTGTGTTTTTGTATATAATGATGAAATCATTGCTCGTGGACATAATCTTGTGAATTTAACTAAGAATCCAACAAGACATGCCGAATGTTAGTATCTCAATTGTTCTTATGCCTTTAAAATTATTAATAAAACTTTATTATCAACAGTTGTATGCATAGACGAAGTTCTTAACTATTGCAAGACTAATCAGCTGGATTTCAATGATGTATTTGAAGAAATTATAGTCGTAGTCAGCGTGGAGCCGTGTGTTATGTGTATGAGTGCTTTATATGATCTTAAAATCAAAGAAATTTATTATGGATGTAAAAATGATAGATTTGGAGGATCAACTGTTGTAGATGTTGCTAATTTAGTTAAAACAGACACGAAACTTGCTGGAGGAATTAATGATAAAGAAGCTATGGATTTATTAAAGCAGTTTTATGCTACCGGGAATCCATTAGCTCCGGTCAGTGCCAAACCAGTTAACGGATAAAAATTATTCAAATTTTCAAATTAAAGGGGATTAAAACTATGAAAAAATATGTAAACAAAAAGGGCAATCGATTAAAAACATTCAAGAATTATAAAATTAATTAAAAGTGAATTATGAGCTCAAATAAGCTACAATTTTTGAAGCCTGACGATTCAGATGACTTATTTGCAACAGAACGAGAAAGTCAAAATGTAGAAGCAACAACTACTTTTGTATTTAATGCCAATAAAAGTTTAACACTTCAAGCACAACGAGAAAAATTGCCGATTAGAAAAAGAAGAAATGATATTTTATATTGTCTTGAGAATTATCAGACATTAGTGTTATGTGGTGAGACTGGATCTGGAAAATCAACTCAAATATGCCAATATCTTTATGAACAAGGATATCATTCAAAAGGAATCATTGGAATTACCCAACCACGACGAATTAGTGCCTTAACATTAGCACAGCGTGTTGCTGAAGAGATGGGTCAAGTATTTGGCGATGAAGTTGGTGTATCAGCAAGATTCTTAAGCAAATATAATGAAAACACAAAGATTAAGTTTATGACAGAAGGAATATTGATTAGAGAAATGTACGCAAATCCATTATTGTCAGAATATTCAGTCATTATGATTGATGAAGCTCATGAAAGGAACTTAATAACGGATTGCATCTTAGGTCTCATAAAAAAGATTGCAAAGAAACGAGACAACTTAAAAATCATCATTTCTTCTGCAACAATGGATTCTGATTTATTTTACGACTTTTTCAATTTCCGTTCTAAAGCAAATCCAAAAGATACAGCAATAAGATTGTCTGTTGAAGGAAGAATGTATGAGAATCAAATATTTTATTTGAATGAACCATGTCCTGATTATGTTAAGGCTACAGTTGATACAGTAATGAAGATTCACCATAAAGAACCACTTGGAGACATTCTAGCATTTTTGACAGGACAAGAAGAAATAACACAAGCAATAAGGATGTTGAGGGATCATATGGAAATAGCAAATATTAGTGAGGAGGAATTAAAACCGTTACCAATGCATGGACAACTAACTCATCATGATCAATTAAGAGTCTTCTTTCATACACCAAAAAATTCAAGGAAAGTCATTTTCGCAACAAATATTGCAGAGACATCAGTAACAATTCCAAATATTTCTTATGTCATTGATTGTGGATTTATTAAATTAAATTGGTATATGGCTGATTTACAAATCAACATGCTCGTTGTATGTCCAATATCACAAGCTTGTAGTCGTCAAAGAACTGGACGTGCTGGAAGAATTAGAAATGGCAAAGTATACAGACTTTATACACAAGAAGCTTATCAAAATTTATCTACAATAACACCACCTGAAATGAGACGTGCTGATTTGTCTACAACAATTTTGACATTAAAGGCATTAGGGATTGACAATATTCTTCGATTTAATTTTCCATCACCACCGCCTGCAAAAAATATGCTTGCATCTATAGAACTTTTATATGCCATTAATGCAATTGACAGTAATGGAAATTTGACAAATGATGGATTTATTATGGCTGAATTACCTTTACTTCCAATGCATTCTAAAATGTTATTAGCATCAAAAGAAATGGGTTGTAGTGATGAAATTTTATCAATTATTGCCATGCTTCAAGTTCAACAGATTTTCTCAAGTCCTAAATCAGGTCAAGGATCAATTACAGCACGTCGTCAAAGAAGAAATTTTGAAGTAGCTGAAGGTGATCTTATAACTTATTTAAATGTCTATCAAGCATTTGTGGCTAATGGATGTACAAAAGAGTTTTGTGGACAATATTGCATGCTGTACAGACATTTGAAGAGAGTTGTGGAAATTAGAAATCAATTGGCATCGATGCTGACTAAACAATTCAACTTTAAGTTAGTAAAATGCAAAGGAGACATCAATTTAATCAGACGAGCAATTTGTGCTGGTCTTTTTCCATTTGCTGCTTATCTACATCATTCTGGATCTTATCGAATGGTTCGAGGCGATACTGAAGTTCATATTCATCCAACATCATGCCTTTATACAGAAGTTCAACCTTCGTGGATTGTTTTTAATGAAGTCATTCAAACAACAAAATTATTTGTGAGAGACATAACTGTGATAGAATCTTCTTGGCTTCTTGAACTTGCTGAACATTATTATCATAAAGCTCCTGTTGCTAGGAATTAATTTTTTAAATGAATAAAATATTTTTTTTGTGTACATGGAAATGAATTGAAGTTTATTTGTTATGTTATTAACAGTATCAAAACTATTACACCTGAAATAAGAATTAAAATTGTTAAGAATGTGATGAACAACATTTTCATGACTAAATCTTACCTAAAACTATTAACAGGATAATAAGGATGTAAGTTTTCTTCTTAAGAGCTTTAATTTGCAATTCTCGAGCCTTTTCCAATTGTTCAGTTCCTTGATCAACATTTTTGGACGCATTTTCTGTTTCATACTCAATAACTTGAATTAAGGAACCTAGAATGTACAGCTTTAAGTTAAAAATCCCCTTAAAATTGTTATCAATTCTCACCTTGCTCCATAACATATGTAGAAATATGAATGAACATGTCACGAATCTCTTCCATAGCCTTTTCTAAATTAATCAGCATGTTGTGTCTTTGAACAATTTCTCTAAGTTCATGCTGTGCCTTTTGTGTCTCTTCTAAGATATTTCCAACAAATAGCGACGGGACATTCTCTTTATTCGATATTAAATCTTCAGTTTCCTCGATTGAAACATTTCTAGACACTATGTCCAACGGAAAGTAAATTATGAAGATTAATGTGATAATTCATGTGCAACATAATACTTACTAATTTGTGCTTCCCGTTTCAGTATTTTTTTCAGCTTCTCTTCATACTTTTCAACAAACATCGAATGTTCTCTGTACACATTTAAATATTCATTCTTGATTAGCGACAATTGCATATTTTTGACTCTAAATATGATTCGGGATTCGCATGGTTCTGCTAGTTGTTCTTGAAAGACTTTAATTGATTTGTGGACCTAAGAAATAACGAAATTTTAATTTTAACGGTTTTCTGAAATTTGAAAATTCCAAAAATTTTAAAGTTCAAAATTGATTCAAAATAAACATAAAATTCAAAATTTAATTTAACGGTTTTTTAAACAAAATCAAACACGTGATAAACAGGAAGTAATCACTGAAAGAATTGAACTTTACTTACGTTTTGCGATTTAGACAAGCTATCACTAATTAAAAATTCCATTTGCTCTCGTATATCTTAAATACATTAAAATGTCATCATTAATACAAACTAATCAGTTCTCAAATTGCACATAAATACTTTTATCCTTATAATGAAACTTTTGTTCATTAACTAAAGCTTTCATTGTGTCTATATTATTTCGAATCATATTGATTTGTTGTCTAATTGCTAGAAACTGAAAAATACGTAAATCATTAAGCACAGACAGAAAGTAATGATCGACATGAACTTATGAGATGAGTCAGGGTAAGCGTGAACGATCAATTAGCATTTAATTTACTCGGAAATATTATGCATATTTTACAGAGGTTGATGATCGACTTATGCAATTTCTCTTGAATTGTTCAAGAGAAGTTCAATAATAACGGTTAAAAATAATCAAAAATTAATGTTAAAAATTTGAACTTTGACTAATATTTAAATTTTATTAATCCGTTGAACAGTTAAAAGTGAAAAACAAGTCAGTCGAGTACGCCAACTTGAACTCATGGATTTATGAGTGAATTTAAAGTGTGAATGAATGGAGAAATGATGAAAAGGAAATTAATTTGTCGGAATTTTGTCATATTACCTTATTCAGTACTTTATGCAGCTCATCTTCCTCAATTTCACTGTCAATTTCTATAGATTCGTCGTTATTTATCTACAATAATATTTAATGTTAATCTCTTATGAATAAGCTAGCTTATTGAAGTATAATAAAAAAAAAATTCTTACTGGTTTAAGTTCATAAAGACGATCACGTATCATTTTTGCAAAATGAATCTTATTAAATTCTCAAAATAGAATATTTATAAGGAAAAAAATAGGTCGTAGGATTGCACAGAATTCACACCTTTTTGATCACTTATCAGTTGAGATAATTTTAATGTATTTAGTCAATGCTTATTCATAAATAAATATTTAGGTGTATCCACACATATGCTTGTAAGGAAACAATTACTTTAGGCACCATTATCGCGAATAAATACCTACGAAACTTATCACTCCACTATCAAACCGATAATGAACCCCAACACACTGCGAAATGTGACTTAATTTTTTTTTATCTTTTTTTTCCTACACACAATTGTAAAATTCGCTCCAAAAAAAAATGAAAAAATAAGTTTGAGTCTACGAAGATAAATAAAGTCTGGGGAGATGTAATAAAATGATATGTAGGCAAACATTGAAGAGCGTTCTGTGTAGTGACAACAAATCAATTGATATCAATTAGCAAATGAATATTTGTATTGTCAGTATGGATTTTATTCATTAATGGATCTGGCGACTTGTGAATTGCTGCAAACAAATCAATAAGAAAAAAAAAAGTTTTTTTTATTCAATTTTTTTTTTTTTATTATTTTATTGAAAAGTGAAAATTCTTAAAAGAGAGGAAAAAAGATGAAGAGAAAAATATTTTTTATGTTTTTTTTTTTTTTTTGTTGTTTTTCTTTCTACAAAAAAGCATGTCTGAGACAAAATAATAAACATTATATGCACATAAAGTGCCAATATTTACGAATGAACAATTTCGGGAATAAATTGTTCACTTTTTTTTGTGCTTAAGGTACATATTTTTATCTTGTCTTGGAATTTTCTATAACTTTACTGCATCTAAAAGTTTTCCTCTACATTGTTTCGTCTTCTGTCTTATCACAGACTGCGATTTACTGTCAGTATGCATGATTTATTAAATAAAAGTTTTGCATTTATGCTTGCGACAATTTCAACTTAAATGCTATTAATTTTTATGCTGAATTCATTAAAGTGTCACGTGGCTCGACCGTTAAAATTTCAAATTTTGAACTTTAAGAAAAATTTATTTTGAACTTTAGAATTTTCAAATATATTTTGACCGTTATTTTTGAGAATTCATTTTATTTTATTGTTACTTTATTGAACTCAGCATATGCTTCAGATGCCATTATGATTCAAAATTTGTCTTAATTAAAAGTAAGATCATTCTTGCTTCTCATTTTAATGGAATGATTTTTGTTTTAAAAAAAAATTTGTTTCTAAATTTAGCGGCATTATTCTTTTAATTTGTAAAGCTGAACGGAATCATTAGTTATTTATTTATTATTCATTTGAATGCAATAAAATTTTTAACCTAATTAAAATCGTTTCCTTTTTTCTCAAAACTACTTTATCAATTTTTTTTTTTTCATAATAATTTTTTGACTCTTAAAAGTTAATAAGGTTCGAAAGGCAAAAATCGTAAATCTAGCATAAATCGACTTTAATTAAAATTTGCGTTATGCATTATTGACTAGCATTATCTTGTTTTTCACAATGGTCTGAAATCGAAAAAAATGTTCAAAAATTAAAAAAATTCATATCTTTTAAACCTCATCTTTTGAATGCAGCTTTATAAAACATAAACTGACGCATCTTCTGTGAAAATATCAAGCTTCTAATCGTTGTCTAACTCTGTCAATCATTATCCAAAGTCATGAAAAATTTGTTTACAAAAACACCATGAAAATGTTTTCTAAAAATTTTCCACTTTCTATTGCTTGATATATGTTCTAATTACTGTCTATAGCTTAATTAATACACAAATTTTATGTTATGACTTACAAAACATTAGCCAAATGTTTTATCATTAGGGAAAATGCATTTAAATTTTTGAAATTTTCCAAAACTTTAATCGTTCATAAGTTAAAAAGGTTTCCAAAGGCCTTCACAGGACTTTCACAAATCGAAAGATTGAGTCTTTATTTACCTTCTAATCAAGCTCTGGTAACCTCCTTTTACCTCCTTTTTTAGAAATTTGCATTTTAATTTCACTTGTTTTTCCAAATTTTTCCATACAAATTTGCTTGTGCACAAAATTTTTTGAGAAACAATTTTAAATTTTTAATGAAAAATCATATTTATCTTTAATATTATTAGCTCACATTTTCAGAGATGTATGATTAAGATATGAAAAAGCTATTGACACTTCCAAAATAAAGAAAATGAACTAAAACTTTGCGACCTCTAAAGTTTCCACCAAAATATAATTTTCGAACATTTTTTTCGATTTCAGACCATTGTGTTTTTTTCTTTTTGTAGAATTTTTAACGGCTTTTAAGATTTTACATAAATTCAAATTGAATTTTAAGAAAAAAAAGCCGTTAAAAGCTAATATCATTATAAAATTGCTTAAATGCCTCTATTTATCTATCAGAAGTGTGCAAGTGAAGGAAAATAAGTGCAAAAAAAAAAATTGTAGATATGAACTTCATCGTCACATAACATTTCGATAATAATTTGTTGGCTGCTGATTAACGTATTTATAATGCTACAACATTGCTGATGGATATCGTTTTGGTGGAATCGAGGATTGGTGTGACGTACGAACAGATGATGAAGCTCGTGAAGATATTCTCTATATGAATCTCCAATCGCATCGATATTCGTCGACGTGTAAAAGATGTGAATGAACATTATAGCCAGCCAATTGTGCTAAATTTAAGAATTCACTCCATTTAGCTTGAACTTCCCAATAATTGTCACGAATTTGTGTACGATCTTGTAAGTATGAAGCAACGAAAAAGTATGCACGTAAAATCTCATGTGGCTTAATATCATAATGAAGATAAACTCCAACATAATTTTTCGTTTCAGCTATTAAGAATTTATCTCGAGTTTCAAAGCATGCAACTAAATCCTCAATTTCATATTTATTCCGAATTTGCTCTGTCAAATCCTTAACTGAACATCCAAGTCTCACTTTTGCAGTAAGTGATACAGTTTGACCAACTGTAACTCTTTCCAATTGATTAACGACTTTGGGTGGTAAAACTGATCCATTTCTAAAATATTCCTCAAGTGCAATAAGATAACGAGCCTCATTAAATGTCTTTAAGCATACAGATTTGACAGCCTTCGTATTAGAATAGATGTGAATAAGCGTGAAGAAGAAGAAAATGCCTGCAACCCATGCTGGATTTGTAACGCTTGTCAATAAGAATAAACCGATGAATGAGCCAATTAAATTTACACAAGTCTCTTGAGCCGAGTCTTTTGCCGACACATCAGCCATATTATTTCGAATTGCGTGATGTAAAGTTAATGCTGAACGCGTAGCACCACCAGAAACTCCTACAATCGCTTTCATCATTGTTGTTAAGCATAAAATATATGTTGAGTATTTTGAATAGTAAGGTAATACGAAAAGCTCGATAGACATTGCTAAATCATTCAAAATGTCAGCTCTTAAACGCCATTTCTTTGAATCTATGTCCAATTCACTCCTACAATTTCAACCAAAAATAATAAAAAGAGATATCATGTACTTCCGTTTATTTATTTATTATTAGGGGTAAGAGGTATGAGGTCATTTTGCGTGATGATAGATTATTGATTATCTCGTTACTTACCCTTTCCAATAAGCGAACAATATTCTTCCCAAATGACCTGCTCCATCTTTGAGAATCCACGTAATCGTTGCTGACAACGCTGTTGATTCATCGTCTCCAACACCGAGGCCTTTTAACACGGAATGTGTTGCTGTATAGAAATATAATGAAATTGAATAACGGTCAAAAAAATTTTAAAAATTTCAACGGTCATTGAAAGTTTAAAAATTCAAGTTCAATTTTTGAATTTGAAGTTCAAAAAATATTTTTTCAAATTTGAAGTTTCTGTTAAGTTATAAAATTAATATTTCATACCCAAACAACCGGAAATTGTACTTGCAAGAGCTTGCAATGTATCCCATCGTTGGTAATCTAAATAATCTTCAGCAACGGAATCGGGAAATCCTTAAAAAATAATAAAAAGACATGGAAAGGAAAATGACAAAATCATATTCAAATGTTATAATGTTCGTAATGAGGACGTGTCAATCATATGCACTCGAAATGATATGAAAATGAGCTAAAATACGTACCTGCGGGCAATAAAGTTTTTTGAAGGAGCTTGAACAGAAAAAATCCTTTTGAAGGTTTCTTGCCATCAATAGCAACCCTCACAATTGTATCCTGATCTATAGGCGTTACATACAGAAATTCTTCGCCTAAAATTAAGGACGACAAAAAAAGATGTGTTTAATAATTCATTATTAGGAACATCAAATCATTTTATTATTCAAAAATTTAAATTTTATTGAATTATTTTCGTCCAAGAATTGATTACTTGCTCACCTTTTGTCCCATACTGTTCACGAAAATGCACTTTCATACTTTTATGTTAGCAAAATATATTTAAAAAATGTTATGGCAGCAATTTAATTGAATTTTTTTTTTAATAAAAATTTTCTAATATATACACAAATAGGGTAAAAAATCTATTTTTCCGGACGTTTTATTTTTCCGGACAGTTTTTGAAAAATAAAAGTTTGCATTTTCTCAAAATGTAAGCCTTTTAAAAATAAATTTGGAAGTGAAAAATATTAATTATGCTTGTAAGCATAGTTTACGTTTATTTTTGTTATAACTGGAATTGCCATATGAGTTAAAATCCCAAAAGTCTATTTTCCATACAAAACTCACCAAATCTTGTGAACAATAAAACTCATATTCAGGAAGATGAATGATTTTACTTTTTAAGCTTAAATTATAGTTTAAGATTCCTAGTTTTTAATTCATTAAAATTTGATCAGGAAAAGTCAGCCATTTGAGGAAAATTCCAGTTTTACTGAGTTCAAAATTTAACTCTATTTTTCCGGACAAAATTCTTCGAAATTTTATTTTTCCGGACGGTTTTTAATCTAAATTGTCATTGAAATTTCTGGGCATTATTTACGTTTTTTCCACCTAAAAACGACTGAAAACTTCACGAAATTTGACCTAAATTGAGCCTTTTTAAGAAATAATTCACTGGAAGCATCAGAAAATTTTTAAAATATCAGCATCAAGTTTTTCAAAAAGTTTAGCAAATTGTTTGAAAATTGAAAATATGAAATTTCGCATCAAGTTTAGATGATTTGATAAGCAAATTCAGAAAAATGGTTTCAAGCTGTGCTGTTTACTTTTAAGTGCTTTTTAAAATTGCGTCTTGTTGCATTATTTTAAATTCAAATAAAAAGATTTAGTTTTGAATCACAAATTTTTCTTAAGTTCTTATATCCATTTGTTTTTTTCATTATTTCCATTTGTCTATAAACAGACATGAATCTCAAAATATTTAAATCATCAAGTTATTTTGGATGAATTTCAGCTTTCAATCAAAAAATTTATTGCTTTTAATGCAGAACTTTTGGTTTTAACGGTTTTGGTTAGCAAAACTGGAATCGTCATTAAACAGTCTGTATCAAGACTTTATGCTTGGTTCTGACACTTTTATCCTAAATTCATAAAATTAACTAAATTTTTGTGCTGATTATTAAGAATAAATTCTAGTTTTGTGACAGGCTTATGCTTAAAGTCATAAGTTTGTATCCATTCATTCATATTATGCTAAAAATTCAGCATTTTATTAATGCAAAAATTATTTGTTTATATTTTTTCAAGTAAAATTTTTCAATGCCTATTGTTCAAAAGTGTCCGGAAAAATAAAATTTTTTGTCCGGAAAAATTGAATTTTGTCCGGAAAAATAAAATTCAACTTTAAATCAAATTTTAAGGAACATTCATCGTAAAGGAATAAAACTAAATGCATGAAACAGATCCTGCCTATGTTGCTCTACAACTTTAGTTCAATTTGGGGAGTTGAAGCTGCATGGTTAAAGAGTTTTTTTCTCTTCAAAGTTTGCAAGTGTGCTTTTGTCCGGAAAAATAGATTTTTTACCCTAGTATCTACAGGAAAATTTTCTTTTATTGCTTAAGGGGTGCAGCATAACTACATGTGCGCGGGATAATTCAAACAATTTTCTGTTACATTCTGATTCTTTCAAATTTATTTTATTATGATTAAAGGCTTTTTAAGAAAACATAGAAAAAAATATTAATTAAACTCTAAATTCGTATCCTAATGGTAATGAACTCCACGAGATTTCACTGCATGTTGCTTGCCATATTTTATTTCCATTGACTATGTCATTCTTGCTCTTGTTTCCTTGTAAATCGTCAACACTAAAAATTTTGTCTTCTTTTGCTGAACCTGCTTTTCTAGAGGTATTAAGCTTAATATCAATTAAACACTTCATAGATTCTATTTGACCAAATGTCAATGGTGGATAAATATGCTGCATTAGACTTAAACAAATTTTTAAGTCACCATCGGATTCATTTAATGAATTTAATAACTGCAGTACATTTTCATTAGAATATTTTAATGATGTCGGTAACATTTGAGTTCCTACAAATATTACGACATTCTTTAAATCTGCACCAAGTTGATAGCTGTAGACATGTTTAGTTTCCGGTGATATCTTTTTATGATCCATAATGTCAATATTGAGGAACTCACAGTACTTTTGATAATATTCATAACTTTTTAAAAGGATTTCAATCCAAAAATGAGCAGATGTACGACGAACATCTGATTCAGCTTGATTAAGATAAATTTGGAAAAGCATGTCAATCAATAGCTTTAAATAATCATTTTTTGCTATATGCCATATCAAATGTTGAAATTGATTAACAATTGAATGACTATTTGACTTCTTTGAACGTTTCATTGGTGTTATTTCCACTTCCTCATCATCAGTCATGTCTTGTTCTACAACTAAAATCTTTGATAACTCAGATGCTTTCATAAAGAAATCACATCTTGTAAGCATAACATGAAAGAATGTCGTTGGATTTAGTCTCATTTCCTTTGATGCTATTATCGCGCCTAAATTCTGTGTAAAATATTTGAAAGCTTGACGAAAATTTTTGAGATTTTTCTCCTTCAAATATTCAATTACTAGTGGCCATCGTTCCTTTGAAGCATCACTTAAATCTTTGAGTTGATCGAATGTTCTAATATTATTTAACATAGCTTCTGCAAGTAAATCATAGAATGTGAAAATATCATCAAGTTCCTCAGCCAAGCTCGTATTTAATCTAATATTACGAATATTAACATCACAAAACTTGTCATCTTCTGTATCCCAAAAGAACTCTTTAATCCACTTCATACAAATCTTTTGGCTATATCTTTGAACATCCAAATTAAATGATTGCCGTCCATGTGCAAAATTATGTCGTAAATCAATAATAAAGGAATCTATGCCTAATTGGTTTGCAGATCCATACATTGTACTTTTACCAAGTTTGAATGATGTTGCATAATTGATAAATTTTGTTATAGCTGATCCATAAAGCGTACCTAATGTTGACAAGTCAAATTTCCTTTCTGGATCATCTTTAACTTCTACATCCAGTAATATTAATGTACACAGAATTGCCAATGGTGTATCTTGTCCTCGTCTGACTTTCCATGCTTTTAATATACCTAATGCCTTCTTTTTATCCTCAAATGTTGACTTTTCATCAAAAATTAGCTCTCGTACTTTTAAAAATTCTTCCCTAAAATTACATATCGATTAATTCCCTAATAACCACGACCGTTAAAAGTTAGTTAAAAGCTAGATTTAAGCTAGTGTATCTGAAGATAGCCGTGAGATAAACTATCTGAACACTAACTTTTAAAATTTCTGGTTATTGGGGATTATGGATATAGATGAAAATCACAGTAAATTTTGACTTACTTATTCTTCCAGCATGTGACTCTATGACTTCCACTAACTGAATCCATGATTTGCGACTTAAATCCTATTATTTTTCATATAAAATTATTAACAAAAAAAAATATGTTTAAGAATCGTGGTTTTGTTGATGTTTTTGTGTTGCCAAAAATGAGTGCGTTTAGTGATTTTTAAAAAAGAGGCTAAAATTTCAAAAATTTGAAATTAAATTGAAAATTAATTAAATTAATTAAAAGAAGTATTATAAAGCATGATGAGATTCGGTGGATCAAGTAGAGGTATGAAAAAACGAAGGCCATCTTCAGTCAATCGTATTGGTATGAAAGATTTACAATTTTGAGTAATTTCATGATAATTTGTAATATTATTAATAGATTTGCCTGATTTCATTCCATTTGAATGCATTGAACCTATTCAGTCTCATCCTGAACATTATCGTAATCAGAATTATCATGATCCAGTAACATTCCAAGACAGTAAAAAGGCTAATAATCAAAAACATAATAACAGAATTAGTGAAGAAAGACATCATACAAATCGACGAGAAGCTAGCGATCGACAGAAGCGTAAACATTCACCAATTACTCATCATCCAAGTTCCAATCAATCAACAAAATATCGTTCGAAATCGCCAAAGAATTTAAAAGTTATTGCTAATGTTGCAAATCGTCGAAAGCAAAATGCAAGCTTTTCAGATTTTGGACAACATAGCAGTCATTATGAAATGTATGACGAATCTCGTCCACGGCATTCACCTATTGTCTATGATCTAAATGATCAACAAAAACATTCCATGAATGAATCAACGACAAATCCAGTCCATATCCCATCAACAAGTAATCAACAGATTTTGGTACCTGAAACTAGTAACAAACGAAGCAAAGACCTTGATAATATTACTGTACAATTAAAATGTCGTACATATGATGAAATCCCACCTAATAATGTTCAGCATGTTCAACAGTATGATAAAGAAGAAATTGAGATTTTAGAGCGACTACAGACATTAGAAAAAGATAAGAAGCAGCTGTTAGGTCATTGTAATGGCCTTCGTGATACTATTGATCAATATTATAGAGAAATATCTAAATTAGAGGCATTAGTCCATACATTTTCAGAAGAAATTGAGATTTTAAAGCGTAGAATCTATAAGTAAAACAAGTAAGTAAGTAGATTAAGATGACTAAATTTTTTTGAATTTAGTTTAAAAATAACGGCTGTTAAAAATTTGAATATTTTTTTAAGATAACAAGTTTGTTATTGTATTGGGCTGAAAAAATTAATTTTAATAAAATTACAATAATAAGCAGTTATAATGGCTTTTCTTTACAATATCGGTGACTGGTTCAATTTAGGACATCAGAATGCATACAGGTAATGCTTTAAACTATCAATTTACTTTGAATGTTGTCAAATTTCAATGATTTGCAGAAAAATCGAATTATATTCGATGGATTTTCCTGACGATGTCAATTTAGAGCAAATGAAGGTATATGCTTCATCTTTTGGTGGACCATTTGCAGTTATGAAGGATCCAAATATGCTTCGAAAGACTGGATCGACTGTTAAGCCTGTAATTTATATTTTTTCATCATCTGGAAATCTTTTATCAAAAATTAATGTATGTGATTTATGCTTGCTACTCCTTATCTCTTGTTCTCTCATTGTCAATTCTAATATTTTTAGTGGAACTCAGGAGTAATTTTGACAATGGGATGGTCAGATTCAGAGGAGCTTATTTTTATTCAAGAAAATGGAATCGTATTAATCTATAACTTATTTGGCGAGTTCCAACATAAATTCTCTATGGGACAAGAAGCAACTGATACACAAATCATTGATGCTAAAATATATCCAAGTACTCAAGGAACTGGAATTGCTGTAATGACTACACAATTTAGAATATTCATAGCTAACAACTTTAAAGATCCAAAAGTACGACTTCTTCCTGAAATTCCAAGTAAGTATCAAGTGACTTAGTCATTTATGACTTAATAGTAAAGAAAATCAATATTTATAGAGTCAATGTTGGATCCATCAAGCTGGGCAATATTAATTGAAGATCGTAAAACAACATGCTTAATTGCACGCGAGCAGGAGTTATTTAAAGTCAAACAAGACGAAAATATTTGTTCAGCTGTCATTTTCTCACTCGATTCTGATTATAAAGCTATACGTTTCATATCAGTTTCATTTAATAATCGACACATTGCCATGTGTACAAATACAGGTTTTTTGTGGATGGGAACAAGTGATTTAAGAACGAAATATTGTGAATTTAATACAGGAAGAATGGAATCACCGAAACAAATTGAATGGCTTATGGATAGTGATGATCCATTAAAAGCAGAAGCACTTGTTATAACATACAATTCATTCCTTCTTATTGTTGGAACTAATGGTGAATCTAACATTTATCCGTATAATGATCCAGCAATATTTTTAATTCCTGAAATGGATGGTGTTCGTGTACTCACAAATGGTTATCATGAATTCATTCAAAAAGTACCAAAGAGTGTTAGTAATATATTTGGAATAAGTATTTCTGAACCTTCGAGCTTCCTTTTTGAAAGTCATCGAAAATTCGTTGAACGAAGTCATCAATCTGATGAATATTTATGTCTAATTATGGATAAAATAGAATTAGCTGTTGAAGAATGTATTAAAGCTGCTGGCTTTGAGTTTGATACTGAAACACAAAAAAGTTTAATAAGTGCTGCACATTTTGGTAAAGGTTTTATTGCTGGACATAATCCGGATGAATATATAAAGATATGCAAAATATTAAGAGTATTAAATGCTATACGTAGTGAGGAAATTGGAATTCCTTTAACTATTAATCAGTTCCTACATTTGACACCTGCTGTGCTTATTGATCGTCTCGTTTTTAGAAAACATTATGGCCTTGCTATTCAAATATCAAAGCACTTGAACTTATCGGAATCTCGTATTATGGAGCATTGGGCTTATCATAAAATTATGTATGATAAAAACGACACTGAAATTATTCAGAAAATTGCTGAGAAATTCGCAAATGCTTTAAATCTAGGCTTGTCATTCTGTACGATTGCAAAGAAAGCTGAGTCAATTGGAAAGACTAAGTTAGCCATAGAATTACTTGAATTGGAACCAAATCAAAGTTTAAAAGTTCCACTATTGCTAAAATTAGGTGAAAATAGAAAGGCATTAATTGCTGCTACTCAATCTGGCGATTCAGATCTCATTTATATGGTCCTAATGCAGTTAAAAGACACAACACCACTTTCAAAGTTCCAGATGATTATTCGAGAATTTCCACTGGCACAGAACCTATACAAGAAATATTGTCTATTAAATAACGTCACAGCACTTAAAGACATTTATTTACAAGAGGATGATTTCTTAGCACAAGCTGAAATGTCATTAGATGAAGCATTAGACAGTAATGTTAAGCTAGATTCATCACTACTTGAGATATCAAGTAATTATAAAAAGGCTCATAAGGAACTTGAAGCGGAACTAACTGATGATCATCGAAAATTGATGAAGCAGCAAAAAGCATTTGAAGAGAAATATTCACGTCCTTTCTATGGCTTATCATTGCATGACACAGTTAAGGAGCTTCTAGTGATTGGTGACATTAAATTAGCTGAGAAAGTCAGGACTGAACATAAAATGACTGATAAGCATTTTTGGTATTTGAGAATTCGTATTCTCGGCAGTAATTTTCAATGGGAGGAATTAGAGAAATTTTCAAAGTCTAAAAAATCACCTGTGAGCTATGAACCATTTGTTGAAGTGTGCCTTAAAGCTAGGAATGTTAATGAAGCTAAAAAGTACATTAGCAAATGTCGTGAAGATAAACGTATCATATGGTATAATCGAGCAGGGTGAGTACTTTATTTATTTGGACATTCATAATAAAAAAAACGAAATATGACGTCATGATTGAGTCACACTCTTCTTATTTATTACGTTATTTTTCTTTTTTTCGTACTATTAGTCTCTACGAAGAGTCAGCAAAATTGGCGTTTGAATTACGGGACACGCAGTCTTTATTTCATATACACAATCTTGTGTCGGCTACGAATGATCATAATCTTGCTTCAAAAATAGAAAATTTAATCGCTACGATGTCATCAAAAAAGTGAATCATTAACAATTAACGATAAAAATATTCATTCCTTCTACTACTAACTATGTGATTGACTGTGTATATATACTCTCTTATATATTATTAATGAGCAAATATAAAGTGAATAAATATAAAAAAATGTATTGCATAATCTGCCAACGTGCTAAATATATCATAAAATAAAGATACTATTTCTCAATTTTTTGTTACCACTCTGATCACATGTAAATCATTTCTGTTTGTATATTTTCATTTCAGATTATCTTTTTTTTTACTTTTTTCTACTATTGCTGCTAATGTTTGTGAAGGGAGTAAAAACAGAACTTTAAGTTGTCTACAAGCAACAATGTCACTGCATTTGAGTTGGTTTTAAACGGTTTTCAAAAATTTAAATTTCATGCCTTTGAAAGTTCAAAATTTAACAGTTTTCAAAATTTCAAAAAAATCAAGGATTTTGAAATTTAAAATTTAACTGTAAACAAGATTTCAAATTTTATGTCTTTGAATATTCAAAATTTAACGGTTTTCAAAATTTCAAAAAAATCCAGGTTTTTTGAAACTCAAAATTTAACGGTAATCGATTTCAAATTTTATGTATTTGAATATTCAAAATTTACCGGTTTTCAAAATTTCAAAAAAATCAAGGTTTTTTGAAATTCAAAATTTAACGGTTTTCAAAATTTCAAAAAATCAAGTTTTTTTTGAAATTCAAAATTTAACGGTTTTCAAGATTTCAAAAAATCAAGGTTTTTGAAATTTAAAAATTAACGGTTTTCAAGATTTCAAATTTTATGTCTTCGAATATTTAAAATTTAACGGGTTTTAAAAAATTGAAATTAGGTAGTTTGGAAATAATTCTTAACTGAATTTAATCTTTATATTAAAATTAATCATAGGATTTAGACTAAAATTAATCCTAGAATTTAACTCAATCTCTGAATTAAAAGAAAAATCTAGTAAGCCAAACAAAGTGCTAACAACATTTTAAACTGCTGTATAGGAAATGTTCATTGAGTAAATGTGATAAGATGCGTAAAAAGAGTAAAAAGGAAAGAAAAAAAATGTTATTTTCAGGTACGGAATCGATTCAATAACTTTTCACATATCTTGCATCACATCTTACAATAAACAAAAATTTTCACGTGTTGCTCGAAAAATTTACTGCAACACCCATATTCATTAGCCCTGAATGAAAATGATCATATAGAGGACTGACTATATGTATATATGTATTTTTTTTTCACAATTTTTGTATTCTAAAAATAATCCAAAGCACCTAGGAAGTATAAATAACTGATTTGTTTTAATTTTCTGCGCCACACTAAATTCCAACATCATTTCGTATCGTTGCAAAGTTTTTTTTTGTTGTTGTTGTTTCGTTTTTTTGATCAGCACATCAAGCTCACCACACACAGCATGAAATAGAAACTAATTAAAGATGACAAAAAAAAAACAACTTTTGTGCATGTTTAAATCATTTTTCGTGTACACCGAAGAACTTTTTTGTTTCTTTTATTCTCACTTGCATTTTTTTTTCAATTATGCTTAAATATTTCCTTAATTTGATTAAAATATCATAAAGTAAAACTTCCCGAGATTGAATTTAAAAACATTTTTTTTTTTATGCTCAAAGAATTTTTTTTTTTTTCGTTTAAGGTATTCATTTAATGCTTGCTGTAATTTTCAAATAACATCAAGTTTCAGATTTGAAACTTACATAGAAGAAATGTATGTGTTATTAGGACAATAATTATTTATAGACGAATTATTTTTAAGTTTTTTTTTTTTCATTTTCAAAGAAATTTTTTGTAAATTTCATTCGTTTTGGTATTCATTTTCAAATAGTTTTATCAATATTTATTTCTCATTAAACATTTACAGCTTAAAAGTTTCAAATTCTATTGTATTATTTTTTATTTTTCATTATTTCATTATAATTTAAGTTTTTCAAGTCATGAATGAAGAACAAAATTAATGAGTTTGAGCAGTCTCTTTTAAAAAATCTTGATGAGTAATCATCCTTATGTAGTTTATCAGTTTTATTTATTTTATAATTAATTCGATAAAGCATGGAACTTTGAGCTTATTATATCCAAATTCTGATAATTCATGACACGTGGGGTTAATTTTCTTAAATAACGGTCAAATTATTTTTGAATTTTTACTGATTTTCTAAATTGAACCATTTTGAACTTATAAAGTTCAAATTCTATTTCAAATTTATTTTGACCGTTATTTAGATAAAAATAACTGTCACATGACATTAAATTATGAATTTGGATAGAATAGCTGCAAGCAAAAGCACTTGTTTGATCCAAAAAAATATCTTATCATGAAGATTATTCATAAATTTTTAGGAAATGAACTTTCTTAATGCATATTCACATTGTATTGTTACGAATGAAAACAAATTTCTTTAGAATGATGACAGGAAAAAAAATTTTGTTTTCACCTTTTAAGGAAAGCAAGAAGCATGACAATTGAATTTCAAATTACACTATTACTTCCTTCTAAAGAGCTTATAATGATTTATTTTTTCATATTTTGCTTCTATATAGCAGTTTAAATTTAATAATGATGCAAAAAGAGTTCAAAGAACGACCACAACGACGATTCTTATCAACTGATTTTCTTTTTTTTTTTCATTCTATTTACACATTTATCATTCATTATAATAATGCTTATTATTTCGCTAGGATGAAGTCATCTCATCATATACAAAACTTAAATCATTTACATATTTGAAATAAATAATTTTTTTGTTGATTTTTTTCGTTTTTTTTTTCTTTTTTTATTCTCAATCAATAGCATTCATTAATTGTATTACGATTAATTGTATTTATTATTAATATTATTATCATTAAAAATAATAAAAAAAAAATTTGACTAGCTACAATTTAACACAGAACAATCTTTCATTTTTTTTTTCTTCATTTGATGATTTTTTTTAAATCTTTTTTTTTTTTTCATTTAATAAAATAAATGAAAATTAATAAGAACGTCCACAGCATCATCCTGTGAACAACGAGGAAAAAAGAAATCTAAAATAGGAAAAAAATCTATTTCATTTCAGTTAATTATGAGGCTATAATTTCAAGGATTTGCAACTCCTCATCTTCATGCTTTTTTTTTAATTTTTCCTCAGAAAATAGTGCATTAAATGTACATTTTTTTTTCATCTATTCTATTCTTATGCGCCATATCTCCAATAGCACAATTACATTGTATTATAATGGGGATTTTTTTATATGAGAGATTATTAATTTTTTGGGGGGTGACTAAGGACTGAGTTTTGTGGAAATTGTGGTTAATCTGATAGGAATTGCTTCAAGCCATTTCAAGTAACAAGAAATCTTGTTTTAAAACATCAAAAAAAAAATCGAATTTAAAATCAATTGAAATTTCTCAGATTAGACTTTAATCCAGAGTTGCAACGTAGGGGGCCTGCGCAGGCGATACGGTTTTTGTCTCAAAACCGTACAAATTATCGAGAATTTGTAGGGTTTGAGAATTCTTCATAATTTGTAGGGTTTTTGTCTCAAAACCATACAAATTATCGAGAATTTGTACAGTTTTCGCCTGCGCAGGCCACCTGCGTTGCAACTCTGCTTTAATCCAATCAGATTTAAAATTAATCCATCAAGATTAAAAAGGATTTAAACTAAGATTCTGAGGTTCAAAAAGTAACCAAAATGCCCACAAATCTTAACTCATTCACCCCTTTTTGAATTAATTACCAATTTTTTTCACTTATATAAGTTTTTAATGTGCATTCATGTATTACACAAAAAGGACATAAATTGTGACTAAAATTTTGGGGAATAGAGGGAGGGAGTACTTTAAGGGATAATTATTAATTTTTTATATTTTACATATTCTCATTTTTTTTTTTATTTAAAAGAACGACGACCTAAAATAAATTTGTTTTAGTAAAAAATATGATTTCAGTCAGTCAAACGCATCACACATGTATGATTCATGTTTAAGTAAACTAAACATGAAACATTAATTTGTTTTTTTTTTTTTTAAATATATAATAATGTATGTAGAACAAAATTAGTTTAAAAAGAGAAAATGAAAAGTTAAAGTTAAAAAAATTGCACTAAACCGTCATTGAAAAAAGGAAAAATAATTTACATTAAGGATGTTCTTTTTTTTCACACATAAGTCTTGGTATCTTCACCAATCAAAATCATTCATAAGAATTAGGAAGAGAAATTAAAGAAAGTATCAATAACAAGAACATAGTAACAGAGAGGACATTAGAAGGACGTCGATTGTAAAAAAACAAAGCCTCAATAATGAAAATAATAATTTACAAGGACATTTATGTATAATTATCAAGTGCAATTAAGCATAAAGCATAATAATATTATGATAGATGATGATGATGATGACAAAACTCACGTGTCCTTATTTATGTGCTGTTGCTGGCTGTTCCAGGAAAAAAAACGAGATATTTTTTTTTTAAACTTATAACGACTATGAATCAGATTTCTTGAGCTGTTGCTGATAACTCGCCGTACTTGACGAGCTTGGCGATGATGCAGGACTTACAGGTGTTAATGGTATATTCTGCAAACTGTCAACACTTCCATTCGAGGTATTGAGTAAGTGACTATTATTTTCTGATGATACAATCTGTTGCTGTTGATTTTTTGGTGATGTTGCCGGTGTTAAAATTCCTAATCCATCATATCCATTTTTCATCGTCAATTTTGGAA
Source organism: Chironomus striatipennis (assembly GCA_026123125.1). Taxonomy (NCBI): domain Eukaryota; kingdom Metazoa; phylum Arthropoda; class Insecta; order Diptera; family Chironomidae; genus Chironomus; species Chironomus striatipennis. The sequence goes on from CM047394.1 coordinate 39,845,700, forward strand.
TCTTATTACTATTGTTTGTGTTACTACTACTATTGTTGTTGTTACCATTAATTTCACCCTTTACACTTTCTTTGTTATTATTATTTCCACTTCCTTTTGACGTACTCGCTTGGACATTACCCGTTGATGATGTGATGCCATTTGATGATTTTGATGTCTTTATTGCTACGAGATTTATTGAATTTTTCATTGTGACAGCAAGTGGCGGTGATGCAGAATCTGATAATTGTTGAGTTGAATTGAGTGATGATAATGATGATGATGATAGCGAGAGATCAGAAGTTGAGCCACCATTGTGAATCAATAATGTATGATTTCTCAATTTAAGTGACGTTTTATAGCTTTTACCGCAATGACATTTGAATGCTTTTCGTATTCGACTATTGATGATGTTTAGGAATAAGAAAAAAAAAAAATATAAGTAAATAAATTCTTATATGAATGCAAAAAAAAATTTAAATTAGAAAAATGTGTGCTAATGGAACAAACTTACTTTCCATCCTTTTTATGACCATTCTTTGAGTGATATTTGATACCGTTTACATTCTTATAACGCTTTTTACAGCCAGGAACAGGACATGCGAATGGCTTCTCATTTGAACCATTTGGTGCTGAGCTTCGACTTCCATATCGCATTATAAATTCAGAACTGAATTCTTCTGTCGTCCATGACTCATTACTGTCCTCGGACTCTGATACCATTATCTCATCCTCATCAATTTCACTGCCTTTAAATTTGTTTGTTATCAGAGAGGAAAAAAAAAATCGGAAGTGAATTAAGGATAATACATAAGAAAAATCGAAAAAATAATAATAATAATAATAAAAATAATAATAAGAAGAAGACATGGAATGGAGGAAGAGAAAAGAAAATCGATATTTTTTTCATGTTACATCGTTACCTCCCCACCCACCCATTTTCTGTTGGATAAATATAAAGTATATAAAGTACACACACATACATTTTCGTCAGGCAAAAAGCAGCAGCAAGAACTCACACTTGTTTTTCTCAACATCCTCCCCTTATTTCTGCCTGCTTGCCTTGCCTGCTTTTTCTCCCTAACTTTTTTTTATATGTACCGTACCATACCATACAGTTATTCATTCACAATTCTTTCTCTATCTGGTTTTATTTTCGTTCATTTTCATATTTTTTTCTGAGCTTTTTCCGAGCATTAAACGAGAGGAATACACTCAATACTCGACTACTCTGCCGTTCATATAAAATATTGTGTGGAAAATTTGACCTATTTTTCTTTTCGTCCCAAGCAAGCTGACAGGCAGGCAAACAGTAGCAGCATAATGTCTCTCGCGCACTCGCTTACTTAAGCTTATCTATTCACGACAGATGAGATTTTTTTTTTATATTAAACATTTAATTTTCTTCTCAAATACACTAAACTATCATCAGCAGTGCTACATATCATCACTCTTTTTTTATTATTACGATTGATATGATTGTGAATGTATATGTATGTATGTAGACTAACTAAGCAGCACATAGTATATTTTTTAATAATAATAAATAAATAAATCATCACAGAGCAAGTGCAATAAATGCAATTAAAGGCATTTATAGGGAATCAAATGGCAATATAGTAAATAGATATTTATTTACCTGTTGGGGTATTACTTCGATTTGATGATGACATACTGTAACTGTGATGTTTAATAGCAATTTTCCTTTTAACTTCAACTACCCTCTCGCTTGCATTACTCGTACGATCTAGTGACTCGACAGAACCTGAGCTCACCATAAATTGTGGTGGTGTTTCTTTACGCGTCGCATCAGTTATAAATCGCTGCACGCAACTTAACGGAAGACAATCAGGCTTCGATATTGGATCATAATCTATGTTTAGATAGAAAAATACATAACATTAATGTTAATAATAATACATTCACGTGTCATCTATTATTCGAAGAATAAGTAATTGAAGGAAGAAGTGAGAGAAATTGAATATTATTGAGTTGTCAGATGTGTTGCGTTAAGGCAAAGGCAATCAATTATTGAACATTTCAATATGGAATCATATTAAAGGGCGAAACAATTTTAAATATCTATGTCTATCTCTCTACACAATAATAATAATAATATATAGAACATGTATGTATGGCCTTGTCAAATTGGATGTTGAATCAATCCAATAAATAGACATGTCGTCTATTTTATCAAATTTACAGCTTAATTCATCAACTTACCAATGTGATTTTCCTCAATATGTTGTATGAGATCAATTAAGGTTCCAAATTCCATTCCACACTTGTTAAATTTACAAATATTTAGTAAGAATACAGCCATAATTATTTATTTATTTATAAAATCGTCAAACTACTCCAGATCTTCAGAGGCAAGGCGATTGATTAACTTTTTTATCAAATTTTGGCTTCGAAAACTAATTATTTAACATGTACAAACACTTCATTGGCTTCTTTGATCCATTGATGAGTTAATTAATCACTTTAACATCATAATTTGATCCTTAATACGTCAAAATTTTAATAAATATTGCCTATTCCGATGTTCACTAGATATATATGTTTATAATCCAAGTCAACTATGTCTCTTTGAGATTGTACTCTGTTCAAGGCACGACAGTTCGATTGAGAGTGGCTGGTTGCTAATGTTTTGATGGATATTTCAATTTAATGCTTCCGTTATTTTTAATTTAAATTGAGAATTTTGAATTTTTTTTAAATTTTATGCTACAACGGAAATTTTAAGTTTGAATTATTTTCTATGACTTAGTTTTTCTCCCTTATCTGATTTAAATCATAAACGTACGTTAAATTTATGCTTAATTTAATTAATTTTATGACACGATTTCAACCAGGGTTGCAAAAGCAGGTGCCTGCCGTAGGCGCAGGCGGCAGATATGCCGTAGATTTTGCCTGCATGCAGGCGATGACTGCGGCAGGCAGCTGCCTGCGGGCAGGCAAGAATTTTTGCCTGCTCGCAGGCATTACCTGCCTGCCGACGTTGCCTGCGGGCAGGCCGAAAATTTTGCCTGCCCGCAGGCAGCTGCCTGCCGCACTCAATGCCTGCGCGTAGGCAAAACAGGCTACATGCCCTGCCTGCCAAAAATATTATTTTTGACTAATTTCTGTTTTCTCTTGTGAAGTTTAAAGTATTTGTAATAAAAATACAAAAAATTATCTTAATACTTCAAAAGTATACGTTCAAAGTTCATAAAATATTCGTTCTTTCAATGATTTTACCATTACATTGAAAAATTTAATTTATTTTAACAATATTCTTCAAATATGGTTAAATATTGTAAATAATTTACAAAAAGATGCTTTTTTATGAATTACTTTTAAAGTATTTAGATAATTTTTGTATTTTTATTACAAATACTTTAAACTTCACAAGAGAAAACAAGAATTAGTCGAAAATAATATTTTTTGGCAGGCAGTGCCTGTAGCATGTTTTGCCTGCGCGCAGGCAATGACTGCGGCAGGCAGCTGCCTGCGGGCAGGCAAAAATTTCTGCCTGCCCGCAGGCAACGTCGGCAGGCAGGCAATGCCTGCGAGCAGGCAGAAATTCTTGTCTGCCTGCAGGCAGCTACCTGCCGAAGACATTGTCTGCCGACAGGCAATGACTTTTTACAGGCAAGTGGTAGATTGCAACCCTGATTTCAACACTTGTGATGCGTTTTTATTAATTTATTCTTGAAGAAAATAATGCTAGAATTATCTAAACTGCCTACTTAGCTTCAATTTTTGATTTTAAATGAAATTATTTGAGCAAAATTAAATGACATAATCAAGAAAGATATTAAAGAATGAAACATTAGTGTTAACTGATTTTTATGCTGGATAAAGGATAGCTGATTAATGCATATTAAATGAGTTTTTAAAACTCGCGTATTTCTTACCCCTGATTTTTTTTCGAAGAATTCTTCATTGTGAATCGATAGTTCGAAGTAAGTAGACGTTTATTTAATAATTTTATGCTGCTAAAAATAGATTATTAGAGTTTTATTTAATTCATTTATGTAAAATTGGCTGTTTAAAGTTCAAATTCGTGCTTAATTCTTCAATTCGTCGTTTATTTTCATCAAAATTAATATTTTTCGGCAAATTTTCTCTCAGACACCGCCATTTTGAAAATGGCATTAAGAAAATTGTTAATTACATTAAAACTACCTGAAAATGTCATAAAATGATGATTGGAAACGCTTAAAATGGCTAAAATCTAGATGTTTAGAGTCAAAATCTTGTAAATTATCATGTATTATCTAAGAAGCATAAATGCACGAATTTGTTACATAACGTGAAATACTTGAAGGAAAAAATTGAAACTAATTACATTTTTTTTACATTCATTTATTTGCAGATCCTCCTTTAAAAGCACCGGACAAAGTCAGAAAACTTTATTCAAAAATGTTCGTAACATCAGCTGCCCGTGTTGCTCCACGTATTGTAAGTATATTTTTACCTCATTTTTAATCCTTTTAAAATCCTTTTTTAAACTCAAAATGAGCATTAAGGATTAATTTAAGTATTACATAATCGAAAATTGTCAAGTTCAATTAGAAAATCCAAAAACAGAATTTGTTATATGATCGATTGATTACGTAAAATCAGACTCCTAACCTCATACTTTTTTTTTATCAATTGTAGGTCGCTAATGGCACAAAAGCTTATCTTAGACCATTGAGCAGTGCTGTAATTTCACAAAGCCAAACATTAGCAGCCCAAAACACAACACCAGTCGCTCTTCTGCCACAAGTCAGGTCATTCCAGACTTCACCAGCCACTCGTGATATCGATTCTGCTGCCAAGTTTATTGGTGCTGGTGCTGCTACAGTCGGAGTTGCTGGATCTGGTGAGTGACATTAGATATCCATTCAACTCATATTTGATTCTGTAAAGAAGTCGATACTTGAACTTACATTACCTAATAGTTTTGTGTATATGTAATGAACGCATAGCGACAAAAGAAAATTATGACGAAGAAGAAAAAAAAGAAAAATCGTCTTCTGTGTTACGTATGAGGATAAAAACTACATTAATTTGTTATCAGTTTTGAGAATTTTAAAATGAGATTGTAAAGGCTTGAGAAAAAAAAAGATATAGACATAAACTAGAGACAATCTTGCATTTGGGGCTCACAAACGAGTATCTAATTACTCAAAATTTATAGCTCCGGGAAGGTCTGAGATAAAGTGTGTCCTGATTTGTCAGGAAATGTCCTAGCAGGACGCTTCAATGATTGAAGGTGGAAGAACCAGAAATTCTGTGAAATAAATATTTTTTCACATTGGAAACTTTCATTACTAGCCGTTTAAGTTTAATATGCAAGCTGTTTAATCATCAAATTTTAAATTTGATGTTTAGACAGAACTCAATTCAGACTAATCTGCTTCTAGTTTTATCTTCCTTTTTTTATATCACTCCTTTAAAATCGATTTTTTATTCTCAAGAAGTTAGCAAGTTTACATTTCTAATGACTAACTATTAATCCATCCAAAAAAAAAAAAAAAATCCTCAAATTTATAGGAATTGGTATTGGCACCGTATTTGGTGCTTTAATTCAAGGATATGCTCGTAATCCATCACTTAAGCAGCAATTATTTTCATATGCAATTCTCGGATTTGCATTGGCCGAAGCAATGGGACTATTTTGTTTAATGGTTTCCTTCTTACTTCTATTTGCTCTCTAATCGAGCTCTACTTTCCTCAAGATTCATTCAAGCTATGTTATGAGATAATGATTTGGTTGCTCTTTCAAGATTTTGTTTCAAGCGCTCCTGATTTTTTTGTTTTTGCTTCTAGATTCAATTATTTAATGATTATAATTGTTAATGTTTCTATTTAAAAAAAAAATATATAACTATATTGAGAGTATCGAATTTTAAATTGATGTAATATTAATAAATATCTAATTCTGTCATTCACAGGTGCTGGTATTGGAACAGTATTCGGTTCACTTATCATTGGTTATGCCAGAAATCCATCACTTAAACAACAATTGTTCTCATATGCCATCTTGGGTTTCGCTTTGTCTGAAGCTATGGGACTTTTCTGTCTTATGATGGCTTTCTTGCTCTTGTTCGCTTTCTAAATTTATTATGTTAACTACAAAAGAAAAAAAAAAAGTCTTCGATCCCAACAACAACCTGAATATTTGTCGAAAGTGAATTAAAAATGTTTAATTTTAAGTTTATAAAGTCCATCGAACAGCTAAATCAATACAGGCAATAAGTTAGAATGAATAAGGATTCTCCCTTTTTTCTGGGGGAATCTTTTGACATTTGAAATTATTGAATAATTGTATAAAAAAAAATTAGGGTGCATTAATTAATTTTTTTGATCTTAAATTGAAGAAAAAAAAAATAATGTTTTGTTGTCAGCATTTCCATCAGCCAATTTAAAGATCCTTAATAATTATAAGAACTAAAAAAAAACCAGTGACAATGCAAAACATATATAGTAAAGAATACATTTCCATCAATTAAGTATTTTTAAGGAGAATCTGAAACGAACTTTCTTGGTGCATACAGAGATTTTTCAATTGACAGCCTTTACACCCACTTATAGCTTCTTTTCATGTAAACAAAAAGGGAGGATTTTACATAATTGAAGCATATTTGGTTCTTGAATTGACTGTTCTGAAATATTTCGTTTGCATTCTCGGGAAAAAGAAAATCATATAATAACGTGTTAATACCATCAAACTGAAATTAGAACGATAATACAAAAAATAAAAACAAGTGATTAGTTACGACACACAATTTCATGTCTTTTTTATTATAAATTTAGAATTTTCAGGATATTTGTTGCATAATTCATGACTTAGTTGCATACAGACATTCGATTCCATAATTTTCATTGTTTAACGGTTTTGAAAAATTTGAATTTCAAAAGAGTACGTTCAGTAAAAATTTCACATGCCAACAATTTCTGAATACACTCGTTCTTTTCCTATATTCTTTCAAAGAGAGAAGGTGTGTTTTACTTATTCTGCCTTAAATAAATTAATTAAATCTGTGGAATCAATGTAGTTTTGTGTAATAACTTTAATTAATTCCATTGACAATCACAGAATTATCAAATTTATACTTAAATATTGTGAATTCTTTAATTTAACATATATAACCTTTAAAATGTGTCAATAATTTTAATTAATTCTTTAATTTTATTATTTATTGCAGATAGATTGTATTAAATCAGGTAAGCCATCCATTGGAAATGTCCTGAATTGATTATTTAATTAATCGATATGTGGGATTTAAATCTATTAAAAATATAATATTAATGATAGACCAATGATGTGACTTCTGATCAAAAATTGTTTGATTTCGTTGCTAGGTCTATCTCCCGTGAAATATCATCAAAAGAATGGGTGCGTACAGATACGTCCAAGAATTATATCGCAAGAAGCAAAGCGATGTTTTACGTTATTTACTTCGTGTAAGATGCTGGCAATATCGTCAATTGACCAAGCTTCATCGTGCACCAAGACCATCACGTCCAGATAAGGCACGTCGTTTGGGATACAAAGCTAAGCAAGGATTCCTCATTTATCGTATTCGTGTACGTCGTGGAGGTCGCAAACGTCCAGTTCACAAAGGTTGCACTTATGGCAAACCAAAAAGTCATGGTGTTAATCAATTGAAGCCATACAGAAATCTCCAATCTGTTGCTGAGGTAATTATTAGTTCCAATACGCTTATTCACGTATAGATCTTAGATGATGATATCAATCTTTATTCACTTCTGAATATAATTTGATGTTTTAAGATTTTTCCTTCCTTAGATGTCTGAAATTTGCAAGACATGTCTAATAATCTAATTCCTTAAAACAAGAAATGTTATTAATAAAATTTATGTCATTTACAGGAACGTGTTGGACGCAGAATGGGAGGCTTGAGAGTTCTCAACTCATACTGGGTCGCTCAAGATGCTGCATTCAAATACTACGAAGTCATTTGCGTCGATCCATTCCACAATGCTGTTCGTCGTGATCCAAAAGTTAACTGGGTTTGCAATGCAGTTCATAAGCACCGTGAATTACGTGGTCTCACATCTGCTGGCAAGAGCTCTCGTGGTGTTGCTAAAGGATACAGATATTCACAAACAATTGGTGGATCACGTCGTGCTGCATGGCGTCGCAAGAATCGTTTGCATTTACGCCGTTATCGTTAAATTGGAACTTTTACATCTTTATGCGATTGTATTGACATCCTTGCAATTCTATTACATCCAATATTAAGAATAAACTTTCTTATATAAAAAAAATTAAATACATGTCTTTATTTTAATTAAAATTTACAGATTAATGATTTTTATTCATAACTAGAGAGATACATAAATTTAGATGTTCAATAATTAGCAAATAGATTACAAAATGATAGTTTAATAACGAAAAAAGTGTATAAATGAGTTTAAAATGTAGATGATGAATTCATTTGTCGATTACGTTTTGCTTTTGCGAGTTTACAGCTATTGACGGTGGCAGCAAATCTTAGAGACTTGACACTTTCAACAAAACAATCTTGGAATGGTGATACATTCACAAACATCAATGTTTTGCTATTTCCTCCTAAACTGGGCATCAACAAATGTGTCAATTTTGAGTTTCTGTAAGGAACATGCTCATTCTTTTGTACTAGTGCTAATATGACGTTGCTTAGTTCACTCAATGATCTATTAATGTTCTTCGTCTCATCCATTCTTGTGCTTGTTTTTGGACTTTCACTTCCAGCCAAATCAACAAGATTTATCATTCCAACTAATGTTTCAGGCTTACTTGAGTGATTACCAGTTAGTTCAATTCTTGTCACAGCATGTGAACGACTTGATCTTTCATTCCCAGCCGTAGCAGCCGTTGCTCTATTTGAACGTGCAATAATCATTAATTCGTGAAGTCTTGCTGCTGTTTTAACTTCAACTTCTGTTAAATTTGAGACATAAATTTCAGTTTTACTTCGTGCATTTGCCATTCTTATTTCCACATCCTTATTTTCATTGCTTAATAAGTCATAAAGAACTTCATTATAAATTTCCAAGAAACTTGCTTTAATTGTGTACTTCCATCCTAAAATCTCAGCAGTTTTAATCGAGTCAAACAACAGCTTGACTGTTCTCGGTATGATGCCTAATTTTCCTTCATGTCCATCCATTGTGAATGTCTAAATTGAAATAACAAGTATTAAAAAATAACGGTCAAAAATTTTTTAAAATATATTCAAATCCAAAAAAAATACGTTAAAAAACGCAATTCGTACCTTTCCAGAACCAGTTTGTCCGTAAGCAAAAATGCAAATATTATATCCATCCATTGCTGATTGAATCAACGGTGATACCATTTCAAAGATTTCATCTTGAGCAGTGTTGGGATCAAAGACTTGATCAAATGAAAAATCATGTTTTAAAGGCTTTTTACCACTTGCTGCCAACTCATTACTTAAAATTTCCAATGATGCTTCATCAGGAAATGACCATCCACATAACATTTTCTCTTCTTCTGTTGGAAGTGGTGGACGAACTCTTGCAAATACTCGAATATTTCCTCTCAAATCAAGTACCATGTTATGTAAAACTTTACGTTCAATATTAATCTGATAAAGTTGATCTTGTGAGAGTTTTAGCATAGTTGAAGCCTCTTCAAAATCATGTTTCATAGTTCCCGATATTCTTTGTAATTCTTCATACTCAACAGTTTGCTTTTCATGCTTTTTAGTTAGCTCCGAAAGTGTTCGTTTTGTTCTATCAAATTGTTCCGATGTGACATTTAAATCTGCTGCAAGTGCTGCATTCTTCAATGTTAGTGTCTTATTTGTACTTTTTAATGCCTTAATCTCGACAATCAGCTTTTCACGTTCTTCTGTCGCATCAAAAAGTTCTTGCTCGATTTTCTCAATTTTATCCATCAGTTCCTTTTCGCGACTATCAAAATTCTCACATTGTTCTTCAAGTGTTGATATATGTTCTTTTTGTTGATCTGATTTTGCTTTTAAAACGTCATACCGTTCCTTCATATCATGAAAACGTGCCTTAAAGTCATATGGTGGAATTTTAGGCTTTGTTGCACTTTTAGCAGCTGGCTGTGATGATGAAGTTGATTTATTTACAGTACTAGGTTTTGTTACAGTCGATTTTGGTCCATCTGTGCTGCTGGATTTAATCAATGGCTTTTTAGTTGCATTTGTAACTAGATTTCCTGTTTTAATTGTCGACATGATTGCAGCTTTTTTCTCAATTGATGGCTTTTTTAAAGCAGTAATTTGAGGCTTGACAATTGATCCAGCAGGTTTGAATCTTTTAGTAGGAATATTTTCAACTGTTGTCTGCATTCTTTTTAATGGTGGTCTGCTGCTTGCCAAATCAACTGCTGATTTACTTCTTCGAAGTTTTGGCAATGGCACTAGATTGGATCTTTGAACATCTGGAGATTTTGAACGAGTAAACTTAAATTGTCCCAATAAGTTGTTGCCAAGCTCTATATAATTGAAAAAAATAGCATAATTAAATATTATGTGATATAGCTATATGCTGTGCCTTACCATTTAACGGCTTTTTGCTTTCATTCTCTGCTTTCTTGCTCTTAATATCATCAAATTTCTTAATTGTAGCAAAATCAAACAAATTATTGCCTGCTGGTTTCTTCTGTGGAATTACAGACGACGGTTTGGGTATTCTTGAATCCATCACTTCAATATTAATACTCTAATTTGTATATTTATGATAATTTATTGTACAAAATGTCCTGAAAAAATAATTTCAAATTTAATTACAAATTTCTTTTCATTTAAACAATAATTAACGATATATTTAATATAAACTCATACACTAATGTCTCTAATTATCGTTTTATACTTTAATTAACTATTATTTATGCATTAAAAGAATTAAATTATAAAAAAACTCACCTAACAAAAATTGACAATAATAAACTGAATTTTTTTACTGAAATTCAAATTTCAACGGTTATTCAAGTTCAAAAATTTAGGTTCAAAAAATTGAATTTTTAAATTTCGTTAAGTAATTGACAATTAATGGCATTAAAAAGGTTCATTTCCTTAAGTATTTCTATGATAATATCTACCAGACTACCGACATTTCATTTCGAATTTCTTCGACATTAAGTTCGATTTCTTCGACATTTGATTCGAATTCTTCGAAATTCCAAAACAAAAGAAATTTTAATAATCAAAATTTAACACTTTAATGTGAGTTTAGCTTAAAGTTTTATATTTTAAACAATACTTTGATGATTATTAAATGATTCTCTTTGCATTACACATTATATAAGTTAATAGTTAAAGAGAAATTAGAGAATATATTTCAAAAAATTTTGGTTCACATATTTTGTTTGTTATTGTTTACAAAATTTCAATTTAATCAAAAATTATACTTTAACCCATTTGAACAGATAAAAAATGATTATTAATACTAAATAAAGTGTCTATAAACTAAACTGGATGGTTTCTAGTTTGATTGAAGGCATATTAACAAATTTAATTATAAAATTTTAACGACTGGAATTTTTTTAAAAAATTTTGAATTTTGGTTTTAACGGAGACATTTGAAATGTCGGTAGTCTGATATCTACAATATTTGCAAGCAATTAAACTCAAATTGGAAGTAACGGCAAAAAATTGGGGAAAGTTCAAAAGTTTCGTAACTATCAAAAAAAAAGTTTCCTAACCTTAAAATCCATAAAAACATAAATAAATAATAAAAAAAATTAAAATCAGTTTATAAGCAAACTAGAAGTGAGCTATAAAGCTATTAAAAAGTCAGATATTAAAAAAATTCAATTCAATTAAAGAGTGCATTTAAGTGATATAGAAGCAATTCCTTCGTACTTTGATAGATATACATAGTTGTATTTCCCTTAATAAAAAGGCAGGCACAGAGAAAAAACGTGAAACGATGGCAAGCACTGGTAATAATTTTATTAAGATTTTATATATTAATCGTGTAGTTTGAGGCTGAAAAATGTTGTATAAATGTCATCGACACAAGCCAAAATGTCATAGTGAAGTGTAAAGTCAAGGATATGTAGAAATTGAGTGATTTTTGAGCATTATTTTAATAAATTTCACATGGGCGCTCAGGCACTCGCATAGAAAAAGTTCCAACGTGAAAAAATGTGACAAAAAAATTGAAATTTCATGATTAAAACATTAGTTTATAGTAATTTGGCGCATTTTTTGGGGATGCTATTCGTGTCTAATTATATCCTATGGTTTGGCTATGCGGAAGTTCATGCTTTACAATGCAAATTAAATTCATACAAATTTTCTTAGCCAACGTAATCAAACAAATGTGAGATAATGCAGCATAGCACTAGTATTAGTAGTCAAGAGAAAAAAAAATTAGTATAGTAAAAGCAGTCGCAGATTTTAATGACCGAAATAAGCGCATTTTATTACCCACTTTTAATCATTTTCAAGGCTTTAATTAAAGACCCAGTAGAATTTAGGTCACGAATATTTGAGATTTTACAGTTTTATGTTTATGACTGACTAGTCAGCCAGTCAAAGTGGACCTATAAGTAATAGATTGTGTTATAAATGGAAATGGGATTTAAAGTTGTAGGAAAAATCTAAAAATATCTAATTGTATTTTTTTTTTTTCGTTATTTGATCGCAAATAAAATTATTAAATGTATGTGGGCATGGCCGAAAAAAGAAGGAAATAGAAATCAACGGTCAAAAATTATTTAAATTTCTCTCTCGAAAATTCGAAATATCTTTTTTACAATTTTTGCTGTAATTCGATACTTTAAATATGATTTAACGATCACACATCATCAATTTTAATCATAGAAAACGATTAAATAACTCCACTGCTTTATTTCTAGTCTAATCGCTTCATTCTGATAATTTCGAAATTTTTCATTTATTTTTTTCTCTCTTTTCAACTAAGAAAATTTAAATTTTATGAAACCGTTAAAACATTATTTTGTTAATTTAACTATTTTCGCTTAAGATTTTCCATGATTTTTCAATGTAAAATGTTAAAGCAACATTGAAACTATGTTTTAATATTGCAAACAGATTTTATCAATGTAAATTGAGAGAAATATTTGGATTATTTTGTTGATTTCCGAAAAATTATTCGTCAGTGACGCTAAGAATTATGCATTTATTTCTTTACTGTTAATATGTAGACTCAAAATGAATAATGATTGTTGTAGAGCACAAAATTATCTACAAATCAAGATATTAATCATTACTTAATCATGTCTAGTTAAAGAAATAAATCGATAATTCATAGCGTCACTGACGAATAATTGGTTTTCGTCCGAGCCCATGTATATGGATGCTAGGTTATAATGCCAGAAAATATAAGGCCAGACGCATTTTTAAAATATAAATCCAGAACATAAAGCCAGATATAATTGTATGTGGCCTTATATTTTGCAAGTGTAAAAAATAAGTCCACATACATTTGCTTCTGGACTTATATTTGTTTAGTGTAAATATAAGCCCAGGAACATTTATATGTGGACTTATATTTACACAGTGTAATTTAATTCCTGAAAATCTAAAATCTCTGGAATTATTTTATTTTTTTGTAATTGAAAATTTTCTTGGATTTTTCAATGAACATTTTTTTTTTTTTTGATCTACCTAAATGAAAAAAAAATGAAATTTTTGTAAAATGATAGTCGAAAAATAATTTTTGAAACTTTAATAGAAAATTTCGTTCTTCTATCCTGTTATATAAAATTATATTCATCACGAAATTGATTTGAAAATTTAAAATTTTGAAATTTTCAGTTTTTTCCGCGGCTTATAAAACCAACTTCCAGTAAAGCTAGGACAATAATCATAGTAAATACCAGCATAAAAGACCTTAAATACACTTTTTATTTCAAATCTAAAGCTTATTCCTGCAAAAAGCTATGAAAATTTGAAAATATTATTTAAACCGTCGCATTTTTTTAGAACGCACCAATAGAAAACTTTCCCAAGTTTCTTAGTTTTTCGCATTTTTCATTTTCCTTTTAAAATTTTAATAAATCTGAAACTTGAGATTGTTTACCTTTTTACTTGCTTTATTTTATTTATTTTTTTTTTTTTTGGAATTTCAAGGAATTACATCCTAACAAATTCCTTTAAAATGAACTCATCCATAAAAATAATTAAGCAAACATAATAGGTAGAAAATAAACAATCTCACTTTCGGAATTTTCAAATTTTCAAAAAAACAGCAAGAACCTTAATTTTATAAATTTGAACTAAAATAAAAAATGATCATTTTCAAAGATTTATTTTAAAAAATATTGAAAATTTTTACTTTATAAATCAATTTTTTGTGTACCTTAATGGTCACTAAAATGGCAGTAACTCAGCCAAAATTTAATAGATTGAAAAAATCTTTGCAGATTAGAATTGAAAATAGTAAAAGTTAATTTTTGGTCTACCTGCTCAATACAATACCAAAAACGAATTTGGTGTCAAAAAGTGTCACAAAAAATACTATAAAAATGATGCCATGCTGATCAGGTGTTGAAAGAAACTAAATTGTTGTAGCAAAAGTGTCTTTAAACATACTAAATTTCAGCTCGAAATTCAAATTTTATCTTAAAAAAGCCATTTCAGTCTAAATTTGGTAAGAGAAATTTAAAAAATACAGAACGAAAAATAAAAAATAAGGAAAATTTTCATTTGCAAAAAAATAAAATAAGTCCAGAGATTTTAGATTTTCTGGAATTAAATTACACTGTGTAAATATAAGTCCACATATAAATGTTCCTGGGCTTATATTTACACTAAACAAATATAAGTCCAGAAGCAAACGTATGTGGACTTATTTTTTACACTTGCAAAATATAAGGCCACATACAATTATATCTGGCCTTATGTTCTGGGTTTATATTTTGTTTGAGTATAAATTTTGTATCTGGCCTTATATTTTCTGGCATTATAACCCAGCATCTGTATATGTTAGTTGGGGTGACAATAATTCATTCATGCACGTATCAGTTTATATCCATCCATTCATTCATAATGCGCTGACAAAAATAAAAAAAATGCACTAGTTTCCTTGTTTGGCACAAATAAAAAATGAAAGTGCTGTCGATTACTATGAAAAAGAAGAAAAGTTCACTATAGTAACCTTGTCATAGTTTCCAACATTACATTACTCACTTACTTACTTTGCACCATAACTGGTTTCACGAACACAATTGACATAATAATAATAATTTTTAAGAAACTTTTATTAATTGACAAATTTTTTTTTTGGTCTGTATCGCAGGTAAAAAAGGCAAAAAGTCCAAGGAGAAGAAGTTATCACTTCAGGATTTTTTGGCAAAATCAGGTCCAACAGCTGGTGGAACAACACAAGTTGCTGTTCAAAAGTACAGTAGTTGGGCAGAAGAGTGCGAAGAAGATGAAGAACGTAAAATTGAAATCATCCAGTTACCAACAGCACCAAGAGCTGCAAGAATTTTAGAAGACAATTCGATTCCACATGATCCACCATTCTATGTTAAAGTATCAAACTTACCATTTGACTCGAGTGAAGCTGATATTGATGAATTCTTTGAGGAACATAATATTCATATAAAGGAAATGAAATTGGCAAGAGATGATGCAAATGATCGTTTACGTGGTTTTGGACACATTGAATTGGAGACGAGAGAGGATTTAATGGATGCAATTATGTTGACTGATCCAGTCATTCGTAATAGAAGAATTCGCATTGAATTTACAATGGAACCAGATTCGATATCAGGACGTACAGTTAGAAAGCGTTATGACAATTATACACCACGCGACTCGGCAAATGAATCGACAAATTGGCGCGATCGAAAGGAATCAAATTTCGAAACAGTCGATGGTGGACGAGATGGAGGTGATAGACGTGATCATCGTGAAAATCGTAGAAATTATCAACCACGTTCAAATTTCCAAAATCGTCATGATACAAATAATAATGATAATGATAGTGGTGGAAATTGGCGTTTAGGTGACCGTCCAAATGACTCACCTCCTCCGGAAAGAAGACGTTTTGGAAATAATGATAGAAATGATAGAAGAGGTGGAAATAATCGATATGATCGCGATAGACGTGAACCACGTGAAGAACAAGTTCAGGAACGTCCAAAAATTTATATTGCTCCACGAACATTACCACTTCCCGAATTAAACTTTCCAAAAGAAGAAGAGCTTGAACGTGGAACAAGAAAGATTTCACTTAATGGAGATCATAATAATGATGACAATGATGATTCAGGCTTAGCTGAAGATGAAGATAGAGAAAAGGTTCAAAAGGAAAAGGTTCCATCACAGCCAAAAGAAAATATCTTTGGACTTGCAAAGCCTGTCGATACATCTGCAAGAGAACGTGAAATTGAAGAAAAATTGGAACAAGAGCGTCAAGAACGAGCTAAAGCTGAAAAAGAGAAGCGCGAAAAGGAACGAGATGCTGGAAGTTCTACATCACAAAGTGGAGACGATAAGAAAGATGTTATTGTGATTCGCACTGAAGGTTCAAGACGTCAAGATGAGCCAACAAATTGGCGTAAACGTGACGAGACATCAAGTAACGGATCAATAGACAATAGAAATCGTGGTGGAAACCGTCAGATGGGTAGACGTAAGTTATTTTTAAAATGCTTTAATATTTTTTACATTTTATCTAATTAAATCCATTTTACATCTCACAGACGATGACCGTCCACGACAATTTAACAAGGATAATCGAAGTTACAATAATCGGTAAGTTTAAATCCATCAGATTAATTTTAATCCTAAGATTAATTTTAAATCCAAGGATTTATTTTAATCTCAAGATTTATTTTTTTTAAATCAATCTTTTTTTTATTTGTACTAATAGTGATCGTCGTGATGGAGATAGACGTGATGACAGACGTGACGGGGATAGACGTGATGACAGACGTGACGGAGATAGACGTGATGACAGACGTGACGGAGATAGACGTGATGACAGACGTGACGGGGATAGACGCGATGATTACCGAAATAATAGGGATCGAAGAGACAACAATATGCGAAGAGGAAATGACAATGGACCAAGAAGAGATATGGAGATACGTCGCGATGATAGAGAGCCTCGTGATATGAGACCTCGCGATAAAACTGACATGCCAAAATTCGTTGAAAACTCTGGACCTGTAAGTATCTTTTTTTTGTAATGCTGTCAATTCCATGACACATGCAGCTCGATTTCCGTATTTTATGTGAAAAAAACCTGATTGCACTTAACTGGATTCTTAGTATAGGACTAGATTAAAATCGATAAATTAACCGGTTCTAAAATCCAAAAAGTCATCACATTTGTAAATTTTGTGACTTGAGCGCAATTAAATTATATTTTTTTCTTGAATTGAATTTTTTGAGCTACCCCTGACTTGAACTGTGCATGAATGAAACTTCTCGAATTTGAAAGGAAAAATTCTAATTCTTATTTCTTAACTTTTTCAGAATTTACATACTTCAAATGCATTTGCTGGATTAGATGATGAAGTTTACGATGACTAAGTAAAAAATAATAATAATCAAGATTAAAGGGAAATTTTTGAAAACAAACAAAATATGATTAAAGATAAAGATTAAAAAAATGATAAATAAATAAACAAAAAATTGGTGACATTTAATTCAACGGTAATATTTATGCATATACACAAGAAAGAAAGCAAGAAGAAGAAGATTACATAAAGAAGTGGACAAAAGAATTTATAAGACATCATTTAAAAAAGGAAGTTTAAACTGAAGTAAGCAAATCTGTCGACTGAATCAAAGTTATCAAAAAAATACATTAAAAAAAAAGATATAAATTATTGGAGGAAGTAAAAAGGTTTTTAAATAATACTAATATTAGCTGCATAGGATTTTTGTATAAAAGAGAAAATTTATAATTTTTTTGTTTCATAAAAGAAAAAATATTGAGTTGAAGATTGTGGAGGAAAATTCCCTGAGCATATAGCTTTACATTTATATTTTAAAAGATTTTTGGGAGCTAGATTTTTAGGGACTTTAAACCTTTATTTTTTTTTTTTTTTGTTTTGTTAAATCAATTTTGAGTTGTCCTATTATTAATATTTTTATTAGCTCATTATATAATAGTAGTAATTATTATTATCAATATACTAAAATTAATGAAATGTCAATATTCAATATTAGAAGAAGAATCCCCAGCTTTGATGCTGTTGTATTTGAAATATGGACAGTTATCAAAGCTGGGGATAGAGATATTGCTGAAGTAAATGGTTTATATAATATATGTATAAGGATTTAAATGAAAGATAAAGATTAAAAAAAACAAGCAAAGAATTGTAAAACTAGTTAATAAGGATATTTTTTTGTTATCAATTTCTCTTTTTCTATTTTCTACATAATGATATAAATGATAGATAATTTTGTAGTCCTTATACAAAAAAAATACATGAAAGTAAAATGAATACACATTAGATAATTGATTGTAAATAACATGATAAATTATCCACTTTTTTCTTACCTTGTCACCTTCAAAAATTATATCCATCGAGAAAAGAAAATAAAAGTTTAAAATGAATAAATTCAAAACTTAAGTTTTTGATCTAGTACTATTCATGAATTTCAGATAATTTCTTCAATTCTGATGTCATTATTGACCATTTACAAATTACAGTTTGTTTCATCATTTTATCTCAGTCAAAACTGCCAATAATGCTAAATCCACGTTGGACTTTATGCTTGTTTTTTGTAACGTATTTTAAAATTTCAAATATTTTTTTATTTAGTCAGATAGTTTTCTTCGAGACAATTTTCCCCTTCAAACTCATTCTACAATTCAAAAACATACAAAACAGTCAACAGTAATTTTTGGTGAATACAAAAAAGTGAATTAAAGTATAAAGTACGCATCAATTAGGCATTTAAAGATTCTAAAGTGATTTCATTTGTCAAAATACAACCAATCTAAATGATTTGGAAGGAACATTATCCACAAATTATAGAAAAATAAATAATTTCTTAGGTATTGCATCAGACAATTTAGTGCTGTTGACGTCACAGTCAAAAATTAAGAATCATTGTTGTTTAATATCTTCATTTTGGTTTTTGAAACCAAATTGTATACATCATAAGTGAAACGAGTGCACAAACGATAAAACAAAGAACTCAAAAAAATAAACTTTATATTGAACTAATCTTATCAAAATCAAGCAAATTCTCAAATATTTTTGGGATTATATCATATTATTTTAAAAGATAAGCAGTGTTAAGGTGAAAAATAAGCTTAAAAAAGCATAAAAAAGTGTATAGAAAGAAATAGAAAGAAAAAAACTTCCAGAAATTTCTAGAAACTTCATGTGTTGCGTATATAGCATGTCAGTTGTCAAGTCAAGTTCTATGGTCTCGAAAGTTAATAAGAAAGTTGGTGTTTGTGGTATTGTCAAGAAAAATAAAAACATTAAAATTATTAAAAACAATTCGATTATTTGTTGTGGTAAATTTAGTGGTAAAATGTCGACTAGAACTATGTTACATTTACACGGCACCATGTAAGTATACAGTCTTAGAATTTGATTTATTTATATCTTATGTCATCACAATAATTCAATGTTCTTTACTATTTTATTTCGATATCATGACTTTCAAATTTTGAATTACATGCACGCGAAGAAGTCTTTCATCATGTGTTTTTGGTATAAGCAGACGAGAAAATCACATGAAAGCATACATATGTCGTCATACTTTTTTTTTATATAATATATAGGCAATTTATAAAAAGGGGAAATCTTCTCTTTTAATGACGACATAAAACAATTTTTTGATTGGTCAAAGTCTTTATCGCGGATTTTATAAAAATGCTGATAAATTCTGTTACTCCAGTATAAAAGCCTGAAAATGTTTATTTAAAAGTCAGTTATTTAGGCTTACAATAGCTCTTTGCTTTAACTCAGAAAAATATAAAACAACTACGTAAAGATCCCCACTTTTTTTTTCATATTCTCTCTTCGCTCGGAAACGAAGTTTACTTTTGACTTCTCGTTGCGAGCACATTCTCATTCGTTATATTTTCGTTGTGAATACAAGTTCTGATTTTTTAAAGCAATTTAACTCTGCCTGAATACTTATATTCCATACATATATTTTTGATAATTGTGTGAAGTTTTTAAAAGTTAACGTTAAACGTTTAACTTAAAAGAATTTAAAGTAAAGGCTCTAGAAGCTACTCAAATAGACTTTTTAAGGAGATTGTTGAATTTCCAGAAGGTTAAAAACCTTTGTTAATTAAATTAGTACAAAAGCGCTAAGTCACCCAAGCCGGTTACATAGCACTACCCTCAAAAAGGCGTCAAAGAGTAAGTATTTTAACTTTTATGCATAAAAAATTAATTAAAATAGAATAAAGACATTGTTTAATGCCAAAAAAATGTCAATTTGCCGGCAAATTAAGAAGAAAATTGAAAAAATCTATGAATTTCACAATATTGTGCAACGATGAATCATCATCCAAAAAGAAAAAAAAAAAAAATCCCCATAATCACTAACACAAATGAAGACGTGGAAACAGCTGTATTGTATTCCTACACAAAGTCATGATATACGATTTTATTTTCTCTGTGCTTGAACTTGTTCAAACACGAAAAATACTTTGATATTTTTTTTTAAAATGAAGATGAAAACGTATGAACCTGACTGATTGAAAGATTCAGTATTTAAAATTTTTCTGCGAATTTCTTATTGATATTGTGATGACTCATAAACTTCTGCAGAAATGAAAGTTGACTTTTTCTCACACTTGACATTTCTTTTTTTATTTATTTTCTTACAGGTTGAGACATCAGTGTACTCAGCTCTTTTATTGGCACGGTTGCTTTTAAACCGTAAAGATTTTTCGTGAATTAAACGGCGAATTAATTTCCCGATCAAAATGCAAGCCAGCGGCTTTGCCAGTACACTTTCAATCATGCATTCAGAAAGCTATATACGTTACAAATCCAGCCGATACAGTATCGACGGAGACTCAGAATCAAGCAACAAATACGCAAATAATTCAAACATTATTGCCACACAAAACAGATTTGATAGAACAGATTGGAAATACAGAAATACTGTTCTTGGACAATTACAAGGAGGAAAATCAACAAACGATTGTGTTTTTACCAGAGACGGTACCAATTGTGTCATTCCCGAATTCATCACAGTTGACAATACCAGCTATAAACGATCAAGTAATCGAAGGCTCAATAAGTACCGCAAGCAGTCAACAACAGCCAGTGGACGTACATTCATTGTTCCCAGAAGGGCTGTTTTGGACTCAAAGTCAAACATCCTTACCGCTAAACGACATTCGTCAGGGTGAACTTAATACACCAGAAATCGGTAAGCTTATTTCTTCCATGTGCCACTTTGACTAGCTTTTTAAGTCAGATTTTATCGTTATTCCATCTTTAATGACAATTTGAATGTGACACATCTTTACACACTTATTGAGTCGAGCTTTTCAAATTATAAAAATTAGATAATTAGCTAGGCAACAAAAAGTTTTTTTTAAAAGCTACGTGATTTTTCATTATTCCAACACATTTATTACTTTTGTTATCTAATCAATCTAAATTGTTCTAAAATATAGTTCCTTTCTCAAAAGCTTGACTATTTCTCATTAATTTATTTAAAGAGACGACATAATCTGACAAAAAAGAAAAACAGTCAAAAATTTGAAAATAAGAATTTATGAGCCTTCATCGAAAGTGTCAAAATGTGCTGAATCATCCACAATCTTTGTTGTTCAATTTAAAAAACAAACAATCTTTTTGGCCTCCTTTGCCCTAAAAAATCATGTATTAGTCTGTATAAAAAAATTTGTACTTGATATATCTGTTATATAAATTTTAATACAATTCTTGACGTGAAATAGTAGGATTCATCATGAATCTCATTGATACACAAAGAGTAGAGTTCCAATAGAAATTCTTCGCGATTCAAAATTCCTATGAACAAAAACATGTTCAAACGTGTCGTAAAGAAGAAAAATTGTTCCATATGATCGTCAACTACGCAAAAAAAAATAAGTTCATTCAATACTAACGAAAAATGACGACGAAGATACACACACTGCTTAACATTTCCCCTACTTTAATATGTGTGCATACATAACATTGTACCTTTACATTCAAATTGTTATAACATTTCCATCGACTTGTATATTTGGGAAATTCTTGACTCATTCAGTTATTCTTATTTTGCCGGTCAAACTAATCGGACGCAAAATTACAGTCGCTCTAATTATTTAATTTTTTCTGTATTGAAAAAAATAGATCTGCTGGAAGGATTTAATTTTGATATAACAACAACAGAAAGTGCGAACACGGATAATACGGATAATAAATTGAATATTATAAACGGAATAGAGGAAGTGCATCAGTTAACTACAGAGTTAACAAATATAAATAATCAACAAAATAATACACAAGCATTGGATTTAAATTCCGAGAATAAAAGCATTACACAGTTTCTTCAAGAACACGAACAAATGCTTCGTTCAAGCCAGGACCCACAAGTCTTCGAATATAGTGAGGACTTAAACAACAATTTAGGATTAGGGAATAATATAGATTTAAATAATAGCAACTTCTTGAGTCAAAACTTTGGACCAGGAGATTTTGATATGTTTAGTGAATATTTCGATACAAACAATTTAATGGAGAGTAAGGAATTTGAAGCACAATCATTGTCACCGCTACCAGCGCCTGCAGTGATTTCAAATCCACCATCACCAATTGCACCCAATATAACAGAACAGCCAAAAGAACATCATCAGCAACCACAGAAGCCCAGATTAGACAGTGTCATCAAACTGGAAGAAGATAGCAATTTTGCTTTCGATTTGATCGAGTATATGGAGGTAAGCTGACACTACAATTTGTTTTAATTAATGATATATCAATTCCAAATGCGATTGTTATACCTTGACGTTATAAACTGTTATACTAATGATTTTTTTTTCCCTCTTCTTTTTTTTTCTTTAAATAGAATGATAACGCGTTGACTCCTTATGAAGAAAAGCCATGCCCGAACTTTAACATTAACCAACAGAGTCAACAACAGCCCGTTATCAAAGCCGAATATTGTGAACCCTCCACATCAACTGCCTCGTCAAGAAAACCTTCAATTGTTGAAAATGATCATTCATATGATTCATTATTCAGACCCAAAAGAACTATCAAAAAGAGACGTTATTCAACAGACAGTGACTTTTCCGTTGGAACATCAGCTTCATCATACAATTCAACAAAGCAAAAAGTTCATAGACGAAAACGTGGACGACCTGCAAAGGAATTGATAACAGATCTTCCAACAATTGAAGAATTAACGAAAAAAGGAGTCTCAGCAGAAAAAGCACCACATTTAGTACTTCGAATTAAGAATAATGAGGCATCAAGAAAAAGTCGCATGAAGTCAAAGAATCAACAACAAAGACTTGAAGATCAATGCACAAAATTGGAGAGACGACAGACATTTTTGAAGACAAGAAAAGATAAACTCGAGTCACAGATTAAGCAGCTTCATCAATGGTTGTTAGGGGCTAATTAAATTATATTGAGTATTTTAAAAATTCAAAAATTAAGTTGTAAATATATCGAAATCTATGCTGTTTTAGTATTTAAATTGTATATCCCTTAATCCTTAATTTTATATTAGATCTTAGAATATTAAAGATATGTTGTTTAAGTTTTCATGATTATTCATTAAGAGCATTTTAATTATTTAACATTTAAAAAACAAATTTTTGAAAAAATCAAAGCAAAAAAAAAAAATTATTAATTGTAGAATTATTTCATTAAGAACATCCAATATGATTAAAAACGTACAAGTTTTAAATGAAGAAAAAAAAAAATTATTTGTATTTTATACTTTTGTCAACATTCATTCACAAACTTATTATTGTACTCGATTTAAGAGAAAAATCTAAATAATAAAAAGTTCGGGCATAAAAAACCAAAAACAAAACACACAATTAGAGATTTATTTATATTTAAAGAAAATTTCAGTGGAAAAACAGTTTTTCTTTTCAGTATTACAAGTGTCGTTATATGCATGCACAAACATGATTCATACAGAAACCGACTTCCAATCGAATGATTATGACGTAAATTGTGACGTCATGATCTTATTGGAAGTATCGTACATTTTTTTTTGTATCTCATATGTATTTCACCATCAACTTATTCATTCCAGAACATTCAACTAGTGAAGAACTGCTGTCGCTAATAAGAAACTCAATTTTACAACGCAATAAAGCTTAATTAATTTACTGAAATTCTCAAAAAAAATATTTATTAAGGTTTAGAAATTATCTTAAAAATTTCATAGGTTAGTTAAAGTTATGATTTGATGTTAAAAAGTGAAAATAAAGTGTATTGAGGATTACGTAATTCTATCGTCAGCCATTTTATGGTTTGCGAAATATTTTTTAAAAAAATTTTTTATTTAAATAAAGTGAATTTAAGAAAATAAAACATAGTGAATAATGAAGATTTGATGGTAAATTAACTAAAATTAGGAACATTTAAATAAAAAAAAATGTTCAATTTCGGATCTAATCTTTTGTTTTTCTCAAGGTTTTTTCAAATTGCGATTCAAAAATTATGCACTATTTGTGCCATTCAATCATGTTAAACTTATTTAATACTCAAAAAGTTCAAATCAGTTTCAAGATACTTAGATGGGTCAATGTGAAAATTATTTTTAATTAAAAAACATGCGAAATGTATTAAATTAAATTCATTGCATGTTCGGTATGATACACAAAATTCAATACTTATTAATTTAATAAAAAAATAAATAAACTTTCTTGTCAAATCACATTTTATTGTCGATATGATAATTTAAAACCTTCTCTCAAAATTATCAAAAATAAATCGTTTAAATTCAAATATAAAAAAACTGTTTAAAATTCTCAAACACGTTTTTTCGCGAAAATATCAAGGGTGTGGAACTGATCAAATTGATTTTTGATCATTTTTGATCAATTTGATCAGTTCCACACCCTGGGAAAATATTCAAAGAATTTTATTTAAAAAAGAAAGGATCGATTGTTGAAAAAAAAAATTAACTGGATTAATCTTGAATTCTCAAAACAATAAATTGTTTCAGTTTTATATTCAAAACCGGTTGATATACTTATTGTGCATAAGATTCTAAGACCAGTAAATTTGCAGTTATCACGATCCGCGAGTTTACTCTTTTGAACCCATCAATTTGTCTTGATTTAATTTTTTTAAAAATATGTAGTGAAACTTTTTTTTTTCAAACACAAGTGTGATTAAACTTAACTAAGTGCTTTTGTATAAAAAATATATATTGTGATGTCAAAAAATCAGTGAAATGATTAAAAAGTGAAACAATTTAAACCAAAATCTTTGGATTTTAATATTAATTCTATTCCTAAACAGATGTCTCATGTTTTTGAAAAAATGACTACCTTCGACAAAGATTCATTGAGTAACAATTTCTCTTGTAAGTTATCATTAAAGATGTTCCTTTGGATAGCACTTACGTCTGCTCATATTGTATTGCCAAAAATAACACTAAGTGCTATTCAATTAATAATTCTATGATTGTATATTGATCTCAATGATATTATTTAATGACTGATGATATTCTCATAATATTCTATAGTTGAAGATAGTAAGACTATCCAAGAATACATCGAAACATTCAATGTTGAAAATGCTGGTCCACAAGATTTATCGAATGATAATTTTGCGTATGATAATAGTACTAGCATTACATTAGATAATTTTTTAACAGCATTTGTAAGTAATTCCTTAAAATGAAGAATGCATTTGAAGATAAAGATTTCATTAACTCTTTATTTAGCCATCAAATGGTTTGAATGATGACTTGATGTCACTCCAAATTGTCAATAATTCAAATGGTGGATTCAATGTTTATGAAAATTCCTTGGATAAACAAGATATTGGTTTAAATGAATCTTATGACACTAATGAGATTGAATATGATGTTAATTGTGGATCAGTTTCATATTATGATCTCGATGCTAGTCAGTCAAACATGGATTTTAATGAAATTGATTTAATTCCTGAATCTTATGAGGAAATTTTTCAATCGTCATTGGCATTTATAAATCAGGTAAAATTATCCTTAGTCTTGTAAGAATCCTTTATTCATGCTTACATTTAAATAGCCAAAAGAAATTGTTCAAACCAAAAAATCTAATAAGAAGCAGGAGAAGATTAAACGTGGTAGAGGCCGACCAAAGTCAGATTTAGCGATAATTAAGAAAAAAGTCGCTAAAGCTGAAGAAACAAAGGATAAAGACAAGATTAGAACTGAAAGGAATAATCAGGCATCAAAAGAATATCGGGATAGAAAGTCAGATAAAAAGAAGCAGCTTGACATTCAACTGGCAGTTGAAAATGAAAAGTATCAACAATTAAAGAAAATTCACACCAAATTAACCTTACGTATCAAACATTTAGAGGATATGATAAGAAACCACACATTTTTTTAAGTTCAAATTAGTTTTATATTTTTTTTAAAGGAATCATTATCGTAATATGTAAATGTATTATTAAATGTTTTTTTAATGTCGAATAAAATAATTATTTACTTCTAAATGAAATGTATTATCATTCACTCAAGCTTGCGTACATATTTTATTTCAGCTGTGTTTCATTTTCAGATAAAAGTTTCAATTTGAGCTATCTCCATATTCTTGCTTTCTACTTCTTATTTTAAAAAGTCTCAACATAAAAATAACGATTTTTTCAAATTCAATTTTTAGCAACAATGAGCAACTTATTTTTAGGATTTTGAGTTACAGATTGAATAATTTAACACATTCAAAAACGCATTTTAGATTTTGTCATTTTAACTTCCACGCAATGCGTGTGATTTTGGTACTTTTTTTAGATAAATTTGAAATCAGTTAAATAACGACAAAAAATTTAATTTGAATTTTTGAAAACCATACAAATGTTTGTCAAAACCTTTCAAATGTTATTAGAATTTGTATGGTTTTCAGATTTAAATATTTAACGTTATTTAATTAAATTCATTAAGTCTTAATATACATGAAGCATGACTCAAAGCTTACTTGCTAAGACAGCCAGACAATGTAGGAAGTAATGATTCAGGCTGAAGTCTACTTTAGGGGGGGCCAATATATGAAATTTTCAAAATGACTTTTTTGGTCTAAAAATGCTTAAAATGAATAGAAAATACTAAAATTATGTTTTAAATAATAAAAATACGCAATTTGAGGTATTTTTTTGCCAAAAAAATATTTTTCGAAATTTTTTAATTTTTCAAATTTTGTCATATTTTTAATGATTTTTAGACTAGTTACGTAGACAGAAATATGTAAATATCAAAAAATGTTAATATTTTAAGCTAAATCAGTACTTATAGCTCCATAAGTAATGATACTGTAATGATCCCTTCGACAAAAGATCCGTAAATACTGATCTAGTTAAGGACTGTAATGATCCCTTCGACAAAAGATCCGTAAATACTGATCTAGTTAAGGACTGTAATGATCCCTTAGACAAAAGATCCGTAAATACTGATCTAGTTAAAGACTGTAATGATCCCTTAGACAAAAGATCCGTAAATACTGATCGAGTTAAGGACTGTAATGATCCCTTCGACAAAAGATCCGTAAATACTGATCTAGTTAAAGACTGTAATGATCCCTTAGACAAAAGATCCGTAAATACTGATCTAGTTAAGGACTGTAATGATCCCTTCGACAAAAGATCCGTAAATACTGATCTAGTTAAAGACTGTAGTGATCCCTTAGACAAAAGATCCGTAAATACTGATCTAGTTAAAGACTGTAACGATCCCTTAGACAAAAGATCCGTAAATACTGATCTAGTTAAAGACTGTAATGATCCCTTAGACAAAAGATCCGTAAATACTGATCTAGTTAAAGACTGTAGTGATCCCTTAGACAAAAGATCCGTAAATACTGATCTAGTTAAAGACTGTAACGATCCCTTAGACAAAAGATCCGTAAATACTGATCTAGTTAAAGACTGTAATGATCCCTTAGACAAAAGATCCGTAAATACTGATCGAGTTAAGGACTGTAATGATCCCTTCGACAAAAGATCCGTAAATACTGATCTAGTTAAAGACTGTAATGATCCCTTAGACAAAAGATCCGTAAATACTGATCTAGTTAAAGACTGTAATGATCCCTTAGACAAAAGATCCGTAAATACTGATCGAGTTAAGGACTGTAATGATCCCTTCGACAAAAGATCCGTAAATACTGATCTAGTTAAAGACTGTAATGATCCCTTAGACAAAAGATCCGTAAATACTGATCTAGTTAAGGACTGTAATGATCCCTTCGACAAAAGATCCGTAAATACTGATCTAGTTAAAGACTGTAGTGATCCCTTAGACAAAAGATCCGTAAATACTGATCTAGTTAAAGACTGTAACGATCCCTTAGACAAAAGATCCGTAAATACTGATCTAGTTAAAGACTGTAATGATCCCTTAGACAAAAGATCCGTAAATATTGATCTAGTTAAAGACTGTAGTGATCCCTTAGACAAAAGATCCGTAAATACTGATCTAGTTAAAGACTGTAACGATCCCTTAGACAAAAGATCCGTAAATACTGATCTAGTTAAAGACTGTAACGATCCCTTAGACAAAAGATCTATAAGTACTGATTTAGCTTAAAATATTAACATTTTATGATATTTACATATTTCTGTCTACGTAAATAGTCTAAAAATCATTAAAAAAATGACAAAATTTGAAAAATTAAAAAATTTCGAAAAATATTTTTTTGGCAAAAAATACCTCAAATTGCGTATTTTTAGTATTTAAAACATAATTTTAGTATTTTCTATTCATTTTAAGCATTTTTAGACCAAAAAAGTCATTTTGAAAATTTCATATATTGGCCCCCCCTAAAGTAGACTTTTACCATGATTCATTCTCTACAAAATTGTGTTTAAAAACAGAGAAAAAACAACAAATAAAAACTATTGAAATTGAAAATTTTAAATAAATTGACATTCTGATCAAGCAATCTCAAGAATAACCAACTTTTTCAAAAACTAGCAGCTACCAGTTATAGAAACAGAAATTGTCATCAACGGCAATGGATGAAAATGATCAAATTTCGTCATTAAGTGAGGAAACGGAATTTTGCGATGAATCTTCAGTTCTGCTTAAAGTTGCTGGATTATATGCAAGTCACTTGTTAAGCGACATAATCCTTGTTGTTGGAGAGAATAGGTAAAGTATATCCTGAAGTCTAAAATCATGAAAAAAATAGTATTAAAATCAAACAAATGTTTCTTTAGGTATCCAGCACATAGAGTGATTCTATCAGCTTCCTCGGAGGTATTTCAGTGCATGTTAATGAATCCTCAATGGACAGAATGCAATAAGTCAATAATTAATCTAGTTGAAGATAAAAAGTGCACCGAAGTGTTTCCTCAATTTTTAAAATACCTGTATACAGGACAAGTCAAAATAAGTATAGAATCAGCAATGCCATTATTATCACTAGCTGATAAATACAACATTAAGGATCTTATTGTACTTTGTCGTGATTACATGACAAAATCAGTTGCATTAGCTGGAACTCGTGGATTTCTCATATCATGGCTACAATATACATTATCATTTGACTATCATCAGCAATTATCCAACGATTTGAAGAACTTTCTTCGTCTTAATTTAGAAACTGTTGGGTATAGTAGAGATTTTATAGACATAGATCCAAATAATTTATGTGTATTACTTCAACAAAATGATTTAGTTATAACAAATGAAATCAAATTATTTGATATTGTAGTTCATTTCTTAATGTTGAAAAAAGATCAAATAGAACAAGAAGAATCACTTTCGGACGAAGAGAAGCAGAGTCATATGAAGTCACTAATAGAAGGAATATGCTGTTATATAAGATATCCAATGATGACAGTTCAAGAATTAGCATCAATTCCTCTTAGGCCAATAATGCATTGTTATAAAGAATTCTTTTGCGATAAAATGGCATTAGGTATGTCATTTCATGCAAATCAGGAAATATCATCGAAAAATGATTACTTGCAATATACTCCTCGACTTTATACTTCCGATAATTTTTGTCTCGAACTGAGAGTTCCTGAGATTCATAAGGTAGAAAATTACAAGACATATGGAGCTTGTATTTTTAGTTTAGAAGATTTTCCTTACACTGATTCAAATGATGGTAAGTTTTTAACTTTAAATTTAGTATGGAATCGAACTTATTAATCATTTTAATTACAGAGAACACAATTCAGTGGGAAATTGACTTCTTTCCAAGAGGAATACGTTACAACCGTGCACAATTAATTAACATTTATAATGTTCAAGCAACACAAGGACGAATTGAAGTTCCAGAATCAATTTTAAGGACTGTTCGTGTACGTTGTACTTGTAAAAGTGTCCAACGAGAATTGAGATTTAAGGTAAGTAGATTAATATTTCGACTACTGATTTATAGCTTTATTGGATTAATATTATTTCAGATTGCTGTGCTAATCAGTGGTTCACAGAACAAGATTGTACATATAAGGACATTACATACTCGCATAAGTTATTTCTCAAGAGAAACTCGTGTTATAAATTTTGATAATTTGATTCCATTTGAAGAACTCGATACTGACAATAGCATTTATTTAATTGGAAAGAATCGAGATATGTTGAGAATTCATGTTATTATACTTCCATTTCCACAATCAATCACCCAAGATTCACCTCAATTCGAGTTTAAATGAGATATGCTGCCATTCTTAATTTGTGGTTTTGTTATATTTTTATTCTGGATTTTATTTTAATCGATTGACATAATTATTAATGTAAATATAATTAATGGATGAATAGAATGTTCTTGAAGAACTTCAATTATTAATAAAATTATCTAAAAATTTAATTCATTTTTTTCTATAATTTATAGCTTCAATATTCGTTTTTCTGTGTAATATTCTTCAATAAGTAAGTATGTCTTCTTCTTCTATTAATATTCAAATATTCTTATCATAAGATTTAAATTTATCTGAGGATTTAAAAAAATAATTTCAAGATTTGAATCAATCTTTGGATTCAAAATGTTGTGTGAAATTTAAGCTAATCCGAGGATTTAAAAATAATAATCTAAAGATTTAAATTAATCCAAAAGTTTAATCCTTGGATTTAAAATGTTTCTTGTTAAATTTAAGCTAATCCGATGATTTAAAATTTAATTAAAAAATAATGTCCTCTTATGAACAAATGTCCTTCCAAAAAGAAAATATCTTAAAAATTCCTTAATGGAATTTAAATTTCGTATGCTTTTTGAATTGAATAATTAAAGCCTGATCGGAAATGATCAATATATGCGCGCCAAACTTCTTGAACAAGTTCTTCGTTCTTTTGCAAAGCTTCCTTCTTCAAATTCAATAATTCCTTCTTCTTATTTTGGTTGTGCAGTTCCAAAGCCTCTTCGCGTTCCTTAACTTCACGTTTTAATATCAACATCATTTTATCTTGTTCTGTAAGTTCTTCTGTCAGTTTACCTTTAGCAGATTCATATCGAAGATACAACTGATTGACGTGCTTTAATTGAGTTTTAGTCTTTTGAATTTGTTCGAGGCACTTCTTTCCATATTTTGCAATTGAATGATCATATTTCTTGATAATGTTTTGTCCAACTTCATCAATTTTCTTTTTACGCAATGATAATTCAGCTGCAGCTTCACGACTACGATATTTGAATGCCTTGCATGGATCCATCAATAAGTTCTTCTTACTTTCATTATTTTGAGTCATGACATAGTCATTTTGAGATGCATTATCGACTTGACGACTTGTTGATGGTTGAATTAATTTTGGATTCTTTTCAACAACAGTAACTGACTTCTTCTTTGGCACATTCTTAACATCCAAGTCCATACTTTCATGACTTGAAGAAGAATAATGTTGATGTTCGTCATTAGCGAATTGTTGTCCATAGGAAACTTCACTTTCATCGTCAGCATCCTCGTTTTGAACAACTTTAGCGACGGCGACCTCTGCAACATTTTGATTAACTGCTATTTCAGGTTCAATATGATCAGACATATCGAGACTGAAGGAATCAGATGTACTTTTCAGCCATTCTTCAACTTTTGATGTTGTTTCAATGGCTGGTGGCAATTGCTTTTCTGTATCACATAATTCAAAGACATTATCAACTGTTAATCGACGTCGCTTTTCAGGTTGAACAGTTTCTTGTTTTTCAACTTCTTTGGGACGCTTTAGTGCTGGTTTTTCCTTATGAAATACTGGGGTTTTACCAGAGTCTAAAGATTCTTCACTTGGTTTCTTAACCAGTTTACGATTCATATTCGATTGATGAGTAACCTTAATTGGTGGCTCTATTTCCATATTAACGTCATCATCCATTATTGTTCTGCGAGAAACTTGATTTTCAGGGAACTTGCGCTTCTGTTCCTTAACAATTGTTGATTTCAAATCAACTTTTTCCTTAGTGATATTTTTGATCAAGTCAAAATTAACCATAGGTTTACGTAAGGCTGGTTCCTTAACTGTACGCTGTACTATCTTATTTGCTTCTTGGTTTTCACGTTTGTTAGCTAGTTCTTCTCTTAACTTAATTTCAATACTGTCATCAGTATCATAATGCTTTGATTGTCCAACTTTAACATCATTCTTTGATGGTCTTCCTCTACGCTTATTTTCATGATTTTTTTCAGCATTATTAACACGCTTTGGTTTTGCTTCACGTTTAATTTTTGATGTTTTGCTCTTACGATTTGAACGAGTCATTTCTTCCATATAATAATTCTCGTCATTATCATCATTACTATCATTGTTATTTGCAATCTTACCTAATGTTGTATTCTTCTTTTTTTGTTGTGCTTTGAAATCTCGATAAGAGACTTTAATTTTTTCATCATTTTCCATGTTATCTTCATCGTAAATATCAGATAATAATTCACTTGCTTTCTTAGCACTTTGACGTTTTGGACGCTTTGGAGTTTTTACTTTTGGTTGTGATTGCTTGCTAACAACTGGGTCGTGTTGTTTCTTAGGTGCTGCGGTTTCCTTCTTAACCATTAAAATCTCATTTTCCTCTCGTGGTACGACTTGAATAGTCTTTAATTTCGCAATTTTAGGTATTTCGTCTTTGATCAAATTTTGAGTCTTTATTTCGTGATTTTGCTGAGCCTTTGTTTCATTCATAGTCTTTGCGTCTTCCAACATTGAAGCACTCGTTTGGAATGTCATAATTGACATATTATCTATTCCTAATGTATGATCATTTAACATTCGTTCATTTTGCTTGAACTTTTCATAAAATGATTCACTGAACTTCTTAAGAGTTGCTTCCTCGTCAATAAGTCGAAGAGAAATCTTCTTTATTTCATCCAAGCTTTCACGACTCATATCTTCATTATAAGTAACTGCATGGTCAACTTCGATAGAGATATCAACATAATGACGACCTTTATATTCCTTACTAATTGATTCAATAGATTTGCACTCAAATTCAATGAATACTAATTCATTTGTGGTAGTTTCTTGACTTGAGAATACACTGCTTGGTATAAAGAATGAAATTGTCAGGTTTCGTCCGTTGAAATTGACCAACATATTTTCCTTTTGTTTGATTGAATGTCCATTCATTTTTGTCATTCGTCCTTCAACTGAGAGAATGCATGTCTTTGGAAACAGACTGTTATTGTAAAATCGAAGAAATGAACGAGATGACTGTAATATAAATCAATTATTACATTTTGATTCATTTACCATTATTAATAAAAATAAAAATATAACAATTTACCTTCTCAAAATTATTAGAATCAATCTTATTGATTTTCTCAAAAACTAGTTTAACAGCCTGTTCTGTTGCATTTTTCATTAAATGATGCTTGGAGATTGTATCACTTAATAAATTCTTCAAATCTTTAGTAATATAGACGAAAATTTCGAGAATACGTAATTGAGTGAAGTAGGTTTGAACAACATAAATCTTTTGAAAGATAAACGAGAGAGTTCTAGCATATTTAGTAACAAAGCTTTTTAATGTTGAATCAGGAATAATTTCAAGTGTTTCCTTAAGTACAGCACACGTTCTTCTAATGACATCTTCTTCCTTTCTTTGGATCATCATTGAAGTGCCAATTCCGATTATGCGATTAATGCTTAACACATCGAATAAAATTGACTTGTTCTTAATGATTTTCTGAAAATTATGTTTGGTAATTAATCTTTTTGGAACATTTTATGTTTTATAAACTTACTATGAAGCATCTGCACAAATTCAAGACATCGTTATTGCACTCTGGCAAATACTTTATGTAATGTGCAAAGAACTGAATACACGTTCGCAAGACTTTTACTTGATCATTCTATGAAAAAATTTTTAAAACATTAAAAATAAATTTTTTTAAATAAATATATTAATTACGTACATCAATAGTTTCGGGATGAATTCCTCTAATCTTTTCGCAGTAATTTGCTGCCAATAAATGAATTTGAGGATCATCTTTAGCAATTTTCTTTTCTGATCGCATGGTTTTCAATTGATATTACTAAAATTCAAAAAAATCGATATTTTTTAACTGTACTCCATATTATTGATGCTTCTTATCATCTTACCAGCTAATTTAACTAATTTTTCAATTGAATTTCCCACTAAAACACTAATTATTTAATAATTTTCCGATTTTCAACTTCTTCTTTCTAAGAATCAACGACCATCAATGACACTAATTAAAAAATATTCAAATTTTATGCTTTTATGTAATTTTTATAATTATGAAGAATTTTCTTAAGTTTTAATGAATGTATACTAATAATTAAGCATAGAAATAAATGTTTTGATTATTAAAACGTAGTAAAAATCATTTTAAATCTATTAAATTTTAATTTTTTTAAAACAGTTTTTTCATGGATTTGAAATTTCAAGAAATTTAAATTTTAAATAACCGTTATTTATTTTTTAATTTTTAAAATTTTAACAATCAAAATGAAATTCATGAAAAAACAACTAAAGGATATAACGACACATGCGAATAATACTGGAAATATATTCAAACACAGTCTACAAATAAATGTGCAGCATAAACTGTGCTGTTTGTTCAGTAGGGGAGAGAAAAATTTTTCAAAAAAGTAATCTCGGAGAAAATTTTATTAAAAAAGGACTAATCATGTAATTTTAGTTTAATCTTTAACAATTATCATATCTTTAAGTGATCGGTAAGTCAATTAGTCATAAGTTTATATTAAAACATTAGAGTGTCCTTCCTGTAATCATGAAAATTTCGATAAAAATTTACAAGATAATTTTTTTAAAAAATCGTTAATTGTTAATTATATTAAGGTCTATAAATGTCATTAGGATGCTAATTTTAATAGTTTTTCAATATCTAATTAATGAATGACTATTAAGATATGAAGATATTACGAATTTTTACAGTGAGAGAAAAATTTATCGATCGAAAAAATGAAAATTATATCAGAAGTTGCTAATGTTGGGGCATTAAGAACAAATCATTTTAATTTCAAATAATCCCTTTTTTTACGGCTATTTCGAATGACCATAGTTTTTTATGAATATGCACGCTAGTCAATAGAAATTAAATTAAATACAATCATCTTCAATTCATTATCGATTATAATTGAAACATCCAGAATAAAATTTCATCTCATAAAAATTATTCAATTTTAGTGTAAAATATTAAAAGACGTAAAATGTCATCAAATGATCATAAGCAGCAACATCATTCGAATGGACCTTCAACGTCTGCAACAAATTTAAATGGATCGCTTCATTCGTGTGAGATTTGTGGTGAATCAGGCTTTACGGACGAGAAAATCTTGGAACATACACAAAAATGTCACGTAGAAGGTCATGGGCAATGTCCATTTTGTGGCTTAACAGGTGGATCGTCAACTGAATTATTATTGCATGTTAATCAGGCACATTTAGATTATTTAACTCCCGAAAATGAGTTAATGTCATTTATTGACGATTCAAAAACACCAAGTTGTGATTCTGACTCAATGTCTTGTGGATTATCACCATCAATCACGGAAATTCCTGCTGGCCTTGATAATGCAGTGACAAATGGATCATCGACAAATAATTTGAGCAATGGAACGATAAGTAAAAATGATTTAAAATTGGCAGCTAAGACATCAACAGCGACAACAACATCAAATTGTACAAGCACGAATACAAAAATTCTAATTAATAATCGATGTGATCCAGCAGAAATGATCAATTGTAATAATAATGTAATGGATGATAATAATAATAGTTCCAACAATAATAACTGTGATAATAATGGTGAAAATGGAATTGAAAATCATGGAGAAGGATCGCCACTAAGAAGTCAATTGGGATTGAAACTTAAAGCAAATAAGCCAAAAATTACAATACCAACAATTCCATCTCCACTTGTATGCTTAATGTGCCCATATACAACAAATGAGCCGACGATTCTTGAGGAGCACATTAATCGCTCACATTTTGATCCAATGAGTCCGGGTGTCATAAATAATTCAAGTAATGGTGTTGTTAATTCAGCACATGGTACAACAAATCATGTCGATACACTTGATAGCTTTTCATGTCCAATTTGTGTAAGATGCTTTGAAAGTGGAAATGCTTTAGAATTGCACGTCAATCATGAACACAGTGATATTTTATCGCCAGCAAAAGTCGATTCAGCAGTTGCAAGTGGTGGAATTTCAACATTAACTGTAACAGAACAGGATGAGGCTGGATGTAATCATTGTCCTGTTTGTGGCATGTCCTTTGAGAATATGAAGACACAACAAATGGAATTGCACATTGAAGCTCATTTTACTAAATCACCTACTTCCGCTACATCAAATATTTCACCAGATTTAGAGAAAGAGGCAAGAAAGGCACAAGAACAGCGAGAATTTGAAATGCTTCGTGCACAATATGGAATGGATGATCAGGGAAATTTTCGAGAACAATCAGCTGTTGCAATGCAACGTGCTGTATATGCTGGTGAAATGTCTGTGTCTGATTATTATTGTCGACAAGTTGGTCTTCGAGCAGCTGAATCAAATGGCGTTGATGATGGATCATCATGTACAAAATCTGTTGCACCGCGTGTTTCTAATCTATCAGCTTCCTCATTGGGAGTTTTAAGAAGTTTTGTGTGTTCAAATGTCGATCATTATGCTGCTAGTTATGGTATGTGACCGTTATTATTATTTTTAAATATTATGATTCTTTTTGAAATTTTTTTGGTCGTTTTTTTTTAAATTTTAATTGGCCGTTAATTACGAAAATTCTTATTAATAATTACTGTTACAATTTCTAGGTGATCGTGGCTGGGGATGCGGCTATCGAAATGCACAAATGATAATATCATCGCTTTATCAAAATCCAATTTATAGTGAATTATTAAGAAGTGCTATTGGATCAAATTCCATGCCAAGTATTTCAAGGCTTCAAAAAATGGTCGAACAAGCATGGTCAGATGGTTTTGATGTACAAGGTAAAGAACAACTTGGATGTAAATTATTTGAAACTAGAAAATGGATTGGAGCCACAGAAATTGTTACACTCTTTTCATGGATGAGAATTGAGTGTCAACTTGTTGATTTTCATCGTCCAACAGCTTTAAATGGATGTCATCCAGAATTGTTCAATTATGTTCTACGCTATTTTGAGCAGCCAAGATCACATACACCTCCTTTATATCTTCAGCATCAAGGTCATTCGCGTACTATTGTTGGTATCGAGCAAAAATCTAGCGGACTTACATTGCTTATTTTAGATCCTAGTCATAGGTGAGTGAAAACTATTGTAATCTCCAATATATGTCATAACAAAATTATTTTGTTAACAGCCCAAAACAAGTTGCATCATTAGGAACATCTCAAGACTCTTTAAGACTTATTAGACGAGGACAAAGCGCAATGAAAGCTCCCCAATATCAAATTGTCTCGGTGGTTGGAAAGATTGTGACTGAGGAAGAGTATCAGGTGAGTTTATTGTACCTATGATATTGACTATTTAAAAAAAATTTTAATAAACGGTCGTAAAAGATTTGAATTTTATGTTCAAAGTTTACTAATACCAACAAATATTAATCAGAAAATTATTTCATCAAGTTCTTATGCTGAATGTTATCAATCTTTAAGTTGGAATGAATATAATGTTTGATTAAATAATAATTGATGTTTTAATTAACTTCCAGCTGGTCTCAGGGCTGGTCTAAAGATTAAATTAAATGAGTTTTAATTAATTTATTTTTTGATTGAATTTTGTGTAGTTGTGTTAGTGATAAAAATTCAAATTTTGACCGTTAACTAGAATTTAAATTTTTGACAGTTATTGATTAATTTAATCCGTCTTTTAATTACAGGCGAGCAAGATAATTCGTTCTTTAAGGATTCCTCCTGATCGTTGATTCACGTTTTGTTTCTTAACCATCGGAATATTAATTTAAATAAATAATAAAAAGTTACACTAAGTTCACGATTCTTACACGAATTATATTTGATAATTAGAAATTTAAAAGAAATTTCCCTTTAACTTCTAATTTGTTTCTATTGATGAAGTTTTTTTTTTTTGTTAAGTTATGTTTTATGTTGCTGAATGATACAGGTTTTTGTAATTTAATGAAAAAAAAAAATGCTAGAACTATAAAAAAGAAATTACCTATATTAATGATTAAGTGCACCAAGAAAAAGAAAAAAATCTTCATTAGACTTTTAAGAGATATAAAAAAAAAAATTATTACTTGAAAAGTTACGGGTTGTAAAGAATAATCTTCAATGAAAGTTGCAGACATAAAACATAAAATAATAATAATAATTATAGAAGAAAAAAAATCCTCTACAGCAATAAAAAGTCCGTCACTGCATAGAGATGAAAATTTGTATTCAAAATTACCTAACAATCACTACGGCCAGCATTTTAAGGATGTTGGAACAATATGAACTTTAATTATGTTCATTAAATTACCTAAATTTTAGCTTTCATGATATATTAAGATATAAAACTGAGACTTCATTTTTGTGATTTATCTTAAAAAGTATTTTAATATATAGCCGAAATTTATCGATGATTAAATTAAAAAAAAAGTAAAAACCAATTGATAGAATAGACATAAACAATGATGATTTGAATTTTTTTAAT
Organism: Chironomus striatipennis; assembly: GCA_026123125.1. NCBI lineage: Eukaryota > Metazoa > Arthropoda > Insecta > Diptera > Chironomidae > Chironomus > Chironomus striatipennis. Next base: position 39,884,823 of record CM047394.1, read on the forward strand.
AATTGATAAAATTTTTATGAAAATGTATAAAAACACATACAAAATGCTTTTTATGACCGCAGCATGAACAAAAAAAAATATCTCAATTAAAAGTTTTTATTCATTAAGGAAAGGAAACACCTAGAAATTAATAAGATTTGTTTAAATTATCAATACGCTTGTTAAAATCACTCTTTCATTTCATAAAATCATTAGTCTTGGGGTTTCTTCGAATCCTTAAATAACACGCCTAAAAAGTGTTAAAATTCATTTTTGAAAAATAACCACCATTTATAATTTGAATTTTAAATTTTTTTTCTGAAAGTTCAAATTTAAATTTCAGAAAACCGTTAAAATTGGGTTTTTCCAAAAATTGAAAAATTTTAATTTTTGAAAACCGTTAAAATTAGATTTTTTGCAAAAATAAAAAAATTCAAATTTTTGAAAACCGTTAAAATTTAAATTTTGTAAAAAACCGTTAAAATTTCATTTATTAAAACTCAAAAAGTTCAAATTTAAATTTTAAAAATTCGTTAAAAATCTGAAACAACATCAAATTACAATTTAGTTCCAAAATAGTAAATATCCAACAACTCTGAGACTAAACTGACCTAATTTGATCATCTCACAAATTATTTTTGCTCCTAGCACTCGAAAAAAAAGACTTTTTAACTTGATGTTTAGGTAGATAGAAACTTAAATTATTGAAAATTTTCTCCCAAAACTTATGTTTTAATTTTTATTAAATTACCTAAATTTGAAAAAAAAAAAAATGAAAATAATAATCTCGTGCTTCAGATGAAAGCAAAGAATTACAAGGAATGAATTAATGACGATGAAGATGAAGATTAAAAAAAAAATCGTGCCTGTTTAAGATACCACATTTAAATTAAAGCAATTGCTAATAAACTACTTTTTGGAAATGATTCTGAAGAAGAAAAAAAAAATTATAAAAAAAATGAGAAAAAAAAAAAAATATTTTCAAATCAATTATTTTTCTAAAATCACAAAGTATGATAAATGAATTTTTAATCCATTAATCTGTGTTTAAGTCATAGTGCATAGTGTGTCTTTAATTTATGATGATATACTTAATGAGACAAAAATGACATGTTGCATTCATTATAGATATCCAAGGCACTTTAATTAATTACAGATGATATAAATGACAAGAAAAAACTATGCAATGACTATGATATTTATGAAAAAAAAAAAAAATTAGCTAAAGAATCTCCCAAAAAAAAAAATCTCAATTTTTGCTTCTTTTAAGGCTTATTTTTAATTTTGAAAGATCACACCTGAAAATGCAAAAAGTAAAAGAATAAAAAGTTCAAAATATTATGAAATAAAATTCATGTCTTTTGATTCATCTAAATCAGTCACATGGACATGATTGGTCACATGGCATTCAAATGTAACGGTCATTTTTTTCATTTCACCAAAACTAATTTGTTATATCCTGAAATTTTTTAATTCAAATTTTCTTTAAATCTACAGCAATATCTAGGTACCTATTTTGAACAGTTCTTGTGATTTCTGATCAATTTCATGTACCTGTACGGATTAAATAAAATTAACGGTCGTTTAAAATTTAAATTCAACAAAGCATTTAGTCCGACAATTTAACCGAACAAAACATCAAATTTATCAAGCTAAAATTTTGTGAATTGCAATTTTTATTAAATTAAACTAATTAGCGGACATATCAGAATGATTGATAGACTTAAAACGTGCCGCTGTTGTCTACAAGTTCTAAAGAATGAAGAGGATTTGTATGAATTTAGCTCAGAAGTCGCGATTGATGCAGATTCAACAACTTTTATAAAAATTAATACTTGCTATTTGGAAGTTACGAATTTTAACATTCCTGCTGAGGATGAAGACATAACAAAAATCTGTTCATCGTGTTTGGGTGATTTAAAGTTTTGTTATTTATTCAAAAGGAAGTGCATGGAAGTATCAAAGACTTTTGAACAAGATGAGGATGAAAATAAAGAAATTGGTAAGTTTTAAGCCCAATTAAGCGTGAGTTAAGCACTGGATGTTGCTTTGGGGATAGAATAATAAAGGATCATGACTATCCTGGATTTTCATTAACATCCATAAACGTAATTGAGTCAAATTTTATGAATTTATTTTCAAAGATCCAGTAACTAAAAAATTACACATTTTTACTTTATTAGATCCAGAAAATGTTGAGCACTTCAGTCTTGTTGATGATGGAACAAATCAAATTAAAGAAGAACTTCAAATCGATGAACATTGCTATATTGAGTATGTTGAGGAGGAAATGATTGGTGACAATCCACAAGATGATGATGAAGAGACAGATGATGGAAGTGACTACAGATTTAATACAAAGTATGAGCAAGAAAATATGACAAAACGTGTCAAATTGGAAAGTATTGAACATGAAGGAACGATTTACAATTGTGATCTCTGTCCAAAATCATTTGATCGAAAGGATTACTATCGACGACATTATAGACGTACTCATTTGACTAATATTATTGAGGAAAAGGCTGATCAATTGACAATTGAAGGAAAAGCTTCTGATATTTCACAAATGCAATTATATCAGTGTGGCTGTGGAAAGATTAATGTAACAAGAGAGGAGTATGAAGCACATCAAGCTGAACACGAAGGAGAAGCTCGATTTAAGTGTAAAAAGTGTGAACAGACATTCAGTACGAAAGAAGAGGCACGAAAACATTTAAATACATCACATTCAAATGATGAAAAACCTTTTAGTTGTGAAACTTGCCAAAAATGCTTTAAAAATCGATATCAACTGATTTTGCATCATCGATCGCATACAGGAGAGAAACCTCATATTTGTCAGATATGTAATAGAGGTTTTAGTATGTCTAGTAATCTTCAGAAGCATCTTGATACGCACAGTACTGAAAAACCTTATCAATGTGTAAGTTACTTTACTTTTTGCTTTTATTTAAGATCTTTAATTAATGAAAATTTCATTTCAATGATTTAGAGCTACTGCGGTCAATACTTTAAAACTCAAAGATCCTTGAAATTCCATACTGTTTGTTATCACCAGCCAGAAGCCAAGGTCAAATGTACCCATTGTGATAAAAGCTTTGTTAACAAATCCTATCTGAAAATGCACATGCTGTATCATACTGGTAAGACTATATTTCTTTCTTTAATGTCCAATTTAATTTCATCGTTTAAATTTTAGGAGAAAAGAACTTTACCTGTACAATCTGTAATAGCAAATACTATAAATCATCTCATCTTAAACGTCACATCCAAAATGTTCATGTAAGTATTTAACGACTTTTTTAAATTTAAAAATTTTGCTTTTAAAAATTTAAATTTTGAAAATACGTTAAAATTTAAATATTAATTTTCCTTCACAGTTTAAGTTACGGTTAATGAAATGCGATTATTGTGCATCAGACTTTGTAAGGAAGGAAACTTATAAGGCACACATTATTAGTCATCACAAACGTCACTTATCAGATCAAGAATTTGAAGAAGTACTTGAGAAGATACGTAAATTCCAACCGCCTGCATTAGACATCAATCAGTTCACAGTTGAAAAGCAAAATCCAGGAATGATATTAGCAAAGGTTGAAGAAGGAGAAATCGATGTCGAAGAAATGATTGAGGAACAAATTGAAGATGGAATGGAAAAAGATGAATCGATGATAATTGAAACAACTGATGAATATCATGAGCTTTTTGATGAAGAAGAGGATGAGGAGGCAGTGGAACAATAAATTGAATTAAATTAAGCTGTAAAGAAATGAAGAAATTGTGAAAGAAATAAAACACACCAAAGTTTTGAAATTGTGTATTTTTAAAAGTTAATGACTCTAAGACGTTTTAATTTCAGAGAATTTTTCACTTTATTTTCTACAATGTCCATGTTTTAATTAACTTTTGGGTTGTTTTGACTTATTAATTTGTCTAGTTTTTTTTTAAAGATTAAAAAAGAATTAAAATATTTCATTATTTTTTTGTTAAAATTAAACTATATATACAATTATGTGTCATTATTTTAAATTAAAATTAATCTGTTCCATAGAAAAAACGGAACTAAATCTCCATTTTCATTAATTTCTCATATTTTCCTTCGCATACGAAAAATGCAAAAAAAATTGTTTTTTTGTTAGTTCTTAAACAGAACATCGAGGTTTAGAAAGCTTAACTTTATCGATAGCGCAATCAAGCGCTTCTTTAATCTCACTGAATACAGGTATGTTTTGACGCTCGGCTAAGTCCCTCAAATATGCACGTCCACGATTGTAATCTTTGATTGCTGTTGATGTTAGCTGTAATTAAAAAAAAAAAAATAACGGTAAAAAATTATTCAAAAAAGATAACGATCAAAAATTATTCAAAAAAGTTAACGGTCAAATTTTTTTCAAAAAAATATTTTTTTGAATTTTTTGAAAAATAACGGAAAATTCTTGAAATAACGTCTTAAAAAATTTATAAATTGTAAAAAGATTCTCACCTTATCACCTCCAATAGTGCATGTTTCAGGCAACATTTGTACACAAAGTACAACATTATAAGCCAATCCAATATAATGTGCAGCTAATGTCATTGGTGCTAAACTTCTCGTCTCATTTGTAATAACAAACAGCAATACACGACTAGAATCGAGTATTCGTGGATTAAACATCGGTGACTCCTCACAAGCGCCCACTTCTTCCAACTTATAGCCTCCATTTATATTCTTTTTCACTCTTTTTGATTCTTTCATAATTAAATTATCGTGAATTGTTGGAAGGAAGAAGGAAATGTTTTTTGACTTTAAATATGGAATTGCAATATCTCGTCGCCATTTTGATCTCAACATACAGCTCCCACCCAAATAAATGTCCTTAACTTCATGCATTAGATCCTCGTCAAGTGAACTACTCGTACTAAAAACTGAGTCTGAATCACTGTCAATATCATTAAACTCGTCATCTAATTGATTCTTTGTTGAATCTGTTCGTCGGTAAGTACATGACATTTTTGTATTTAGAGAACTTCCACTACATCCATTTAATAATCTATTATTTTCATTAGGCTGTGGCGATGATGTTCCACTGTCACGACTACTGTCACTTCTAGGACCATTTGAATGGGACATCATTAAGACAGATTCACTTCTGCTAGCTTCAATTGCTGTAAAGCTTTTATTTGACATTGAGTGACGTTGCTGATGATTTTGTTGTTGTTGTTGTGGACAGATACCAACAATTGTGCTATTCTCGTCTGTTTGCGAGCACTGTTTACTGTAGTGATTCAAGACCTCTGTAAAAATATTATTGATGCTTATTATTATCAAAAAACATCTATTATATTGCGCATATCTAATTTTAATGGCTTTAAAATACGTGATGTTATCTGATCTATGATAATTTTAATTTAAAAGCTATTTACCTGGAGTATTAGTAAGATAGATTGGTGGTGGCGGCAAATTTGTTCCTTTAATAGGTGACACACACGTATTCTCTTCAATCTCTTGTTGTAATACAGATAAATATGAGGAAATGACACAAAATTCTTCAAATGTGATGTGATGTGTGTCTGAATTAGTTTCCAATATCTCAGACGACGATGATGATGATGATTGCGATAAAAATGATGAGGATGATGATGATTCAGTTGAGCTTAATTGTGTTGATTCGTTACGATTATTTAGCACATCCCGTACCAGACTTAATATACGTTTTAAATTCTCACTCGAAACGAGATCTCGACGGTAGCCAAGCGACAATAATTGTTGATTGCATTGTTTCAATGTAAGACCACTTTCATTATTTGATACTACTCTATCGAATGATCGACGGACGGAACTAGATGGAAATTTTTAATTATTAGCAAGATAGTTAGAGGAATTTAGTTATGAATTTACTTACAGTAAGCGAGAACCCAACGATTTTGGAATATTGTAAAGTTCTTCGCCACCTAAGACATCTTTTATCACTTGTAAGCCTTTGAGAATATTATCATGTACTCTAATGCCACGACGTGTTACTAATTGCCTCAGTAATCTTTGATTCCGTGAAAGATCAAGGAATTCTCTGAAATATGATGAAATAGTCACATAATAAGTATGTGTAGAAAGTTTATAGCAAGCATGTCTCAAATTACTCACTCTTCGGAAATTGGTTCATTAAAAATTTTCTGATTTCTATTGTAAGGATGTAAAACTAGAATAAGCGGTTTTTGATTTTGTCCGGAAAGATGAGCTACTTCTATTGTCCCTGCTGATGCTCTTGTCTCCGAGTCAATTACAAAGAATAGAATTCGAGCTTTTTGTTTAGCTCGATGTTCCATATGCATAAGCTCTGGTGTCCATTGTGATACTTGCTGCTTAAATAAGGACTTATTAATTTTTTTTCTTCATTGCAAAATTTAACGGTCAAATAAAGATTTGAATTTTCAAAAATTTGTTACTAAAAATTCAAAAAATTTGGATCCGTTGGACAGTAAATAATAATGAGCAGGAACTTACCGGGTTAAAGAATGAAATATCAAGTTTCTCAAGTTCAGGTATTGCCACATCTGCTCTCCATGTTGTTGGATTACAGGAACCACCCAAAAATACTTCTGGTGCCTCAACCTTTGATTCTTCTACGTTCTCTTTTGTTGTTGGTAAGCGTTGTTGTTGATCGATAAATATTTGTTTCTTGACCCGTAATGAACTTTTCGGTGATAATGAGGTGATTTGGAATGGATGATTTCCATTGTGACTGTTTTTTGGACTAAATACATTCATTTATAAGCATCAATTTCCATAAATTATTAAGCACAAATGTTTTTATTTACCTGAACTTCCGATAATCTGCGGCTAAGACTGCGAATTCTCCAAATGATAATCCTTTACAAAATCGTGCATTTGTTGTATAGAGTTTTGCATTACGTAGCATGTCATTGACTATTAAAAATGAGATCATAATATGCAAATAAGTAAAATTTAATTAAATTGTTGAGCTAATGATTTAATGGAAATGCTACTTTTGGAACCGTAAACAAATGACGCCATTTTGGAATTCAATAGTCTCAAAAATTTGATTCTAACGATTCTCATCTTTTCTTAAACTTGATTTAATATTTAAACGTCATTTATACACGATTCCATTATTCACTTGCGGAAGATATTTAATTGAATTGAGTAAGGAATAAAAAATAACGACGTTCAAGTTGAAAGAGAAAAACATGCATAAACATTTTTATTATACAATCAACTCTTGTAATTTTCCAAGGCATTCGTAATTAGCTACTCATTTTTATTTTATTTTATTGAATGGATGTTTTATTGACATTCGAGCGTATGGATATTAAATTTCATTAGAATTTTTTTTTTTTAACAATCATCGGAAATAGTTTTTGATGATTTATGGATGCGCATGAGTGGAATGTTTAGTAATGCCGGGATATTGCTTTTATTTTAAAATATTTAATCACTAAATTCCGATTTTTAATCAAATCTTCAACGATACTCAACTTTTAATGCACAATTTACACGACAACCTCCCTCCCACTCCCACAAATGTAAACTTTCAAAATTACAGTCACTAATAAAAACTTACAAATTTTAAAATGCATTTACAACTCAAGCTTCTTTCCTTACTAACTCACTGATCGGTTGTTCAACTAAGAATGATTAAGTTCGAGTCTAAACTTTTCTTTTTCCGATTCTCATTTACGAGATTATGACGTAAATATTCCCACCAGGATAATCCAGAAAACTCCAAAAATTTCAATCTCAAGATGTTGAATTTTCTTAATGAGCCATAAATCTACATGAACGTTGCTCAAATCAACATGTGGATCCATAAAAATTTCCGCAAGATGATTGAAAAGACCCCAAAGATTGCAAAAAATAGTGTAAACTTACTTTGTTCCTCAGTCGGTTTAAGGTTCAATTGGTAGAAAAGATCATGTGCTGATGACGATGAATTCCATACAGATGATGCCTCCCTGAAAAATAGTAGGCAGGAGAAAAATTCTAATTAATTAAAATTATTTTAAATTGTTGTAATTGCGCATTTTAATTTTTTATTAAGCATCTATCATTGGACAGGCATGAATTGAAATAAATTATCACATGAGCAATTATATAAAATGATAAATTGACAAGATGAAATGTACAAGTAAGCTTAAAGAGATTCTCAATTGGAATCAATTAAATAATTATTTAATTAAAAATCTCTTCAAATCAAGTGATGCAAAGTGAATTTTAACGTCATTATAATTGCAGTGCATTTATTAACATCTGTGAATCATAATGCATGCAACGTGAACAATGAGCTAACCACAGAAGTAACAACCAGAGCTCGAAGCGAAGTGAATTTCGCTCCGGTTCGCTTAGAACCGATTCAAAATTCGTATGAAAATTTTTCTACTTTCACTTGTGAAGTATAAGATTTCATGCAAAAACTAATCGGTTTTTAGCGAACCGGAGCGAAATTTATTTCGCTTCGAGCTCTGGTAACAACTCTTGATCAAATTAGGTAAACGTGATTTTCTCATGAAAAATCAGAGCACTATGGGTCAGAAATGGAAAATTTTTCCAAAAATTATTTTTTTGGCTTAGATAATAGTCCTATGCCTCCCATTTATGGAACTGCAAACAGAATTGCATAACTCGCTCATAATTCCGAGAAATCGCCTTTCAAAGTTTTGACAGTTTGAACTTTTACTCTTCATTCAAATCACCACCACCGGCTTCTGTTTCAATGAATCTCTTTCAAATCTTTTTTATTTAGTAGCTTAATATAGGAGCTTAATTATAAGATACATTACTATTTTTTTGTTCACTTTTGTTATCTGAATTTTTGGATTTTTCTCAAAAAATACGAGTTATTGATGTTTACGTTTGTCTCATGCTTCACTGTCAAAACGAAAAGTCCTGAATCTTTTTTTAAATTATAGATATGATCAATATCTACAATTTTTACTAACACAACATGATGTTTTAATAACGTTTTGATGTTGAAAAAAATTATTTTCTTCAAAAAGTGCGATTTTTTCATATAAATTGCTCTAGAACTTCAGGATACCCTTGTGAGTGGAATTTTATTTATGATTTAGAAAGCTCCTTGGTTGTACTATTGAAAAATGCAAAGATCTTGAGGTTCGTATATCAGACATTTTCGAGTATTTTGGCTTCAAAGTGAGGCAACTATGATCAGTCAAAAACTAAAAAAATTAACAAAAATTTTGTGTTGCTTTTAAAATTTTTTTTCTGACTGTAGATCGATAGATCTCGTCAAGACGCGCATTTTGAGTATAAATTTGTTATACTTTGAGTAAGTTTTGGTTCCAAAATTCAAAAAAATCGATTTTGACTTAAATTTTTTCAAAAAATTTAATTTTTTTGCAATAATTTTTTAAAATGCGTCTAAACAAACGGAAATCTTTGTTAAATAATGTATTTTTGAAAAATAAGCAGTTTTGCATTCAAATTGGTCAAAATTTCTTTAAATTAAAAATTTTATTTTAAAAAAACTCATTTTTTATGCATTTTTAGCATGTTTTTTCGTATGAATGCTAGTAGAACTTTGAAAATATAAGGTTTTCTTTTCATTTTATTGCTTTACTTTATGTTTTTGAGGATGATCTTTCATTTTCTGCAATAAAAAATGCAGGTCATAGTGGAAAAAATTATCGAAAACTTGGTTTTAGCATTTTGAGTGATTGACAAAAATTTTCAAAATTTGGTTTAGAGCATTAAAAATCTTCTAAATAGTTTTAATGTCAAAACTTTTTGCTAAACTTGACAAAATTTACAAAATTCTGTTGAATTTTAGTTCATTAACTTAATAATTCTTTAGTTTCATTGCAGTTTAACTGGACTAAGTTGTTGAAAGTTTTAATAATTTTTGATTACAATTTTAACGAAAAATATCTTACCAACTGTTTTCAAATCAACTCAAAATATTGTTTTTCGTTAAATTTTTAAAATATAGATTCTATATTGTTTGATAAAAGTATTAATAATTAAATATAAATATTTAATCAAAAGCTTAATTCACGGGACAAAATAAAATAGAATAAATAAGTTTAAACCCTTCAGCCAAAGTGTTGGTTGCACAGTTTTTGGGTAACTTAGTAAAACCAATAATTTAGGATTAATTTTGAAACAGTGGGTATGATATTTTTCATTAAAATTAGAATCAAAAATTATTAAAACTTTCAACAACTTAGTCCAGTTAAACTGCAATAAAACTAAAGAATTATTAAGTTAATGAACTGAAATTCAACAGAATTTTGTAAATTTTGTCAAGTTTAGCAAAAAGTTTTGACATTGAAACTATTTAGAAGATTTTTAATGCTCTAAACCAAATTTTGAAAATTTTTGTCAATCACTCAAAATGCTAAAACCAAGTTTTCGATAATTTTTTCCACTATGACCTGCATTTTTTATTGCAGAAAATGAAAGATCATCCTCAAAAACATAAAGTAAAGCAATAAAATGAAAAGAAAACCTTATATTTTCAAAGTTCTACTAGCATTCATACGAAAAAACATGCTAAAAATGCATAAAAAATGAGTTTTTTTAAAATAAAATTTTTAATTTAAAGAAATTTTGACCAATTTGAATGCAAAACTGCTTATTTTTCAAAAATACATTATTTAACAAAGATTTCCGTTTGTTTAGACGCATTTTAAAAAAATTATTGCAAAAAAATTAAATTTTTTGAAAAAATTTAAGTCAAAATCGATTTTTTTGAATTTTGGAACCAAAACTTACTCAAAGTATAACAAATTTATACTCAAAATGCGCGTCTTGACGAGATCTATCGATCTACAGTCAGAAAAAAAATTTTAAAAGCAACACAAAATTTTTGTTAATTTTTTTAGTTTTTGACTGATCATAGTTGCCTCACTTTGAAGCCAAAATACTCGAAAATGTCTGATATACGAACCTCAAGATCTTTGCATTTTTCAATAGTACAACCAAGGAGCTTTCTAAATCATAAATAAAATTCCACTCACAAGGGGTATCCTGAAGTTCTAGAGCAATTTATATGAAAAAATCGCACTTTTTTTGAAGAAAATAATTTTTTTCAACATCAAAACGTTATTAAAACATCATGTTGTGTTAGTAAAAATTGTAGATATTGATCATATCTATAATTTAAAAAAAGATTCAGGACTTTTCGTTTTGACAGTGAAGCATGAGACAAACGTAAACATCAATAACTCGTATTTTTTGAAAAAAATCCAAAAATTCAGATAGCAAAAGTGAACAAAAAAATAGTAATGTATCTTATAATTAAGCTCCTATATTAAGCTACTAAATAAAAAAGATTTGAAAGAGATTCATTGAAACAGAAGCCGGTGGTGGTGATTTGAATGAAGAGTAAAAGTTCAAACTGTCAAAACTTTGAAAGGCGATTTCTCGGAATTATGAGCGAGTTATGCAATTCTGTTTGCAGTTCCATAAATGGGAGGCATAGGACTATTATCTAAGTCAAAAAAATAATTTTTGGAAAAATTTTCCATTTCTGACCCATAGTGCAGAGTTTCAAAAATAACGGTCAAATGAAATTTGAATTAAATGAATCGGTTTAAAGTAAGTCGAAACGGTTATTAACATAACCACAAAAAAAAAAAATTTTTCACATTATAAATTGAAAATTACATCCAAAAAGTCCACTCAAAGCTTTATTTCCACTTTAAATCATCTAATTATTAATCAATCCTTTTATGACACTTGCAGAAACGCACTCAAATTTAGCAAATTTTATTAGAAACAATAAAAAATGATCTTTCTGGTGTTTTACGACCTCGTTTAGACTAGACATATTGTATGCGCATACATTAAATTGAGAGCAGAATAGATAGATAGATGATGTGAGGGTGAAATCAGCATTCAAAATAAAATTTTTCAAGATTGCAAAAAAGCAAAAAAACACGAAAAAGAAAAAGACGAGATTTTTTTTTTTTGCAAATAAAAAAGTACGAATTACATTTGAAGTAAAGGCGATGATCATGATGATGATGATCGATTCTATTTCATGGTCAATTTCATTCTTGCGTAAATAAAATAAAATGAAAACTTTAATGATTTATCCGTGTAATAAAATGCATAGCGTATATATTTATAATTGATGATCTTATGCAGCCAATCAGTAAATATAAATCAGAAATCCTTGATAAAGTTCGGTGCTCTTTGCCTTTAACACACAACACAAATCCCGCAATTTGAATCCATTGTACATATTTTTTTTATTGATATGAAATCATTTGCTTACATTTAGAATTTGTAATGAACACTTCCAGTACACATTCAATGTCGTCATCATAACGATTGATCGGTCAGTCAGTTATTATAAATATTTGGCCTTGTTTCTTTTTTTTTTTTAAAAAAAGGCGAAAATGAATGCTTTTCAATAATTTTGTGCATAAAATGAGTTCATTTGTGGGATTTATTTGAGGAAGGAGGTACAAAGATGTTTGTGTGGGAGATAGAAATTTACTTCATATTTATTTAAATTTTTAAAGCCTCCGTGATTGACATGGTAATTTAATTATTAGCTTTTTCTCTCTCACACATTTCATTATTAACTTTTTCGTCACATGAATTTGATGATTCGCCACCTTTATGTAGTCATCATCATCATCTTAAAAAATTCTTTCTTAGAACATTTTGCGTATTGAGTAGCTGACACTGGCTGACACATGTGACATATTCAGTAAATTATTTCCCAATGAAAATTTATATTTATTCGTAACATGATGTCATTTCCAGTCAGTTGTTTGTTTGATCATTTGTAAACATCTGTCTACGTTCTAAATAAATTTCAATTATTTTTTTTTCTGTGCTTGCATATATATATGAGAAGTAAATGTGCTGTGTATTTACACGATAGCATTTACGTTTTGCAAACGTATCGCACTTTGTATTGCTGATGATATGGCTATTATGGATTGTATTACAAATTATATTTTGGATGACTAGATGGTCAGTTTTTTGACGTTATGAGTGTAACTAAAGTCATGGCTACTGTTAGACTTAATCATCAAAAAATAAACATAATTCTATTGTTAAAACAAATGTTACGCCTATTCTCAATAAATATAGCCAAAAATGATAGAATCTCCAAATATTTGTGTAGGAAGAATCAATTTTTAAAAAAATATTTATTAGCCAAATTATAAATTATAATTTTAAGTATTCTTATTTAACGGTTCCTTACATTCAGCCAAAGGTGAATATTTTTGGCTTCGTTGCCACTTAAAGTTCACTATACGCTTTGATCTTTTATTCTAAAAATAATAATCGAGTTTGTGGGACTCGAATGAAGTAATTAAAATTGGCACATCAACACTTGTGCTGTTAAGATCTACTCTATGACTTATTGAGACAGATGGGTACTTTTATGGTTAATTTGATTAGTAAGTGGCAGATGTCTTGGATTTTAAATTTAGTTTTAATAGATTTATTCTTTTTTTAGTTTAAATTTAAAGAGACGTGGTGATGTCATAGGTAACTTTAAGGAATGATCCAGAATCACATGCCCAAAAAATGTGTATTTTAACACCCTTAACAACTTTCATGACACACAAGCACAGTTTAAATGCAAGATGATTGAACAAAATAAAGTCATCAAAAATATATAAACGGTCGATTCTTTGACCTTAAAGTCTTACCCCGTTTTATTTCAAAAAGGAATATAAAATCTTCGCTACCAGAACTGACATTGAATTTATTATACACAAACTATTCTAAACTGAATGCATCGCTATTTACGATTATGTTATTGAGTTTTCCTACTTGTTTACTTTCACATGTGATTTGGTGTGGAATATTTTTTATTATTATTCGCTTTTTATCACTTCATTCGTAATTTACGGCAGTTATATATTAATCATTTTTCTATGAAGTATACTTCTTATTATTCTTGTCATTATAATTTCGTGTAGCTAGAGGCTAATTCAATAGATTCTTGTCTCTTCCACGAAAATAATTGAACGTATACATTTACACTCAAATAACTATGATTTCATCGAAGAAGCACTCTATAATCACAATCAATAATCGGTTATTATTCATTACTATTCGACCACCCAGCAAATAGAGACAAAAATGAAAAAAATAAATATTTTTTTAAGGGGTCGTTCACTTAGTACGTTACCCAAAAAACGACATTTTAGAACCCCCTTCCTCACTCGCAACTCTTTTTGTATGATTAGAGACAGATAAATTTCGCATTTACGAAATAGTTGCGAAATTTCGTCTTTTTGTGGCAATAGATGCGAAATTTCCAAATTTTTTAAAAAATGCAAAATGTGAAATTTTCAGTTTTTAGCAGGGCTCGTGAGGAGTTCATAAAATCTTGATTTTGTGAAATCATTCTTTTTGGAAGATTTCAAAAATCTTTGATTTTTCAAATCCTACGTAAATCTTTACGTAGGATTTTCTTACGTAAGCAAAATCTTTACGTAGTGATTTTGCTTACGTATTTGAAATTTAATTAAAAAATGTAAACAAATTTATAGAAAGTGAATTTTATTAATATTTTGCTGTCTAGAAGTCATAATTGGAACTAAATTATCATTTGGAAGGATAATCAATCTTTATAGCTAAATCAGAGAAGATAAGTATGCATTAAACTGTATATTTTTTACTGAATTGTTTCAAAATTTATTTTTAGGATTTTGTATTCTGGATTACGTCTTCGATCGATTTTTGAAGTAAATTGGAACGTAAATGACTTAACAGGATCTTTAACGTACTGAATGATTGGTCTTAAACCTTTCCAGCATATTTTTTTTTTCATTAATATTCAACACTAAAAAAATTTATTAAAATTGGCAAAATTAGCAATTAATCATCAATGACTGCTAACGTTTAGTACGTTAAGGCTCCTGTTAAGTCATTTACGTTCTAATTTACTGCAAAAATCGATCTAAAACCTAATCCAGATTACAAAATCCTAAAAATAAATTTTGAAACAATTCAGTAAAAAATATACAGTTTAACGCATACTTATCTTCTCTGATTTAGCTATAAAGATTGATTATCCTTCCAAATGATAATTTAGTTCCAATTATGACTTCTAGACAGCAAAATATTAATAAAATTCATTTTCTACAAATTTGTTTACATTTTTTAATTAAATTTCAAATACGTAAGCAAAATCACTACGTAAAGATTTTGCTTACGTAAGAAAATCCTACGTAAAGATTTACGTAGGATTTGAAAAATCAAAGATTTTCGAAATCTTCCAAAAAGAATGATTTCAGAAAATCAAGATTTGCTGAACTCTTCACGAGCTCTGGTTTTTAGCAAAAATTTATAATTAGAAACAGATAAATTTCGCATTTAAGAAATAGTTGCGAAATTTCGGCTTTTTGTGGTAATAAATGTGAAAATTCCAAAAAATAGATGCGAAATTTATCTGTCTCTATGTATGATCTAACACAAAATTTTAGGCTCCCCTCTCCCCTAAAAAGCAAACGTAATATGTGAACGGCCTCTAAGGGGTCGTTCACTTATGATGTCCGATTTTTAGGGGAGAGGGGGTTCGGAAGCTGTGTGACAGTTTTAAACAATAGAATTTTTTGTTTAAAGATTTTGTTTGGGGAAGGGGGGGGGGGTCTAAATAAAACCCATGTTTTTGATGGGCGTCATATGCGAACGGCCCCTAAGTAATCCAAACAAAATGTAAAGATTCTGTTTAAATTGGTCATTCTTTAAAAAAATATAGAATTTTAAATTAAGCTAAAAAAACATGTTCCATATATTAAGATAAAAGATTTAAAGATTACTTAATCATCAATAATATTTGCACATCAAACAAAACGCTGCTGTGACACTTAATCCCATATTTTATGGTGATTCGAGAAGAAAACGAAAAACGACGAAATAAAAAATAAATATTTAAATGTGCTAGACATGCTATGTATTCAGAATATCCAAAGCATTTCTATTTTTGACTTAATTCCTTTAAGAATCTCATGTGATCTCAAAACTCATAGTATACTATGAATAAAAGAAGAAAATTTATAGTATAGCAAGTGCGTAGGTGTTAGCATTTCATTATTTTCTGTGAAAAGATCATCAATTTCTAGTGAAAGGTTTTCTTTTACAAACAATCAGGCAACAGCCTCGATCTTTATTATTTTTTTATCTGTGCGCATATGAGAATGAGAAAAAAAAAAGATGAGAAATAAATTTTATTTTACCACAAAGGTGAGCAAAAAAGTAGCTAAGCAATTCCAGACGCCCATCCAAAAGGTAATGAAAGTGTGGCTATAAAAATGTCTTCTTTTTTTTCATTTCTTTTTTGCAAACTCAATTGAAATCACATAAAAATAAATTAGATTGAGAATGTAAACATTGTTCGACCCCGGTCTCGATAAATCGGACAAATATATTTGTATACATCTCTTTTCTTTTCATTTTATATCTCAAACAAACTTCCTTCTTATTCTTCTATATAGCTTTCGTACACACGCTTTTTACGCTTTTAATGCATTGTAGTCACATGTTGAATATAATATAAAATATGAGAATTGAGCGCGAGAGAGTAAATGAACGTTGTATGAGAGAATCAATCCGATGAGCTCATACAGCTAAGAATAAAACATATAAGTATGTATGTACACATAGCAGTTGAGGAAAAAAAAGGAGACGATAAAGAAAAAAAAATTATATTCTCAAGTTTTTTGTTTAACGTTTTTTGCATTGTTGTAGATCGTCTCCATCATCTCCCTCTCTGAATTCTAAATCAGTCGTGCATTTATGTTTAATTTAATAGAACGTCATTTTTCTTTTCTTGCTTCAAGTTTGCACATATTTTATGAGAACTTGTGCAATGTTTCTCGTTTTTCTTCATTCCTTTCTTTTACTTGTTATATTCCCGAGTGACACTTGAATAAATCAGTTATTGTAAAGCTTTTTACGATGATGTCATTATGTTTTCAGATCAAATTTATTTTTTAATTTCGTTTGAAGCAAATTTACTGGGTCAATGATGTTTGGTAATGTGCTTCAATTGTATGAAGAAATTTTCTAGGTTAGATCTAGCATCTCTGAACAGCTGTTTTGTCCGTTAATTTTTTAGTTAAAAAGGCCTCAACTTTTGAAAAAAATCAAAAATTCAAACCTTTTTTTGCAGATAATCCGACCAAGAAAAAATTCTTTTTTGCAAAATTAAGTATTTTTCCTAAACTTTTATTTATTTTAATAATGATTTTTCAATAGTTTCAGCCATAAAATTTAATATAAAAACAATTTAATCTAATTGAAACAAGTAGAAAGTATATAAATCTTAATTTGTTTCTCAAAAATTTAACGGACGACTTGTACTAAAATAAGGTGTACTAATGGGTTTTATTTTAGAACAAATTCAAATTTCGCACGTAACGTATTTGTTCAGAGATGCTAGGGTTAGATGTGAGATATCTTTTTTAAATGACTAAAAAAACGGAGGTAAGGGTCCAGCATTTTGTGCTATAGCCACTATGATTCAATTAGAAATGAATCTATTGTACCACAACCGGTGGTGTTTTAAATGAACTATAGGGTAATTTATAAGTCATTTTGGAACAACTTCTAGATAAGGGGCTGTTCACTTATGACGTCCATCAAAAACTTGGATTTTTAGACCCTTTCCCCCCTCTGTCACAAAACCTTCATACAAAAAAATCTATTGTTTAAAACTGTCACACAGCCTCAGACCCCCCTTCCCTCCTAAAAATCGAACATCATAAGTGAACGACCCCTAAATGCTTTAGAATTTTCCAAAATTTCAAAGATTAAATCTTCAATCAGTTTTGAGGATAGTTAACTTTAATGAAAATGCCCCTTAAATTTTAAGATTTTTAAAAATTTGAACTTTAATCAGATTAACTCTCAGTAATTTTATGTTTTAAGCTTTATGAACTGTTGAGTAACATTTAGACCACGAGAATATTTTTACCTTTTTAACAAGTTAAAGTGTTCATTTACATTTAAGTTCTAATAGAAAAATTCTCGAGCATCCCGAACTACTAAGACTTAACTCACAATGCTGCTCGGATATTCATTCTTTGATTCTTTATCTCTAGCTTCAAGTTCAACGAGTGAGTGTACCATAACATTATAAAGTATAAAGGAATGGCAACAACTTTTTAAAATAAACATACAAAGAGAGAAGTTAAGAATAAGAAAGGATGAAAAATGCAGGAAATGTATCATGCTGGTTACATGAAAGGCATTGCATAAAGTTCATTTACACAATACAGTATGAATGAATGGCTCAGAATGACTTTATAAAGTAAACAAAAGCAGTTTTTATTTTCACAACAATAAAAATAAATTCGATTTTGTTTTTCAATGTGACTAGTATGTCACTGACATTATAATTATAAAGCATTTGAAAAGTATTCTGTCACGATTTAACTTACGATGTTTAAGTCAGTGTGAGCAGTTAAAACGAGAATGAGAATGAGCGTAAAAAAAATAAGAGGAAGGAATTTTATCATAGATTTAAATTTAAACACTTCTTTTCTTCTTGTCTTAATTCATGCGTGGGAATTAGCATACCGAAATATATATTTTCCTTCTGATCAGTGTTAATTTGTTTATAAAAATTTTTAATATCCATTTCCTCTGCAAATCTCTTTTGACTGTGAGAAAATCAAAAGTTTGCATCACTCTTTTGTATCTTTTTTGTAATTAATTTATTTACAATTCTATGACGGTGCAATTAAGTTGACGGATAATGGAATTGTGTCAAGAATTCAGAGAATTTTTCGCAGGTTTAAATTTAATTCCCAATATAAATTTTATAGAATGCTTCATTTATAATTTAAACTAACACACGTGCTGATTTCTGATCAACAAATCAGTCGTGCTAATTTTGGATATAGGTAAGCACAAAAAAGGTATGATACTTGACCCAAATACCCAACTCTGGCCCATAAACATCTTTCTATCTTTGCGAAGCTCATCAATCATTCCATTGTGAGCTATGAGACAGATTGATCGTGACAACATATCATTTTTATGAATGTTAAAAGAATTATAGACAGAACATTTGTGTGCCAAAAAAATATTTAATAATTAATAACTAGTTTTACTCATATTTCCATTTCTAAAAGTATTGATATCAAAACTACAAAGCATGTCTGAATATTAAGGCAAAATAAACTTCAAAACAGAGTTATCTTGAAAATTGTGCAAACAAAAGCAAGCTTGACGCCTTACAAAAGAAAATTAATTCATCCACTCCCGTATTGTTAATGAAATATTGTCTCATTTTATTATTAGTACATCTTTATATCATGTAAACATAACTGAGACTTTGTCAAGTCATTTATTTGATTTTATTTTTATTTTTGTAAATGTTTTGAATATTGTTATGTTGCAGTCAGCTTCCGGAATGAAATTTCCATTTAAATATGAGAGGTATGTAATAAGAATTCAGTGCTTCTGACCCCTTCTGACTAAACCAACACTTAATTGAATGCTGTAGTGTCAAATTAAAAATTGGATCAAATTGAGAGATCAAACAGTGAGCTGAAGTGGCTCGGTGGTGGAATAGTTTAGTACTTTGGAACCTAATTATTACAACACCGACACAGCGATCATGGGTTCGAGACTCGACAGGGGATTTTTCAACTGTTGGTTTTTCGAATCATTTGTGCTAGAAATGAAGCTCACAGCCTTCCTTTGTAGGCTACAGGCAAAAATGTCATCAAGGGAGTGATTCTGATCCCACTTTAAATTGTAGGTATTTTGAGTGCTGTGATCTGGCGAATCCTCACTCGTTAAACAATATTAGCTAAGAGACGCTTAATAAACGCGAACCTTTGGATCAAACTATTGATCTGTAATAGGTAAAGTTTTTTTAATCAAATTTACAATTATGAAATTAAAATTGAAGATTTGAACCCTAGTTATGCCTGATTCAGCAATTGATCAACTCTCATCAGGGGCGTAGCCAGGGGGGGTTTTGGGGGTTTTAACCCCCCCTCTTTTTGGAAAATTTCTTCAATTTGCTAGGGATTTTGGGAAAAAAATCCCAAAACCCCCCCTAAATTTTTCGTTCCATACAAAAAAATTTCAAAACCCCCCCCTCAAAAAATTTCTGGCTACGCCCCTGACTCTCATATATTCTAAAACAATTTTATCAAAGAAAAATTGCAATAACAACTACTAGAAAATTCCAATTGCAACGGAAATTTTTTTTATCTAAAGCTAATAACTTGAACAGTTGCAAATTGCAGAATAAGCTCAGAAAATGCCATTCAAATGCTTAAATAATATTCACGATAAACAACATAAACATGACGAATTGACATAAACAAGCTGTAATGTAAACATAATTTTCGTTTGATAAATTTGCGCATCACTTTTATGACGGAGGAGTTTAAATATTTTTATTTACTATCTTGATATCTTATTTTGTTCCTGCTTGTGTATTTAATTCACTTAACGCTTTTAGCCAATAAGAAAAGAAAGGCTTGTCAACGACCGTTGATTTTTTTTTCATTCTCATGTCACATAGCAAAAAAAAAAATAAAAGCATTAACAAAGTGTTAATGAAACATTATCGACTGGTAAATTGATGTTACTGTCGACAAATGACTAGAAGCTATTTACTTTGCATGATGATGTCAAATAGAGTCAATACCTTATAAAGTAATAAAGACTTTTTTTTTGAAGAGAGAAAAAAAAAATATTAATTTAAAGGCCAAACGAAAAAGAGTAAGATTAATTTGTCAATTAATTAGTCTAACAACCTCATACTTGACAGCCTACGATGAGATCATGTTGTATAAAAGCTGAAATGAGATCTTTTTTTACCATTTTTGTTTTCATAACTAACTTTGGCATGGTGATATTAACGCTTTGGAATTTTGTCCACATACATCTACCTACTGCTGCTAAACTACACCACCGCTAATATGAAGTCATATAGGAAAGAATCGAGGTATATAATATAGACTGACAATATGTATATAAAGATTCTTTTTATGCTTCATTGATTGATACACAAAAGAATTCGTTATTCGCGAAAAAAAAATCTTTATGGATTTACACAACGTTTTTTTTTTCTTTTTTTGTTAACGTCCTAATTCACTCGAGATTTTTTTTTTTATAAACTCGCATGACCTGTGTATCATAAATAAATTTTGCGACACATTGATTGGAACTAAAGCTATACAAATTGTTATGAATATGATTTGTATAGTAAAATCTCTCATAAATAAAATTAACACATGCTGTTTTATTACTACATTAATTATGATCATTTTGTGGCCAAGTCACTCACTTATGTCCTTTATCGAACCTTAAAACATGATATTAATTTTAGTGGATTATTGTCAGCTTCAATGAAGTGATTATGATTGCCATAAATGAAATTTTATGGCCATTTTTAAGCATCTTTTATCTTCAATTCTTTGAATATGCTACATAACCATATACACAAGATCTTTTAAGTCTGAAAAAATCACGCTAACTCAAACATATTTCTAAGTCATTGAATTAATTTAAAATGAAATAAATCATTTCAATCCATTAATCCAATTTTGGTCAGTTACTGCCCTAAAGCTATTCACAGTTGATTGAGTTAGGATGAAATGTTATTATTATGAACGAGGTTAGATGCTTCATTATTTTTTAACAATTTAATTTTCTCCTTCATTTGATCGTACAGCTATACACGAAAGTTTTCAATTTCTTTCTTATTTGTTTTCTCCAACTTTTTGGGTCGGTCAAAAACAATGAACATTTAAAATCATCCACGCAATTTCCTATATCCAAAATTTCTACAATATCTTTTTTAATTAACAATATTTTATCAATTTACAAGGAGATCTACAATGAATATGATCAAATATGGTCGTTATATTCAATTTATGATGTCATTTATTAAAAAAAAGAGAAAGATCGCCACAAACTATACAAGATTAGATCATCAATTTAACAAGCAAATCTTTTATAATTCAATAGACTTTAAATTCCATTAAACATTTAATAATTGATTAGTAGCATGATTGATGATGATTAAACAATGCCTGACCCAAGACTCAGTTAATAATTTCAAATTTAATTGCTTAATGAATATGTGTCGATGATCTAATATAGGAAGTTCATCTAGTAAGTCATTGATCATACGCGAAACATTAAAAATTCATGGGCAATTTAAGACGTGTGAAGTAATGATGATGAGGTAATATTTCAAAAAACGAATCACGCGACATATGAGAATGTATATCATACAATAAGGATTATCATTTCTCTTTTGCACTCTTTCATCAAGCTCGAAGAATTTGGGTTTGCATGCTAATGATGTCATTTTTTGATGTTTTTTGGATTTATTCTTTACCTCCACAACAATTTTTTTTATATTCTAAAATGCATGATCTCAGGCATCAAACTGACCTCATCTTGTCTAAAACATCATTCATAAATGAACCTATAAAGAGCTTCAGCCGATACGTATTGAGATATCATTGAAATTGAATTACTGAAGGCGTTAAGTATTTTTCAAAATCATTCGTATGTCATCCACCTTGTTACCAAAAAAAGATGGCATAATAAAACTAAACAAAACACAGATCATCACTGAGTTTTTTTTCTTGTCATTTTAACAAGGCAAGTTAAACGCTACGACAAATTGTAGGTTGAGGAGGAAAAAAAAAAGCCAAAAAAATATAAATCTCAACTCGAGGAGACACAAAATATGATTGTAGAGACATTTTTTTTCCTCTCTCTTTCTCTTATTTTAGTGAATTAAAACAACAATAACCATAAATATTTTCAAACCAAAATGATTTCTTGCCTAGTTTTATTTTACACAATGTATATAGTCACAGATTTGGCAAAAATATCTTATTTTACAAATTTAAAAAAGAGGAAGAAATACTCATCATTTAAAAAGATTGTCTTGCAAGAGAGTAAATAAATCCTATACATGGCTATTGAAATTGAAAAGATCATTGGCTTTTTTCAATATTGCAATGATGTCATACACACTTTATTACTTATCTATTGTTTTGTTATACTTTGGTAATTCATTATCTTTTTTCTTCCACTCAAATATTCAATAAGAATAAAAATATTGATGATAGCATAGGAATGTGTCAGTCATGCGACCTTTTCTACTTCTCAAAAATAAGTTTTTAATGCCACAAAATACTTGCAAAAAAAGACAATTTCAGCAACTCATCTTGTATCTTACAATGTATGTCAATGGCATATCTTGAAGAGATAACAGCTCTTTCTGTTTCAATTAAACTTTGATGTCTTAAGTGTTTTCGGACACATTAATAAAAAAATATATAACTCAATGATTCACAATCTTTATTTACTTTACTTTGAGAAGCTAATTATAAATGAAAAAAAAAAAAATCGAGTTTTTTTTCAGGAAAAATATTTCAATTAAAGATTGGTTAAGTTCTCAAAAATTGGCCTCTGCTGAGAAACAAACAGAACTAATGATGAACTTTTTTATGATTCGTGATATTCTTGCTCAAAACAGTCGGAATTTTAGTAATTAAAATCGCCTTAATGGATTAAAGTCGCACTATCTTCTCAAATTTGGAGATACACCTTTGAAGGATGATTTCTAAATGATGTCATATTAACTTGCCTATTTGCAAATATCCTTCGATTGGAAATAAAATATTCATTCCTAGACGTAACAAACGATCAGATCCCCCACAAATATACTTAAATGTCAACTTTAGTATATAATCTATGACCACTGAATAAGCCGTAAATAACAATCGATGAAATATGAAATAGATAAAAAATATAAAAGCCATAATTTACAACTGATATGACCTCCTATTTCTATTGGAAGAGAAAACATAAAAAAAATTTGACTTTTTATCGCTAATAATGAACGAAAAGAGCTTTTCAAAAATGAAAAAAAAGTTGACGTCAGCCTTACTTTGTTTGCAAAATTTGATTTTTTTTTTCAGCATTAATAATGTGTATACACTTAATATTTATCATCGTTTGGGCGGGAGATAGTAGGGCTTATATTGTTTTATATACACTCGTGTATTATATGACACAGACGACGATAAGAAGCAGGCAGCTTATGTGACAAGGCCACTTAGAGAGTGAAGTAGGAAACGAGAGTAGGAGAAATTAAAGAGTCAAAAAAAAGAAGCGAGAGAGGTTACGATACATCAAATAAATAAATAAAAAAATGTATAAACAATATTGTGCATCAGCATTATAATCAAAATATTTATGTATCTCAATGTGTGTGAAGCAAGCACCTTCAACATTTTGAATGAAAATAAACAATATGTACACATGTTACGCGACCGACTCGAACGGGGCAAATGACATCATATTTATTTTTGTTAATGAATTTCGAATAAAAGAGAAGAGAAAAGAAAAAAAAAATAAAATAAAATAAAAACTTTTAACCTCGTTGGTTTTCGTTTCTTTTATTCACTTAATGTCGACTATCAAATAAAGAAAAAAAAAAGCTTGAGTACGAGAGATCTATAGGGTCGGCTTTTGATGGAAGAAAAGCGACGAGAAAAAAGAAGAAACAATTTTTTTTTTCAGTCAACATCAACAAAAGGCGCTCAAATAGAAATGAAAATCAAATAAAAATATTGCTTTTTTTATCTCTTAATCTTCACTTTGTTGTGCTTGAAAGGAGAATTAAAAAAAAAGAATATGAAAAAAAAATCACTTTTGTTCGATATCCTCTCATTCTTATATATTTATATTGAGTTCACGAGCCTTGTTTATTAAATCATCGGTCGCTATTTTAGAAAATATACATATGGCATTTGTTAAATATGTTCTTGCTTTCTTTCTTTTAATTTTACACGATGATCGAATATTTATTCTAATGAGATGATATACGATATTTTTGTAAATGATTCTTCCTGTTTTTTAAATTTTCAGCACGAAAATTTCCATTAAGCCATCAAAAAAAGCTTCTTTAATCTTTTAACTCAAAAATACTCATTTCACTTACATGATGTAACTTTTTTTAATAAGTATAAATTTTAATACCAAATGTACAAGTGTTTAACACAAAGTCAAATATAATACTGACGCTAGATTAGCATTCAATGAGATATATATTCCTTTCTACGGAACTAATTGATGTTGTCATCATAAATTGACATTTCATAGGCTGGAATTTTTTTTTCAAGCATTGACATTCAGATCAACACTCCATCAATCTTGTCAAATTAAGCAAATTTAAATCAATTGTAATAGGCCTATTGAGAGTCAGAGCTTTCTCCGAAACTTAATATTTGTCACCCACTTAGATGTACATTATTCACTTGACTAATAGATTTCAGTTAGTAAGTGATGTTTATCGAGAAATCAGGCTTTTAGATCCACCCTCTGTCCTAATTTTGTAGAACGAAAATTTAATATTTAAAACCATCGATTTAATGTTAAAAATAGTAAATGTTACACTTGACCTCCTAATTCCACCTACTAAAGTGATCACTTAGCTATGAAAATCATCCTCGATAACTTAAAAGTCCTATTAAATAAATGACCAAATGCTAATGTTTTTAGACGTGGGAGATAATGGCTAACTATAAAATCAATATCACAAGGAGAACTAGTCAAAACTATAATTTAATATATTTATGAGAAGTAAACTTGTCCGCAGTTATCATTTTTAGGCATTTAAAGTCATCTTTTAGCGATAATTTCAGAATTTTCTCTCTTTAAGGATCCCTACTAAAATTTTCCTCAAACAAACAAACTTAATACTTTAAAAAGATGAGAGAATGATAGGAAATGCATATCTCATGATCTCATCCATATTCATAAACATATGATATATTTATTGTCTTACTAATATGCTATTTTAAGCATCATGAAGTTACAATTTTATTTTATTATTATTTCAATTGATTTTTCGGTAAATTATCTCTGATTGCACAGTTTAAACAATAGAGCTTAAGGAATGATTATTCTTACAATTTAAGCTGTATGAGATCATAAACTGATTCACTGACATTACGTTTCTATATCCAAAAAATTATTCATTCATTTTAATAACCATCCTTAAATCAATTATCATGGTATTTTTACCGATTAAAATGATTCGTGGACTAATGAGTAAAAGTCATGACAAGAGGTTATCATGACATCATTGAAAGACATTTTCTTTCCTTCTTTAAAATGCTTAAATGCTGTACAACGTGGGCTTTATACAACTGTTGAAATGTGCTCAATTTTCGTTAATTATATGTCTAGAAAAAAAGATGAATGATATCATCCATGGTATGTACTCATTACTCGTTGGTTGGAGGAAAATAAAAAAAAAGTTCAATGCATTATTAAAAATGATGACGAAACAAAATAAAATAAAAGATTAACTTGATCCATATCCGACATTTACCGTTCATTCTATTAAGCTATTCAGACTTAACTGTTTCAAAGTATGTAAAAAAAAAAGAAAATGATTTAAACATTTATTTAGACAAGCTCATCTCATCGTGAATTACTCTATGCCTCTTAAAAATTGTGATTTATTGCTTCATTTCAAATTTCACACAGGTAGCATTTAAGTATGGTCTTTAAAAGTAAGTATTTCTATTTACAATTTATGGCATTTTAAGCTTTTTAGTCACTCATTTTACGAAAACGGATTAATTCATCATTTTTACTCACAACTCAATTAGCATCGAACAATTCTCCTGAATAAATCTAATCATCATCTATTCCCAAAATATCAAAAAAATAAAATTACAAATTTGTGTAGATTCTAACGATCCATTCGTCATTTCAAAGAAGTGCCGTCAATTCCTTATAAAAATGAATTTCATACAATGTGAGTTCTTTTTTATAAATTAAAATCGTTTTTTTTTATATAAACAAATAAAAACCTTTGCTATAATCATCAAAACTTTTTATATAGAAATACATCATTGCCTCACCTTAGTATGGGGTCGTGCAACAATGATGTTAAACTTTAATACCTGAGAGAATGATAATCTTGTTTAAGAAAATTTACATTCAAATTTGAAATTAAGGATCGATGATGTACCAAATTAATGAACAACCCCCATAGCAACATCTCAAGAATACAATAGCTCAAACCACTGCAGACATTAATGTCTTCAGAATCAAATCATAGTTCATACAAAAGCAACGGATAAATGATTTGTGGTACTCATTAACCCCATCAGACATTTAAGTATCAAGATGTTTTAAAACATTAAATCTAATGATAGAAGCATACGTCATTGCATCTCCTACAGAGGAATGAACTCTACAGTTGCTAACAAACCACAAGACTTTTTTTTTTATTTTGTTTCATTTAGATTTTGAGATATATAATGGGATAATTAAATTTGCCATATTAAACTGGTTTCTTTTCTTTTTTGGTGCCGATTATCATTATCTTGAATAGTCGTTAAGTTTAATTGTTTAATGTCAGAATTCATAATAGTGATGGTGAACATTGTATTAATGAAAATCAATCACTAACCTCACACAAGAAAGCTTTACATGATGCAGTTTTTAATAACTTGATATAAAAAAAACAGTCGAATGAAATTAATACGATGAGTTAAATGTTAAGTGATGTTAATGACATAAGCATAATTCGATTAAAATGAAATTCTGACAGATTTTAATTCGTTTGAAAAATGTGAGAATTGCAGAAGATTTAAAATTGAGCAGTTGTGAAGCAGATTGTATCATTATTTTGTAAGAAGTTAGGTTCGATTCTTACAATACTGGGGGACCTCGATTTGAGTGATTGTTTGGTTCCGGAAAAAAATCTACTCAAATCGAAACGTATGAAAAATGACCGTTAAAAAAAGAAAATTTGAATTTTTGTATGAGGACACTATTGCCACTCAGACAGAGTTTTTTGGATACGAAAAGAATTTTCAAATAAAGTTCAAATCCCAACTCTGTATAATAAGTGCAAAATTCACACACCTAACCCAATCCAATCCATCAATTGTAATAAGATATACAATGCATGCATTGAATAATAACAAAATTTAATTGAGTTAACGATATCGATCAGCATGCAGAAATATCCAATCAAGTTCGAAAAAGCTTCTAAGGCTAACGAGATATTTTATCGATTTTTTCGCGTTACTAATCGGAAATTTTGTTTAACGTAAGCAGCTGAACTTTTATTTGAATCATATTGTTTAGTTCTTCTACTTTTTCTATTTATGTGAAAATTCATGACAAGTAATGGAAAAAAATGTCGATCGATTTGATTACGTTTGGATATACAAAGACATCTGAGGTAAACTTAAAAGAGAGAAAATTTAATTTACATTTTGTTTACAAGAAGAAAAAAGGACGTAAGTTTACTTTGAAGGCTCAATGAAATACGTCACATTATTATATATGTAAACACATCAGTCGAGTGATGTAAAGTAATGTAATTATTATTATAGTTTTACTGGTGTCAAATTCATACAGACAGATATTATTATTATGGTTCGTGACATGTACTATTTGTAGAATTTATTGTATATTTATATAATAAATTTTAAAATGAGGTGGAGAACAGCATATTTAAATTAATAACTTAATAGCAGTGAAAATAAAACATAGAATGAGCCTTCTGACCAAAAAAGTAACCGAGCAGTTATAAATATTGTGAAAATGACGTAATACGAATCAATGCGGTTAACAGTCGAAGTCGATGTCGATGTCGGCTTTACACTGCTTCGGAATTTCGTGTTTAATTTTTTCATATGTAAATTGTCTATAGAGCTATTTAAATGCAAAAATCGAAATATGAGAGAATCGATTTGGAATGTTAAATTTAAAAAATATCAAATATTTCTTCCTCAATACCTATATAAATAAATTTTATTTATTTCTCGCTGCTAATTTTGTCAGTTACAAGTTCATATTGCGAATAATTGCATGAGATTATGCATATATGGAAGGAGAGTGAAAAAAAAACATTATTATTAATAATGACTTTAAAGTGCAATACAAATGACAACAAAGCGGAAAATAAAGTGAGAATGTTGTTAATACTGCGTGTCTGTCATACAAATGGAAATAAATCTAAATCATTTAATAAATACTTGAGATTCGCTTTGAGAATAAAATGCGGAAATGTCGGAAGTGGAGAAAAATGTCAGTTTAAAGTATAAAGTTTTTGTGTGTACAATATCTTCTTGCTGTCTGTCCTCTTGCATACGACAAACATGGTTATAACAACTTTTCTCAGTCATTACACGTTTTCAAAACAAGCAGCAAGGACATATTCATGAACTTAACCTTGTCATATGTGTGAACTGGTGATTTGTGCAAAAATTATTGACTGACATGTATATACGTTAAGAAGAAGTCGACCACAATTATAGACAAACCTTGATCTGTGGTTTAAGTCTTTTGTTGTGTTTTTTAATGGCTTTTCTTAGAGACTAGCTGCATTTTATTCGTTTGTTTGTCTGACTGTTATGTGGTTTTGTCTGTATTTCAAGTTTTTCAGCGTTGTTTATTGCTAAAAATGCCTGTGCTATTTCATAGATCAATTTGACAAAATACTGACTTATCTAGTCGTTTCCTTTACAAAAATTTATCAAATTAATTTTTGAGATGACAATATCCGCCATTTTGAAAACTTTAAATTTCAAATATTTTTTTAACGTTACTTTTTTTTAAAAAAAAATCTCCGCTTTTCATCAAATAGGTAAATAAATGCGCTATAAGTTACTGACCACATTGACATTAACCAGTTATTTTTTTTGTGTGTGATTTCAGATAGCCGTTGCATGTTGATGGTCAATTTTTAAAAATTTACTTGCTGACTATACATCAACTTATGATGTAGATATATCACATATATTAATTAGAAATGATTCACACAAACGACTAAGCAACAAAAAAACAATTTGTTAAAAAAAACGACACAGAAAACACATATTGAAGCAGTAACATATGGAATATAGGAAAAAAATGATTCATCATCAACAGGTGTTAGTTATTGATAACGACAGGAATCATCTCGTTGAGCATCTCAAACGAATATATTCTCAATATAATTTGTCTCTCCGAAGAGACATAAACACGATATGTTTTAAAAATAATTTTTTATTTGCTTTCAATGTCTTCTTATTATTACCTGATAAAAGTGTATGCCTCATGACACTGTGGACTATGCTTGATGTGCTCAAAATGGAGCATTGTTGGACGTTGAATAAAGCCGTTGTCCATGATAACAGTTGTGTTAATTTTAAGGTTTCTCACAATTTCACACATCAATATCGCATTTATATGCACATCATAAATTGTATTCACAGCTCCATACTTTTTTTCCCTTCTTAATTTTTTAATTCTTTTTTTTATTATATGAAGCTTTTAATTATGTACAAACTGAAATCTTTCAACAGTTATCTTCTCGTTTCCTTCTTTCAGCTTTCCTTTAGGTAATTCTTTACGAAAAAAATATTATTGATGATCTCATGTGGCGGAATCGATAAAAAAATCTCTTTTTTTTGTTTTGAAAGAAAATTTCACACACAGTCGATGATCTCAAGATGGTCCCGAAGAGATTAATATAATTATTTATAGCTTTCAATTTCTTTTTTCTACTCAAGCGACGCTTTTTATGATTTTTCTTTTATTTTCCTCAGTTAACTCAGCATTTAAAAATCAATTATTAGATCAACAGACCGGTAATAAAATAACGTCGAAAGACCGCACACTTTAACTGTATATGTGTATGCTGAGAAGAACCTTTTATGTTCTTTTAATTGCTCTTCTTTTATTTTAGTCTCACAAAGAGTCGTCTTAAAGTCTCACAGATTTATTACTAATGTGTTTTTTTTTTTAAAATTTAATATAGGCACTTTTAAAGTGACGATTTAATATTTTTTTTTTATTTTTTAAAATCCTTCTTCAAGAAAAAAAAAAATTAAAATAAATCTGAAATCTGTTTATATTTTCCACTTTCCCAATGGATATTTTCTTTTTTAAAACTGTTTGCTCATCAAACAAATATTTCACAAAAATACTTTTTATCTCGTAGTTTGCTATTTTTTTTTCACATCTAGTTCTGTCTCTTTTGCTCTGCCCGCTCAATTTTTTTTATTTTATATATTTTTTTTATTTTGCAAATCTTAAGAACAATTTTGATTCACGTTCACTTGTCAAATCGATAAACTAAGTCGAGGATTTTCCTTTAAATACACTTTATTTGTTGTGTGTTTATTTCTTTATCAAGAATACAATTGAAGACCACAAGCAATTGTCGTGAGAAATTATTATTTTGGTATTTATATGTTTCACAATGCGATTGTTATCACTAACCACTTTGGAAGCATATGAGAATAAAGTTAGTAATTTTTTTAGGGAAAAATGAAAAATATTTATTATCGAATAATAAAAATTAATAAAAAAAAAATATTTTATTGAGAGCGATAGAAAATGTACAACCGATCACGTTCTGGCGCAGAGCGAGACTAAAATACTATTTGAGAATGAAACTCGCAAAGAAAATGAAAAGCAAAAAAAAATATTGTATGAAAAAAAGAAACTTTTGACTATACACTCAATCAGAGCGAATGAACAACGAGTATGTTAAAGAAAAAAAAGAATTGCACAAGAGTATTCGATGACGATATCTTTCCGCACACAAATGTTATTATGATTTTTTCTTCATATATTTTTTTATTTCGATGCGTGTAAGAGAGTTTTTATATCATTGTAAAATACACATGTATAAAAGAGTAGAGTGCGAATTATACAGTTTCACTATTTTGCGAGAGTTTTATGAAAATTTTTAAGCTCAATTTTCTTAAATTTTAGGTTTTTTGGTGTCTATTTGTCCAGTGGTTGGTTTTAGGTTAGGTTCATAAATGTCTAAGATCAAATTATTAATTTTTTAATTTAATTTTATTTTGATTATTTGGTATTTTTCCCTAATAGGGATCGAACCCAAGATTTCATGATATTTTGTCACAAAAAAAAACTTAGCAAAATGGTCTATAGTCCGTTTACTTAGTACGTTTGCTTTTTAGGGTGAGTAGGAGAGGGGCAGGGGCGTAGCCAGGGAGGGGGGGTTTGAGGGTAAATCCTCCTTTTTTCGCGAAGTTTACACTAGTCATTATTGAACTTTTTCAGATCCGATCCAAAAATAAAGAAAAACATCGAAAAATAGTAACCACCCCTCCCTCAAAAAAATTCCTGGCTACGCCCCTGGAGAGGGGTCTAGGATTTTTCTAATAGGTCAAATACTTTTTTCTTTTCATACAAAAAGCGTAACGAGTCGTTTCTTACTCTAACTAACTAAGCAAATGACTCCCCTACTTCAATTCTTTTTCAGACCAAAATTCGCTTTAACTAATTGCATTAAAAGGTAGTTTTACTACTCACTTACATCGACCATGAAGAAAATATTTTTTTAGAGTAGAAAAAAAAGATTCTTCCTGTAAAAATCGTAGAGAATTATGAAAAAAAAAAAAATGAAAATCACTAAGAGCTTTATAATAAATCTCGATGAGATCATCACAGACACATACAAGCATGTAAAAAAATTTTAAGTACGCAATTTTTTTTCTAATCCAAAAAATTGTAAATTGTAGACACAAGAAAGCTATATGTTGAGCACAAATGTTTGATATCAAAACTTTTGTTCTTGCTTGCTCGTCCGAATGACATCATATTAATTACAGAAGAGAGCGATGAGACAAAGTCTAACACGTGTGGATGTAGAAAAAATATTCATTTAGCGATCATAAACACCTGAGATGAAAAAATTCTGCCCACTCATTAAGGAAAAATATTTTTCATTCATGAAAAAAAAGATCAGTTTTTACGTAGATTTTTCATATTTATATTTTTTTGGTTAAAAAATTGTCGGAAATTAAAAAATTTTCTCTCATTTTTGACGATATTTATCCTCTCTTGATGAGCATTTTAAGATTGGCAGTATTAAATTAACACGAACATAAAGCTGTATAGCTTTGACCAAACTTAAAAAAAATTGTATAAATTTAGAAAATAAGATTGAGAGTATGTTTAGTCTAAGCTGTATTAGCGCATTTCCTACGCCCATTTCTATTTCCTGAATTTTGAAATATTTGATCATAAATCATTGTTTATTATAGGATTAAAAATAGAAATGTATTACATATGACAAGAAAAAGCTTTCTAATGGAGATACCAAAAAATCCTTTGTCATTTTTTAGGAATTCAAACTCGAACATAGCGTTATCAATTACTAACTATGGCACAATGTATTACATATGAATAGACTTCCGTAGTGTGTAAATAAATTTGACATCCTAAAATCGACATAGCTAATTGATAAATCCTTGGATCACATCACTTTAAATTGAATTTGGCAATCGAAGGTTAGCTTTAGATAATCTTTAAAAAAAACTGGCACCAAAAATCTAATAATGAATGTACAAAAAAGTCAAATCAAGTGAATGATATTTTTTTTTTGTGCATTTAATCCAATATAATCTGTCAGAGATTAAATTTTCACATTTGGATAATCCATCATTACTTGAACTTTTATAATCCTGAGATTATAATAAAACTCAGATTAAGTGAAATTGAGCTTATGACTCACAAACTCTTTGTTCTGTAGAATTGGCGAATTTAAAGATTAGTTACAGGAATATAATTATTCATATCAGATTTCTTACTTCTCATCTTGCTATTTTATGTTGAAAACTATGATTATTCTTAATTCCGCAAAAAGATGGGAATGGTAAAATTTAAATACGTGCGTGAATCTAGAAACTAAAATTATTAATATATTATTAATAATATCAATGTTTTTATTCTTGAAGGGAATGTTTGGAAATTACGACCATTTATCTAAAATTTTAATTTTGTGCATTTACAATTTTATTTAGTAACATGGCATAGCAAGAAACCCTAGCAAATTGATGAAATTTATCCAGCTCCACTCCTCTCTCTGGTACCCTCTGCTTAGGGATCATTCGTAAAATTCGTAACGGGAGGGGAGGATGGGGAAGAGTCAAAGATTTTATTACGTTCCATGTAAAATTTTTAAAAAATTCTATACAAAGTTTGTAACATGATGTTCAATTTTTAGGGGTGGAAGGGGGTCTGAGACTGTGTGACAGTTTTGAACCCTGAAATTTTTGCAATTTGTTATGATTTTCTTATGCCCATTCTTTACTACAGGGGGTCCTCGATTTGAACAGTTGTTTTGTTCCAAAATTTTTCTATTCAAATCGAAACGTATGAAAAATGACCGTTAAAAAAGAAAGTTTGAATTTTTGTATGGGATATATTTGGTTGTTCAAATCGAAACAATTCATATCGAATCTGTTCAAATCGAGGACCCCCTGTATAAAATTCTTGATTTAGGCATCAAACCAACCCAAAAGCAAATAAACGAATTGATTTGTATTTCAATAATTCTTTTTTTTTAAAAAAAAGTTTAGACAATTATACTGATATATTCAACTGAATACAATAGTCCTTCATCAATTCTACGGATTATATTAGATGAATGTCTTTGTTTCCTAACTGCTGTGCGATAACGACAGGACAGACAACAATAAGTGCGTAAAGAATAAATTGATAGTTTGTGTCATCATCATATTATGACTATAATTTATGGCACATTTACCCCTTACTGAGATGATACGACCAGAAATTGATGAATCGTTTAAAAAAATTTATTTTTGATCAAAGCCTGTGTGTACACTTATATCCAAAATGTTAAGAGGTGAAAAATATATAAATACACACACTTTTTATTTAAAATAGAAAAAAAAACGAAAATTTTGTGTGCTTTGGGATACAACTAAATGTAAACACTTCATCATCATATGGTTAAGCTAAAAATATCAAACGCAAATTAATTCTCCTTTCTTAAACATGAAAATTGATACTGGGTACTTCTTTTTGCTATACATATGATAATTAATAGTAATGACAAAAGCATGTACGATGAAATAAGCATTAACAGAACTGTAATAACGTGACTTATGTGATGATTTATTTCTTTTGTGCCACATGATCCCTTTTGTCTCATATTTTATTTAAATAAAGAAGAAAGCTTTTAACTTGATTGCTGTGCAGTTCATTGAAATTTGAACGACTTGCATATTTTTCAAAAAAAAAAAGGTTCAATGATCATGAAATGACTCACCTTAAGAATTCTCGAGCCATCAATTCTGTGTTGGTAGTCAAAGCGCCGGTCAATGCGCTCTAGTTTCCCTTAGTCATTTAAATTTTGATTAGTCTACAGAATAAATGGATTGAAAATTGAGAAACTGGATAAGAACGACATTATTTGGAACTGTTAACATGTTAATCATCAAGTTTGCCACAACAATAAAGGTATTTCTCTGATTCATGCATTATTCAAATTTATACACATATCAGCTCATAAAAACTATGGTTAAATACATTAAAAATGTTAATTTCTTTAAAAATTCTGCTGAAGTTGTGAATAATATTATCGAGACTCACGAAAAAAGTCAATTAGGCAAATTTTCTCTTGTGGGAAAAAAGTTGAAGTAACTTATGCTCTGCAATGCAGTATTTAGGAATTGAGTGGCTAGGATTTTGTCAAAAATGCCATAATGATTAAAATTTGTAACGGTTTTTTCACATTTAAAACTTATGAAAAAATAACTTGACCTTTGATATCATGCATGCATGAACTTGAAAGTTTCATGAACATCCACTTAAAAATTAATTATGAGCGATAAGAATGTAATACAAGGATGAAAAACAAAGGACTGTAAAATATCAACGACCTTGAGAGAAAGTAGTAAATGTAAAAGCATAAAATTCTTTGTTTCAACTTACCTTGTGATGATTTTTGAGATCAATTTTTTCAATGTTCACTGTCCTGACACTGACTAAATTTTAAATTATTCTTTATGATGCATTAAATATTGCACAATGGTGACTTTTAAGTACTTTAACTTTCCACTTTTATTTATGATTTTGAAAATTTTGTCTAATAATAAAAATCAATAGATTGATCGATAGCTCAAAAAATACACAAAATTTATTGCCAAATTAATTTAATTTCACTCTTGGTTGCTGTGATGTTATATCAAATTTAAATTATTTTTAGGACTACTAGATTAAATTTACAGTTGCTTATACATTTTAATAAATTTTGAAAAATAAGATTTTTTAAAAAGTGTTTTGTTTACGTGATGGAGGGGGTTCTCGTTATTGATAACTCAATTTTTACTTTTCAATTATTTTAGATTGAATACTTTTTTATAATCAGAAATTTATTATCAAGATTTTTGAAGTTGATTTTTTTTATGTAAAAAAGAAGGCCTTCAAATAAATTTAAGAAGAAATACATTTAAATTATTTTTTTAAAAATGATTTAAGTTTCAAAAATTAGTAACGGTCAAAATATTTTTGAATCTCACAGCATTTTTGTATCTGTTCAGTGGGAGTTTTTACTTAAGTTCATAAGGATTTTATTTATTTTTATTTACTTTTTATTTTATTTATTTTAATTTCTATGCTACACATACCTAAACAAAAGTAGATAAATTTAAATAAAAAACTAACACGATCTTTCTATAAATTTTAAACAAAATTCAGACAAAATTGAATTTATTGAAATCTTAAATTAACTGAACTTTTAACATTCAACTCGTCTCTATTCGAAAATCGAAATTTCTAAGAAGATTAAAATTCCTTTAAATGTTACGCTTTTAATTTACGTGTCTTAAAAATATTTTTGTTTCAAAAATTTTAACCCATTTTTCGACCTAGGTAATTGCTAATCTAATTTTTATTACAATTAAAAATGAAAAAAAGACATGTTTTAAGAAATTGAAAATCATTAAAAATGAATCTGATTTAAAAAAAAAAAAAAAAAATACCTAAACTGTTGCTTGATGAAAAAAAAAAATAAATTAAATTCTTTTTAAAATATTGTTTAAAAAAATTCTAACCAAGAGACAAGAAAGCATTAAAAGATTAAATAAAACACGTGATCATTCATCATGAAATCAATTTGAAGGAAATAAAAATTGATAAAACATTTAAAAGAAACTTCCAGACAATCAAACCAAAAGACTCTTCACAAAAGTTCAAAAAAATTCTTTTTATTTTTTATTTTGAAAAATAAAAACAAAAACAGAAAACCATTTAATTTGGGAAATCAACACTGAGTAATAAGAAATCAGTAGATAACAATTAGTAAAACATTTAGTTTATAAAATAAAGTCGAGGTTAGTTGAAATTCTTGTAAAATTTTATTTTAATTAAGTTTTTTCTTTGTGACTCAAATTTTATCAGAAAAAAAATTATTATATGAAGGAACAGACAAGATATGGTGATTTATTTTTTTTTTTCAAAAGGAACTGATTACTGATTATATTCACACAACAAAAGAATTTTGTGTAAAATAAATCCCAGTTTTATGTGTCATATCTTCGGAAGTTGGAGTAAATATATAGATTAAGAGCTGTAACTGAAACTAAAACTTAATATAGTGATATCATCATTGATTGAGTAGGAAATCACGCTGGATTAATTTAAATATTAATTAACTTTATTAATTCTAATTATTTACTAATTGTTCTAACACTGTCAATCCGGGGAATTTGTATTTTTATTGCATACCGATTAGTCGCGTATGTTCATGTATTTTTAGTGCACAAAAACTTACAGTGAGTGCTGAAGATGTGAATTAATAAAAAAAAATATTTGAAAATTATAACTAATTGATGACCTCGTCTCGCTTATTTTATTATATAAGTTCCATATGAGCATTTTCGTTCCTCATCTACGTAAGAAACAAATTGTGTGTATATACATGTTTTTTTTTCTCTACCGTCATTACGTATGATGATTCTGGCTGTTATACGAGCGTCAATTTCTTTAATATTTTTTCAATAAATTAAGCACTATAGATGCTTAATACTTAAACACATCCATCTAATAAATGCCCATTTACTTATTGCTTTATTCACAGATTCAAAACATCTTATTTATTTGATTGTTCAGGTGCCATTGTTCTACGTAAACGAAAGCTATAGCTCTTAAAAGCAGTAATGAAAATATCTTACGGATTAATTCAAGGACTTTAATTACTTCAATATCTACGTCATAGCAGTCATTTGAAGAAGTATATAGCATACATTATATATACAAGTGCTTGAATGTTCTTGTGTCAAATAAGCACGGCAGTGAATAGCAACAAGATATTTAATTGATCATTAACAATCACATGCAAAAGATGATGGAGAGTAAACAATTTGCAGCTGAAGTAGCCTCTATTAAAGGTAGGAATTTCTCTTGAATTTTAATTTAAATTTTTATTGCCAGTCATGTTAATTTTTTTAAACTGTTGATTTATTTGAAATTTTGGAAATTTCCCGCAATTTTCGGATAACGTCAAAAATTTTATTTGCATACTTCTATTACAAATTGACATACAAATGGTGTACTAGCTGGGCGATTCCATGAGTGAAGAGAACTGAGAAAATTGAGTTGTAATTCCTACTCTACTTGTCGAAAAAAAATAATTTTAAAAAAATTAGATTTTTCAAATTAATGATGTTTCTCGATGATTTTGATTGCTTCCTAATTACTATATTAACTTATTCAAGCATCGTGAAGTCTTATTAATCATTATTTAACATCAATAAACAAATAAAATTTTAATAATTTAACGGTTTTTTGGAAATTTGAATTTCTGAAATTTCGATTTTTTAAAAAAAATGTTAACATATTGACGCTTATTTTTCATTTTTTACCTTAACTAATGCATTATAGCTTATAAAAATCGCTTTATAAGACGTGTTTTCTTATTTCTTACGAGTTTAATATGTTTATTGGCTGTCTAACTCTGTATTTATTACAAAAAACTAAAAATTAGTTTTCAATTTTTTCGTAATGTTAACATATTGACGCTACAAAAACTTAAAAAATTCTATTTAGACGCATTTAAACGACTTATAAAGAACACATAAAGAAACATAATTTAATTTAACATAAACTGAATCAATCAGGTGCAATTTAGTCATTCGAATTAGAGAAATATTAATTATTTTTCAATTTTTGATGCGCTTTTTCACTCATGGAATGGCCCAGCTATCTTATCTAACATATAAAGATAGCAAGAATGCTACAAGAGTTTAAAATTTAAAGTTATGAAGACAAATTTGACAAATTTTGATTGTTTACAATTTTTAAAGTAAAATTTTTAAAATCACAAAACATACAACTAAGTCACTTTAATCTCCTAGATTTGAGTCATCACGCATCATAATGATGACCATTTTCTCCAATAAACTAATATACATGCACTAAATTGATTTAATAGCTGTATATGAGCAATAAAAAAATTGCAATGTCAATGGTCACAATATAAAGAAAAATAGAATATAGGGAAATAGTAGCTAGTTATTTTATATCTCTAACTGTTTATTTACAATTCATCATTGTAATCAGCATTACTACATAAGGATATGATTTGTACATATTTATATGCTGCCTATTTGATTTTATTTCATACTATTATTGCGGAAACATTAAATGGAATGCAATTTAAGTGAGCTTTCCTTTGTTTACACGAAAGTTGCGTGCGTTTTTTTACTTCACATAAATACCTTAAATTGCATTCATTGCATTGCATATATGAGCTGTCGAGAGTAAATGAGTAAGTGAGATGGAAATTTAAATACAGAGAACGTGTTGCGGCTGATGATGATAAAATAATAATCATTTTAGAGATGTATGTCAGATCTATTTCACATCATTAGTTCACGAACTGTCCACAAACGTAGTTTCAATTATTATAATCAGTGCAACAAAAAAAAAAGTTTTGTAAAGAGAAAATTCTCTAATTAGACGCGTTACAAAATTATTGATAATTTGTGTGTGTGGTACTGAAGAAAGCTTGTTATTTATTACTTTTTTTTTGCTTAATTAAAGTTCCTGCATGCAGAACTTTTCATCATCACTGCCGTCATTATCACTAATAATGGAAAATAAGAATTTGAACGCGCTCTCTTTTCGCGCCTCATTTAATAAGCGATCAACAAACTTTAGCTCGGTTGGTTGTTGTGTCTGTGCCGCGATCATGGAACAAGTTTACACAATAATAATATTGTGTATATATTTTTATTTTATATATATTTTTTCGTCGCTGATAACTGATAATCTGACAACATATTTTTGTTCAGTTTGTCGCGTACCAAAAACAGTCAAAAATTGACGAGCTATTAGTGAATGAAACGCATTTTTTGTTATGCTGACCATGACTAAACTAATTTATGTGATGTGAAGATAGATTTTTTTTTAAAAAAAATTAGGATTTATAACGGTTTTTTGAAATTTGAATTTCCAACTGATTTCAAAAATTCAAAAGGATTAAATATATAATTTGACATTTTTAAAAAAAAAAATTGTTGCAAATTTAACTCCAGGGTGTGGAACTGATCAACTTGATCAAAAATGATCAAAAATGATCAAAAATTAATTTGATCAGTTCCACACCCTTGATTTAACTCATAATCAGATTCTGTCATTAATAATTTGTTACAAATTTTGAACCGTCCATCGATTGGATCAAGTTAACCAAAATGCATTACTTAATTTCCATATTTCCCTTAAAAACTCGACAAACAGACGACGTGCCCATATACATTTTAATCTTCTTCTTCCTCCCATTTTTTTCTTCCCATATCTTTTGCATATTGCGGAACTGTTTGAACGAGAGAGAAAGTGTCACATCATCAGTTATTAATAATTGCACGAAAAAAAAAAAATGTTCAAAGTCCTCGTGTTGTTAATCGAGGGACTTAAGCGCATTTTTGTCGCAGCGATCAGTAATCGATTAAATAGAAATGGTTTAAAAATTACAAAATCCAATAATTCTGCTTTTATCATCAAAAAACCCAGCAAGAAAATACAATTTTTTTTAAAAAAAAACTGTACAATAATAACAGAATCCATTAAATTCCGTCTTTCTAACATGCTCTATGCATCAAAAGTCTGTTTTCTTGATGATAAATACAAAACCTTTCAAAAAGAAAGAAAAAAATTTTGACCAAAAATAACGGTCAAAAAATTTTTAAATTCCAACGGTCAAAAAAAATTCAAATTTTTATCGAGGGGTTTTCAACAATTTTTTTCCTTATATAATGTTAAATCGTTGATTACAGGAATTGTAGATCGTTTAACGATTTTTTAATAAGCGATACCGGAATAACTCGATAGTAGAAAGATAATTCATCATAACAGAACTCTTAACTATGTCTGGTTTCTGAGATCTCAGAGCTCATCCAGCCTTGAACCAGCCAGCCAGCCAGCCAGCCGAACAAAGTGAAACTATAAGCGTCATTTTTTGCAAAAATGCGCTAAAAAATATATAAAGTCAGAATAGTAGATTTAGAATTATTTAATATAATTAATGAAAATATTATTATTGATTGTACCTATCAACCATAGAATTATGCTGATAAGTGCACATCGCTTATTTTATAGATGATTTCCTTAGTTCCAAAGTACATTGACGCGAGCGAAATTCCATCAAGTTTAAAGTCTATACTGACTTTTTTATATTTTTATTATTTATTTTATTATATTTTTATTTCATTTAAATTTTCGATGACTAACTATATTTTTTTTTGTTAAACTTAATTGTTTTGATGGCTCAATGAAAGAAACAAGCCTCAATGCGAAAAGTGCAATGATAATATTATTATTAGCATTTATGAAAATTGATCATTCTGTCAATTATTGACTCACAAATGATGAAAAAGAAAATTTTTATTTAACTGATAGCATGTAATTGAGGGCAGAGCTATGAATGGAGATATTCATATGGAATTAAATGGAAAGATGATGTTCGAGTCTACCATAATTTAAACTAAGAATCGAAAATAGCCAGACTTCAATCTATATTTAAAAAGTAAAATGCGTGGATTAATTGATTGCGAAAAACATTTTCCTTCGAAATTTATCTTAGAATCGAATCTAAAGTTTTTAATGTTAGGTATTCAGAGCTAAAGGGGTGCATTTGGGTTAGTGACACTGTACGGAACTTATTTTTCTCAATGAGAACTGGAAGACCCCCATAATCCCATATTAAATAGCTGATTAATACAAATCCTTCAATAAATCACTGCAACAATCACAGCATACATTCTGTTGATTACCGGATTTCGCATTGTTGACGAAACGAGTGAGTAAATGACTTTGAGTTTTCTTTCTGCTTTGCTCATACTCAACAATTAGAATTAAGCAAGTCATCATTATTAGATCAATTTGCAAAACATTTAGTCGGTGTGGTGCTAAAAATTTCCCAAGTATTTATTCTTTGTTGATCAGCTCAGCACCATGTTAAGATGTTGTCGTTGAAGATTACGCGAGTCTGGGTTTTTGGTAAGGGGTCGATTACTTATGACGTTCAATTTTTAAAGTTTTTTGATAGTCTTAAAAAATTGAATTTTTTTGTTTGGAAATTTTGTGACAGACAGGGGGATGCGAGTCTAAAAGTTCAAGATTTTTAAGGACGTCATAACTGAACGAGCCCTAAAGTCATTCTGTGAGTTGTTGACTATTGATTAAAAAATAATAAAATTGACAAAATATTCTTGTTATGAATTCAAAATTTAAATTTAAAATTTCCGTTAATTTAAAAAAAAAAAAATTCGCTCTAATCACGTGCTAATCGTAACTCGAGACAATTTCTTCTCGGTTATTCGTATCACACTTAATTTTTAGTGATCGTGACTGGAAAATTCTCAAACTAGTTTTGATAACTGAAATAAAAACACTAATCCGGATGATAAATTCTCATTTCATCTTATATACTTACTCTCACAGTTATTACGATCATGATTAGATGCCTCGTGCAAATTTATTCTTTCCATAACTTTTTTTTTGATAAGATAATCCAGGCGATTAATAAGATCGCGTTGTGTATATTACTATATATATTCACTTTCGTGTTGTTTCTTCTTATGTTTATATACAACAACACAAGCTTGATAATCCCAAATACGCTCATATACACTCATATTCGTATCAAACGATGATACTATATAATTAAGGGTTCACGATGCCGAGACCGAGACCGAGAATTCCCGGGAATTCTCGGTCTCGGTCTCGGTCTCGGTCTCGAGAATTTTCCGAGACCGAGACCCGAGACCAAGAAAAATTTATTTTACTAAAAAATTTACATTTTCTCTTCGGAGAAAAATTTTAAATCTCAAAGGAAAATTTTTTAAGATACTTAAGTATATCTAAATAGACATTTATACAATAAAAAAATTAAAGTTTTGATGACAAAAAACATTTAAAAAAGTAAATTTGAATTTTTTAGCAGAGATCGAAGCTGAAGTTTTCGGCTTAACTAGTTTTTTGCATTTTTTGATAAACTTAAGCTATTTACAAAGTACTTTAGATATTTTTACTATTCCTAGGGTCATTTTCTATTATTCTGAGTCT
The DNA here is from genome assembly GCA_026123125.1 of Chironomus striatipennis. NCBI lineage: Eukaryota > Metazoa > Arthropoda > Insecta > Diptera > Chironomidae > Chironomus > Chironomus striatipennis. The sequence continues at coordinate 39,928,156 of CM047394.1, forward strand.
TATTTCATAAAATTGGAAAAGTGTTAAGCTCAAAATTTAACTTTTAAATTTTCTAAGCTGATTTTAAGCCGATTGGCTTATTTCTTAGCTGAAGTAAAATTTTGAGCTGATGAAAATTAAGAAATTATGATACAATATGCTAGTTAATAATATAAGGAACAGTTATAATATCAAAAAACTTTGTAAATGGCTTAATTTCGTCAATAGAAGCAAAAATAAGTTAAGCCGAAAAAGTCGACTTTGATCTCTGTGTTTTAGCTAAAAAAATATTAATCTAAGCTTTTTTTTGAGAAAAGCACATCCGAAAATAAATTTTCAAAAGTTAAATTCTTAAAACTTTATAAGAAAATTACTAACATTTACTACTTATGAAGTGAACAAATTAACTGATTTTTGATATTCTGAAAATATGTATGAAAGATGGGTTAAGATTTATATGAAGGAAAATAAAATTTTATCTTCATAATTTTCATAAATTTTTGTGTTAAAAAACCAAAATTTATTATCTTTTTGAATTTTCTCTAAATCAGACATTTGTAACAAGCATGAAAACGCCATAAAAATTGCAAAATACTTAAAAAATTTCAAAAATTTACTGTAGAATTAAAGTCGAGACTTCCCGGGAAATCCCGGGAATTCTCGGTCTCGGTCTCGGTCTCGAAAATTTGTCGAGACCGAGACTTCGGGAACCCTTATATATAATATATACTTTATTTACGTTTCTATACATTTAAGCTTTTATTTTTCTTTTTCTCAAAAACCATCGGTGAAGCAGCTCTCCAGAGCTGCCTTTGTCAGTTACAATTTGCAATTTGAGCTATTCACTTCTTAAGTAGTGTCCACAAACAAGTTTTTTTTTTTTGTTTTTATTATAATATCGATACCGCTTGTTAACATTCTTTCACTCAATGGTATTGACGTGCACATATTTCGGCTATTTCGGTTGGGTGATCAGTAAATAGTCATACATGCATAGTAGAAAAAAAATAAAAAAATAAAAAGCAGTGAGAGAAAGACATAAACAGAAAGAAAGAAGAAAAATAAAAGTGAATTAATTAAAAAACCTTAAAAAAAACTATAAAAATTTATGCGATAGAACTTGAAAAAAATGGAAATTTCTGAACCATTCACATCACATACACAAAAATTGGTATACGAAGACTTAAAAAAATAATACAGGATAGAAGTACTGAACAGGTCACCTAATGTCAATATTTAAGCAGTGATTTGTTAGAGGTCATTTCATATAATTTTTTTTTTTGTTTCATTAATGTGTGTTGTTGAAATATCTAGCATTTAAGTTAATTTTATTTAACAAAGTACTGCTGTAGTCATTAAAAAAGCTGTGGCAATATACAATAAATAATAATAACAGTGAGAACGAATCATACACACATCTATATATACGCGTATAATTAAGACGAAAAGTACCTCAATTCTGAAATAAAATAAACAACGTAAAGAAGAACTTTAAATGTGATTTAACTCCCAAAAAAGGAATGAAGCTTTACTAATCACAATTTTGTGGCATTTATTTATACTTTTTTTTTTGTTCAAGTGATAACTCCTGTGATAAAGAATACATTCGCAAACCGACTCCGCAAAATACAACAAAATAAAAAAAATAAGAAACAAAATTGTGATCAAGAAAGAAAAAAATTCATTCTGTGTACGTCCGTAAAGAACGTTAGATCGTGAACGACAACGGTTGCACGAAATATACAGAAAAGAAACAAAAAATAAGCGAAATATTAAAAAAACGGCCTGTGAATGAAGGTGAAAAAGGAAAAAAAGTTTTTTGAAATGAAAAGTGAATTGGATGTGTTGAATTTTGGTGGACATGATTATTTGTTAAGTTCCAGTGCAATTCCACTTGACGATCATTTATTTCAATCACAATTCAGTATTTTGGGTAAGAATTAATACTTTGAAACCTGTTATTTACGTCAATACTTCATTCCTTTGCGTTTGAGATTTTGTTTATGTAATCTAAATGTTTTTAACTGTCTTTTGGGGGGTCGTTAGTCAATAACATTTAGTTTGAATTGATCTAGTTAGAGGTTAGGAAGGGGATGGTTAAAAACAACTTTTTGAAAAAAGAGAAAAATTTAAAAAAAAAATTGAGAAAATATTTTTACATCTCTAGATGACAAAACTGGCTCAATGACATCCAAAAAATAAGAAAAGAACTGCAAGAAACTCATTCCTAAGGAGCTTTTTAGGGGGAGGGGGATCAAGGTTTTGTAAAAAAAAAAATAAAATAAAAAATAAAAAAATCCATACAAAAAGCGTAACAAGGGTGTAATGAGATTTAAAAAGCAGTTTGTTTTTGCGTAACGCACTAAGTAAACGGCCCGACCCTAAGACATCACATGCAAACAACACCTCAGATATCAAAACATTTATCATCAAAATCCATTAAGCCTAGATTGAAAATCCCCTATGAAATTCCCGTATGTTTCTAGCAGTCCAAACTCCAAGTATTGCTAAAAAAAAGGAAGATAAGGAATTTAAAAATATGATTCACACTAATACCTTTGCTCGCTTTGATAACAGCCTTACTTTTTTTTAATTATTTTTCCTACTGCTGGTGACTGAACTTATCAGAAATTGTGTATATCTTTCATTAAATTTCTCGCTGTTGCTGTTCGCAGATTTATAGTCCTGAAATGTCAGGAAAAAATGACTTTCTATTGATGTTTTTCATGCCACGTGTTCCATAAACAAATTTGTATAGATTACTGTTATCGTGCAAATACATTCTATACTGTAATCTTTTTTGAATTTGTGTAATTATACAATAATTATTATTATTTATGCAATCATAAATGCAGAGTTGTTAGTTGGGGGGTTGTAATTTTAATTCTTTACGAAATTTCAGTAGCATAGCTACTGAGGGGGAGAGCGTAGCTACTGATCAGGGGATGGGGGTGAAAATTTAACTTTTTTATGATTTTTTTTTTTGAAGGCGGGGGTTGTTTTTCGGTTTTTTCACGAAAAACCCTAGCAGTTGAAGTTAAAAATTATTATTTGTTTTGGGAATAGTAAGTTGATAATTTTCACGTACGGCCCCTTCTTTTACTGAGGTTAATAACTCGAGTATCCTGCATAGTATAATTTGTTTATATTCACAATCGTTCTTATTTTGAATGAAAATCTGATTGAAAATAAGTTTCCTTGCTTTCAAAACAAATTCAATCTCTAATTGAGCTCTAACAATAACAGTACCTTAAAAATAAATAATTTATTGTATTGTAAACACTTGAAGTATGAGAAATTTATAGATTGCACCTCTGCTGGGTGTTATATGAAACGGCAATAAGATCTGAGATTAAGTCATCAGCATTCCCAAAAATAAGCGAAAAAATATATCTTATCAGTAAGAACTTATCATGACGGTATTTACTTGACGTCTGAATTTATAAGCTATGGAATTAATAAAAATAACTCCACAAATGTTGGTGGTCTTGAAAATGCATTATTGGCAATGATAATGCCATGAATAGTTTTTTAATTATTATTATTATTGATAGATTATGTGTCTGATAAAATACATTAGATCGATTAAATGGAATTATCAATGTTGTTGCTGTTATTGCTATTTTAGTACATGTTAGAAGTTTTTATTGTTAATCAAATATTGAATTTGAGCTGACAAACATGTGAAATTTGCCAACTTCTTCTATTTATCAATGTTTATGAAATGAGCGTATCTTTGAGTAATTTATAGAATCCATTGAGACTTATCCCAACTTATTATTTTAGCTCTTAAGCACATTCATTAGTGATATGAAGAGATTTATTAAAGTGAAAAAGATAAGATTTTAAATTTAATTTTTTCTTTATTTATAAGAATTGTTTTAGAAACACTTGAAAAAAAAAAATGTTCATGTGGGGATGTTATGACATTTTTCTTGAACTAGCTTTGACTGGTTTTCTATTGACAAGGAAAATAAATTTTCCATTGAGTAATTAACTGGAATAATATTATTTACTTGAATGGATTCTCTTTGTTATGTGGAATTGTTTCCATGTAAGATCCTGAATTCAACTGTTTTTGATAAAAAAAATTTTGGTTTATCAGGATTTTTAACTTCTAGGTGTTTGAATCAGTTTAAAGCTTTTTTTTTTATAATATTATCAGATTTATAACCGTTCATATCAATGTTTACATCAAACTGTTTCGTATTGTGTGAAATGTCATTTGGATGAGATTTGTATAGAGCAATTGATTAGAAAGAATTTTTGAACGAGGTAGGGTCTGGCTACGCCTCTAGTAAAAATGGTATATACCCGACTACCGTCACTTCATTTCGAAGTTTTTCGAAAGTAATTTTGAAAAACTTCGAAATTAAATGTAAACAAAAATTTTTGTAAACAAACAAATATTTTGAAATCAAAATATTTTTGCATTTTTCCATTCTGGATCTTGATTTATCAAATGAATTGCATTCTTTAGCGAATTTTCTATGATTTAATCAATAAAGACTTAGAATAACAAGCTTTAATCAACAAATTATCTTGAAAATAAAAATTGGTGATACTAGGTATATACTAGATTATTTGTTAGATTGTAAGATTATTACAGTTAAGGGATGTTGAGAATCTTTGTCTTATAAAATTAAGAATTTAAGGAAAATAACCTATAAATTATATTAGAGCTAAATAATCCCTTCCGATTGATTTAATTTAAATTTAAAGAATTTTGAAAGATCTCAAATGAAAGTCTGATTTGATGTTTAATTCTCGATGATTTTTTTAAAACTAAAATCTATTGAAATTTAACCTCAAACTGCTCCAAAATTTGAAAGAAAAAATAAGAAAATTTCCAATGATAACTTTTTCGATAAATAAAAATAGCAGCATCACAAGAATGCGAACGAACTACTGATTAAACACAGAGTTCAGTTGCTCAATATTTGTTCAAGTAATATATTCCTTTCTCATCTGCAAACAAAACTGCCAACTGCAATTGCTAAAAATATTATCATGTCATGTCTGGTAGTCTACATCATTTTTTATAATGTGTACTTTAACTCCAATCATTCATTAAATACAGCCAATCCAATTCTATTGTGAGAGGGAGAGACATTAGGGAGACACGTGAGAATTTATGAGAAAAAAAAGTTCCAATGATTACAAAATAATTTGATAATTATAGTGAGTGTGACATTGAGATGATAAATATATGTTTTAAGTAATAAATTTTTGTCTTATCACTCATAACTACAGCCATGAATCATTATATATGTTAAACTGTCGATAATGCATTTTAAAGTAAAGAAAATTCTTTCACTTGAGTTTGTCGTACACGACAAAAAAATAAGTAAATATGTGAGCTTATACAGCACAGAAGAAATGAGAAACAATCAGTTCGTTTCTTCCACAAATTATCAGACCGTTGCTTAAAAGAAATAAATAATAAAAAAAAATTGATAACCGAAAATGAAAATAAAGCTGTGAAACCCGACTGAACATTCATTAATGATCTCATTCATTGTACTTATTTACTTATAGAAACAGAAGATGATACATCATCGCCGATAATGTCAAATTCATCAATGATGATGGATGATGTAAAGGACATTTATACAAGTGCCAATATCAATGGATCTTGTAATGTTTGTGCAATTTGTGGGGATCGTGCGACCGGTAAACATTACGGAGGTAAAAATTATGATTATTTGAGGAAGTAGATAGATTTTGATTGAAATTTATTTTTTGTAGCATCCAGCTGTGATGGATGTAAGGGATTTTTCAGACGAAGTGTTCGAAAGAATCACACATATTCATGCAGGTAATTCTTCATGTTTAAAGCAATCAATTAGCCATTCTTACTAACATTCTAATTTATCCCATGATATGCTAACAAATACTCAAAGCTAAATTGCTGGTAAATTTCATAAACATTCATACATGCTTTTAATTCCTCGTTCTTCAATCATGCTGATTATTATTAATTTTTATATATTTTATTTTATCAACAGATTCCAACGACAATGTGTTGTTGATAAAGATAAGAGGAACCAGTGCCGATATTGTCGTTTACGAAAATGCTTTAAAGCTGGCATGAAGAAGGAAGCAGTTCAAAATGAACGTGACAGAATAAGTTGTCGACGACCAAGTACAGAGGATTCAAACAGTTCTAATGGATTGTCCGTGAAATTCTTATTGAAAGCTGAAATGCTTAGTCGACAAGTAACTGCAGCCTTGGATGAAGTTACAAATGATAATGATTTGAGTAATAAGCAGCATGCAAGCATTCACGATGTGTGTGATTCAATGAAACAGCAGCTTCTAATCCTTGTTGAATGGGCAAAATCGATTCCGGCATTTGCAGAATTGCAGCTTGATGATCAAGTTAGTCTTCTTAGGGGACATGCTGGAGAGCACTTACTATTGGGTGTCTCAAGACGTTCCATGCATTTGCATGGAGTTTTATTGTTGGGTAATCATAGTATCATCACAAAAGCTACACCAGATCAGAATGCTAGGAATTTGGACATTTCTAAGATTGGTGCTAGAGTGATTGATGAACTTGTCAGTGCAATGAAGGAAATTCAATTGGATGATGAAGAATTAGCATGCATAAAAGCTTTGGTTTTCTTTGATCCAAGTAAGTGTTTTGTTTGATTTTCTTTTTTAAGAACCTACTCCAACAGTGCACGCTGATAAGATTTAAAGCTATATCTTAATTAATTTTATTAATCTACCTGAGTGATAAAAAAGCGCTTCCTGCTAGTAACTTTTACATTTTCTGATTATAATTATTTTAAAATAATTTTTAGATGCAAAAGGACTAACAGAACCAGCACGGGTTAAAGGCATTCGCCATCAAATTCTTAAAAATTTGGAAGACTACATCAGTGATAAGCTGTATGATTCACGAGGACGATTTGGCGAGATTTTACTTCTTTTACCTGTTTTACAGTCCATAACATGGCAGGTAAATATAAGCAGCTCATACACATTACTGTTTACGTTCATTATTCTAACACAATTTTAAACTTTTACTTTCGTAAGATGATTCAGCAAATAGAAGTAGCCAAAATGATTGGTGTTGCGCACATCGATAATTTATTACAAGGTATGTCTGTGTGCTAATTCTATTTTTTTTTTCTTTTTTCTTGTATACTTCTCTTCATCAACATTACGTTTTAGATTATTCCTGTTATTATTAATGATCATTATTTAATTGTTATGTTCATGTTTTTTTTTTGATTATTTTTAAATAGAAATGCTACTTGGAGGTGAGACGAACGTTGATTCTTATAATAGTCCTACGTCAAATAACAATTTAAGCGCAACAGATGAGAATACTTCATTGAATATGAATGGAAATAATGAAGTAAATACGACGTCACTCGACACGCCATTGTCTAATGTCAATTTAATTCAGACATCAACGGCACAACCCATACAGACAATTAATAATGACGAGTACAAGTCAGTGCCAAAGGATACAAATCATAACTTTTTGCCAGAGAATAATTTAGATTTATATCAGCCACAACATCAACCCCATATTAGTCCAAGAGTTCATCCTTATGATTTAAATATTGCACATCAGCAAGTTCATAATCATCACTTGCGTTCAAATAGTCAGATGAATTGTAAGCTTTCACCATATAATAAGAATCAGAATCTTTTGATAAGTAGCCATCAGAATCCAATGTATGATGGTATTGTAAGCAGCTCTAATGGCAACGACATGATGGTCCTTAAAGAGGAGCCTGAAAATGGATATTAAGTTTTAATTCCTCATCATCTCACATACTTTACCGAAAATAATGAGAATTAAAAATCAGTAATAGACAGATTTAGGGTTTCTAATGGATTTATGTTTGGAATATGGATTATTAGAGATTGGATTTGCATAAATTTTTTGAATTCTAGAACTTTCAGTTTTTTGATACTTTGGAAGTTAAAGATTTTCAAAATTTCACTGGAAAATTTTGAATACTTCCATTGGAAAATAAGGGTTTTCAAAAATTCAAAATTTCATTGGAAAATAACGGTTTTCAAAAATTTGAAATTTCATTGCAAGGCTTTTAGAAAATTCCATTGGTAAATAACGGTTTTTTGTAAATTTAAAAATTATTGAATTGGAATATTCTATTGGAAAGTTAACGATCACACAAAATTGAATTCAAACAGTTGGCAAATAAGAAAAAGTGACTTAGAATACAATTCATTGGAAATTTTACTAATCTTAGAAACCCTATCAAACATCAAAAAAAAAATTATAAAAATTAAGTCAGGCAGAAAATGTTAAAGTTGAATGTTGTTTTAAAAACATAATTCGTTGATAAGGAAATTACATTTCATTAATAATTTAAGTTGAAAAAAAAAATATCGTTAAAAGATGAGGAAAGGTGAAGTTATATACTAATATTAAGACTGGAAAAAATGAAAATTTTTATTATTAACAGTGATTAAATGTAGAACAGAAGGTGCTTCCGAGCAATTTTTTAATTTTGAAGGTAAATAATTTTTTTTTTGTGATAAGATCGTGGCAATGGAAGCATGACTGTGTAGATTTTATACTTGAAAACAAAGCAAATAATCAAGATTTATTATTTTAGTTTCGGTGACTGTTAAATTTTTTTTTTATAAAATATTTTTTTTTTTTCTTTTTTCTTCTAATGCATAACAGTAGTAATGCATGATTTTGTTGACAGACGTTCTGTACATTTTTATATTATGTTACTTTATTTCATTTCTTTTATGGTGGAAATGTTACATCATTTACAAAAAAAGTAAAGTTTATTGTTTGCCAAACTTTTTTTTTTTCTTAAATAAAGGAAAATTTTGTTAAGATGTTACTTCTTGTGTATGTGTATTGGCCCTGCCAAATAATGAATTAAATAATTCTGTTTTAGCTTCTTCTGTCCACTCACTTGTATCTTTTGGTGGCATAAAATTGACGAGTTTGTTATGAACATTATATCTAATTTTTCTGCCTTTTGATGCTCGCGTTTCCACACGCTTCTTCATCTTACTTCTTACATTTTGTAGTTCTATGAACTTTTGAGCTAATTCAGACTGATTGTCGCCAAAATTACTTTTATATTCAATTAATTCTCTCAAAAGTTGATGATAAAAATCAGAATCGTCAAAAATGTCAGGAATATGAATATCTTGTTGCGAATCTTCTTCATCTCGTTTGGGAATTCTTAGTCCAAAAATTTCATAATCTCCTCTATAAATTTGGGTTTTTTTAATCATCTCGTTCTTGCCCAACAGCGCATTCTCAATTTTGGTCATGATATTTAAGTTTGTGACTGGGTTTTTTGTGTCCTTCAAACTTTTAGTTCTATCATGCCATTTTTGAAGAACTTGATTACGGAATTTTGAATATGAATCGTAATTATCTTCTATTCGATCAGCATATTCTGCTAATTTTGATCTTTTCATTAATAATGATCCATTGTTCTCTTCGCTCTTTCTCTTGCTGCTTTTCAGTACGTTCTTTGACTCTGAAAATCTACAAAAATTATTACATTAGCTTATTTGCAAAGCTTTAAATTCACTCAAAAGCCTACCTTTCAACCAATGTCGTTTGAAGTTCTAAAAGATTATCTAGCAAGTTATAAACTCCATCACAAACACTTTCAATCTTATCTGTGAATTCGCCATCCTCAATTTCTGATAATTCGATGAAGGAGTCAAAATCAGGAAAGCTATTGGCGGTTATTAACATTTTCTGTGCCTTAATTCTTACTTCAAGGAGCTTCTCCCAGATTTTTAACTGATTTTGGACACAAATTCCTTTTTTGACTTCATTACTTGTTGATTCCTTATTCACTAGCTTTGTACTGCTCTCTTCTGTGCCTTTTACTTCTGCTGGATGTTGTTGATTATTCATAAACTGTGAAATATCAAAATCATCTTCTTGTTCACTCTCGTCATCACTTGCATCCTCTGAATCATCATCATCCATTTCTGAAACACTGTTTTCAGCATCCAAATCCTCTGAATTATCGCTGTCCTGGTCACTTTTTGGAACATCTTCATCCTCACTTTCTGACAACAAATCATCGTCTTCTGATTCATTATTTCCATATTCTTCTTCTATTTGCTTTCTACTCGTGACTTTTCCTTTATATTTACTATCAATTTCACTAAGATTCCTTGCTGTTTGCTTCCTAATATCACTTAATTGATTGATTTCAATATGCTCATCAAAACTTTCCAATTTTGCTTCATTCTCGTCTCTTTCTTCAGTTAAATCCTTTGCTTTCAGAATGTCATTGATACGATCAGCTATCGTATCCTTTTTCTTACTCTTGTTCATCCTTAATTACTGAGATATTTAATTTTTTTATCTAAATGCAAAAATTTAACACGTGAATTTGTTTATTTTTTTTCCACTTAATAAAAATTCAAATTTTTAAAAACCGTTAATTTTAGATTGAGTAATTTTTATTAAGGAAATTCATTTCTTGGTTTTATAATAAAATACAAGAGTAACTGACTTGATTTGAAGAAAAAAACTTATTTCTTTTGGCCAACAGAATTGAAGAGCTTATCTTTAGCAATTTGTGTCATTAATCCATGAATGAGTTCAATAGAAGTACGACAGCAATCACGAGTTGCTTTAGTTAATTTATCTTCGGTTCTTTTATCGCCACTGTCTGCAGCTGGAAAGTACCCACGATTCAAGCTAGATTCACTTTGTTCCAATTTTTCAGATAAATCAAAAATTTGACCAGTTGTATACTCAGCATTACTCAATAATCCACTGCTACCTAAAGTATTAACCCAATATTTATTCCATAATGAATCGAGAAGTTTACGGTCCATAGACGATTTAAAGTAAGTGATATCAAGTTGATAGTACTGCTTACAATGAACACCAAAATCTTCAATCTTATTTAATGGAATTGTTTGATATTCAGATGGTTCTTCATTTGGTGGCTTATATCCTTTTGGAAATGTACGGAAAGCTCCAATATTAACTTTTCCGGATGAAACTGTTCTAACTGGATCTAAGACAATAGCAACAAATGGTTCTTGATAATTTTGATTTAACATTTGAGTTGAGACATCAATTCCTGACAACCAACAGCCATATCCAGGATGTGAATGATACCATCCAATGGCATTCTCTAGACGTCCTGTAATTACACAATATTACATCCAGTTAACTTAATATTTTATAATTAATGACATATTTAAACTTACCAACTTCCTTAGCAGATTCTATGTACTGTGTCATATATTCATAAGCTTGTGATTGTGCATTAACACGAGTTTCAGTTCCTTCAACAGGCAATGCAAATGCATCCATAATAATCATGTTACTTCCTTCAACTTTTCCAAGCAACAATCCCATAATTTCAATAGAACCACCTGATCGTGCATGCATGACCATTTTAAGAAGTGCCAATGCTGAAATCTTGACAACTTTAAAGTAATGTGGATCTTTCTCCCATGGTCTTGAATTAATAATCTTTGATTGCATTGCCGCATCATATTTAAAGATCTCATCCGATGCTGGCAATGTTTCAATATTATTCTCCAACTCCCATGTCTTCTTTGCCATCTCTGCGTCCATTTTACAGCCTTAAAACGTTTTAAATCACTCTAATATTCTTAATTTAACACAATTTTCTTTGAAAGAAAATTGAAAATTTTCGTAAACAAAAGAATTATTTTGTTAAGGATTGAAAACTATGATGATCGAAAGTGTCAAAAAATTCAAAATTTCAAAGTTGCCATCCCTTTATAATGTCAGTCAGTCACAAAACGTCATACGCGCAATAAAAAATGTAATTTTATTAGTGGCTAATGATTTCAAATTATTAAAAAATTAAATACTTTCTTGTTCTTTTAAATACTGGGGGACCTCGATTTGAGTAACTTCGATTTGAGTAATTTCGATTTGAGTAACTAAAGTGCTCCCATACAAAAATTCAAATTTTCTTTTTTTAACGGTCATTTTCCATACATTTCGATTTGAGTAAATTCGATTTGAGTAGATTTTTTCCGGAACCAAACAATTACTCAAATCGAGGTCCCCCAGTAAGTTTAAAGCACTTAATTCCAACACGTTTGACTTGAACATATCGTAGAAATTGAAGGTAGCTATGAGAACAATCAAAATGAGGCAAAAAATTAATAATATTGTATCTTTGTAGCAAAAAATGGATAAAGACACAGCAAATAATCAACATCAGGAATATAATGAGAAGGAGAAGCTGTTTATGATGACACTTGATACATTTATGTTTACAAAACGAATCATACAGCATCGAGAGAATAATAATAAGATAAATAAACAATTTGCTACAGTTCTGTATGATGCAATGAGTGAAATTGAGTCATTTATTCAAAATGCTGAAATTGAGGACAATGATGAGGAATCTAATAACATTCAAAATGTTATTCCGTCCATTGACAGTTCAGTTTTGCAAGCTCACAGTTATTATTACTGCAAAGCATGCAATCAGTCTGTAAAGTCATCAAATAAGTCAATAAATGAGCACTTGTATTCATCGAAACATTTAAAGCATTTAAGAGCTCTGTCAGCAAAAATGGACAATGGAAATCAAAGGGCAAAGACTAATGGATCAACAAGTCTCGATAAGAATCAAGATGGATCTTCACAAAGCCTTAACAGTCTCGATGATCATCAATCGAAAATTCCTCCAAAGAAGGAACGACTTAATTCATTGCCATCCAGAGTTCGTGACATTCTACCTAAAGATAATATCCCTAAAAAGATGAAAGAATTCCTGATGAAGCATGACATTGAAAGTTTTGCTATGCAGCTAGTGGGAGAAGGACAGCAGGTTCAAAATAGTCAAAAGCATTTACGAGTCTGTGATATGTTAAGAAGACGACTTTTTAATCGTTATCCAAACGTTAAAATTCATCCATTTGGTTCCTTCATTAACGGTCTTGGACATGAAAAAACAGATTTAGATTTATTTATTGATACTGAAAATTGTTTTTATGGAAAGTTGACCAAGCGAAAGATGAAAGATGCAATTTTTCAAACACAAAGGATTCTATCAAATGGAAATGATCAATGGACAGATTTTGAACCAATTGTTAAGGCACGAACTCCAATTTTACGAGTATTTTGTGTTCCGGAAAATATTGACTGTGATCTCAGTTTTTCGAATGGTTTAAGTACAGCCAATACGGCACTTATTTCCTATCTGATTAGTTTACAGCCAATTCTCAAGAAATTGGTACTTTTCATCAAGTTTTGGGCAATGAGACTTAATCTCGGGACTAATAGCTATTTATTGACATTAATGGTCATCTTCTATCTCCAACAAGAGCATGTTTTGCCTCCAATTTCATTGCTACAAGATGCTGTGAAGCCAACATTCATTGACGGATGGAATACAGCCTTTGCAACTCCAAATTTAATGCAATTAAAAGCACAACTAGCTACAGATTTTCGATACTATTTAGCTGGATTCTTCAAGTATTATGGTCAAAGTTTTGACTTTAAAAATCACATTATTTGCATTCTAACTGGACAAAAAGTTCCAAAGCACATCTTTGATCATGGAAAAGAACTTCAACTACCTCCAGTCTTTAGACCATTTGTGTTGTACATGTCAAAAATTAATTTAGAGGAAGCTGATGAAGTTGAGGATTTATTTGCCAATCATAAGCCACTAGTCATTCAAGATCCATTTGATTTAGTTCATAATGTTGGCAAAGGTATTCAGGATCAAAAGCTCATGAAAATCATTCACTATATGCGTACGACTTACGATATATTAGTAAATGCAAACGCTTAGTTTCATTTCCACATTTATTTCATATGTTTCTAAAATTTATTATTATTATTTTTTTTGATTACTTATCAGCAGTTTCAGGCTGGAAATTTTGCATTCTGTATGACATTTGAATGAGAATATTATTTTTCTGTTTTGATTATTTTTTTAATGATTATAAATTATAAATAAATAAGAAGTAAATAATAATAAAAATCGATTGTAATTTGATGACGATTTTTAAAATAAGAGATTTTGCTCTTGACCGTTATTTTTATATTCAAATTTTTTAGATTTTCTGAAAATTTTTAAATATTTTTTGACCGTTATTTTTTAAATTTAAATTTTTTAAGGTTTTCTGAAAATTTTTAAATATTTTTTGACCGTTAATTTTTAAATATTTTCTGACCGTTAATTTTTAAATATTTTCTGACCGTTAATTTTTAAATATTTTCTAGCAATTATTTTATTCAAAAATTCCAAATTTTTAAATAAAATCTGAAAATGATACACGTTTAACTTGATATTCTCACCGTGCCTGCATGGACATGATATTTACGTTCAACGTGAGAGAGAAAAAGATAATTTTTAGCTCTTTTTAACATTTTTTTTTCGCTGTTGCTCTTTTGTTTCATTTCATTTCAATTCAGTCTAGTTTTAGCGGTGAAGAAGTGAATAACGTGGAAACGAGTTTTTTTTAACAGCACAGCTCTCACATATAATAGCTTTGTTGTTGCGGTTGTCCAAATATTATCCACATACATGAATAGAAATCTTTTGAAGAAATAAAAATTTCATAAAGTTCATAATGAGACGAAAAAAAAGCTAATCAGCCTTAAAAAAAATATCCAAAAAGACACAGAAAAAAAATAATTAAAATAGTTTGGAAGTGATCCTAAGGATTTTGTGAATCGGATAAGATATAAAATAAAATAAAAAAAATTGTGAAAATGCCTTTGATGGAAAGTACAACGGAATTAAAATTCTTTAAATGTCTTGTGTATTTTTACGTGATACTTTTATCGGTAAGCGACTACTTAAATTTAATGTTTCACACCTTCTTACTTCCAATTTACCGCGAAATTACAAAAGATTTCAAGGCAAACTTGTTTGTTGCTTTTTATTTCGTGATCAAGTAATCTCAAGTTGATTTTTATTGTTTCAATAGAACTGGATCTTTATGCAAATTGCTCATACTTGAGTACATCATTATTTGCTAAAATATTGCTCAAAGAAAAATTTCAACGGTTTTCAAAAATTTGAATTTAAAACGTTTTTCAAAAATTTAAAAATTTTCATCAACGCCCTCAAGAAAATTTGGTAAAAATTTAAAAATTCGGCAAAATTCAGTCATTAAGTGACTCATTGGAACTAATAGGTTGAGTTTACATTGACCACATACCATTCTTCTAACATTAAAGCCATTAAATTAATGATGAATCATTGAATTATTTAGAACTAGGGGAATTCTTCAGAAAGGTTGAATTTTTTAAAAACGAGTTACAATTCTTCCTCTACTCGAATTCAAATTTTTTAACGGTTACTAAATTAAAATTAATTTTTAAGATGGATTTTTATTATACTTCAACAGATGTAATGTTTTTATGGGAAAATATTCACTTATTAATGGTTCCAGAGTAAAGAAAAACATTGAAGTACATGAAAAAGTGTTAAAAATATAATTAAGAAATAACGGATTTTTGAATTTCGAATTTTTATTGGTTGATTTCCCCCTATAAAGCGTCTTTATGATGATTTGTGACATCGAATTAATTTTCGAAGAACTGAAAATTCAGACTAATTAAGCTTTGATACTTATGCCTGATGCATGAATATTAAAGAATTTATGTTAATCTACTGTTTAAAAACTATTTTATATTTTAGAAGTAAAACTTTAATAGTTTATTTTTGATTCTACGGTAACTACTATGAAAAAATTCAACTTTTGGTCACAAATCATTTGAACAAAGAATCGAAATATTTTCTTAATTAAGGAATTTATAGTTGAACAAATTATTTTATCATATAGGGAATGAAAAACTGCATTACATAAGCTCAAAATCTTTATAGTTTTAGTGGAAAAAATGACCATAAAACTCATTTTAAACCTAAAAAATTCTGATTTACCCTGTATAGAATTGCCCACTATCCAAATATAATTTTTTGAACGTTACGAATGTGTTAGTGATGAATAAAAAAATTCAAATTTTTCCCAACAAGTCGAAAGATCCCAAAGATTACGTCAAATCCCAGCTGCAAAGAAGATTTGCATGCTTAGTGCCTCACACAAAAAAAAGCATTACAATTGCAAATTTTGCAATACTTTTAAATTCAATCAGTTATTTATTGTAATACGATATTCTCCTCACAAAAAGCTTTCATTATTAGAATAATGATGATGTATTATTTCTTTAAGAGAGGTTAAAGTCCAATGAACTGTTCTTGGTCGATCCCACAAATAAATGAATGAATGAATGAGTTAAAAATACAATACAAAAGAACTGAAAATAATTTTTATTGCTAAAGAAAAAAGTTGAAAAAGTTTACGACTCAAGTAAGACATGAGGAAATGCGATCACATTCCAGTGTGAAGTATTAATGACAAAGGGATTAGGTAGAACTCGTAAAAATTTTTATTAGACGACACAATTGGATTTATGCTTCTTAACTCTTTTGATCCAAAACATGTAAAAAAACATGAATGATCATTCTTCCATCTCTAATATCCATTTTTGTTTTGCGATCGTGTTTCGCATGAGAATATGTACGTACGTTGTAACTCATTTCATAAAAACATAAAAGAGAGCAGTTTAACCGCAATCAGTATGTGTATTTGTACTGTAAACTTATTTAGAGTTGAATAGAAAATTACATTTTTTTGCAATTTTTTTAACATTTTTCTAACCTCAAAATTTTGCAGTTTGTCCAAAAAATTTTGTTTTGAATTTTTTCAACCGTTAAATTTTTACAGTTAATTTTTTTATACATAATTTTAATTTATTGCATAAAAATGCGTTTTTGTCAATATCCATCGACCCATAAAGACCAGACCTACTCCAATCACATTTTTCTACTTCTCTCTCACACACTAATTTACTTATTTTTTCAGCTTTAATCTTGCTGTTGAGCATTAAATTGTAATATTATTCATACATACACTCCAAACATCTAGGTATATATACGAAATTTTAATTATTTAAAAAAAATTAAATGATATAAACAAGCTGAGAGAGAAATAGGTATTTGAGTTAATTCCAACCAGAATGCGGGCAGTATATTGTACATTTGCGAAGATCTATTTATATTAACAGAAATGTGCAATAATTAACCCAAACACTTTGCGAATAGGTAAATGAAACAGAAGCAAAAATTATTTTGCCAAGTATGTGGCTTAATTTAAGGGTTCCCGAAGTCTCGGTCTCGACAAATTTTCGAGACCGAGACCGAGACCGAGAATTCCCGGGATTTCCCGGGAAGTCTCGACTTTAATTCTACAGTAAATTTTTGAAATTTTTTAAGTATTTTGCAATTTTTATGGCGTTTTCATGCTTGTTACAAATGTCTGATTTAGAGAAAATTCAAAAAGATAATAAATTTTGGTTTTTTAACACAAAAATTTATGAAAATTATGAAGATAAAATTTTATTTTCCTTCATATAAATCTTAACCCATCTTTCATACATATTTTCAGAATATCAAAAATCAGTTAATTTGTTCACTTCATAAGTAGTAAATGTTAGTAATTTTCTTATAAAGTTTTAAGAATTTAATTTTTAAAATTTATTTTCGGATGTGCTTTTCTCAAAAAAAAAAGCTTAGATTAATATTTTTTTAGCTAAAACCAAAGGGGTCGCAATGTTAAAAATTCGCCAACTTGGATTAAAATTTGACTGGCAACAAAAATTTTTCATTTTAAAAAAATTTTGTATGGAAAGTTAGAAAGTGTACCATGAGTCAGAATTAAATTTGATTTTTCAAAGGTTTTAAACAATATTTTTTGGAAACAAAGCCATTTCTGTGATCAGGCTTATTCCAACTGTCGTTTAAAAGTTTAATATTGTAGATAAAAGGAACAAAAAATCATTACATATTTTTGAGTTTTCTCTCATCACGGCACACTTTCTCACTTTTCATACAAAATTTTTTTGAATTCAAAAATTTTTGTTGCCAGTCAAATTTTCATCTAAGTTAGCGAATTTTTAACATTGCGACCCCTTTGATGAAAAGTGAGAAAGTGTGCCGTGATGAGAGAAAAATCAAAAAATGTGTAATGATTTTTTGTTCCTTTTATTTACAATATTAAGTTTTTAAGCGACAGTTGGATTAAGCCTTACCACAGAAATGGCTTTATTTCCAAAAAATATTCTTTAAAACCTTTGAAAAATCAAATTTAATTTTGATTCATGGCATACTTTCTAACTTTCCATACAAAATTTTTTTAAAATCAAAAATTTTTGTTGCCAATCAAATTTTAATCTAAGTTGGCGAATTTCTAACATTGCGACCCCTTCACAATGGGCCCAAAAAGGGACTTTTTGGAAATAATTCATAATATTTTGGTGGTTGGTAGCCCTGGTCCTAGGGATCATAAAAATATAAAACTTTTGGCATATAACTCTAATAGCCGCTCAGGAGAACTTGAAATGTGTTTTGGGCACTAGTGATTTTCAAAAAATTCCTGTGCCTCACTGTGTGGATGAAATTTCACAAACTTTTTTTTATTCGTTCAATACTTGCTTTAACTTTCATAGAAAAATACCAAAAATATTTTTAATCTAAAAAAAAGTGGTCAAAAAATTGAAAAAGTCCAAAAAAATGCGATTTTTTTGACATTTTTGCCTCCTGTGCCTACAAGTTGGTCTTAAAAAATCTAAAAACTTATGATTATTATAGCTAATAAGTAGACCTACAAAAAACATTTCATTCATTACTTCCAAAAACGTCATTTAGTGCTTCAAAAATGAGGTCAAAGGTCAAAATTTTCGATTTTTTTGGCATTTTTTGGGTTTGGGGGCCCATATGACCCACTAAATGACCACGGCATAATGTCAAGTGACATTATTTTTGTAGTTTCTATGTTGTACTACAAAATTAAGCAAAAAAAGCAAATTTTTCTGGTCCCAGTTCACCAGGGACCCCCAAAGAGGGTCTGGTAGGGGGGTCTTCAGAACAAAAAAATTCATATCTCAAAAATATCTTCACCATATTGTCTGAAACTCTCAGGAATGATAGAAAACATCAATACGGATCATTTTTAGTCATTTCGGCCTAATAAAAATTTGATTTTTGGTCTTTATAGTGATTTCGCTGATTTTCGAGCTTGGTCAAAAATCAAGTTTTCACTTTTCGACTCCTACCACCACAGGATGACTTTATATTTTATTTTTTTTGATGAATTCTTATAGCTAAGTATAGTACGCATCCAACGAGGTATAAAACATGATGTATGGTCAAGATATGGCAGAGTTATGGCCAAAAAACTGAAAAAATGGTCAATTTTTTGAGGGTTTGACAACTTTCATCGCACATATTTGCTCATATTTCATCAAAATTTCAAGTATATGTAACAAATTTGGTATCGTTGGAAAGGTTATTGCTTCAGCTATACAATAAAATAAAAATCTAAGTTTGGAAGTTCCTCAGTAGACCAGAAAACTTACAAAAGTTTGTCTTGTCCTCCCGTACACAGCAAAAATTAAAAATTTTTATTTTTGTGTTTTTTCCACAGTTTTACACATGAACTTTCATAATATGATCAATAAAAGACTTTGCAGCCATTACTTCTTGCATACAGGTCCATAGAAAAAAATACAATTTTTACGAAAAAATCGAAAATATTCGAAAATTTGATGATTTTTCTATGGCCTTGTATGCAAGAAGTAATGGCTGCAAAGTCTTTTATTGATCATATTATGAAAGTTCATGTGTAAAACTGTGGAAAAAACACAAAAATAAAAATTTTTAATTTTTGCTGTGTACGGGAGGACAAGACAAACTTTTGTAAGTTTTCTGGTCTACTGAGGAACTTCCAAACTTAGATTTTTATTTTATTGTATAGCTGAAGCAATAACCTTTCCAACGATACCAAATTTGTTACATATACTTGAAATTTTGATGAAATATGAGCAAATATGTGCGATGAAAGTTGTCAAACCCTCAAAAAATTGACCATTTTCAGTTTTTGGCCATAACTCTGCCATATCTTGACCATACATCATGTTTTATACCTCGTTGGATGCGTACTATACTTAGCTATAAGAATTCATCAAAAAATAAAATATAAAGTCATCCTGAGGTGGTAGGAGTCGAAAGTGAAAACTTGATTTTTGACCAAGCTCGAAAATCAGCGAAATCACTATAAAGACCAAAAATCAAATTTTTATTAGGCCGAAATGACTAAAAATGATCCGTATTGATGTTTTCTATCATTTCTGAGAGTTTCAGACAATATGGTGAAGATATTTTTGAGATATGAATTTTTTGTTCTGAAGACCCCCTACCAGACTCTTCTTTGGGGGTCCCCAGAACCGGGGGACCAGAAAAATTTGCTTTTTTTGCTTAATTTTGTAGTACAACATAGAAACTACAAAAATAATGTCACTTGACATTATGCCGTGGTCATTTAGTGGGTCATATGGGCCCCCAAACCCAAAAAATGCCAAAAAAATCGAAAATTTTGACCTTTGACCTCATTTTTGAAGCACTAAATGACGTTTTTGGAAGTAATGAATGAAATGTTTTTTGTAGGTCTACTTATTAGCTATAATAATCATAAGTTTTTAGATTTTTTAAGACCAACTTGTAGGCACAGGAGGCAAAAATGTCAAAAAAATCGCATTTTTTTGGACTTTTTCAATTTTTTGACCACTTTCATATTCACACCAAATTTTCAATTTGGGTGAATATGTTGCTTTTGTATAAAACTGAAAACCACATTTTCTAACTTGCTGCTTCAGGATTACAATTTTATCCCATACTGTCTATGGTGGAAAGTCTGTGCCTGAAAATACCAATCTAACAGTGAAAACCGTATCTCATTTGGTGCTTACAGTCAAGAGAAATCGCAAAATTTCGTATTCTGTTATTTAGTTAGTTAGTTAGTTAGTTAGTTAGTTAGTTAGTTAATCGGAGCGATAACTCGACTCCAACTCAATATTAAGACTTCGGGTTTTTTGCGTCTGGTTGGAAACAGTCTATAGATTTGCTGTATAGTTTTTGGGGTCATGAGATGCTTCCAGTGAGGCACAGTGGACGAAAATGTGCCATTTTTGACCAAAATATGCAAAAAATTTTACATTTTCTTTAATATCTCAGACATAACTTAACCAAATGATTTCAAATTTTCGGTGTTAGATTAAGCATTATTTAAGGTATAATTCACACTATAATGACAAAAAAATTTTCATGTGCAGTGTAACAAAAAAGTTGAAAAACCGAAAATTTTTTCGTGTTTTGACACAAAATTGTCTCGTTCTCCTCAATATTAAGTCCAAATGGAATAATTCCAAAAACGTCTAGAGATATAGATGCACAGAAGATATATGCAAAGTTTCAGCTCATAAAAATGAAACCTATGAGTACTAGGTCAATTTGAATTTTTGCCTAAATATACCCCCTTAATGCGCATATCATGAAATTTTTTTAGCATATTCAGTGTTTTAGGACCTAAAAACATCCAAATACATCAAATTCTATCAAAAAAACCCGAAACCATACTTTATCATATTCACACTAAATTTTCAATTTGGGTGAATATGTTGCTTTTGTATAAAACTGAAAACCACATTTTCTAACTTGCTGCTTCAGGATTACAATTTTATCCCATACTGTCTATGGTGGAAAGTCTGTGCCTGAAAATACCAATCTAACAGTGAAAACCGTATCTCATTTGGTGCTTACAGTCAAGAGAAATCGCAAAATTTCGTATTCTGTTATTTAGTTAGTTAGTTAGTTAGTTAGTTAGTTAGTTAGTTAGTTAGTTAGTTAGTTAGTTAGTTAATCGGAGCGATAACTCGACTCCAACTCAATATTAAGACTTCGGGTTTTTTGCGTCTGGTTGGAAACAGTCTATAGATTTGCTGTATAGTTTTTGGGGTCATGAGATGCTTCCAGTGAGGCACAGTGGACGAAAATGTGCCATTTTTAACCAAAATATGCAAAAATTTTTACATTTTCTTTAATATCTCAGACATAACTTAACCAAATGATTTGAAATTTTCGGTATTAGATTAAGCATTATTTAAGGTATAATTCACACTATAATGACAAAAAAATTTTCATGCGCAGTGTAACAAAAAAGTTGAAAAACCGAAAAATTTTTCGCCGACGCAGGCTGTACTTTAGTTATAGTGCTAAATGCGCGCTGAACAGATGTAGGGTTTTAAAACGATTAAATATGATGTTATCTAACGGCCAAAGCAAGTGAAGGTGTGAAAATTTTCCCTAACTGTTCCCAGACTTTCGATTCAAAAGATAATGAGGAAATGAAAAGGAAAAATGTTCGAGCGAAGCTCGAACACATATAGTTTGAATGCAGTTCAAACTTGGTTGAGCGAAGCTCACAAATTTTTACATCCTGAACGAAGCGAAGCAAGTGAAGGTGTAAAAATTTTCCCTAACCGTTCACAGACTTTCTATTCAAAAGATAATGAGGAAATGAAAAGGAAAAATGTTCGAGCGAAGCTCGAACACATATAGTTTGAACGCAGTTCAAACTTGGTTGAGCGAAGCTAATGAGGAAATGAAAAGGAAAAATGTTCGAGCGAAGCTCGAACACATATAGTTTGAATGCAGTTCAAACTTGGTTGAGCGAAGCTCACAAAGTTTTACATCCTGAACGAAGCGAAGCAAGTGAAGGTGTAAAAATTTTCCCTAACCATTCACAGACTTTCTATTCAAAAGATAATGAGGAAATGAAAAGGAAAAATGTTCGAGCGAAGCTCGAACACATATAGTTTGAACGCAGTTCAAACTTGGTTGAGCGAAGCTAATGAGGAAATGAAAAGGAAAAATGTTCGAGCGAAGCTCGAACACATATAGTTTGAATGCAGTTCAAACTTGGTTGAGCGAAGCTCACAAAGTTTTACATCCTGAACGAAGCGAAGCAAGTGAAGGTGTAAAAATTTTCCCTAACCATTCACAGACTTTCTATTCAAAAGATAATGAGGAAATGAAAAGGAAAAATGTTCGAGCGAATCTCGAACATATATAGTTTGAACGCAGTTCAAACTTGGTTGAGCGAAACTCACAAATTTTTACATCCTGAACGAAACGAAGCAAGTGAAGGTGTGAAAATTTTCCCTAACTGTTCCCAGACTTTCGATTCATAAGATAATGAAAAAGTGAAAATGAAGAATATTTGCAAAGCTCTAATATAGATTTTATGTTATTTACTAAAAGTGAATAGAAAGTTTCTTAAATATTTTAGGCAAATTTTTTTAATTAGGTAGATAAGTTTTTTTGCGATTATAAATAAATCAGTAGATAAAGTATAATTATTTTTTTTCTCTAATTGAAATCGAAGGAAGTTCTACTGGTGGTGTGAATATACCCCATGAAGCGTGATCCGCTTCATTACTAGTTTTTTAGATTAAAAATATTTTTGGTATTTTTCTATGAAAGTTAAAGCAAGTATTGAACGAATAAAAAAAAGTTTGTGAAATTTCATCCACACAGTGAGGCACAGGAATTTTTGAAAATCACTAGTGCCCAAAACACATTTCAAGTTCTCCTGAGCGGCTTTTAGAGTTATATGCCAAAAGTTTTATATTTTTATGATCCCTAGGACCAGGGCTACCAACCACCAAAATATTATGAATTATTTCCAAAAAGTCCCTTTTTGGGCCCATTGTGCCCTTTGGCTAAAACACAGAGATCAAAGTCGACTTTTTCGGCTTAACTTATTTTTGCTTCTATTGACGAAATTAAGCCATTTACAAAGTTTTTTGATATTATAACTGTTCCTTATATTATTAACTAGCATATTGTATCATAATTTCTTAATTTTCATCAGCTCAAAATTTTACTTCAGCTAAGAAATAAGCCGATCGGCTTAAAATCAGCTTAGAAAATTTAAAAGTTAAATTTTGAGCTTAACACTTTTCCAATTTTATGAAATTTGACTCAGAATAATAGAAAATGACCCTAGGAATAGTAAAAATATCTAAAGTACTTTGTAAATAGATTAAGTTTATCAAAAAATGCAAAAAAACTAGTTAAGCCGAAAACTTCAGCTTCGATCTCTGCTAAAAAATTCAAATTTACTTTTTTAAATGTTTTTTGTCATCAAAACTTTAATTTTTTTATTGTATAAATGTCTATTTAGATATACTTAAGTATCTTAAAAAATTTTCCTTTGAGATTTAAAATTTTTCTCCGAAGAGAAAATGTAAATTTTTTAGTAAAATAAATTTTTCTTGGTCTCGGGTCTCGGTCTCGGAAAATTCTCGAGACCGAGACCGAGACCGAGACCGAGAATTCCCGGGAATTCTCGGTCTCGGTCTCGGCATCGTGAAGCCTTAGCTTAATTGACATACTTTAGGATTTTTTCCATGTGAGACTTATTTAAACATTATTATTTTTTTAAAGTTAATTTATTTGCTGTTAAATTTTTTGTTGTTGCATGATCAAGAGGATTTCCTGTCTTTAAAAGGGTTTGCAAGCACGTAAATTTATGTTTGTGCTGTTTAAAGTCAAATTTGTAAAGTTTAATTTATGGAAATTTAATGATTGAAAAGGTTAATGATGTGTTAGAAGGGCAGTTGACATTATCAGCAAACTATATTTGTGCTGCTTGTGGTTTGATTTTGGAATGTGATTTGTTTGTTAAAATTTTTGATTTAATTTTTTTTTTGGGGGGGTCTAGGTTTTAAAACAGGTCAAATAAAAAGTAACTAAGAAGGGGGGGAAGGAGGAGGGGGTAGACGTAACCGTTTGACCGTTTGTAACACACGGAAGGGGGGGGGGTTTAAAAAGTGTTTTTTGTGGAACAAACTAAATGAACAGTTGAACAACTCCTGAGCTATTGTTACTAACTCTTTTACATATATTGAAATATCCATAACTAAGTGATGATCTGAGGTGTTCCCCTATAGTTTCAATAGAATAATCTAGGAATATGATGTACACTTTATACTGTGGCTCAAAAATCAGATACCTAAATCTAAACTTAAATAAATCCAAGATTATCAAAAATTTCCTAAAAAACTGCAACACTTGAGAAAATCACCAAAAAACAATCACGTGTCGCACATCTCAAATACAGCAATCGAATATAAAAATTATCAGCAATTTAAGTATCTAAAGTGTTTTGTAGAGCTTGTCAAAATCTTTCAACTCTTTTTCGGTAGATATGAAGAAAGAAAACATTTGTGCGACATTCAGACAGTTATGGCTAGAAAATCCAAAATAACTCTCTTACAGAAGTTCATATAACTGTAGGGTCAGATTCAATGATTTATTTTCTTTACACTCCACATTATTTTTAAGAAAGAAGCCAGAAAGTATATACACACATATACCATTCAATTGTGTTTATTTATCGTAAATGAACTCCACTTTTTTCCCTTTCGTTTTCATTTTTTTTAATGATCAGATGGACATTTAAATATTCAAATAAATTTAAAATTTTCCTTCCTAATGATGTGATGATTTTGAAGCAAAAAAAAAAGTGAAGATGAATAATAAATTTTCCTCTTTGCTGATTTATGAAAATCATTTTCATTTTCCCATAAAAAATATTGAAATACGATACATTGGAGTAATTTTCCACTTTATTAATCTTTTACGAAATTCTTAAACTGCTATGAATTTTTCTCGCAGGCTTTACAAGGACTTTTAAGCCATTAATTATCATACGTTTGTACGATGGTCAAGAAAAAGTCACGGTGCTAACTCCTCTTCACATTTTGTCATCATAATGTGTATGCGTTGTTGTGCTTGGTCTGATGAAGATACGGAGATGAGAAATGGTCTAGAATGAGGGAAAATTATTCATGAATTTTTTATTGTAGATTTGTTAGGCTGACTAATTACTGGTAGATTGTTGCTATTCTAATGCTTTATGGGTGTAAATATTAAGCTTCAAATCGATGTCAATGTCTCAGAAAATTGAAATGAAGTTTTTGTTTACATTTTTGACTTGAAAGTTTTTCTTTGATTTTCTTTAAAAATGTTGGTTTACTAACTGACTAAATGCTATTATCTACTTCTTCAACTTACTATTTCATTGTTAAGATCCAAAAAAAACCTTTAAAAATCAGTATTAAGAGAGAAATCAAAAGGTAAAAATTTCCCGCCAAATTTCCCAAAAAAATTTGAAAACTTTCCTCAAATCTAGTCCAATCTAGTCCATTGAGAGATGAAAATCTTCATACATACTATCATTTGTTTTTATTTCCAAGAAAATTGTGTCATACAATTTTGTAAGAAAATATTTATGTTTCATCTTTCAGCTCTATTTAAAAATACATAAAAACCATAAAATGACGATACATCAGACACAGACATAAGTTCTATTTGTAATAAGAGATGATGTGTGATTTGATGTTTTATGATTCCATAATTTCTTGGATGATTGCACATTTATGAAGTTTTTGACAGTGAATTTATGATAAATTTATTGACCTCTCATGTCTATTAATGGATAAGCTTGTCATTCACCTAATAAAAGAGTCAGTAAATAACAGGGAAAAAGATTCATATAGAATCAATCAGCACTTGTGAAACAGCTTTTTTTTCCTTCCTCAATACTTTTCATAAATAAATATTTAAATTGAACAATTTTTCTCTCCTTTCCAACTTCACATCCACAACCGCCTGTTTATTTTCTTCTCATAGAGTTGAAAATTCAAAGGAAAATTTTCGTTGCTGTAATTAAATATTATGAGCACATTAATAACTCAAGTCATAACATGTGCATGTACAGGAGATTTTTGTGTGAAAGACATGCTAATTTTCTCAGCATGCTACCTAGAATCACTTTTCATACCATGTCAAGTTCTAACCGTGCATCTGGTCAATATTCATCTTTATTATATATGGGAGATTCTACATGTTATGCTTTTTGAGGTTATTGGAGGCTGGGATTAAATTGGCAGAGGATCAATGAGATTTGAACCTCAGTTTATAGTTGAGTTCCTTAAAAAACTTCTTAATCCAGTTGATACATTTTCTGAAACAATAAACAGATATGCTTCATTTCCAAAACAATATTCCATCCACAGAACAGTCCATAACTCAAACCACACACTCAACACATTACATTATTCTCAGTGGAAACAGTAACAATTAGTTTTACATCTACGTGCTTGTTGCGTCAGAACAAATGCGTCAGGAAATTCTAAATGTGTAATTAGATACATTCAAAAACTGCTTAAGTGAGACCCAATTCGAATGATAAGGCAATAACATAAATTTCATTGTGAAGTTGTTATAACAAAAAGAAAAAATTTCAGACACTTCCATTTACATTGGAATAGATTTAAAGACAGAAGAATTGTCGTAAATTTCATACGCAACCAAACTGGCGTAAAGAATGTCGTTTGTTTTGAAAATTATTTCTTTTTTATTCGCTTCTTGTGGATGTATTTTAAAATAAAGAAGAAGAAGGTGTTGATTGGAAGTGATGTCTAATTTTGAAGGATTTTTGGGGTAAGGTAATTTTTTGGATCAAAAACTTTGAATTTTAAATTAATTTCCATTAATTTTAGAAAAAAGATCCTAAAATTTTGAGAATTTTTGGGTACTAGACATTCTGTCAAAAAAGTCTAGTTCACTAAATTAACGGGAAACATATTCTTGTGAAGTATAAGATTTCACAGAAAAAAATCTTGAAAATTCCTTTTGTATTTTTAAATGAGATTAGAGTTCAAATCTCAAAATTTGACAAAAGTTAGTTTTTAGATATCACTTAAGAACGACCCTAATGATAGATGGAGAAGATGCATATTCGCTCAAACGACATGCATAGACGCATATTTTAAAAGGAAAGAACGTGAAAAAAAATGAAATCTTTTTTTTTTTTTCTTTTATTTCTATTTAAATTAAAAACTTACTCAGACGCAAATGTTATGAACTAGCTATTTATATCACCACGATCATAATGCGTCTGAGTGTCTCTAAGTTGCGGTTCACAGAAACTTCATTTTTGTTATAATCCAAGATCAGAATTGCAACAACATAAAAAACATGGACACATTTATTTATTTTTAAGTATTTATGTATGCTTGCTTTTTTATGTCATTTTCATGTTGAAATATCAAAGATTTTTCTAAACAGACATGACTATAAATCATGTGTCAGAAAGAACTAGATAATTATTAAGGTGCTGATCTATTCCAATTCTTTTCTCATTTTCAAGTTTTGGATTTCAAAGAGAAAATGTTGTTTGCATATTATGCTGCATAAAGCATACGTTGTGTTGTTGTTTAACCAATTTTTATGTATGAAAAGTTATTAATCAATAAATATAACATGTAATATTCTCATCGTGCCTTTTCTTCTCATCTCAAATTATGTTACGAGAGTCTCCTCATAATATAACATGCAGATCGTGCACCGCACGCTTATGTTTATATTACAAAAGAAAATTTTCGTCATTCTCCTCTATTAATGTAAATTCTCATACGAAATGTTTGTTTTATTTCCTCATGAATATTTCCTCCTAAGACTCCCATATCCACATACTACTATTGCTTTTTTAGCTCTCGCATCAATTTAATTAACATATCAGCGATATTGTGCAATACAGGGAGAGGATTTAAAACTTATATATACTTTCTGCTCAAGTGGCTGCGAATTGTTTAAAAATTATATTTTTTTGTATGTTTTTAAAATGAAAAACTTAAATTGACTGTAAAAAAGGAATCAGGGGTTCTCAAATATATTGGTATGGGATATTGTAATTGTACACAAATTTTAAGGAAAAAACATATAACATTTTGCGTATTTAAATTAGGAATATTCATATAAATTAGATAATTTTAGAATCCTGATAAACAGACATAGATCCCCTTGAGAAACATAAAAAACTGACATAGAAACTTGAACAATTTTGACGTCATCGATCCATAATAACATCTTAAAACTAACTATCTTCCAAACCTTAGGGGTTGTTCACTTATGATGTCCGATTTTTAGCGGGAAAGGGGGTCTGAGACTGTTTTAAACAAAAGGATTTTTTTGAATGAAGATTTTTTGACAGAGGGGGGGTCTAAAAATCCAAGTTTTTGATGGACGTCATAAGTGCACGGCCGTTCACTTATATATCTTCATAGTTTTATTCAAATTAAATTTAAGAATTTGATATTTTCGCGCCAAATTTTCAAAATTTAGTGTTAACTCTCAATCTTCTCCAAAAAATTTGACCGCTACTATTCCTAATCCACTATAACGTGTACCTATGCTACTGCTCTATTTTGTGTTTAAATTATTCGCATTTCTAATAAAAACACGTTTTTCCTTGTTTTTCTTTCTTCGATATATTTTCATTTCTTTTTTTTTTTCTAATTCTGAATCACGATGTGATTACGCACATGGTCTTCATCAGCTTTTCATTTTGTATCAAATGAAAAATTTTTTTCTTAGATTTGTTTCAATTTTTTTTCTTGAGTTTTGAGACTAGTTTGAGACATGCAGAAAATTAAAAAAATTGTATATTTTTGTTTATAGCGATGCGATGTCTTATGACTGGATCTTTGTATTTTTAAGAAAATTGTTGATTCATTAGCGTGGGTGTGGGTGGATTTGATTCAGGAAGTTTTGAGGATCGTAAAATTGATTTTTTATTGATATTTCTATTGTAAATTTTGATTCATAATGATTTGTGAGAATTTAAGGTATAAATTAAGAATCAGGCAAGTAAATTTTCATGTCAAGATTCACATTTTAAATGATTCAGTCGAAATCTTCAAAACTTCAAGCAGCCAGAACTCCAATCACACGACTTAAACATTAAAAAAGTGTATGGTAAACAAATTGATGTGTGGCGATTGTATGGCTGCCTATTAAATTTCGAATGACTTGTCTGTTAACATCTGCAGTCAGACTTCTCATCCACACATGGTTCTACATAATCCCTCTATTGTCTTATAAGACATCTTAAGGCTATTGTCGAATTAACAAAAATTAATTAGTTTTACGTTACGTAATATTGACGGATGTACATTAAAGATATATCCAATACAGGAGGTCTTCGATTTGAACAGACTCGATTTGAATAACCAAAAATTTTCCATACAAAAATTCAAATTTTCATTTTTAACGGTCATTTTTCATACGTTTTGATTTGAATAAATTCAATTTAAATAGAAAAATTTTGGAACAAAACAACTTTTCAAATCGAGGACCCCCAAAATATATTTTTCATGTTTTCACTCGACAAGTCAGGTCTGCAGTAGCATTCAAATGTTTACATCTAAAAAGAAGTAAAAAACTACGTAAAACCTCAAACTTACGAAGGCCATCTGATGATTATTGCTAATTCTCTATTTATTTATTTAAATCGAGAGAGAAATTTTTATTAAGTTTCTGATTTTATGGCTTTTATGTTGTTTTACGGACGGACTACTTTTTTATTCGATTCAATCAATCCTTTTCTTTTCCATTCGAATGATCTTTTTCATGTCTTTTTCTTAACATATACACGAGAAATTTTGTATTGTGATTTGAGCGATCAAATGAAGCGAAAAATTGAGGAAAGGAAGCGCGATCAATTAAGTTATAATTATAATTTTTAATGAAGCAGAAATGTTTCAATTTCCGAGATTGAGTCATTGACGATTTTTTTAAATTCATTTTTCATGTCTCATTGTCTATCTATTTTTGATGGAAATTAAATGACATAAACAGGTTTAAATGATAAGATTCTTTTTTTTCAGAAGCATTTGTCTTTATCTTATCATAATTTGCTACTTCTTATCATAAAATCTTACTTTTATTTTGTGTCTTATTTGCAGCTCTCTGGTGGACTTCAAATATTTTTTGGAGCAACATTTGCATGGAATCATCTTTCATATTCGTTAGTTTTAGCAAATAATTTTTGGATACCGTCAACAATACTCTTGTGTTTGGGTCCAGTTACGTATCTCCTTTGTTGGTTGGGATGGAATGCAGTAAGCAAGAGGAATAGAAATTTTTTAAGAATTGTAAGTGTTAAACTTATGAATTATTCTGTTAAAAATTCTAAAAGAAGGAATCTGAAGTGCCAATTAATTTTTAATTACAAGGGGTCCTCGATTTGCATAATTTAGATTAGGATAACAAAATTTCTGCCTGAAATTTTCAAATTTTTATTTTTAACGGAAGTTTTGATTGCGAAAAGCAAAAAATTCAATTAAGATTCTTTCATCCCAAACAATTATGCAAATTGAGGACCCCTGTACCTTAGTGACTAAAATTTCGTATTTTAATTCTATTCTCCTTCAGTTCACAGCTCTCTTGGTGATATTAGTTTGTATACAATTCGCACTCTCAGCATGGTCGTTAGCCTTGCGTGAAAAGCTTCCAGGAGCTTCAAAATATCCACTTGATTCATCATTTGAAGACTTCAAAGTCAATATGGGTGAACATACTCATATTTGGCATAAGATGCAGTATGAGCTGCAATGTTGTGGAGTCTACGAACTTACAGATTATTATCGAACTGGAAGTTCAAATTCAGGAGTTCCTTGGAGTTGCTGTTCGATTCCCAAACAATCAGAACACACCGCATGCCAATCATTTCATCAACGTGGCTGCATGCATGTTCTGAGTGATACAATCCGTGAGAGATTATTTCATGTCTCAATTGTGCTAATTAGTGCTGCCATCATTCAATCTATGGGACTTTTCTGTATTATACAGTTGACAATTTTGCTCCATGATGAGGATAAGAAGTCAAATGATCAAACAGATATGCCATCAACAAGTAGTCGTTCACGAGAAAGAAGAGAACGCAGAAATAAAGAATTACTGCCATTGGCACAGACCTCAAAAGTGCCTGACAATCAGAAATATTGAAAATTAGATTAATTATTAAACGAAGATTTTTAGCTCATAAGATCTCGAATTAAATCGAAAAATAATTATTTCGAAACTTAACTTACGCATTATATCCTTAATTGTTTTTTTTTTTTGTTTACTTATGATTAATTGATGTACAAAAAAATGGATAATAACCAATATTATATAATTTTCTTGGAAAATTAGCTTTAAAAATAATAAAGACAAGTCGTTGAAACTTAATAATTCATGTTTCTTTCAATCGTTTTGAATTTTCGAATTTTTTTTCACAAGGTGAAATTAGATTAATATGTCGACAACGAGATGGCAGTGTAAGAAAAAATGAAGTTTTGAAATAAACGAAAAAAATTTATTTGAATTCAAAGCTGCAAAAAAAAATTTTAAATTCTCAAAAATAATCCGTTAGAAACCTAGTTTGTAGATCTAATTTTTCTTGCTTTTGGTATTTCATTGTATTTGACTGAGCATTTTAAAAATGATGTTTGATAAAAACATCGATCAATTCCTAATGGAAAATTGATAAAATATTCTAGTAAAAAATGAAGAGAGGTTTGGCTCCCTTAAATTACTATCCCATGCTAGTTTAGTCTCTAAGAATTATTTGCATGATTCCAATAATTAGTTTATGCTTCTTACTTGCTTAATTCGATGACCGTTCAGATCAATTATGATCCATGATCTCCTTCAATTTTCACCTAAAACTGACTCTATCGTTAGCAGCTCTCTGCCAATTTCCAATACCAAATGCTGCACTGTCTCTATCAACGGCCTCTTTCCAAGAGTTCTTTGGACGCCCGCGTGACCTTCTCTTGTTGAGTTTATGCTTTAATAAATGCTATTTCTAAATTAGAACCAATAACACCTTGCTGTGAGCTCATAAAGCAAATTAGACAACTTCCATGTTCATCCAGTCAACGAAGACATGTTCATATAAATGAGTAGCTTCTGAGCTGCTTTTAAAAATTGACTTTCAGCATATTGTAGCCATTAATGTGCGTACATGCAATCATTGCTAATTTAACATTATCATAAATTTTCTTCCTTGATGTCAGCGAGTGTAAGTGATGTGAAATCAACGGTATGTACCATGTATATACTTTTCTGGCTTGTTTTAAGTCAACAAGAAATGCGACGTAATAAATTATATCTTATTTGCTTCCGCTTACTCCTCCTATTTTTCTACCGCAACCGAAATGATATAAATACAGGAGTAATGTATTGCATGGTAGGTCTTTTTGTGCCACATACTTTATTGAAAAATTACGCTGAAAGTGATGTGAATGGTGTAGCTGAAATTTTTTATGTGCGTTTTTTTTTTTTTTTTTTTTGGTGTGGTTGAGATTCTAGTGAAATTGAAGCTTGTTTGATGTACATTTCGGGAAGCAGTATGTGAGTTTTTGTAGCGGGAATGAAATTAATTTTCTAGAATATTTAGGAATGGAATTTTCAGAAAATTGTGTAATTTTGAGATTTTAAAATGAAAATTGAGTCAAAAGCTTCCAAAAAAGACAACCAACACCTTAACTGTTGCTTTACATCAAACATTTCTAAAAAAGTTCATAAAGGCTGTTTGAGTAGCTTCTTATTTCCTTCAATTCTTTTGGAACATTAAATTTATATTTATTGCCTCCTGCTCCTTCCTTGCGTATTCCCATTTAACCACCAAATGAGTTGTATTTACAATACATTATTTATACCTTTTAACTCCATCTCCTTAACACAGGAATCAAACAATCTTTATGTGGTTGTGACTTTTTGTAAGTAATTTAATTTTTGAAAGGCACATTGAGTTCAAATTTCTGTATAAATCCATCCACGTGTTTCAAATTATCAAGAAAATTTTCACCTAAATTCCTTAACTTACTTATCAACCGTTTGAAAGCAAAATAAAATGCGTGTACGTGCTCAAAGAGATAAAACATACATCATTTATACAGAAATGTCTTAGGAGTGGAGTGGATTATGACAGGATGAGTAAATTTTGGTGTTAAATAAATTTAAAAATTCTTGGTGAAAATTCTTTCGATTTACTTTCATACATACATACATCGCTGGTTTTACAGATCAATTGTGATCCATAGCCTCCCTTAGTTGGCGTCTGAACAAGACTCTGTCGTTGGCTTCTCTCTTCCAATTACCAATACCAAATGCAATGCTATCTCTATCAACAGCTTCCTTCCAGGAGTTCTTTGGCCGTCCGCGCAAACTTTTTCTATTTATAAAATGAGACTTAAAGACTTTATTAATTGGAGCTTCTTCAGGTCTCCTGATGACATGACCAGCCCATCGCAGTCTGTTGACCTTGATTCGCTTCACGATATCTTACTGTCAAATTTTGATATTAGAAAGTTTAGTGTATATCACTAAAAATGCTCAGAAATTTATGTCGAAACTCTTGAACCCCCCCCCCCTTTCCTCCAAAATAAAAAAAATTTGGAGTGTCGTACACTTACTAAAATTCTACAAATTTAAACCGAATACATTTTCAAATCCTTAAAAAAATCCTTTCTTGACTAAAAAAATATGAACTGTAATAACTCAAACCACATTAAATCACTGTAAAAATATGTCTGCTTGAAACAGGAATATTCTCATAAAAATGCTTATTTTACCCATTTTTTTACTCTCTCAAATGGACATAAGGAGTGATAAATTGCTGCTAGAAAATACCATGAGGATTGTGTACCGTAAAAATCTATGTATGTACCATATGTACTATCATAATAAGCATATGGAGTTCTCATTTAAGCTAGGATTTTTTTTCTCTTCTCCATTCTCATAGTTTTATACATTCTGTTCTTGATGTTAATGTTGATGTTCTGTTTATATTCATTGCCGAGTCCATAGCAAAGAAAACATTTTTTTTTCTCTATCACATCAATGCGATTCCTCTTTATTTAAAGGCACAAAAAAGGCTTTCACCATAATCTTATATTAAAAATGTCCTCTTTATTCTTGCTGCATGGATCAACATCAACTTAATAATTTTTGAATTGTTTAAGTGAATCGCTAGAAAAAAGTATTTTGTGGGATGGCATTAAAATGTTTTTTTATGAAGGATCCATTATTTAGGTGGAATAGTTGAGGCTTTCTGCATGCCATTTTTTATTGCAAATAGAACTGAGAACGCTTTGGAAAGTGGAAAATTTGCTTCATTTTCCGTTAGTTTGTGGTGGATGGATGTACTCTTTTATATTTATGTTATGCTATTAAAACTTTTTTTTAGACAAAAAAAATATATTTTTTATGCTTGATAAGTTTTGATGGAGTAGTGAGACTTGTTGTTTTGGAGGGTTTACTTTTTTGGATGGGGATGCACGTGTGGAATTAAAAATCAAAATAAAACTGGCGTAATATCTAAAATTTTGATGTTCCTAGAAATTAAAATTTGGATTTAAATTTTTTTGTGTATGTCATTGAGCTTTCATATTTTCTAACAAAATTTTAATGACATTTTTTGAGGTTATATTTTTTGGAAGGTCTGAAAAATCAAAAATATTTTTTTTTGGAATTTCAAAATCGTCTTTAAAAATCCTTTCAGAATCATTTTGTAAGAAAGACTTTAACTTAGTAACTTTATCATAAGTCATCACTTCCAAATGACCCTCTAACCCTCCTCAACTCAACCAGTATGACAAAATAAATAATCAAATTCATTTACTTTAAATAAAAAGTACCCAAAAAAAAAAAAGAATTTATATCAATGAGCCATTCCCATCCTTCGCATATTTTATTAGTATTTGTAAAAAATGTAGATGAAAGAAGCAAAACATTTTGTGTTGTTTGCATACGATACTTTATCATGGTTGCTTTCTAATCCCAAGAGACTGCAGAAAAGAACAGAACTGTGGATGCTTTTTGTTACGATACTTTAAAATTTGTGTCTATTTAGGGAGAGTGGGAATTGTGAGCAAGTGATGTCTAACTAGGTGTACAAATCAGTTTGATGAGATTAAATGCTTGATTTTTGAGTAATGACTGTTCCTTCTTGCTAATTTATTATTAAGAATTTTATTAATTTTTCAAATGTCCTCAAAATTTTAGACCTTGTTTTAAACAAGCGTTCCATAAGAAGTAAGCAGCTTCCATGCATAGAACTCAAAAAAACTAACTACAAACATGTACAAAAGAAAATTTGT
This sequence comes from Chironomus striatipennis, assembly GCA_026123125.1. NCBI lineage: Eukaryota > Metazoa > Arthropoda > Insecta > Diptera > Chironomidae > Chironomus > Chironomus striatipennis. The sequence continues at coordinate 39,964,037 of CM047394.1, forward strand.
TGCTTCCATTTCATTTTTTTTTTTGCGACGATCAGAATAAATATGAATGCGGTTGCTAAAAGCATTGAATGTGTATCAGAATTTACCGGATGTGCCATGATGCTTCATTTTTCTTCTCATTTTTTTTGTACTAAACAGCTTCCGATAAGACTTGATGGCAATGAAACAGCTACAGTTTTTTTTTTCAGTAATGGAAACCCGGAAAAAATTATGCTTGAGGATAGAAAAATACGATCAAGTTTTGAAATGAAGAAAAAATTGTTTTGATTGAAATTCTTTTGGTGGTAACTTGATGAGAGTTTTGTGAGCATTGAAATGAATTTTGTTGGGATAAGTTATGAGTTTACAGATTCTTTTTGTTTTTAAGACTAGAAGCTATTTATTTGAGGCTGTCTAAAAATGACGTCTTTAAAAAAAATTATGAAATCTGATATAAAATTTTTCAATCCCCAAAACCCTAAACCCTTGACACCATCCGTTCATAACAAACTTATCAATATCATTGAAGGTACAAGTATTGTTTCATATGACACAAATTGCTCGTGATGCGAAATTTGATATTTTTTGTCCTCCCTCATTCCATAACTTAACGGAAAATATAATGAAAAACTTTTTTGATTAAAAAAAAAAGTTGTGTGATGAAGCATTAAATTTCATTAAAATCATCAAAAGAAAATTTCTACTCTGCGACTGCTCATTTACAAAAATAGATTAAATAATGCTTGGCTACAAATTTTTTTTAACCTTGATTGAAATTTTATTTGGTAAATTTTGTCTTTGTTACAAAGGATATAAAACGTCAATATGCTGCTGTGCATAAATGAGCTATTGAATTTTAATCTCAATTGAGTAACTGAAAGGGATATTTATTTTTATTTACTGTCACTGATGGCAACATCAAACAGCTGAAAGATAATTAAATTAATGAGCATATTAAGAGTTTTACAGATTTATTGAAATGTGACTGGATGATTAAATTTTACTATAATTAAAAGGAGGATATGGAGAGTCAGGAAGAAGAGTGGAATGTAAATGATTTTTTTTCAACCTTTACCTTTATTATCTTTGCGAAAATAACCACTAGAGCTTAAATCCTACTTACTTACACTGAACAACACCTAAGCTATTTTTCTTGAAAATGAAATGAGTATAAAATTTCACAGAAATCATTCGTCGCGTGGAATGTATTATTGAATAATGTCTACAGGGCATTACTGTTTGCTTCTTTTTTTTTTACTTTGTAATAAAAATACATTCTGTATTTAATAATTGCCAAATGTCTTGTGGAAGCTTCAAGAATTCTCGATAAAGGAAGAATCGAGACAAAATTCATAAAAAATATATTTTTTTCGTCAAATTTTCCTAGAATTTTATGAATGAAACTTGATGTTGATGTTTTTGCAGGTGTTTTTGTGGTCTGTTGTATTGGTGAGTTTTAAAAAGTTTTCCATCTCATTTCATGTGAAATAGATTTACAGGGGGGCCTCGATTTGAACAGTTGTTTTGTTCCAGAAAAAAACTAATTCAAATAGAAATATGAAAAATTTCCGTTAAATTAAAAAATTTGAATTTTTTTTATGGGAAAATTTTGACTACTCAAATCAAATCTGTTCAAATCGAGGATCCTTTGTATTATGAAAAAATTAAATTAAATTTTTATGACTGATAGTTTTTACCAATATATATGTTTTTACTTCATAGAAAAATAATCACATTTAAAATTTAAATCTGTCCAAAAATTTGGCCCACAACCCGTGAGGAACTTTTAAAACATTTTAACCAAAAAGTATCAAAAAGCTTTCCAAAGCTAGCAACAAGCATCATAAGCACTTAAAACAATCATTAAAGGCCATAGCAATAGAGAAAATGAGGAAAATTGCTCCCACTGCTAATAAAAAAAGTACTATAAAAGATGTTTACCCATGAGTTGAGTAATGGAGGTCATGGCAGGAAAATAAGCAAACTTGTACAAATATCACAATAATTATCAATAAATATAACTAAGAAAGTGTGAAGATAAACACAACAAAACACTTTATGCTGACCAATTTTGTATTATTCCATAATACTTTTGTACATACATAAGCTTTAAAAGATCACATGAGTATTGAATTAATTTAATAAAAATAACAACAAAATTCTCACATATTTTAACAATATATAGATGTAAAGAGTCTTTAATAAGGATACATGATGTGAAAAATCCAGCAACGTCATCATTACAATTTCAGATGAAAAGTTATTGCTGACAGCGATAAATAGATAGAATGAAACAATTTTTTTTGTGTGTGCTTTCGTCTTCTTCTTTTTTTCCTCATCATTGCCGTTCACTTATTACGTAACGCTCTGAGGGGAAAGGGAGGGAGAGGGGTTCCGAGAGTTTGTTACTGTCTATTGTTCTAACACGTGATTCTTTTGTTAAAAACGTTACGAAGGGGGGGGGGGGGGGTTAAAAAAACCCAAATTTTTGCGTTACGTAATAAGTACACGGCCCTAAAATTGAAGGAAGGAAAAAAAGTTTCTCTTTGAAAATAAAAAATTTGTGATTGTGCAAAAAAAAAAATCTTTCAATAATAATTTTTTTCCTTCTCTCATCGACAACATTCAATAATATTGAATGAAAATGCGAAAAATCATCGAATCTCGAGAAGAATGAGATGAAATTTAAATGAAGAATATGGTGAGCACAATAAATTGAAAATAGTTTGCGTATTAAAGGAATGAATGCAAAATCGAAATTGATTGAAAAGCAAAAAAAAAAAAAAAAAAAAAAATTGGAATCGGAATCTCAAACTAGTTCAGAAAATGATATTTATATATTACTGTAATATTTCATCAATTGCTGTTTGAATAAGAAGCAATTTATTTGCAGATTTTGCAGGTTTTTTAATGGAAGAAAAATTTTGTGCATAAATTTTTGAGATGATTTCAAGTTCAATTCCTTGAAATTTATCAATCAATGATCTTGAGAATTCATTTTTAAACCACAGCAATATCAATCTAATCTTGTTCAATATCTACTCCAAATCAAGTGAAAATAGCCCTTGCCTTAATCAACTCTTCATTGTCCACTAGATTCACCCATTCCAGTGAGATTTCATCAACAACTAGTTTCCTACTTGAACTTGCTGTTTTCAATTCGTTAATACGAACAAAAAAAAAAAATATTTTACCTCAATATAAAATCAAACGACTAAGCAGATTTTTTCTCTTATTTTTTTTTCTCCATTCCCAACCCATTTCGTTTTCTTGTGATTTTTCTTTTTGTTCAGCTTAACATCAACTTGCCATATTACAATTGATTGCAGTTTGTAATCTTGTTTGATTGCTGCAATTAATGAGATTTCAGATTGTGTTCATTCTTTTGTAAGTAAATATGTTTAATTTTGATTCGAAACTACAAAAGAGAGGGGATTATGTGTTGATGTAAGTAAGGTTAAGATGCTTGAATGGAAATGGCGTTTCTAATTGAAATTTGAAGAATTTGTCTTGAATTGTGATTCTTGTGTAGATTTTTTTTTAAAATACGATTTCATTAAAATTGCCTAAAAAGCAAGGTTTTAAGTTTAATTTAATTTTGGCGCCAATTGACTTTGAAAATTATTTTCCTCAATGGACCAAAAGAGTTTTGATTTGTTGAGATTTGAACTTGGTTTTTATAAGTGTAAGTTGTACTTTAGAAATAAATAAAAATACTTAAAATACCTAAATAAGCTGAAATAAACTTAGCTAAACTTAATCTCAATGAGACAAATCTCCTTCCATCCAAAACTTATCACAAAAAACATGCTAAAAGCACATCAAAGAATGAACAAAAAAAAGACCAAAAAGAAACTCTAATGAATAAAAAGGAAGGGCGTTAAATGTAAATCATTATGTTGTACATTGATTAAATCTTTAGTTGAATAGATGAATAGAATGCTGTATATATACGATTACGGTTAACTTATGTGTTTGTATAGGTCATCAAAGGAGAATGTTCCAATAAAGATTTGATATTAAAGATAAAATTCAAGATGAGGATTGTGAAACTTTCGGATTTATTGGCTCTATAGATTGATTTGAATGACGTGAGTAATTTGGATAGTCTTTTATGTTAAGAATAAGGTTGTAGAATGGATGTTTTAAGAGTTGTTGAAAATTTTGAGTGTAACCTTAAAAGTTTAATTTAGAATTTCAAGTTCCATTTTTTTTTTCAAATCTATGTAAAATATTCTAAAGGAAGCTTCACAAATTCCAAGGTTTCCGCAGATTATAATCTTTAAAAAATCCCATACAAAGATTATAATCTTTAAAAATCTTTCATACAAAGATTATAATCTTTAAAAATCAAAGATTATAATCTTCATACAAAGATTTTTTCAAGATTATAATCTTCATACAGAGATTATAATCTTTAAAAAATCTTCATACAAAGATTATAATCTTTGATTTTTAAAGATTATAATCTGCGGAAGCCTTGACAAATTCTTGATTTTTCAAGAGGTAAATCATCCCGTCCCATCCCGTCTAAATGTTCTTGCTTAATTTTGATCACATTTGAATTACGCCTTACATAATTTTTTTATGAATAAAATTCTTTTAAAAAACAATAAGTATACTATACATACTTCTCCTACTCAAATTCTTCAAAAAAAAAAGCATTAAATTTTTATTTATTGCCACCCACTTAAGTGCCTTTGTGTAATTCGTATTTATCCATAATATGGCTTGCGTTCATGATACATTATTTACCTTTCAACCTCCGTCTCCTTTAATAGACAAACCAAAAACACAACTACCCCATATGTTTGTAATGTGTAAACTTTTGACATGAACTTAACATAATTTGTTGGCCATATGAGCCTTAAAGCGTCATGATATCAGCTTATGATTTTTTTTTTTATTAAATTTGATTGGAAAATTCTTTTGCCTTTTTTACACATCGAAATTTTCTTTTTTTTCTCATCCTATCTACAAAGTAGAATCTCTTCTTGGTATCCTCAGGTGACTTGACGTATAGTAATGTAATGAGAAACGATGAGATAGCATGGGATCAATTTCAGTTGTGGGAGTCTAAAAGCTAATCGAAATAAAGGTCGATGGGATGCATAAAAATGTTTAAGGATGGAATGGTGAAATGTATTGGGAATTTGTGATTTTTTTTTTCGTGTGAACTTTTAATCGAAAAATGATTATTTTTTAGGGAATTCGACCTTAAATATATTGTGTGGTTTGATTCTTTTATGAGGGAGGGGGTCATACAGTATCGGAGTATGAAAACAGAAAGAATTTGGGCTTAAAGTGATTTGATAAACTTTCAATGGCGTAGCCAGACATTTTTCAAAAGGGGGTGGGGTGAAGGAAGAGGGGTTTGAATTATTTTTCGAATGGAAATAAAATTTTACGGAAGTTGGAATTTTATTTCAATTTTTTACAAAAGAGGGGAAGGGGTTAAGATTGACTCCAAAAGCGCATTTGACTGCGCTTCTGAGCTTTTTTGACCAAGCTAATACGAGAGTAATTTATTGAAAATTGCATTCTAGCTGTATCTTTCCACAAATAACTCAAAAGACGTCATTAACGTATGAACCCTAAGATATCTGAACCTTTAAGCTACAAAAACATATTTTCTATCTATAACTTTTAAGCATCAGTGATAAAACTTTTCCCAATCTTCAATTCTGACAATAAAAAGCAAACCAAAATGCGGTAAAAATTTTCCTTGCAATCTCAACGAAAAAAAACTTGTTTCCAAAAACTAGCACAATTTTGACACAGAAAAATGCCAAACTAATGCAACAAGAATGTTTCCATCAGTTGTCGACCATAGAAAATAAAAATATTTTTCTTAACTTTTCTGTTATTTTTTTCTTTCTCTCGCACAACAGGAGAAACTTTTTGCTCTTACCTTCTGCCATAAATGTGACTTTATTAAATTCCATTCTTCTTTCGCCTTCCTTCTATTCGTCACCGATGTGTCTCATTCTTTTCTCATCTTCTCCTATGTTTTATACTAATTTTAAGTTCTCATACTCTTTTTTATTCCTCCTTGTATGGATTGGGTGAAGATGATTGTTGTTTGTGCTTTGCTGGTACCTCTGTTATTTTTATACAGAAAAGAAAAGGATAGAAAGGCAGAAAAACTGAGTAACTGTAAGTAACTATTCGTGTAAAAGGAGCAAATCAATTTTTCATGGAGAAGAAGAATGAGAAAGTTGAACATTTATTTTTTGGGGAAAAAAATTGCGATGATTCGATGTCGAAAAGCGGGCGTTTGGGTTAAAAGAAAATTACACACACAGAAAATGTAAAAGGAAAATCAAATTACAGACGAAAGAATCTGTAAATCGGAAAATGCTTAATCATTTGTGAAAAAAAAGTTAAATTGAAGTTTTTTCCTTCTTCGTTGCTTGAGAAAAATGAGAATAAAAAGTAAGAAGAAGAGCTGAAAAATTATGGCGCAACCCAAAAATTTACTTCGTTGATAATATGTGAAATTGAATTTTTCTCATTCTTTGTTCCTCGAATTCGATCCCTTGAGGCGATTTTGAAAGATATTTTAAATGAAATTTTGAAATTTATCATTACAAAAAATTAGGTATAAGCAGGTATAAGTTGAAATTTAAATATTAAAATTAATGATCTGTTGTTAGTTTTTTAAATTAAAAATTAATGGAAATTTGATTTTTTTTAAATTAAAGAACAAATTGTTGACATTGATTCGCTTCAAGATATCAAAATCGATATAAAAATCAAATATTATAATCTTTGTATGGGATTTTTCAAGATTATAATCTGCGGAACCCTTGTAATTCTTACAAAAAAAAGCTTTATTAATAATTTCAATCTAATAAATATTGATCCATAAAAAAATATTGATCCAGAAATGGTCCAGAAATGTTTTTCTCCAATTTAATATTCGGGTGTTTCCTAAAAAATTTCCGATTTTTCTTGTGTTTTTAAAATCTTAATATCTCTGAAATTAAAAGAGATATTAAACTGAAATAAAAAGTATTCGTTCAGGTAATATAGCGAAAAGTTTTTAGTATAAAAATCTTGGAAAAATTTTCATTGGAAAATTCAGGAAAAACTTCCAAGTACAGTGGAAAATTTAAAATTTTTGATTGCGTTTTCTTACTTCAATTTTCTGAAGAATTTTTCCACTACGGAAAATTTTCTTTTATATTGCATCCAAAGCTACTAAATTAAGCTACAATTTGGCACTAGTTTCATAATTTTCCATCAAGTGGTTTTTCCGGAAAATTGATTTTTGTTGAACCTACAAAAATGTAGCAGTTTTCACAATTTTTAATTTTTCCGGAAAACTAAGTTGAATTTGGAAAAACTAATGATGCATTTAGATAGGTATTATGATAGACTATTTTATGCCACCGGAAAATAAGGAAAACAATTTTCCGAAAAATTTTCCATTTTCCAACGATTTTCCATTTTCCAACTTTTTGGTGGCATAAAATAGTCTATCATAATACCTATCTAAATGCATCATTAGTTTTTCCAAATTCAACTTAGTTTTCCGGAAAAATTAAAAATTGTGAAAACTGCTACATTTTTGTAGGTTCAACAAAAATCAATTTTCCGGAAAAACCACTTGGTGGAAAATTATGAAACTAGTGCCAAATTGTAGCTTAATTTAGTAGCTTTGGATGCAATATAAAAGAAAATTTTCCGTAGTGGAAAAATTCTTCAGAAAATTGAAGTAGGAAAACGCAATCAAAAATTTTAAATTTTCCACTGTACTTGGAAGTTTTTCCTGAATTTTCCAATGAAAATTTTTCCAAGCTTTTTATACTAAAAACTTTTCGCTACATTACCTGAACGAATACTTTTTATTTCAGTTTAATATCTCTTTTAACTTCAGAGATATTAAGATTTTAAAAACACAAGAAAAATCGGAAATTTTTTAGGAAACACCCGAATACTTAGGTAATTACTAAAATTTCACTTTTTTAAAAAAAATATAAATGCCCAAAAAGAGTTCGAAAATCTAGCAAACTTTAAACATTTCCACCAAAATTATCAGCAAGGAAATTCCATTCTGATATTTATTCTTCTTTTTATTTCCCTTTTCTGAACTTTATGTTGTTATTTTTGTTGCTGCTGATTTTTATTGAAGCCGAAATAATCATGAAAAAATTTTTTTTCCTCATTTTTTTTTTATTTTTTACATTTTCATGTTACAACCTTCAATTTTACCTTACTCTTGTTGTTTTATCGGATCAAGAAGAAAAAAGGGGAAACAATTTTTTCCAGCTCTTATAAAAATAAAAAAAAAAGTTAAAATCCAAACAAAAATTGATTTATGAGAAAGATTTATAAAATGAAGTGATTGTTATTCAATTTTGTTTGAATTTCAATAAATTTAAAATACAAATGATTTATAAACTGTAGCTTGTAAATGGTTAATAATTTTTATTTTTTTTATGTTTCAAGGATGGCTGAATTTTATTTTGTTGATTTATTCTGAACTTTTTGATATAATTTAAAGATTTCAAACAAATACGCCTACTATTGTGAATTTCAATGAATTGTAATCAATGATTTTACGTTTTATAGGGTCAATATTTCAGTTAACCTTTTTCTTGGTTATTTTTTGTTGTTGTTGTTGTGGATTGGAAGTACCTTTCTGATGAAGCTTAAAATTATATATATATTTATTTTTTAGCGCATTTTTGGAAACTTGTTTTCAAAAATTAAGCTCAATCATACACTTTGTTCAGTCGGCTGCAAATTTTGAAAAACTATCTTTTGATCTAGACATCGTAGAGAGCTCCGGTTTGTTTTATTAGCTTCGTTTCATCGAGTTATTGGCGGCAAATGTATTTAAAAGTCCCAAATTTGTGTTTAAACACTTTAATTAATTAATTTTTAATTTCACAAAGGAAAATAATCAACACATGACTGCAACTTCACGTCATAGAAATTTCAAATATTTTTTAACCGTTGACATTTGAAAATTTTTTGACCGTTATTTTTTACGAAAAGTTTTTTGTTCAGTTTTGCAAGTTATTAGTTTGTGCATAATGAAAACACATTTTTCATGCACAATGAATGTGAGGTAATTGAAACTGAAGGGTTTTTGATTGTTGTTGTAACATTTTTGTAAAATTATCGTTATTTTTATGTAGAATTTTGCAAGGTCTGTCCTGAAAGTTGATATACTTTCAATTCGTAGCTCGATTACTGATCGCCGCGCCAAAAATGCGCTGAAGTCCCTCGATATGAAACACGAGAATTTTTGTAATTTTTTTAATAATTTAAAATTTAATTATACTTTTCATCAATAAATTTTGGTTACTATGCAAATTAAAATCAATAGGAAATTGATATCTAAATAATTGAAATTTTGGTATTCAATTTCAACCTTAAAAACACTTTAATGCATCCTTATCAGTGGCGTAGCCAGGAATTTTGAGGGGGGAGGGGAGTGTGAAAATTCAATTTTTTGTATGAAAAAATTTGGGGGGGGGAGGGTGATTATTCCATTTTTTTCACGAACCTATTAAAGAATTTTGCAGAGCTCGAAGCGAAGTGAATTTCGCTCCGGTTCGCTTAGAACCGATTCAAAATTTGTATGAAAATTTTTCTACTTTCACTTGTGAAGTATAAGATTTCATGCAAAAATTAATCGGTTTTTAGCGAACCGGAGCGAAATTTATTTCGCTTCGAGCTCTGGAATTTTGCCATTGAGGCGGGTGAAAAATCACCCAATCATTCTCCCTGGCTACACCACTAATCCTTGTATTCACTAATTAGTCTCATTTTGTTCACTCAATATACGAATTCTCATTTCACTTCCACACAATTTTTTATTCAAATTTAAAAACTTCCTGAATATTTAAAAAGCACAAATTGAAGTAATAAAACTCAGATAATTATCATACAAAATTGTTGTTGGAATGAAAAACTTTTAAATGCATGAATTTTCAGTATGAATTTATGTATGATGTTGACACATACATGTCATACTTTTACCAACTCCCCAAACACTCCTCCCATTTAATTTTTCAAATTGAGAGAACTGCAAAAAAATGAAAGTTTATTTCATGAATAAAATGGGATTCATTGTGAATATTTTGAAGGATTTTATGACATTTCATCGGAAACTGTTGGGATGGAAATCAAATTCATTTTGTGACATTTTTTGATTTTTATTTCAGGGAAGTTTTGAATTTAATAATTTTAACATTTTTGTGTTAAAAATTTTGAATAATTTTAATTGAAATCCAACAAAAATATTCACAAGGAATTAAGGATTAAAAATCATTTCCGAGTAAACCATCTGCATAAATATGGATTTATTATCCGTTACCTGAACATGTCACTTGTTAAAACAAACAAGAAATGAGCAAAAAAAAAAAAAAAATTATTAATTGGCAAACCAAATAAGGTCAGAAAGAATCATGAAACTTGTTGAGTATTATCCCAAAAACATATCTTTTATTTGCTTTAGAATATTGGATTGGGTTTCAGTAGCAGAAGTGCAAAAAAAGGCAAAAAAATAAAAATTATTCTCACATGAAATGAGTCAATAAAAGTGAAAAAGAATAAGCCACAAGGGAGTAATTCAACAGTTTGTAGACATAACCAATTAAACAACAACATGAAAAAGCACAAAATTCACATTAAATGTTACTTCCCGATATTCATTTGTGGCGGTTCCAAGAAAAATTAATTGTTATCAATACACAACGAAAAATGGGGCAAATTGTGGATAGAATAGAATTGTTCATACATTTAACATATGTAGCCTATGACATAAATATCGCAACTTCCATTCACATCATGTTATCATTCACACATTCCATGGGAATATCAAGTCATTTGGTGGGGTAAGGGCATGCGCAATTGAAAAGTTTGAGAATCACTGGTCGTTCTGAGTCTGATATTACACACGACATACAACAGAGCAGTGTGAAAAAATCAAAAGGAATCAGTATATCCTAAAACATTGAATTGTTTAGACGCAATCAAGACAAGTCTGCAGATTCGGCACGGAAATAAACAAAAAAAAAAGAGAACATAAAGATTTTTGTTTTTTTGGGAAGAAAATGAACATTCAAGGTTAATCAAATGTGAGAAACTTTTTATGTATGATTGTCAAGTAAATCTTTAAGGAATGACACAAAATCATTGATTCAAAAGTTATCTCTTGTGACCCACAACAAAACTTGAATGAAAGATTATAAAAAATTGTTTATTTGTGCTTTGAAGATGATTGATGTGATGAAATTATTTTTGTGTTGATATTGATGCTGGCACTAGGGCTATAGACGTAAAAAGCAAAAAAAAGTATTTTTAATCCGCTACTGAAAAAAAGTCATGCGGCAAATGTGAATATACAGGACTAAACGACATTTATAAATAATTCAATTGTGTGAAATAAAAAACGCATAAAATAAAATATTTATAGACTCTACAAATTGAATTAAACGCTATCAAGTAACTGTGACCTAAAATAGAAAATTGTGTGTATTTTTGTCAAAAATTTCCCAAGAACAAAGCCTATCGGGCAATTAAACTCGGATGTGAAGAACAAACCGGACAGAAACGTGTTACGAGAGAAGGAAAAAGAGTTTCATGTGTCGGTGTTATTATGGAATGAAAAAAGTTATCTCACACGCTCCATATGACATAGATTAAACTTTGTAATTAAAATCAATTAGCTTAACAATTTTTTTTTGCGTCTGTGAAATAAATGGCAAAAAGTTTCTATTTTATTTCTACTTGAATTGTCATATTTATGTGAGTGTCTATATAAAATGCTCATTGAATGGGATGAGTTTGGATGTTGATGTTGAAGTGGATAAGGCGCATTTTTTAAAGATGATGAGAATTTTTTTAAAATTCCAAATGTGAAGTTTTTAATTTAATTAATAAACTTTTTGATTTGTTAAATTTTTTAAAAGCTGTCACCGACTTAGTTTTCATCATCCAGACAGTTGACATCATGACACTTTTTATTAGAAACAGTACAAATTGATGGGACTTTTACTCTTTAAAAAGTTTTTTTCATTCACAAAATAAAAGAAGCTAATGACAGCTGCTAAAAAGTAATTGAAAGTTTCTTAATTAAGAACTTTTTGACATGTTAAGCATGAGGATGTGATAACGTTAGTTGAAATTTTATTCACAAAGGAATGTTTTGAACTTTTCAATTCTTTTTTGTCACGATTTTTGTTGTTGAACTGACAATTTTGGTGTTGGAGATACTTAAGTAGCTTAATATCGAAAATTTACGGTCACGTGTCTTTATTACTGAATTGCTTTAAAATTTGGTAAAGTGCCAAAAAAATTGTGCTAAAAATTTCTTGTAGACTTTAAATTTATCCAAATACATTAACAAATTCCAAAAAAAAAATTTTAAAATTCATGAAAATTCCCACGGCTTATTCTTGTTTAAACAGCATTATCCAGCCACTTAATCCTCCATAAAACTTTACAAACCATCCCTTAAAAATGCGCCAAAGCAATTCCAAGAAGAAAACTGATGAAGCCATTTTTTCTGACTTTATTTTTGTAATTTAAAGCAAGAGAGAGAAAAAAAAAACTTTTTCAATTTCCTCCTCACAGCCAACAATGAAAAATAATTTTTTTTTATTCTCCTCACAGGCAATTAGGAAGGCTGAAAGCACTTAAAGAAAAAAAGAGATATTTTTTTCTGTGTCTCGTGAATTATGATAATTAAGGAGAAAGAAAAAAAAAAGTTGTATTTGAATTTTTACGAGTGAGACAGAATTAAACAAAATTTATTCATAGCTATTGTCACAGTAACATACATCCATTTCATATACATCCAAAAATTTAAATATTTTTTAAATAAAGTGTCGAGTATTCGCTCTTGTGGCAACAAAAATTGTGACAATAAAAATAAAGCTCGAAAGGAGAGAGAGAGAGAAAAAAAAGTGGAAGAATCAACGTCAAATAGGAGGGGATCTTGAAATCTTTGCATAAATAAATCTCGGCTATAAATATTCATTAAATTGCTTGTGACGAAGAAGAGAAAAAAAATAATAAAAGAAATAATGGAGATTCGTCTCGTTCTACAATCATCATAACGAATGATTCTCATACAGAAGAACAAAAATTAAGCAGAAGAAAGAACAATGATGATGAACGAAACGACAAATGTCTAAATTTTTGTGTGAAGATAAATTAAAACTGTTATTGTTGCTAGTGTAGATGATAAAATGATAATTAAATTACACAATTGGATATATTTTCTTACGACGATAATGTTTATTATTGAAGGTAAGTTTTTATTTGTTTAATTATTGTTGTTAATGAGTTTTCGTATTTTTGGCTGGGGACCATAGAAAGATCAATTATGGGAGGAGATATCGCTAGTTTATCAATGCATTTTAAAATACTAAATTCAAGAATATTCAACAAAATCAAGGTTATAGAAGAAAATTGTAGGTTTTGAACTAATAACCTCTCTTTAAAAAAATATCAATGACATCTGAACATTTAAATTGAAAAATGTACCTCAAAAAACCGGCCATTTTGAATTTGAAAATGTTGACCGATTATTACAAAACACAAATTTTAAAAAATTTATTTCATTTTGTCATAATGTATTATTGTTAAAATATCAATTTAAACTTTTGTTACAGTTTTAGTAGAACATGAAAAAAACGAAATTTTGTGTTTAATCAATTTTTTAAATTTGTGTTATGTAATAATGGGTCAACTTTTTCTAATTCAAAATGACCGGTTATTAGGGGCAAGTTCTTCAATCTGATCCATCTTACTTATTCTTATGAAGAAATTTGCCAATATTCATTCAGGTTTCTCTTAGTTTGCATAACGCAAAAATCCAATTTTAAATTATTTTTTTTTTGTTTTGATTGTTGAACAACAAATTTTCATGTTCGAGACATATCTTCAAGGCAACATGAATCCTAGACACTTTTGTGGGATGTTTTCAAAAATGTTAAGCAAATCATCAACATTAATGACAAGTTCATATGGTTGTTTGTTAATTAATATTAAAATGCCATTAGCAATGTCTAACAAACTGTCTGGATTTTAAAGCATAAATTTCCAAAAGATATTTGAATGAAAATGAAGAACAAAATGAGAGAGACTAGCTAATGACTGAATTTAAGAACTTTAAATTTGTTTAATATCTAAAATTTAAAAACAAAAATTAATTCTTCCTGTAAAGATATTATTTCAATTGGAACGATTTACCATCTTCTCTCCTGCAATATATGAAGTTCCTTATGTAATTTGAATGCAATATCCAGTTCAAATTCAATCAAATCTTCTCAATTTTTGAAATTTATGATGATTATGATCTACTAATAATTTCAACTATAAACAATAACTGAACTTATCCTTCAAATTTTTCACCACTTGTAATTTTTAAATTTTATAAAACCGTTAATTTTTTTTTTAAAGTTATTTTATGACAATTTTGATAATTGATAATTTATGTGTTAATTTTATAATTACACGAGATCTTTAATGTTATTTGAACGCTGATTCTCATATTATGTACAGTATCGTATAATTATGTCTAATCTAAAAGAATTGAATAAACTAACTAATAATAATAATAATAATAAAAATTTGCACAAGGCTTTTGCCTGTCTTATTTCTTTCTATTTATATTCTCTTCTATCGAACCTTCCATTATTCTTAATTTATTTCATTTAAAATGTAGCACAGCAGCAAATCAAACAGTTGATCCACATAAAAAACTCTTTTTTTTCATCCTTCCAAGAACTTCGAAAACAGCTTTTTCCCAGACTTACACGAGCATCAGCATGATAAATATTAAGAAAGCTAAAGTCATCACAAAAAAAACTTTTTCAACTCAAATTAAGGAAACTTTCTCTGCCTCATAGATTTAGGCAATTTATTTTTATATGTCACTATCTTGCTCAGTAATTAAAGCTCCTGAAAGCACATTTAATTTGAATAAATTTCCTATTTCACCATTGCCAACATGAGGACTTGAAATGCAGCACAAAAAAACTATTTAACGTAAAATTATTTATGAAAGTAATTTTTGTGGTTTTTAAGGAAAATATTTTTTTTAGAAGTGAAATAGTTGCGGTAACATGAAAAATTCAACTAATAAATTGATATAAATTGTTGTTCCTTTCTGATGCAAATGAATCATAAGAAGAAAAATAATAAAAATTCTATCATGAGCAACGTGAAAAAAAATACATTTTTTATGCTAGGGAAATTTGCCAAAAAAAAAACTATTTATTGTCGAGTGTGAAACTATAGCATGCATGTCCATAGTGAATTCAGCAGGTTGCATATTCATACATAACTCGTAAGATTTATTTACATTTAGTGTAATTTATTGAAGAGTGAAAAAGCATTTTTTATGAAAAAATAATGAATTTTAAGAGATTTATTTATTCACCAAACAGGAACAGATTAATTAACGCTTTAATCTTTTCATACGGAAAGATTTTCTCCTTTTTTTTTGGTTTTTTAAAAATTCATGTGGGAAAATTTTACATTGTTGTGGGGAAAGCTGCATGAGATTGATATATTTTTAGGTTGGGAGGAAAAAAAAACAAGCAAAAAACTTGCCAAAGAAGTTTTCTCATCAAATTAATCCTTCGGAGAATTTATGTTGCTTCGAAGCTACATGCTGATGATTATGGATCGTACAACGAGAAAATGGTCAGGTGGAAGGATGATTACGTTGAATCAAGAAAAACAACTGTTTGTTAGACTCTATTGCTCTTAATAATTTCGGAAGAAATTGCTGAATGAAGAGGTTTACTTTGTGGAAAGTTCGGAAGTTTGTGATTAAAGTTGATTAAAGATGCTTAGTTAGCAAGTTATTGAGATTCATTTTGAATTTCTTATGAATTTTTTGATAATGCTTATTCATTTTTACCAAAAAGGCTTCTGAAATGCATTATTAGTTAAGTGAGAATATAAGAAATGACTTTAACTGCTTTTTGATTTAATTAATGAGAATTTTGTAGGTTAAAAATATTTTTTAAAATTGAAAATTCCTAATTTAAGATAATATAAGTAAATATGCACATGTATCCAAAAATTTAATAAAAGACCCTGTAATAGACTCATTTTGATCCAAATATTACATAATTAAATCTTTTAAAATCACAATATAAAGCTCTGAAATCAGTGATTTTTTAAAAATCAGATCTCAAAATATAAAAAAATTTTTAAATCGTTTTTGTAAAAAGTTTTTAAAACTTCAAAAACTAAAAAACCGTTAATTTTCATTATTAATACATTTTTATTCATAATTTCATTCCCTTACTCCCTGCAATCAATAAATGTAAATTCCTTAAAAGTTAACAACCTAGAGTCCATAATGACCATGACTTTATGTTACACAATAGGAAATCAGGAAAAAATATCAAAACAGTTTGTGGCTAAACACGCAAATTCCAACTCAACAAATCATTCAAAAAACGCAAACAAAAAAAAGTTTCATTCGCATCAATAAAAGTCTAATAAATTCAGGCGACAGAAAATTTCAATGGGGACATTAATGTGCACATACATCAATGTATATTTAGTCCAATTTCAAATCAATATTATTTTGATGTTTGATTCAACACGAATGCACACCTTGGGTATAAACGTAAATAGTCCCATTCATCTTATGTTGAAGATGAAAGTTTTAAATTAATTTTCCATTCAGCACTGCTGCTTTTTTATTAAATGAATAAAATTTATTTCACCTCAAATAATTTCACATCTTGCTCACGTCTTTCGACTATATTTTATTCATTAAAATTTTCTCCAGTCGTGATGACAACAAGAGCAGAAGTAGCAAATTTCTGTATTGTATTTTGTTTGTTGCTTCTGTTTTGCTTGTTGTCGGTGTTATTAGTTCAACTACATTGTCATCCTACCCATCTCATTGAGTCTAAACAACATTTTCTGGTGTGTAGATTATAAATAGGAATTGTTTATTTTTAGCTCATGGCTTAAATGCTCTCTCATGGCAATTAATTATCGTCCATGCGACACAAATTTATATAATTTAAAGCTTTCAAGTGAGCTTAATGTGCAAAAAATTGGCCCCATGAGGATTTTTTTTTTCTCCTCCTCTCCTGTTCCACTGATGCTTTATATGTTTTTGTTTTTCGTTTGTATGGGGATTCCACTGAACTTTTTTTTTCTTTTTTATTTCTCACATTATTCCCGTGTGGGCTGAATACAGATTAAAAATATTTTTGTATATAAAAAAAAGAAAATTAAGATGAAAAAATAAAAATATGTAATATTATTTTGATGCTTTTAAGGCAAAAGTTTGTCGTTTTGTTGGACATTTTGAGTGGGAGTTGGAATTAATCAAAAATTGAAGGATGGAATTGGTATGTAAATTAAATGAATGAATTTAAAATAATTTTATGATTCTTGGAAGTATTTTTCTCAAATTTTCTATAGAATCAATAATACAGTATGCTTGTATACCAGCATTAATAACTCTTTATTATTAATTCTCTTAAAAGAATATCCCCGATTAAATTTCAATAATAAAAGAATAAAATTTCAATAATCAGATTTAAAATCAACATTTAATTCCTTGCAATGTGAAACAGCATCTGCTATTAATAAAAAATTAAATGGTAAACATTTTAATAATTAAAACTGCGTCTTAATTACCTGCTTCTCGCAGTTGGTCTTTTCTCATAATATTAAAAAGATAACAAATGGTTTTTCGTTTATTTTTATATTTTTCATAAACAATTTTTTTTTTTCGGCATTTGTTTATCAGCAAGCAAGCGAGAAGCCTCGTTTTTATGATAATAATATAAAATTACGGAGATGCTTAGAACATTTTTTTTTCGTGCTGCATAAAAAATATTTTTATGATAACATCAAGCTCTCTTATAATTTCTTCTCTCGTTTAGCCTAATAATTTATTATAGCCATAATTTCATCAGTCGTCGTACGTACGTACAAAGGAAATTTTTGAGCTTTTTTTCATGAACTGAACTTTTTTTTTTGTTGCTTTTTACTCGTTTGCGGCTGTATACATTAACCCAGTTTTTATTCCTTATTTCTCTTGAAATTATTTTTCTATATAATATTCTGATTGATGCATTTTGAGGCACATTAGTGCATATTATTTTATGTTTCAATTTTTATTTCATACAGGAAAAAATTTTAATATTTGTTAATTGCCTTTTTCATGCAGGAACAGAGAAACTTTCACATATGTGTGTCAAAACTTGTCTAATTTTTATGTGCAATTATGAACTTGTGCATGTGAATGTTTAATCCCATTTTGTTGTGTCTGTTGGCGTAGAACTAAAAAAGTTTTAACTTTTCGGAAATTTTAATTTTGTGTATCCTGTAGTGTATGTTAAAGTATGAATTCAGGTGAAAAATTTCATCCAAAAATGTTGCCAGAAATTTTTCGAGAAGGAGGAGGGGCGCTGAATTTTTTTGTATGGAAAGAAAAATTTAGGGGGGGGGGGTTTCTCAAAAAACCCTAGTAAATTTAAGAAATTTTCCCAAAAGAAGAAGGTCAAAACTCTCCAAACCTCTCCTAGCTTCGCCCCTGAATACCTCTATAACTAATCCACATTTTCAATCCATATTCACACTTTTTATTCCATTTCAAATTCAAATTTCGTTGAAAAATGCAAATAATATAACTGCATATGTCTAGCTACACAAACATGAACATCAAAATGATTAACAATCACACAAGCGTTACACATCCCGACTATCAATGATACAACCCCAAAGCGACTTCACAGAAATCCATTTGATGTGGATTATCTACATGATGTCACACACAAAAATAATTGGAATGTTTTGGAAACGAGTATGGTTTTTCAGAAAGAGTATGTGTTCATGTTTCGGAAATGATAAACTCACAAAATGCTTGAAAGCGGATGTAAAAGATTACAACATGGTTTATGTGGAATTATTAAGAAATGAGAACGTTGAGTTTGGTATATTAATATATTTTGGAGTTGTTCATGATGAAAAGTCATGATTGAATGAGGAACACAAAGTTTGAAAATGGCAAGGAATAAGAAACTTTGGAATTTCGATATATGAGCTTTAATGCTAATGTTCATAAACTAAATAGTTCATTTGATAAAGGTATAGCTGTTAGGAAGTCTAATAATTGAAAAAACTATAATTTTGGAAGGATTTGAACTCACTTCTTTACAGTGTTTGAACCATATTCCAACAATACGGTCACATAAGTTATACTTTCAGATGTACAAATTTGACTTCAAAATACTTAAAATTCTAAATCAAAAATCATTTTTTTTTCCAAAAAGTACCCAATTCAACCTAGAATCAAAAATATATACAAAAATTCTTCCCCTCAAAAAAAGTCACTTTAAGAATAAAAGCTATCATCTTAAATAGCTTTGGAACAAAACGATGAATTATTAATGTTGGTATGCTTCAGAAAACACACAAAAGTAACTTGATGATTTAACATCTTTTCACTCGCACCCCACCCATGAAAATTACGAGGAAAACAAGAAAGCACGAAAAAGAAATTGAGCGTTAAATGTAGAGAGAAAACGATTTGCTCACTCAAATTACCTAAGAACATCTATTAACGCACATACCGTATAATATGAAATTCACTCAAGTACTTTACTGTTGGATTTCGTTATGAAAAGTGTCAGCCATTAGTCTAAATCTTTTTTGAGCTCTTATCAGTGATGGGCTATGCTAGAGAGAGAGCTTTTTACCTTCAGCCTTAGCACAAAAAAAAAAACAAAATTATGACATTTTCACGAAAATTATATGCGACCAGTGCCAAAGAGATGCCATAAGTTGTTTACATTGATATCTTCTTAATACCCTCTTGGAAATGGATAGACTTAATTTTTTCTGTGATTGAAGGATAAGCGAGGCAAAATAAATGAAAATAAAATAAAAATACATTTTTGACTTCATCTGGTTCCACTTGAGGGTATTGAGATTATTCAAATGTACAGCTATACGATGTAGATATTAAATTTCATAAATTAGGATTTTCATTATTTTGCAAGTATTAGAAATTGATTGAAATTCATAAATAGAATTTTTCGTAGTCTTCAAATAAAAATTTCTGCCAGTCATCACTAAAATCCAATCCATGTCACTCCCACACAGGTCAGTATGGCGTTATCGTGACTGTGCAAAATATTTCGATCTTTTTTTCATTTAAAAAATTAATTTTTTTTTCATGACCAAAGACTCTTAAATTTTATTTGTTCGTCTCATTGGGACTAATTTTTATTGCCACTCATTACAAAGTCTACATGCTACTCCATTAAACGATCTCCATACAGTCATTAACATTAATTTAATTTTACTCAAAAAATTAATTTCACAAGACATAAAATTTTATGTTTAATTAATTAAATTATCGGTGAAAATGTTTTATTGAATAAAATTGGATGATAGGTACTTTTATTTTTAAGGATATAAAGTTTTTCATGTGAAAAAATTCTTGTTTTTATTCAATATTCAGCATTGGAATTTTCCAAACATATTCACACAATTTCACTTTTTATCCATCAAGATGGAAAATAATGAAATTAAATTAAATTGCTGCATCATCATCAGCACTAGAAAATGCAATGAATTCAATAAAAAAATCAGTTTCATGCAAGAACATTTTCTAAGTTCATTTGGGGGGCTGTCAACTAAGTTGGTGACGTTGAAACTAGTTGCATGCCCCTCATATCTAATAATTTTATTTTGTATTAAATTAGAATTTTAAAATTTATTCTGAATTGAAACATGTATGAAGCTATTTCTGTTATAAAACATCCTAAATCATTGAACAATCCCCAAAGCTATAAAATTTCTTTACCCCAGATCGAAAATTTCAAAGTACATAATCAAGCTTTTACTGCAGTAATCTATTCGAATGTGTACTTAATGCTGCACAAATTCACGCATTTCGTTAATGAAACCTTAAAATTACATAGCTTTTACATGCATGATGCTTTACATTCCCATTCATCATTCTCATACGTAAATGTTTGTCGAGGAACTAAGCATTAATTAAAATCTTTTATAATTAGTGTTTACACAAACGGTAGACGAGAATGGTAACATGTTAATACAGCATTATTGTAAAACGCGATCTTAAAGCTTTTATGTTGGTTTTACTTACTATATTCCATGGAGGAAGGATGTCTGGGGATGAGAACTAACTGGATATTGGTTTATTTAAAGCTTTTGAGATTTTGAAAGAGAATCAATTGAGTAGGAATGAAAAATTCTTCATTTAGTTAATAACCACTATTTTACTGCATATATATACGGATATATACTGTTTCTGGTTTGACATCAAAGCTAACGATTAATAAATACATTAATTGAATTTTAACCACACATTCTGCCATTCCCAACCAACCAACAAATTTCAATCAAGTTAATATCCCTTGATAATTATTTTTATGAACAATATGAGGTTCCATAAACAATAATTTCATACTAAACATTCTCATTTTCCCTGATTTTCAATTAGCGTTGATTATTGTTCACTGTAAATTCCTTTCCTTTTTATATGCCTTGTGGAGACGTCAGACATATCATAGCATTCACATGACAACAGCATTAACACGAACGTTATTTTATATTAAGTCATGTGCAGACGTTTCTGCTATAGAAGCTTTTCTAATGAGTTTTTCTCTTCTTTTTTTAAGAGACTTGATTTTAAAATGAGAATTTTGCTTTAAAGTAGGAATTAAGCTGTCGGTAGATTGTCTTTAATTTTTTTTTGTGTCTGCATATTTTTGAGGTGAACAGATGTTGGAATTATTTTACACCTTATAATTTTGGTAATTATGAAAGGGAAGATTAGGTGTAAAGTTTTGTGCTTGGGAGTTTTATTTTTGTGAATGAATTTAAACAGGATGTGGGGATGTAGGATGTCTGATAAAGTTACTAAAAGAAATTATATTAAATTAAAAGTTGCTATTCCGTCTAACGCTTTTTGAACTTTCAATAGTGGTGGAAAGGATGACTTGAAGTCTTCAGTATTAGACTTTAATTATCTTAATAAGGATTTTGGTTCAAATCCCTATTGTTATGTAATTTCTGGATAAGTAAATGAGAGTTCCTTATAAATAAAGCTTTTAACCATCAAACCAGACCATAACAAACTTATAAAGCCATTCGAATTCCCAAAACTTAAAATTCCACGCGAAGCTGTGTAAATCCCTCAACTTCGTCGCTGTCTGAATAATCCTTCCATTAAAAAAAAAAATCTCAAAAAATTACTCAACGGAAACATAATTGTAGGAAAATTAAATTTTATATCCTAAAGACATTAATAATCCTTTAATAAATTCCTCTTGAGCATTTAATGACATCTTCATGCCTATAAAAGGAGATTATAGTATTCCTTTGAGCTAACTTTTGGAATGAGAAACTTGCTCTGAAACAAGAAGATGCGAATGGAATTTACAAAAGAATTTTGCTTAAAATTGAGATGAGACTTGATAATATCAAAATATTTCATCTTATGACATCAATCATTGATAAATTTTCTATTCAGACGAGTAATTATTTCCCCTCTTAAAATACATAATTTTAACATTATCAGTTTTCACATCTACCCAAACTCAAAATTTTTGAAAGTTTTCAATGAGAAATTTGATGCCCATAGATCTCATTTAATGATATCCTAAATTACATTTCATTATTATTGTACTCCTTCGTTATTATTATCATCATCATGAATAAGTTGAATAGAGTTGCCAAGCAACTACTCATAATGTTGTACGAAAAATAAGAAAACTTTTGACAGGAAAAGCAATTCATAATGATGAATTATACGCTTCACTAACTTACTATGAGAACTGAACTTTTTCATTCATGCTTTCAAAAAATGAAGAGAAATTTATATGTTTTTCGTATTTACTTACTTTAGCTGCAATAACGCTGAAGTTTATGAATGTAATGAGGATATTTTTTCAGTTGCTTTTGTAACAAGTTAGTAAGCACTGGTAATTGGGTTTAAGCAATTTTTTGATCAATTGGAATTAACGGCTTTCAAGGATTTGAATTTTCTTAAAACCACGTGCTTATCGCTTAAAATAATTTATCGCTGATTTTTCAGTCATTTGATAGATTTATGTGTTGTAAAATGACCCAAAATGCGTAAAAATGTAGCAAGATTTGTTTAAAAGTATCTAGTTACTATTATGTGTCATTTAAATGATCAAAATTTACAAATATAATTTTCTAAAAACCTCAATCCATAGTTCAATTCCAAAATGTCAGTATTAGCATGCATTTCATTAAGCTTAAGCTAAGCGAAACGGAAGATTTGTGAAAATAAAGAGCTGCTTTGTCAAGTGTCTCATATAAAGGAAGGTAGAAAAAACAAGAAGAACGAAAAAGTTGTTAAAGAAAGCAGGAGCTTAATTAAAACTTTATAAAATTTTTTTGTTTGTTTTTCATTACATGGTAATTCATACTTTTTTTTTAATTTTCATTTTTTTCCTTTTCAATGAGAGCATGAATAAAGGTAATTTCTGAAATGAATATAGCTAGAGTTGGGTCACTCGAGGCAATTCATACGAAAGCTTTTTTTTTCCTCTTTTCGTTCCTTTGCGTATCACTTGAAAAAATGTAAAAGTTTTTCCTTTTCATTTCCATCGAGAGAATGGAAAAAAAGGGAGGGAGAGAAATGGAATATTTGACGTCGTGCACTTATGGAGCATAACGAAAAGAATGAAACGATTTCCTTTCTTGCTTCTTCTTCTTTTCAATTGTATCCTTTTCATGCCTTTCTCTACTCTTTCTCATTCCGCATCGTGAATTGCTTTCATAAATATTTTAGGATACTGAGACACTTTTTACACTACCTTTATCTATACTTTTGTTGTCGTCGCTACTGTGCTAATTCAATTCATAAATATTGAATTTATAAAAATTGGTTCTCGATCCTTTCACTTGAAGCTTTCTTATTCTTTATCTACTTTCTATTTCTGTCTTTTTTTGGTATTATAATGCAGAAGTTTTACTGCCACAAGTTTTGTGAAAGCATAAATAAGCAGAAGAGTAAATAACTTTTTTGTTCATGATTGAGAAGTTACTTCTTGGAAGTATGTTTTCTAATGGGTTAATCATAGGTCAGATTTTGTACGTGCCTATAATTTTGAGAAGGAATTGAACACATGAAAAATAATTTTATTTATATACATAGAATTAATGAATAAGGTTATTTAGGTAAGAATGAAGATCTAACATGCTTTAATTTAATTTCATAAAGCTTCGTTGAATATTTAAAAAAAAAATAAATAAATCCTATTTTTATATCAGAATTTTGTCAAACCCTCAAATGTCATTCATCACAGACACCAGTGTCAAAAATCCAATTTTAAATAAAATTTACACTTCAGCATTTCCATTTATTAATATTTAATGACAAGAAAACTTATTCATATAATCCTTTTGCACATCAAAATACCAACAAAATCTCAGAGTCAGATAGCAACAAACAATAATTCATGCAAAATTCATTTGCATTTTGACATCAAAAGTTCTCTCTCGAACAAAAATCATGACTTGAAACACGAATAAATTGAGTGAAATAATAAATGTCATAAAATATTTCTAAATGTACCTAGCAAAAGTGTGATCGTGAGATGAAAGGGGGATGACGAGAAAATAAAATGAGAGATTACTAATTATGCAAATATTTTGCTTTCATTTCCACTTCACGTACACTTTTATATTGAAATGTACAATTCTGAGACCTCGGAAAGTTTTATAAGGTAAGCAAAGAGCGATTCTTTACTCTATGAAAAAAGACGAAAAAAGGGACAAAAGAGGTAAAGAATTTACCCTTCCATTTTGCCATTACTGCCTGTTCGTTATAAATTCATTTTTTATTCATAAAAATCCTATCACGTTTCAGCTTTCTTTTTTTTTGTTGATAAATTTATGATGACGAAGCTATTAGGGTAAAAAATATTGAAATTCGTACAAAACCAAAATTCGTACGAACAAATTTCCAAAAAATTTTTTTCACAATTTTTAGACTTGAAGAAATTGCCTTTAAACTCAAGATTGGCCATATGTTAAGGTCTTATGACTTTGCTCGTGCACTCTACTTTCCAATTAAATTAAGTCGAGGCATAAATTAGCACTGCTTATACGAAAAAAATCCACCTCATTCCAAATATTGAAATTCGTACAGAAGAAATATTGAAATTCGTACAAAATTTCAATAGTAGGCGATGAAGAATTTTAATTGTTTTTGTGTAAACAAATTAAATAAATTAATTTTAAAGCATGAATAAGCTGCTCAGGATGAATAAAAACCTCCTCAAATGAAAATACTGCAAGAATATTAATTTTTTCTCAAGTTTTGGATGCAAAAATCATGAGTACTTGGTGTACGAATTTCAATATTTGAGTGTACGAATTTCAATATTTGTGTGTACGAATTTCAATATTTGAAATAAAGTAGATTTTTTACTGCTTTATGCTGCACAAATTGCTCTTTTCAAGTTCGAATAAAAAAATTTGGAATACAAGCAAAGTCGTAGGAAAAATTTGGGAAATCAGCAATGCTTCCAATAAAAGTTACAGGACTTTCAAAAAATTTTTTTCGTTTTGTACGAATTTCAATATTTTTTACCCTATTTGTAAAAGGAAGTGAGAGTTTTCATTTTAACATAGAAAGAGGAAATTTCTAATTTTTAGACACAATATTTGTTGCTCCTCCTAGAATGAACTGAAACTTCATCATCAGAAATGTTTATTTCCGGTTGCATGATTTGCTTGTGCCTTTATAAATTCGAAAAAAAGTCTCAGTTTATAATTTCGGTATGGAACACAAATTTGTTGTTGGATTATGGAAAGATTTGAATTGTATGAATGAATGCTTTTTAATCTTGTTATTAAAAGTTTTCAACACAAATTGAATATGGAAATTTTTTGTTAGTAAATCTGGTTATTCACTTGCTTAAATTTGTGTTTTGGGATTTTTGAGAAATAATAGAGTTTGGATTGTGGAATGAATGGAGATTGTTTTGAAAATTTTTGAGGAGATTCTGATTGTCAATTTGACAGTTGAAAGGAATGTTAAGGTTTGTGAATGTTTATAAAATTCATTGAATTTGCTCAAATTGCTCTAGACGTTATTTATGTATGCAAACTGACGACCTAAAGTATTAATCACATCTGAATCTCTTCCTAAAATTCATTTTAATATCAAAATCTTTCGAACTCTTAATCAATCTCAAAATTCAACCCAAATATTCCAAAATAACATTATCCATGATTACAGTCATAAAAACAACCACCAAACTCCCATTCATGACATCATATCATGCGCCAATAAATTACTGATTCCACAAAATAAAATTATAAATGCGATTTACGATACACAAAGAAAGCATATAAAAAAATTATTCTCACGGACATCAATCCTTTATGAGTTATAAAATTTAACAGTCAGTCAAATTTTTAATGGTTTTGTAGATGCCATGAATTTTTATGCCGTAAAGAGATTTATTCTGATAATTATCAAAATATTTTATGAATGAGTTGGGGTGTGGTTGGGGGGTGTCGAGATAATGGAGTGATTTTGATGAATTTTTTGAGGGTTGAAATTTATTTTAAAATTAAATTTTATTATTTTTTTTTCATTCTAATAAAGACTAGTAAACCTTATAAGCTAAAAAGTAATAACAATGAATTCATGAAATACACAAACTTAACAATTAATACTACACCCATAGAAAAAAATTAACAATGAATAGTTGTTTTGTATGAAAATTTTAACAATGCTATAGTTAAAATAGCGTTAACGATGAAATTGTTAAATTTTAACAATGGTCATTGTAATTTTTTTCGCCAACAATAAAATTGTAAATTTTAACGATGGTCATTGTTAAATATTTTTCTGAAGAAAAAAATGGTCACCCATCCAATCACTAAATAGGTTGAGCGTTGCTTAACTTCCGAAGCCCTATGAAAATCCTCTGGTCCGCTGCTTGTATTTTTTATTTTAATTTTTATTGCTAAATCGACTATTTGAAATGAGCATTTTTTATCTCAAATTTAAATGTCATCGGTCTAAAATAAATGTTTTAATTTTTAAATAAAAGTTTAATGAATAAAAATAAATAAAATAAAGAAATTCAAAATTTTTTGTGTGAAATTTTAATTTTTAAATTTTTTTTCGCGATTTTTTCGAAATTAAAAGCGTAGATAGATAAAAGCTTATTTATTATTTCATTTTAATCAAATTTCAAGTTTGAAAACTCAAGATTTTTAAAGTTTTTTGAAAATAAATATTAACAATGACCATTGTAAAATCAACAATCACCATTGTTGATTAACAACAAGGCGTGGAAACTATGAAAATATCGATATTATCCCGAATTATCCCCAAATATCCCAATTTATCCCAAATATCCCATATTATCCCAAATTTGCATGAAATATCCCAATTATCCCATATTATCCCATATTATCCCAATTAATCCCAATTTATCCCAACTTATCCCAACAAAAAGTTTTTTAACGAAAGCATAAAAAACTTGTAAAAAACTGTGCGAAATGGTTGGAAATCACTTTTTCACATCCCAACTAATAGTATCGAGGCAAAAAATCGCTTTTCCGAAGTGTATTTCATCCTAACTAATAAAATCAATGCGGAAAATGATTTTCTTAGATGGGTTTTTCATCCCATCTAAGAAAATCAACGCGAAAAATAGCTTTTCCGATGAGTTTTTCATCCCAACTAAGAAAATCGAGGCGAAAAATCGTTTTTCCGAGGAGTTTTTCATCCCAACTAAGAAAATCAATGCGAAAAATAGCTTTTCCGATGGGTTTTTCATCCCAACTAAGAAAATCAATGCGGAAAATAGCTTTTCCGATGGGTTTTTCATCCCAACTAAGAAAATCAACGCGAAAAATGGCTTTTCCGATGGGTTTTTCATCCCAACTAAGAAAATTAATGTGAAAAATCGCTTTTCTGAGGGGTTTTTCATCCCAACTAAGAAAATCAATGCGGAAAATAGCTTTTCCGATGGGTTTTTCATCCCAACTAAGAAAATCAACGTGAAAAATCGCTTTTCCGATGGGTTTTTCATCTCTTCTAAGAAAATCAATGCGAAAAATAGCTTTTCCGATGGGTTTTTCATCCCAACTAAGAAAATCAATGCGGAAAATGGCTTTTCCGATGGGTTTTTCATCCCAACTAAGAAAATCAACGCGAAAAATGGCTTTTCCGAGGGGTTTTTCATCCCAACTAAGAAAATCAATGCGGAAAATTGCTTTTCCGATGGGTTTTTCATCCCATCTAAGAAAATCAATGCGAAAAATGGCTTTTCCGATGGGTTTTTCATCCCAACTAAGAAAATCAACGCGAAAAATTGCTTTTCCGATGGGTTTTTCATCCCATCTAAGAAAATCAATGCGAAAAATGGCTTTTCTGAGGGGTTTTTCATACCAATAAAGAAAATTGACGTGAAAAATGGCTTTTCCGATGGGTTTTTCATCTCTTCTAAGAAAATCAATGCGAAAAATGGCTTTTCTGAGGGGTTTTTCATACCAATTAAGAAAATCGAGGCGAAAAATCGCTTTTCCGAGGGGTTTTTCATCTCTTCTAAGAAAATCAATGCGAAAAATGGCTTTTCCGATGGGTTTTTCATCCCAACTAAGAAAATCAACGCGAAAAATTGCTTTTCCGATGGGTTTTTCATCCCAACTAAGAAAATCAATGCGAAAAATGGCTTTTCTGAGGGGTTTTTCATACCAATTAAGAAAATTGACGTGAAAAATGGCTTTTCCGATGGGTTTTTCATCTCTTCTAAGAAAATCAATGCGAAAAATGGCTTTTCTGAGGGGTTTTTCATACCAATTAAGAAAATTGACGTGAAAAATGGCTTTTCCGAGGGGTTTTTCATACCAACTAAGAAAATTTCATCATTTTCATCCCATTTAATCTTAACAATAGGATGAAGAAATTTTTCATCAAGATGAAATCGTGTCCACCCCTGGAAAATTTGCTTAAAAAACTTCTAAAAACTTTTTTTTTAACAATTCAACTCTGAAAAATTGAATTTTTAAGGGATTTTACCAATAACACATATTATCATCAAAGTGTTTTATTTCTCAATACACCAATCACAAAATTTGTGAAAAGGACTTTTTTTTAAGGAAAAATTGTTTTTTTTTCGAATTTTTTGAAATATTTCACAAAAATTTTATTCAAACCGACTTTTATATCATGCACAAGGAAGGAGACTTAAGAATTTTTAAAGATTAAGTTGTTTAACGTTAAATATCCCCGTTTATCCCAAAATATCCCAAATATCCCAATTATCCCATATTATCCCAAATATCCCATATTATCCCAGAAATACATGAAATATCCCAATTATCCCAAATTATCCCAAATATCCCAGTTATCCCCACTTATCCCAGATATTTTCATAGTTTCCACGCCTTGATTAACAATGTCATTGTTGTTTCATAGTAAAAACAAATTTAACGATAGCATAGTTAAATTTTTTTTTCTTCATACAAATTTAACAACTTCATTGTTAACTAAAATTTACTATGAAGCAGAGTTGGCAAGCCGGTACCTACAAGTAGAAACCGGCCACCGATTATCACCTACTGTAGGTAGTACCGGCCACCGGTCGCTACCGGCTGCAGGTAGTACCGGCCACCGGCCGCCGCCGGTAGTAGGTGCAACCGGCCACCGGCCGCCGCCGGTAGTAGGTGTAACCGGCCACAGGCGGCTACCGGTAGTAGGTGTAACCGGCCACCGGCGGCTACCGGCAGTAGGTGCTACCGGCCACCGGATGTAGGTACTACCGGCTGTAAATAAAAGATTTTATTATTGTTTTAATTTTATTATTGTTTTGGTTGCCGCCAAAAAAATGAAAAATATTAAAAAAGTTTTAAAAATTTTAAAAAAATATTAAAAATTTTAAAAAATTTTAAAAAATTTTAAAAAATTTTAAAAAAATTTAAAAAATTTTAAAATTTTTAAATTTTTTTAAAATTTTAAGAAATTTTAAGAAATTTTAAAAAAATTTTAAGAAATTTTTAAAAAATTTTTAAAAAATTTTAAAAAAATTTTTTAAATTTTTTTTTTTAAAAAAATAAAAAGATAAATATTATGATAAAATGATTTTGGTAATGATTTGGTAATATGATTTTAGAAAAATGAAAATTTTTTAAAACTTTTTATTTTTCTCTTTTGAATATTTTTTTTTAAATTGCTTAGATTTTTTATTTTTCTAAATTTTTTAAATTATCTAAATTTTTCTAAAAAATTTTAGTTAAATATTAAGATCCAGTAAGAAAATATAAGAAACAAGAAGATCCAGCACCAAAAAATAATTTCAGGTAGAAAAACAAACTTTTTAAAATTCTCAATTCTCAAATTTTTTTTAAACAATTTTTTTAATTTTTTTTTTAACAATTTTCAAATTTTTTAAAATTGTTTTTTGAAATTTTTTAAAAAATTTGAAAATTGTTAAAAAAAAATAAAAAAAAATTGTTTAAAAAAAATTTGAGAATTGAGAAATTTAAAGTTTGTTTTTCTACCTGAAATTATTTTTTGGTGCTGGATTTTCTTGTTTCTTATATTTTCTTACTGGATCTTAATATTTAACTAGAATAGAATAGAATATAAATTAGGGTTTGCATATAGCAAAATCAGCACTGCGATCGATGATCTGTTGTACTATCCCCAAGTCATACAAATTTAACTAAATTTTTTTAGAAAAATTTAGATAATTTAAAAAATTTAGAAAAATAAAAAATCTAAGCAATTTAAAAAAAAATATTCAAAAGAGAAAAATAAAAAAGTTTTAAAAAATTTTCTTTTTTCTAAAATCATATTACCTAATATTTATCTTTTTATTTTTTTTTTTAAATTTTTTTTTAAATTTTTTTTTAAATTTTTTAAAAATTTCTTAAAATTTTTTAAAAATTTCTTATATATTTTTTAAAATTTCTTATATTTTTTTTAAAATTTCTTAATTTTTTTTTAAAATTTCCCAAGGAATCTGGATAGAAGGTCTTACGTTAAACCGAAAAATATTTGAATTTTTTGCAAAGGTTCAAATGTTTTGTTAACAATTTTTCGAAATTATTTTTTTTTAGAAAATTCAATATTTTATCGCTTTTGAGACTGGATCATCACTAAATCTGTATTTAGTTGGCATTAGTAAATCATAATACTTCGTTTAAGTAAGATCCAGTATATTTGTTCATAAAAATAAGCAACAAAAATTATGATTTAAAATTTTCTTCTCAAAATGTAAACAAGTTTGTTTGTGTTAGTATGTGTTTACAAAAAATCGGAAGATAAAATTTTTATTCTTAATTTATGGTTTAATTAAAGAAATACTTGAAGATTTAAGCGTATTAAAATTAGTTATATTGAACTTAATACATTTAAATTTAATTGAAGCTGTAATTACATGAAAATGTGAAAAAATTTAACGACAAAAAATATTTCAAATTCAGTTCGAAAGTCTTCGAACAAAAAAAAAGGATTGAAAATTCGAGTTCGAATTTTCAATCCTCTAACCAGATTCCTTGGAAAATTTCTTAAAAATTTTTTAAAATTTTTTAAATTTTTTTAAAATTTTTTAAATTTTTTAAAAATTTTTTAAAATTTAAAAAAATTTTAAAAATTTTTAATATTTTTTTAAAATTTTTAAAACTTTTTTAATATTTTTCAATTTTTGGCGGCAACCAAAACCATAATAAAATTAAAACAATAATAAAATCTTTTATTTACAGCCGGTAGTACCTACATCCGGTGGCCGGTAGCACCTACTGCCGGTAGCCGCCGGTGGCCGGTTACACCTACTACCGGCGGCCGCCGGTGGCCGGTTACACCTACTACCGGTGGCGGCCGGTGGCCGGTTGCACCTACTACCGGCGGCGGCCGGTGGCCGGTTGCACCTACTACCGGTGGCAGCCGGTGGCCGGTTGCACCTACTACCGGTGGCGGCCGGTGGCCGGTACTACCTGCAGCCGGTAGCGACCGGTGGCCGGTACTACCTGCAGCCGGTAGCGACCGGTTAGTAGAAGACAGCCGGTTGCCAACTCTGCTATGAAGTAACAATGAAAAATGTTAAATTTTTTTTATGAGTGTAAGCATTTCGAAAAGTAAATATCTAATAATCTCATAATGAGCTTTAATATCTTCAAGTCTGAATAATCGTCCAATTAAATGCTTATCTTGTAACTAAAATAATTATTAAATAACTGAAAACGAAAATGTTATTGAGGATTAAACTCATTATCTTTAATGAACACCTTTCTTCTTTGTACAGGACTAAATACCATAGCTTAGCGAAATATTCATAGATATAATTAAATATTTGGAATTAATTTACTTCTTTGAGGCATAATTAATGGCATTATCATTACAGACATTTTCATTCTATGTACCTTGCTTTTATTAGTGTTTTGTAGAGATTTTTGAAAGCTTTCTGAACAGACAGGATGGATGATGGTGATCATTTTATATTGAATTCTTTTATGAGATTTGACATAAAAATGACTTGTTTATTTTTATTTGAGGAAATAAAGATACCATTTTTTTGATGATGTTTGTGAATGATATTGAAGTGGATTGGTCGATATTTTTGTTTTGAGAAGCATTTTGAGATGAGTAGGGTTTCTATATCGGAATATAAGATTTTAAATTTTAATACAGTCAAAAAAATTACGAAATTTATTGAATCATCAAAATTCAATCAGATTTTACTAGGATTCGAACCTGTTATTCCTTTCACCAGAAAATTAAACTATCTAAAATTCAGCTACTAGCTTCATACACAAATAAAAAGTGAACTTTGCAAAATCTGAATAAAAAACTCTTTAGCCTATTTTTCAACATCAATATCACATGCTACATCAATATCACATGCTATAAATTATATCAACTAATTTATCAACCTTGTTTTGCAATCAATACTCAATACTAACATTATCGCCAATTTAGTCTCTCAATAAATGCGCTCAAGGTCACCAAAAAATTAATGAAAATTTTCTCTCACATCCTCGCTATCCCACATCAAATGTTTTCCTTTTTTTATTCTTTTATTTTTTCATGTCAATCTCTTTTATTGATTTTTATTGCTAAAGAGAAATAAAATGTTTTGCCTGCGAAAAAAAAGCTCTCATGATTGACATAATGATTGCCTTAAATCAAACACTGATAGAACTTTTTGAAGCTTTTAAATGTCAAAATCGTTCGACTTTTCGGGTAATTTATGTATATATGAGATTTATCGCTTGAGTGTTCAATTATCTTGAAACTGTTTTCATGTCTACCTTTTGGATTCAATTTGATTTAGCAATCAAAATGTTATTGCTCTTAAGGGGTGGTATCAATCAGAATTCATATTTTTTTTTCTTCTTCAAAACATAATTAAGTGAATTATATGTTGAATGAAATAATACAAAATAAATGCAAATATCAAAATCGAAAGTTCTGAAAAATGAAATAAATTGACCATTGAATTTCAAATGTTTTTAATGCCAATGATGTTGACTAATTTGTTAATTTTGTAATAATGCAATTTAACTTTTGGCTATTTTTTTAAATTAAAATTTCATTAATAATAGGAATAATAATAAATCCAATTATTAAAGGCAAATAATTTATAGATAAATAAAGAATTGGGAAAAATAATTAATTACAAATTGCAATCAACGAAAACATAAAATTTTACAAAGTTCAATCCAAAAAAATTACCAACAACGCTAATTAAAATGTACAACAAATAAATCAATTTAAAACTAATCATTCAGTTCTTACAATGTTGATATATAATTCAAACACTGTGAACTTAATTCCTCAATGTACTTTTGTGGATTCAATACAATTCATTAGCTGTATAATTACTATTTCAATTAAATTGACCCCAATTCACAATCGAGGTAGTTTCAATTATAATCATGCTTAATTTAGCAAGTGCATTAGTCAAACTAAAATTTTAAATAGTAATTGAAATCTGATTTGAAAGTACAGTCACATTCAAAAAATCAATATATCATTAATTCCTCTTTAAATGGTTAAAACATTGATAAATTGAAAATTTCAACCTTAAAATCTTAACCTCTTAAGATGATTGACGTAAGAATTAATAAATGACAAGATCACCCAATCATTTGAAAAAGATAAGAGTGACATTTATAACCATCATTGCGGAGACAGTAAAAAGTGTTTTTGCTGAAAACCTGACTGACATTAAAGAGCCAAAAGTTGTTGAGATTAGGAAGAGAATTTTGTGGTTATGCGTTCGCTACTGTCGTGATTAGTAATGTATGTGAAATGTGGTTTTTATTCGAGATATATGCATATGGGAGTATTTACTACATATAATTCTTTTGCGAATAATTTTTTGATTTTCAATCAAAAATATTTAGCCATAAAATCACAAAACATCCACAAATCAATCAAAATTCTCGATCAACAAATTTCTTTTTCCAAAAAAAATTTCCAATTCAAACTCAAACATTTAATTTGCATACATTTCATGCAAAGTTTCACCCATTAAATCTCACACGAGAACCCTTTAACCTCCTCCGTTTTGGGATTTTACTTTACATAAAATTGAAAAACGCACAAGTATTGAATAAAATATCAACGTCACTCAGTCGTAAATTCAGATTGAACACCTTTTAAAATCTCTTTAAATTAAACTTTCACCTCAGAAGAGATGTGGAAAATTTCTCATTTGAAATTCCACTGTGAATTGATAGAATTCTGTATTGAATCGATTTATTATATATATTGTATATTTTTACGGTGCGTTTCCATGGATGAATATTAAATTAGTATATATATTTTATACGTACCATTAGTAATCCCTGTCTGTCGAGTTGAACCTTTTACGTCCCATGTCTCGGTATTTTTTTTGCAATTGTCCCTTTTCATATCGAAGATACTAAAGTATGCACATCTTGTGATACGGTAAGGATTGTGGGTTGTGGAAGTATTGATGAGTTTTAGTTTGAATGATTTTTTGTGTAGGATTTTCAATTCTTGAATTTTTTTGAAGTTGATTAAAAATTTACTATGATTTAATTTGGTTCAATTAAAATCAAGAATAATGTAATTTCCCATTTTTAAAATTTAATTTTAATCTTTCTTGAAACTAAAATTTAAAGGAGAAATTCAATCAAATTTCAAGTAAATTCCTGAGTAAATTTAAGCTCACACGTGTTTTCTATTATGAAATCAACAAATACATTCATTCAAATTCTTAATCAGAAATTCCTTATAAAACAAACTCAACAATCCAAAATCAAGACTCAAATTTCACAAAACAGCTTATATCCTCAAGCAAAATTCCAATCCTTTCCTCCCACCCTTCTAAAAAATAAAATCAATAAACAATTCTTTAATTCTTGATATTCTATACAGAAAGATTGCGTACAATCCATAATTCAATACGATACCCCCATTTACTTTATAAAATTCCTAGCCATTGAGACTTACTCGCTTTACAACAGCTGCGAATGTAAAGAAACAGAAAGAAGAAAGCTAAATTTAGTACCTTTTGTGTATGAAAAAAAAGCAAATTCAAGCGAGAGTGAGAAAAGATATTGGAATATCCATAAAGCATAGAAATTGACTAAAGCGTACGAAACGATGAAAGATGATTCGAAAGAGCCATAGGAAAAAAAGGGTTTGGGGGGAATACAAAAAAAGAGCAAAGCAGCAGAAACAGAGAAAAAAAACGACCGAAAAAGAAATGCGTCATAAATTTACATGATTTTTCCATTTCGCATAATTCCATAAATTTTGATTAAATTTTATATAAACATCGTAATGGCATTATGATCGAAAGTAAAGAATGAATGAATGAGACGAGAGGAAAGGGAGACGGAGAAGGGTCAGAGCTATAAAATTCGAACTTTTTATCACTTCATGGCGTTAATAAATTCTCATTGAAACAGAAAGAAAAAGGCTCATTTTTGTGCATAAATACCAAAAGAGCACTCATTTGTGCACGAAAGGCAATAAGTGATTTTTCATTTCATGAGAAAAAAAAATTTATTTGTGTGTTCTGAAGGTAGAAACATTTCGGTTGTAGTATTGGTAGTGGTGGAATGAGATATGGTTGAATTTAGATGTTTATAAGAGTTTTGAAATTTAAAGGAATGGTGTAGGGTGAGGTCATATTAGTTCATAGATAGATTTACCTTCTGCATTCCTAGTACTGCCCTTCAAGTTTCTCTACCATCAATATTCCTCAAGGGCGTAGTCAGGGGGTCCCTCCCCCTATTTTCGCAAAGTTTACACTAGATATTATTGAACTTTTCAGACCCGAACCAAAAAAAATGGCGAAAAGTAGCAAATAGACCCCT
Source organism: Chironomus striatipennis (assembly GCA_026123125.1). Lineage (NCBI taxonomy): Eukaryota > Metazoa > Arthropoda > Insecta > Diptera > Chironomidae > Chironomus > Chironomus striatipennis. The sequence continues at coordinate 40,000,361 of CM047394.1, forward strand.
CAAAAAAAAAAAAAACAAATCCCTTCCACCAAAGCATCTCATCACTAAAAACTTTCCATTCTTTTTTTCTGAATGAAAATTTATACGACTTTAGTTATTTAATTCAATTATGTAGAACAATATATAATATATTTGTATTGAGAAAATAAGTGAAAATAGCAAAAGAAGATGAAGACTAATTGAATAATAAAGTTGAAAGAATTTTTTTCTTTTTGTTAACAATTTCCACTTGTTCACGTGCTGGTACTTAAATCATCATCTTGTTCTTCTTCAGCAAAAAAGTTCGATTTCTTTTCATTCAATTTTGTTCAATTATTAAACCTTTAGAGAGGAGAAGCCTTGTAAAATCCATAAATATTCTTCTGCTTATTCCCGTCTTTCTCCACCTATACATTCATAATTATGGCTTCATCATTCCATAGAGCTTTAATTAAATCCAATTCTTACTTTTAATAGACAAGCACGGAAACGATGATGTTATCACTATAATTATGTAACTATAAAGTTGCTGAAGAAATTTGATTTAGTGATTAAGTTGTCTTGTGAAGTGACTTATTCAGGGGTGTTGGGGTTATTGTGAAATTTTTTGAAAAATGAAGTAAAATTATTATTTTTTTACTTGAACTTTTTGCGACAATATAGATTTTAAGTCATACTTTAAACACTAAGGAAGCTTATGAGACACATGATAATTAAATTGATCAGAATTCAAGATTATATAGGAATTAATCGACATGTTCAGTGACTTTTACTAACTGAATGAAGACTTGAGTGCACTCACATGTTCAAGAAAATTCTTTAAAATATTTAAAAAAAAATCATATAGTCCTTAATATCTCCTAGCCATATGGTCAAAATGTCCACTTTTAATGCCCCAAACGTTCCATCAAAAATAACGATCCTTCAACCCCAATAAAACTCTTCATTTTGATGGAAGCCTTACATAATATAAAAGCCTTTTCTTTTTGTCTTTTGAATGTAAATTTATAGTGAAGAATACGAGTTTCTATAAAAAATAGCAATCTAAATTCTGTTTTATTTTTTTGTCTTGTCAAATGCTATAAAATTTCAAAAATGATTGCCTCGAGCTGTGTCGTAAATTCTGATGAATGAAAATTTCATTTTCGAGAAAAATCCTTATTCAAAGTTTTTCATTTAGCTGCACAAAAGATTTAATTACATTAATTATTTTTGAGCTGTGTGCGAATTGCTTTCGGATTTTTTTTTTGTTTGTTGAGATGTTGGATTTTCAGTTGCAGTCAAGACCTTGAGCAGAGTAGACGTGTTTTGAATTTTCTCCGTAATTATTTAAAAATTTACTAAAAAATCTCAAAACAATCAATCTCAAAACAAAAATCTCAATAACATCGTGAAACTATCAGTATATACAGGTAGTTTTCAAAACTTTTCAACAAGATGGAAGCAACCATCGATTCAAATCTCAGCGAAGAAAATGTGCAAAACTTTTCTGAAGTAATTATACCTGAACAAAGTTCAGTTATATTGACAATTCTCAACAATGAGACAGATACCGACGAAATAGTTTCTGAACAACTTGACAAAGATTCAAGAAATCCGATAACACCAAAAGCTACCAAACAGACGTCATTGGACAAATTTTTGATCCAATCAAGCAAAACTGAAAAAAGAAAGAATTCAGAAGACAGCTCTCCTGAAATAATGAGTGCACCATCAAAAAAACAAACAACATCGAGACGAATAAATAAAGACAACAAAAAACTATTTCACTCTTCAAGCTCAAAAGTATTATTTCCTCCAGAACCTTCCGATAACATGGAAGCTGAAATAGTTCCTCTCGTCGAAGAAACCAGAAATCCAACTGAACAACAATTAATCCAAACAACAATATCCGAATCGACGAAAGAAAATAACCAAATACAACAGAAACCAAATCCAATTGTTATTAACGAACAACAACCGACAACATCCGCAAATGCGGAAATAAACAACCAAACAACACAACAAAAGTCGAAACCTCCACCAATTGTTATCAGCACAGGAGGAGGTGAAGAAATAAGAAGAATCGCAAACGAAATAAATAACCAACCCAAGAGTATCATCATCGAAACCAAAAAAGACAAACAAAAATCAAAATTAGTTACAACAGAAAGCTGGAAAGACTACGAAAACTTCATCAAGATACTCAAGGAAAGAAACCACCACTTTCACACCTTCTCTACTCAACAGCCAACGCAGAAAATCGTCCTATATGGACTTCCAAATATGCAAATTGATCATCTAGAAAAAGAGTTGCAAATTGAAAAAGTCACACCAGTGAAAATCATCAAAATGAAGATGAAGCAAAAGCGCCATGAACAAGATGATGATCAAAACTATCTTCTGTATTTCAAAAAAGAAGAGAAAAATCTTATTGAATTACTTAAAAAGATCAACATTATCAGCAACTTCAAAGTCAAATGGGATCACTACCGCAGCAAACAAAGAGGACCAGCTCAATGTTCAAAATGCCTTCAATTCGGACATGCACAACTAAGCTGTCACAGACCATCAATCTGCTTCAGATGCTCTGAACAACATGAATCCAAATCATGTCCTTATTTAATTTCAGGCACAAACAAGATCCCGACTGAAAAGCTCAAATGTTTCTTTTGCAGTGAAAATCATACAGCCATCTCAACAATTTGCAAAAACAGACAGCAAATAATTGAAAAATGGCAAGAAAAATCATCTAATGGCAACAATCGCAATCAAAACAAAACAACTAAATCTTACTATCATCGAGAAACTGAACAAAGAAGAAACAATCCTTCAGCACAACGACGCTTCGAACAACCAAGCAGAGATGTTCAAAATACTCCAAAAAGACAACAGTGTTCAATAAACACTTTAGTGCCATCTACATCCAGACAACAGCATCCTGTTCAACAACATACTGTTCAACAAAAAAGTGTCGAAAACTCAAAACCTCAAAACACAGATCTTCCTCCATATCACAATCAGAGAAAACAAAATAATTCAAACCATCATCAAAACAACACAAGAGGAAGCAAAAACAAAAACAATAAAAAACACAACAATAACAATAACCACAACAATAACCACAACAATAACAACAACAATAACAACAACAAAACAAAACAAAACTCAAAACAATCTTCAATTCCAATCTCAGATAACGAAAACAACATGGAAACAGAAGACATCAGCCTACCAACGCCAAACAGATGTGAAGTCATCGCTGAAGCTTCTTCGTCATCATCCTTTAATGCTGCAAATGCTCCGATTAGACCAGAAAAAGACGAAGAAACAATAGCCATTAAAACGGCACTTGAATTTATCAAACAAAATCCTGATTGCCTCAACAAACTCATCATGATACTTGAATTTATCAAACAAAATTCTGATTTCCTCGAAAATGCCAAACAAGCAATCGACTCAGTCAAAACTAACTCAAACAACAATGAATTGTAATCAACAAAGAATCAACGTACTTTACTGGAATGCAAATGGCCTCACCGACAAAATGCTACCATTTCTCGACTTCTTATGCACTCAAAATGTCGACGTCGCCTGTATTTCAGAAACCTTCTTCAAACCTAACTCAAAAGTTGACTCACATCCAGACTACATAATTCATCGACTTGACCGCATTGACAGACCAAAAGGAGGAGTTGCAATCATTATCAAAAGAAATCTAAAACATCAGCTACAGCCCAGCTACAACACCAATCTCATTGAATGCATTGGCATCAAACTCTTCATCAATGAAACCACAAGCTGCCACATCCTCTCAGTCTACCTACCAGGTGGAACCCAAGCAAGAGAAATTGAAGAACACCTAAGAAACGACATCAACAAAATAACAAATCTGCGAGGAAACTACTACATCTGTGGAGACTTCAATGCAAAACACCGAGAATGGAACTGCAACGTAGCAAACAAAGCTGGCAAGATACTTCAAGAGATGTCAGGAGAATTCATGATCTATTATCCTGACTCTCCAACTTACTACCCTGAAGATCGTAAGAAATCATTATCAACAATTGATCTAATGCTCTCTAATTCTATTCTAGGTACATCAGAATTGAAATGCACAGAAGCAATGAGTGATCATTGCGCTGTGTATTTTCAAATCAAAACATCGAAAATTGAAAAGACTGATAATACAGTCTACAAATATGATTACAGAAAAGCAAACTGGAAGAAATTCAAATCATACATCACACGTCGCATCGAAAACAACATCACTGAAAATTCCTGCAACACAACTGAAGACATTGAGAAGCACATTAAGATCCTCTCTAAACTCATCATGGAAGCAAGAAATTCAAGTGTTAAAATGAAAAATATCAATTTCGAATCAACAAAACTCACACCAGAAATCAAAGATCTGATCAAAACCAAACGAACTCTTCGACGAAGATGGCAGCGATACAGAGATCATCAAACCAAAACTGAGCTGAACTTCATTCAAAAAGATATCAAAGATAAAATAAAAGAGCTCAAAAACATCAACTGGAACAAACGTCTCGCCGATATCAAACCATCAAATCAAACTGTCTGGAAGATCGCAAAACACTTTAAGAAAGGGTCAAAATCAATGCCTCCTCTGACAAATGAGGGTCAAACTCTCATCACAAACAAAGAAAAAGCAAGCGCACTCAGCGAATATTTTCGTCAAGCACACGAAAATCCTCTTGCAAACAATGACCCTCAACACACATCAGAAGTCAACAACACAGTCAAAGAGGCACTTGATCAAGATAACGAAGAAACAATAGAGTTAACAAGCATTGAAGAAATCGCAAGTATCATCAGAAATCTCAAAAATCCAAAAGCTTCCTGGACCAGACGATGTCAACAACATCCTCATCAAAAATCTTCCACCAAAAGGAATCGAATATTTGCAATTTATTTTCAACTCTTGTCTCAAACTCAACAGTTTCCCGAAGATCTGGAAACATGCAAAAGTAATTCCAATACCAAAACCTTCCAAAACCAGCAAACGAATTAAGCAGTTACAGACCAATTAGTCTTCTCAGCACAATAAGCAAAATATTTGAAAGAATACTCCTGAGCAGAATCAATGATCACCTCGAAGACAACAACATCATTCCAAATCAACAATGCGGCTTCCGTACTGGAAGGTCAACATCACATCAGCTCATCAAAGTGATCAAGACTGCAAAAGAAAACATCAAAAACAAAAAGTCAACTGGCATGATCTTCCTCGATGTCGAAAAAGCATTTGACAGAGTCTGGCACAACGGACTCCTGTACAAAATGCTCCAGCTGAGATTTCCACTGCCACTTATAAAAACTGTAAGATCCTTCCTCAGTGAAAGAACTTTTTCAGTTTTTATAAAAGGTCAATTCTCAGACATCAAACTCATCAAGTATGGAGTACCTCAAGGAGCTGTGCTCTCCCAACTCTCTACAACATCTTTACGTATGATATTGTAAGAGAGACAACCGACAACATCGCACTGTTCGCAGATGATACAGCATTGCATCATTCTTCAGAAAACTCAGCCGATATTGTCACCCATCTCCAACATAAAGGAAGAAAAGTCCAAGACTACATGAACAAATGGAAAATCAACATCAACAAACAGAAGACTCAAGCTTTATTCATCACAAATCGATACTCCAAGCAACTTCCAAAAAACAACATCAAATTCCTTAATGAAAACATCAAGTGGGAAACTGAAGCCAAATATTTAGGAATGATCATCGACAAGAGAGTGACATTGAAGCAACATGTAGACTATGTGACCAACAGAGCACACAACGCACTACGACAGCTTTATCCCCTCATCAGCAGAAATTCACATCTCGACGTACGAAACAAACTCCTCATCTACAAATTAGCAATCAGACCCATCTTCACATACGGCTGTCCAGCCTTTGAAAGCATCGCAAAAACTCACATTCAACAACTTCAAGTACTACAAAACAAATTTCTTAGAATACTTCTCAACAAATCAAGATATGATAAGATCGTCGATCTACATAACGAAGCAAAAATTCCAACCATCAAAGATTACGTCGGAAAGTTGCAAGCAAACTTCACCGTTCGACTTGCATCGCGAAACACCGACTAAACAATCATCAATGAAAGCAAAATAATTCAATTAAAGCAAAATTAGGATAATAAAGACCATTAAAGTGTCTGACACCCTAAAAATTACAGCTCAACATGTATCTTAACTTTGTACATAATTATATTCTAAATTTAATAAATAAAGTTTAATTTAAAAAAAAAAAAAAAAAATGTTGGATTTTCAGTGAAGGTTGATTGAATGGAATGAATTTCAATAGAATTAATTAAATATTAATTTTCTATAGAATGGAATAAAATTTGAAAAAAAAACTTTTATTAAACTTAAAATTTTGATTAAAAATTCAGCTAAACATAAAACTTTCCATTTGCGCTACATACTCGCGCTTCTAGTCATAAAATATTCACGAAAATTATAAGTAAGTATCATATGAAGATTAATATTTATGAAAGCCACCCCACATATGCATGCAATTTGAAAATTACTTTCGAAAAAGTTTTGTCAAAATATGTTATTATCATATGGAGTCTTCCATTATTACTTTTTATATGAAAATCGACATGTAAGCAGAATATGAAAGTTTTTGGTTTTTCCATTATTTTTCTTCCAATTTAGATTTTTATAAGTTTTTTTTTTATTTTCAAAACTGAAATACCTACAAAAAAAAAATATTTAAAAATTTATGAAAAAAAAAAGATTCAATAGAGAATATTTTGCAAAAGTCTTGGTTATATCCAAATTAAATTTAATGATACCTTCAGCTACTCGAATTCAAACCAAAAATCTCCAATACAACATTAACATTTGTTCAATATCATTGGCAAAGTTACTGGCATTTACCACTCGACGCAAAATGAGAAAGAATGGCAGGGAATTGCCAAAAGACAAAGTAGTAAAGTAATGTAATGAAATATTTCACAACATCTTGAAAATTTACTTTTGCACATAAAAATAAGAATCTAACCGATAAATCTAGAAGAAGCCAAAGTTATGAAAGAACTTTTACTGTTTTTTTTATATCCATTTACACTATGAGTATGTGTGTGTGTGTCTATGTGTGTGAAGTCAAGAAAGAATGAAGCTGTAAGGAAAAGAGCCATAAGCAATGATAGAGAAGAGAAAAATTACAATTGAAAACTTTTGTTTTAAGAAAACGATGAAAGTTGATTTTTTTTGTACTTTTTCTTCCTTTTCTTTCTTTAAACCATAAATTGTCGTAAATTTTTTTGAACCTATCAACAACAACATTGTGCATTATATCTGGAAGTTGTGTAAGAGAAAGAAAAGAAATTAAGAAAGACGAAGAACTGGCAAGGTATTTTTGGGGCTATCGCGTATTATTTGGTTGAAATTATGTTTGAGGATGTATTGTTCAATTGGAACTACTTAAGTTGCCATTCTGTCAAGCATAAAAAAACTCAGTGGAATGATTTTATTAGGTTTGATAGCTAAATCAAACTAAATAGATAAATAACATGGGTTCAAATCCCATGTAAAGCCCCCCAAAGTAAATTTATAGTTTTGTTCCTAAAATCTACCAACAAGAGCTAAAACAGGACGATCAGAAAAATATTACAGCTTCATTCAACCGTCCATTCCAATTCTTAATTTCTAAGTTGAAAAAATAAAAACTAATAAAAAATTTCAAGAGGAAGAGAAAATTGCATTTCAAGACGAAAATAAAAAGAAAAGTTTGAAAATTTATGACTATTCTATGTATGTGAGTGGCTTCCATTTCTCAAATGGATGTGTGTCAGTGAGCAAGAAGAGTACAGAGCAAAAATATCGTCGAGGCAAAAAATACCTCAAATGAGTTTACATAACTCAGCATTTTTTTTTTGAAATTTATGAGGCGCTCTTGGGTCTACATGAGAGAATATATAAAAAAGAATATTTTAAATAATTACCCTTAATAACTTTATGTGTTTACTCAAACTCCGAATGAAAGATGACTTTTATGTCATCATGAGATTAAATCCCATCCTGTTCTCTTGTTAATTGTCATTTAAAGTCAAGGAATTTTTTTTTCTCATTTTGCCTTTGAGTGATTCTTTTGATATGTCTTGAATATTTTCCTTACATATTTTTTTTATGCCAAAGGAATTTCTTTGAATACATAAAAAATGTATAGAAAAAAGTATGGAAGAATAAAAGAAGGGGTTTTAAATTACTTAAAGGCTTTTTTCAAATTGCGTAGGTTTTGTTAAACTTTTTCTTCTTTGACTTTTTAATACTCATTCATCAATTTAATTCAATTGCTACTTGAGGGATTCATTCTTTTGGAATTGAATTATGTCTTATAAAATATTATTAAATTTTCGTTATTTTGGTGGGAAGTTTCCATGTGAAATTGATACTTTGAGGGAATTCTGGAAATTTTTAAATGGATTAAACACACAGGATGTTCAAAATCATTTAATAAATAATATTTATAATGTATGAAAGAGTACCCATAACTTTTCTTTAAAAACATTGAGACTTGAACCCAATATATGTCAATTTTTAAACTATTGTATTTTATAAATCCTTCATTTTTCATACTTGGTGTTAAGATACTGTCACAGTTAACAACCCCCATTAAAAATACTACACTTCCACCCTCTTTTCAAGATTTGAACCCCATAAAATAAATAAATAACTATACATCATCATTTGAATCACAAACCATCTCATGCATCATATAATATAATTTATATCTTTAATACCCAAAGTTCTACAAATGAAGTATCACAATCAGAAATTGAAAATAAAAATAAACTAAAGGTTGTTAACCGTATGATCAAAGTATATGCCTGATAAGATGTTTACATTTGCAAATATCAACCCACACTTGAAAATTGAATGAAAAAAAATTTCTGATTCATTTATTTGCTTTCACTTAGATTCCTTTTTTTTGCTGGTCAGCTCAGTGTCGTTTAACATTTCGTTCTTATTTCTCAAGTGAATAAAAAAAAAATCTTTTGCAGTGGACTACTACTATACATCCTGTAGAGATGGAAAATGGGGAGTGAAAAAAAGGTTTCAATTCCTTACACAAATATGCCATTTTCTAGTCCTCATTCCCACATATATTATACATATCCCCCATTATATTGAGCCACTCAAAAAAGATTTCGAAATCTTCTTACTCATTGCTGGAAAGAAAAAAAAAATCATTCTTCTCTTTTATGAAGTTGGGTGGCTTAAGGAAAGAATTTTTATGTTGCCTTTGAAACGATTCTTATAGAAGGTCTCATTTTTAACATTCCATAATGCTTGCTTACATGCCATCTCAAATATTCTATGCTTTTAAGCTGCAAAATAAATTTTTTTTGCTTATGCATTCACTTTTGCCACGTGAACGACTGACTATGAGAGGTAGCATAAAATTGAAATTATTATTGTTTGTGTTAAATGAAAAGGTTGTGAATAATTTAAGGAATGAAAATCGATTTTCAGCTAAATTTTGTGAGTTTATTGCTTGAATGGCGCAGATATAAATTCTGGCTGTGGGTCAGATTTGACGTCAATGGGTGTTGCGTGTTGGGTATTTTATGATACATATTTTATTATAAGCATGTGAGATGCTTGGTTCAAAATAAGATAGAAAAAGTTTCTAAGATTTGATCAATGTTAAGTTTTGAATTCGATTTCCCTTAAGGCCTTTAAATTTAATTAATTTTACTCCCCAACCAAAATATGCGCTTTATGTTTCATATTAGCCTTAAAAATTTCTAACATTCTAAATTTTCATCCTACTTACTCTTTTGTTACAGATATAACAGTATCAAGTCTCGGTATGGTTCATATTACAATCCCAAATGCTATTCAATCAGGACGGAATGCGATTTTGATGTGCGACTATGAGCTGGAGGGTGACGATCTCTATTCAGTAAAATGGTATAAAGGTATGTATGTCAAAGTTATTGTGCAATGTATGTCGAAAGAAAAATGATTTTTTTACCCTTTTTTCACTTCTTTATTCCTCAATTCATTCATGACAGGCAAGAGAGAATTTTTTCGATACACAGCAAAGGAAATTCCTTCAATAAAAACATTTCATTTTCCTGGTATACAGGTCGATGTAAGTTGAATCGTTACAATTCTTTTTTACTACTTCTTATTCTTTATTAAGGCATTTTTTTGTTATTATTACTTCTTTCATTTTATGGAGCTTACAAAAATATTTGTACATTCTTTTTTATTCACGGCTGCTTGCTGCAATAATTTCTACCTTTTCTTGATTCGTTTATAGATGCAAAAAAATGAGGCATAAAAAAATTACTTTTTTTTCTCGTTCATTTGAATAGAGATTGAATATGAAAAATTATGGAAGTGGAAAATTTAATAAGAATAACAGCAAGAGCTCTTTTATTTTTGGGTTTGTTGTTTATCTTCATGAAAAGGCAGCTGCAATCGAAAACAGAAGGTGAATGATTTTTTTTCCACCGGCTATATTGCTAGTCAAGTGAAAAAAAAAACTCATTGAGGTACAGAGATTTACTTAACACAGTGGTCCAAAATGAAAATTTTCCGGCAATCGACCCCATTTTGGAAAAGTTGCACTATAAATGTTGCGGAATGTCTTATTTTAAAGCTGACATAGATACAGAACGATTCCCCAAGTTTCAGCTTTTTTCGTCCATCCAGAGCTGCATGGCAGGGCTTCAAAGTTGGGTATAGCGAAAATTCTTAAAAATTATGATATTATATTCAAACTCGATTTGCGCAAAAGATACTCAACCAATTGAAAAACGGTTTTCAGTTCTTGAAAGTACATTACAATACCTAAGTTTTAAACAAGTACTTTGATGCAAAAAAAAGTTCTTGTTGGGACAGTGCTTGATTAAGTATGAAAAAATAGGCAAAAATCGTACTAATATTTTTCACAGTTACCGGAAAGTATGTAAACATCCCCAGAACCAAACGGTTCTATGTTTTTTGTATAGTATAACACTCCAGCTTTCCATAATGGGGTCATTTGTGACCCAACGAGTGCGCATCTAGGTGCTAGAGCTCCTCAAAGTTGGGTAAAAATTCAAAAATTTGAAAAAAATAAATCTGAAAATTTACGGAAAATATCAAGTTTTGACCAAAACTTGTTCAAATTTTGTTTTTTATGCTTAATATTCAATACTTAGGCTATAGATGAACGATTTTTGAAGAAAATTTTGAAAAAAGTTAATTTTGACCACCCTGTGCTGGTTATCGACTTGGCTCATTATGCCTTCACTCAAATGGCTACTGCTCTTACGTGACTTAATATTTTTCAGTTCTGTTTTCGGATTATTATAGCTTATTGCCATACCTTTACAATGATATATAATACTTGGCAGTTATGTTTGGTCTTGGCCATCAAAACGCTTACTGTTCGTGACCTACAGTGATCGACCCCAAAATTTAAAATCTCAAAATTACAATTTTGAATAATGATGCTCAGAAATGAAAATAAAAATTGTTTTTTGGTTTTTTGAGTTGATTTATCATATTTGTGACTGTACAATCTCAAAAAATAGTTTTAAAAAATTTTTGGTACCTCAGAGTAGCCTCATAGAATCTACCCTGGTAGTCTCAATCAGGTGTACAATTCTTACCTGAGAAACTTTTTTTGAGACTTTTTTCGATTTGTTATTAATTATTGAGCACATTTATGTTGAAATAAATAGGTTTTTTTTTGTCTTATACATGTAGAAAATTTGAATTTCTATATTAAATTATTTGAACAATGTCAAAAGAGCCATGCAATAATCAAAAAGGTAAAGCTGCTTATTTAAGGCAGCAAAATCTACAAAACCTATTTATTTCAACATAAATGTGCTCAATAATTAATAACAAATCGAAAAAAGTCTCAAAAAAAGTTTCTCAGGTAAGAATTGTACACCTGATTGAGACTACCAGGGTAGATTCTATGAGGCTACTCTGAGGTACCAAAAATTTTTTAAAACTATTTTTTGAGATTGTACAGTCACAAATATGATAAATCAACTCAAAAAACCAAAAAACAATTTTTATTTTCATTTCTGAGCATCATTATTCAAAATTGTAATTTTGAGATTTTAAATTTTGGGGTCGATCACTGTAGGTCACGAACAGTAAGCGTTTTGATGGCCAAGACCAAACATAACTGCCAAGTATTATATATCATTGTAAAGGTATGGCAATAAGCTATAATAATCCGAAAACAGAACTGAAAAATATTAAGTCACGTAAGAGCAGTAGCCATTTGAGTGAAGGCATAATGAGCCAAGTCGATAACCAGCACAGGGTGGTCAAAATTAACTTTTTTCAAAATTTTCTTCAAAAATCGTTCATCTATAGCCTAAGTATTGAATATTAAGCATAAAAAACAAAATTTGAACAAGTTTTGGTCAAAACTTGATATTTTCCGTAAATTTTCAGATTTATTTTTTTCAAATTTTTGAATTTTTACCCAACTTTGAGGAGCTCTAGCACCTAGATGCGCACTCGTTGGGTCACAAATGACCCCATTATGGAAAGCTGGAGTGTTATACTATACAAAAAACATAGAACCGTTTGGTTCTGGGGATGTTTACATACTTTCCGGTAACTGTGAAAAATATTAGTACGATTTTTGCCTATTTTTTCATACTTAATCAAGCACTGTCCCAACAAGAACTTTTTTTTGCATCAAAGTACTTGTTTAAAACTTAGGTATTGTAATGTACTTTCAAGAACTGAAAACCGTTTTTCAATTGGTTGAGTATCTTTTGCGCAAATCGAGTTTGAATATAATATCATAATTTTTAAGAATTTTCGCTATACCCAACTTTGAAGCCCTGCCATGCAGCTCTGGATGGACGAAAAAAGCTGAAACTTGGGGAATCGTTCTGTATCTATGTCAGCTTTAAAATAAGACATTCCGCAACATTTATAGTGCAACTTTTCCAAAATGGGGTCGATTGCCGGAAAATTTTCATTTTGGACCACTGTGCTTAATAAGCAATTATTATTTTTTTGAGGTTATGATGCTTCCAAGGTTAATATTGGATGTGAATTTTGATTGACTGTGTATTTTTGAGTTGCTTTTCATCGGAATTTTTTTCTTTACTGGTGAAATTTAAGCCTATTACAATTGACTGCTATTGTCTCTATCGAAACAGTGAATGTATCACTTATCCTATTATTTTATGACTCTATTCAAAACAACAATTCAATCAAAATCACTTAATTGATTTTTAATGAAAAAAAGTATTCAATTTTGATAATTAATTTTCAATAAAATAATCAACCCTTCCATTAGCCACAAAAATCAAGCAATGCGATTATGAATTTTGAAAAACAATGCATCACCACAAAAATAATTACACTAATGAATGTCATGGCTATTAAAAACAATACCAACATGAGGCTCAATTCCCTTTAATAAATCATCATTCAATTGACGTTCATATAATAAAAAGTTAAGCAATTATTTTGATGAGTCATACGAGATGGACATTAATCCAATGCATACATTAACAATTGATGACATTGAGGACGGGAAAAAAGTAATTTGGTTACTAAATTTCAATCTCTACGTGCTTCATTTTGGTGCGTAAACTTGACGAGGAAAGAAGAAAATTGTGTCTAAAAAAGCCACAAAAATCGAGAAAAAGTAGAAATTGTTTATTCAGTTCACATATTTGATTCTTGCAAAACGCACATACTCAATGTGAACGCATAAAATTTGGGAAAAAGGAAAGAAGATACGTAGGGGGTAAATAAATCAGTTGTGAAAACTATTCAAAGAGCTTTTCGTGACTTAAAGCTGAGCAAACTTGAATTTTGGAACAGTTTTTTTGAGAATTTTCAAACAAAATAAAAATTTTTCTAAATATTTTTGATAAAAAAAATTTAAAAAAATAAATCAACCCCTTTTTCGAATCCCACAATTTTTTGCGGTCAACATTGAAGACAAGAAAAAAATAAAAATCCTCTACTAATCCGTATTTTATGTTTGCTTTTCATTTTCTTCCACAACAATACAAAATATACAAAAAAAAAACATTGTGCGTGCCCGTCTATTTGTATGTATCATCGTACATATCGGATGTGTGTGGTAACCCACAGGTACAATCGTCAAATGCGAGTAGAATAGTATTAAATAATGTCGTGCCAGAGATATCGGGGAAATTCTCATGCGAAGTTAGTGCCGACGCTCCATCATTTCAAACGCATATAGTGTCGGGTGAATTACAAGTAGTAGGTGGATATGACTGCAATACCTTCATTATTGAACAAAACGAAATTAATCAAAAACCAAATTTTTCCTCTTTTTTTTTTGTTTTATTATTTTTTTGTGGATTTAAATTTGCAGAATTTCCTGAACAAAGTCCATCTATAGATGACATTAAACAATATTATAATGTAGGAGATTATTTAGAAACAAATTGTACATCAAATTCATCAATACCACCAGCGACATTAGAATGGTGGATAAATGATGTGCCAGCGCATATTGAGCATGCCATACGATATGATACAATTGTGGATCCCATATCGAAACGTCAAACTTCCATTTTAGGATTAAGACTACCATTAACGAATGAGCATTTTTTTCAAGGCAGACTAAAGGTGAGTTTGATGAATTTCATGCTGTTTGTTGTGCGATGCGAGAGAGAAATGTAAATTTGCAGGTTTTTAGCTCTGAATATCCTTGAACTTAAACCTTGAAATTTGATTCGTAGAAGGATTTTTGCCTTATTTTTAATTTGTGTTCTTAGAAAATGAAATCAGATCCGTTGTGCTAATTAAAAGGATTCTTGGTATATAATGTTGATTTGATGTCATTGAAATTTCAATAATAAAACATTTAATTATTCAAGGAAATCTATTAAGCGTTGCAAAACCAGCAAATTTATTTGGACGTGAAATTAACTTCCATTTAAAATGATTATTGATTCGATTGAATTTTATTTTAGGAAATTGTTGTACAGTTAAAAGTGGTCCGAAACATTGATTTAGTAATCTTGAGTATTGTTTAATTTTATGTTTTGAAAACACGTGTTTTCTCCATTTCAAAAAATAAAATTGCAGTAAAATCAAAATTAAGGAATATTATGCTTCTGACGTAATGAAATTTTATGAAAAAATATGGCACAATCTGATGTCAACAACTATTTCCCAACGAAATCAATTAATTGTCCAATTAAAACATTTTTTCCTACATAACCTAACTTTCAACTTAATTTGAAAACAAAATAGATTAGCATCTACCAAGAAGTTCCGACAAAACTTTCAAATCCATTTCATAAAAAACACAACCTCGCCATACTTAAAAGTTCTCGTAAATCACATAAAACTTTGAAACATTAAATCCCAAGAAGCATTTTTAATGAAAAAAGCATGTAAATTGAGATGCAAATTTTCAATCTACTCAACATCCAAGAATTTTCCTCATAAACTTTTACGTACTTATCCAAGCATCAAGTAATTTATGTCTGTATTTTCTTATTTTTCAATAAAAACAAGCAAATTCTTGCTTTTAAAAACTTTTTACTTACTACTTACTATTTATTCCCCTTCATCTCACCTTAAACTGCTGGAAACAAAAAACAATAAATTTTCATTAAAAACTCACCTATCTTCATTTCCTTATTTATTATCATGAGATTTATGTTTAAAACTTCTCTCCAAGTTTTTTTTTCTCATCTCTTTCTCTCTCGCACAGTACTTTTATATTCTCATCTATGCATTTTGGTAATGTTATAACATTTTTCAAATGCCATAATCCGATGTTGTAACATGAAATGGAACGAGAAATATGATAACTAACACCGCAATATTTTATTTCATTTTTCATTTCATTTTCCACTTTTTTATGTGTATATTTTTTCATGTTATTTTTTTTTCTACTGCTGCTGCTGCTTCTGTTGCTTTCTACATGATATAATACTCCCGTGTAGCTCCAATGCATCGCAAGGATTTATGATATATATGAGAAAGATGTTACACGATATGTAGAGGAGCAATATCCACGAATACTTGCTAATAGTGATAATGGTGGAGTTCATTTTTCGTTTATCAGTGATAGAGATGCTGCTGGTAAGTCCATAACTTTTTTTAAATTCGATGGTTGATGAGTGGGGATTTTGGATTTATGTGGATTTGATCGGTTATTATCTTGCTTTATTCATGAACTGAAACTAGATTTATAGAGTTGAACTAGTTTTTGATGATAAAAAATTTATGAATCATATAGATTTATCCATTTAATATGGTTCTTTGAGGTTATTATGAATTTTTATTGATGTTATTCATGTTTTATTTGGTTTAAATGTAAAGTCTTACATAATAAACTGGAAAAATTATGTAGTTATGCTACAATGCATCAAATTTATTCATTTTTATAATAGAAAATGTAAAAAAGTTAACAAAACCATTTTTGACTTGAACAATAATTTACTTTATCTTAATTTCTGGGGAATCAAACTCATTTTGCTTTATTTAGAAAATGAGACTTGAACCCTTAACTACATTATGATTAGTATTAAGGAAAAGCATTGCTAAGAAAACCACATGGTTTGTTACGCTTTTAAAACTTTTTCGCAATTTTTATTCCAATTTTGAATAGAAAATTCATAATATCTTAAAATTCTTGTAGAAAAAGTTAGCAATGACATGTCTGAATAACTTTTCAGAGGAATACATCCTTCAATCTAAATATAACAGCACTTTTTATTACATAACCCAACTTTCAGCCATATTGAAAAAGAAAAGACCGATTTTTTTTGCATAAAACGTGCTACAAATGAATTTCACCTTATCTTTTATTCAAAAAAGAAGCTTTATTTTTCTTTTCCCATCACATTTATGCAGCATCAACTTGGTTAGCAAAGGAATGAGAGGAGCAAAAAAAAAAAAAATTGAAAACTTTCTTTATTGCTTCGGGATTGCTTGTATCGATTTTTCTCACCTGCATACTGAATAGTTTTGATGCAGGTTTGAATGCAAAAGTATGCAGGAAAAAAAAGTTGAGGGAGATAAAAGAAAATTCAATTTTCAATTTTCCGATTGTCAATTTTTAGTATTGAGTAAAAAAAAAGAGTTCCATAAAATTCTTTCAAACTTGCCATTCTTATGCATTGTTTATACATGTTAAATCACAGCAAAATGAGAGAAAAATTGAAATTGAATTTCATCTAAATGATATCAGAATAATTTAATAGCATTCATACCCTAACTTGCTATTCTTTCTGTCAGTGTTGTGATTGCTCGTATAGAGCTGTGATTTTTATTTTTTTTTTTAGAACACTGAAGTTTTTTTTTGCTATCCTATATTTTCATGAAATATTCAAAAATTCCCCAATGGCAGTTGCCATTCATTTTTTTATGTGTCACATCGATTTTTTACCGTACTTTATTGTCATTTTTGCATCTTTTTTTCCTCTCTCTGTGATTCTGTTTTTTTTGGATCCTTTGTCAAACGAAAAAATTTATGAAATATCATCTGAATAACTTTAAATCTAACACTTCTCGATACGTAACGGTTTTCCTTATTTTAGGACAAAATTTGAAATAAGGATTTTTAGTACGCCTTATTTTAGTACAAAGAGACCGTTAAATTTTAAAGAATAAAATCTTTAAAAATCTTGCTTTTTTCTTAATTAAACAAAGTTTAAAGTTAACTAATGAGTAGAACAGGTTTCTTTTGACAAATTAAGCAATTCACAGCTTTTAACAATAAAGATAAATGTGATTAAATTCAGCAAAACGAAATTTTATAATTTATAGTTGTGTTTGTGTGCAATTGTATTGGTAAATTTCTCAGAATTGATAAATCAAATTTTGCTTAAATTTAATCATTTTTATGTCTTAAATCGATAGAGAATTTGAAGAATAAGTAGAATGATTAATTTTTCTACTTCGTACTGAATGAAAATAAGGATTTTTTAATGTTTTAATTCAAAATTGTTTGCATGTGTGTGTAAATTTTTCGCACTCACAAAAATTCAAATTCAAATATTCGTACTGATTAACGGAAGATTTCTCTATCGAGAAGTGTTGGCTTTAAATAAACATTTTTATGTTGAAAATTCTTTTAGGAGGTCACTGATGTATTCTTCTTTATAAAACACTTTAAATGCTAAATTTGAATATTTTTCTACATCTTAGGTAGAATTATTATTTCTTTTTAAAAATTTAAATGAAATTATTTTGACAAAATTAGATTTTATCTGAATATGTTTAGGCAGATTTCAAGAAATGGAAGCTTTATTTTTGAATGTTGGATGTATAGAAAAATTCTGGGTATTTAAATTTTTTATGATTTTGCAAAAATTTAAAGCAAATTCAACAATTTGAAAAAATAAAAATTAAAGTTAAATTTATTGAAATTTAAAAAATTAAATCAAAATTTTAAGCTTCAATATTGAAATCTAAATTTCTTAATTTATCTGAACAAAATCAAAATTCATTCCATTTAGCAATCTTTTCAAAATTTCCGTTAAAGATTCATTTTTCATGCTGATTTTTATGATGAGATGGAAGCATTATTCTGATTTTTAAAAATTTTCCCTGTAAATATATACATAGCAGTATGTAAGAATGTCATGAAATGTACATAAAAAAATATAAATGCGAAAATGCCGGAAACATTTTGTGGAAGGTAGGAATAATAATAATTATATTATACAAACTGAAAAATTCTACAAATAGATGAAGATAAATGTCTAAAAATATGTTTTTATTTTCTCGAAACATTTTTATTCAATAAATGATTTTAACCTTCTGAGAAATCCAGAAAATATTCTAACCATTAAATGATTTGGTCATTGCATGCAGAATTTTAAATGGATAAATTTTTCGAATGATTTCTCTTTACAATTTCGATTTGTTTGTTGAGGTCGATACTGCAAATATTTTGATTCAATTGTCATATTTTTGCTCCTTTATTCGAGTTGAACGATTTTATTTGTTTTATTTTTTAGGGTTGGCATTCTCTTAAATCATTCAACTTAATAGGAACAAAATTTTAAACAATTTCAATTGTTTTCCATTAAAGCTTTGTCAACTAATAAATCAAAATTTCCTGATAATCTCACAATTGTTTAATTAAAGTCCTCCAATTACTCACACATTGGTGGCTATTAATTTCATAATTGTCAAATATTAAAAAAAGAATTTTTAATTGCACTCCAATTGTTATTAATTCAATTCAGTAAAAAGCAATATTTCATTACATTAACTTATCAAATATGCCATTAATCAATTCCAATTTTAATGAATTATTTTAGTCCATACTGAAAAAAATATGAGTTTTTTTCTGTACTGTTGATAAATATTGATAAAAATGTTATTAATATTTTCCATTTAAATTTTATTCAAACACCCGATCTGAAACTACAACAAAGAGCTATGCTACGAGGCATAATGTTAAAATCATGAAAAAATAATTGTATCAGAGGCGTAGCCAGAAATTTTGAGGGGAGGAGTAAAAATTCAATTTTTTGTATGATTTTTTTTGGGAGCGGGGGGAAGGGGGGTCATTTTCCGTTTTTTCACGAAAAACCCCAACAAATTATAGAAATTTGCCGGTGAGGCGGGTAAAAATTCACCCAATCATCCTCTGGCTACGCCACTGAATTGTATCATGAAATATTGAAGTTGAATTTTAAATCTGTTATTAAATTTGATTTATTGACATTAAAGAGTTTGGATGGGTGGAATTTGTTTGAATTTTGATAATAATAAACATTTAAAAATTCAAGGAGGTTGTATCTAACTGGCAGAAAAATAGCCAGTTTCAATCGAAAACTGGGGAAAAGATGATTTTTTTATGAAAATGAAAACTATTTTAAGATGCTGCAAAATTTCTTAAAAATTTCAAATAACATTTCTCTATTTCCACTTTAAGCTCATTGCTACAAATTTTTCATTCACTACCAAAAAAATGACTTTATAATCGCATTATATGAACAAAAAGTATGCTAAGGTGAAAAAGAGTTTTATAATGTGAATGTCAAAGTTGAGAATCTCGATCATAAATTCTCTTTTATACTTCATTCAGCACTTACCATATAATCCATTTCATAGAAAGTGTCGCTATAAAAAGATGAATCCTTTCCCCGCTTAATGCACAAAAAAAAAGAAAAACAGAGAATGAAAATGTGCTCATCTTAAAATCACGTACAGAAATTCATCATGAAAGCTCATAAAGTACATCATTAAAATGTGAAAAATGCATCTACTCAAATTAAAATAGATGAAGGAAGAAGGAAGTGAGACATTCAAAAAAGTGAGATAGAAGTTCTTTAACGTGACCTGCTGAATGTTCCTTTAGTTTCTCATTCCAATTTATTTAATTTGTCCTTCACTAAGCTTTTATCTCGTCTCACGTTTTAATCCTCTATTTTTTGCTGCTTCTACACATCCACAGCTTAAATTGCAAGTGTCAAAGTTCAAAAACAAATGAACAAAATGAAATGAAATAAAAAGTGGAAAGAGAAATTAGAGAGAAATGTCATGGAATTAAGTATGAGACGCCTGACATTAATTAAACTTTTTTTTTCTTTTGTGTTCTTCTTTTTCGTTCGCTTATCATTCAAGTAGCTCCCTGGGTGATGATTTTCTCTTATTATTTTCTTCTGTTGGCTTTTTTTGTGTGTATCAGCTCATATAAGGCGTATAAAGTCTATTTATTCACTTATGGATAGACTTCTTGATATTGAGCTTTATAAATTGTGAACATGAATAGCTGTTTGGATGCTGTTTTGACTGGAAAAACTGACTGTGATTGGAAGTTATTTTATGTTGACTCTTGATTTGTTGTTTGAAAAATGAGATCAAAACAAATTATAGTCAAAAGTAAACTTAAAATGGTAAAGGGGCCGTTCACTTAGTAGGTTATGCAAAAAACAACGACTTTTTAAACCATTCTCTCCTCCTTGTTACGATTTTTGTGTGAAAAATGGGTTTTTTGGTTGAACAATTATAAAATCCTAAACTTTTCCCTTTCTCCTAAAAAGCGAACGTAGTATGTAAACGGTCCCTATTAAAGAGGGTCATGTCACTTTGATATTTCTAGTCACGTCATTAAGTATGAAAAAACTGATCAAATCCACAATGAAACTGCGCTACATCAACCAAATCCATATCATCCTATGCAACATTTTCATTAAATTTTATCCTTTAATCAACAGGAAAATCTAAGTCATCAGTAAGCCACCACTACCACAATACACATTTAATTATGCTAGTTCTTTTGTTAGTAATCCATAGCATAGTAAATTATCATCAAATTGAAAGTCGTATTTTCGAGTGAGATCACAGAGTCTTATTGTAACAATAATCATAAGGAGATGAAGGAAATCATGAATTCACACATATACACTCACACACATACAGATTATACATACACATTTAGATAATACAAAAGAACACACATTGAGGATGGATGATGAGAATCGACAATGACAATGAGAAAGGTTGAAACATCTTTTTTTATTCGTGAAGAGAAAATAAAGTAAATAAATAAATTAAAAAAAAATAATTAAATAATTTGTAAATTTATGGAATAAGCATTCAAAGTGAATCTGTGGTTTTATTCTATTGTGAAATATTGTCTCATTTTTTTCTCAATGAAAATAGCTCTTGTATAAAGATTAAAATGGTGGATATATGAATATGAAAAATACCTAATAAAGAAAAAACTGACAAAAGACTTTAATTTTTGTAAAAAAAAAAATTGAACTTTCTTTTATTAATTTGCATAAAATTTAAATTTTCAGAACTTTAATATAAATATTCAATATTTTTAATTTTTGAATTTTTTCCGCTTTTGTACGATTTCACTTTCAGAAAAAACTTTTGAAAATAAATTCTCATCATAGCCTAATGCACCTGCTTTTCTGTCAATTAATGATGGAAATATAAAATCCATGTAAAAAGTTTCATATGCAGATGTGTCATAGCATTTTTCTTTTCTTCTAACACTATAAATATCAATTAAGCAATCTACGTAGACTTTTTTAGTAAGAATTATTTTTTGCTGTTCAATAGTTGTATGATTTTGCATAAATTTAAACAGGAATTCAAATGAAGCAATGCTATCAATTGCTTGTTGTAAATATTTTCCATTCAAAAATAAATTATAAATTTCTGTACTTGACATTATTTTTTCAATCTTACTTGAAACTATGGATACGTTGCTGTGAATTTCAGAATCATAAAATGAAATTTTAGAAATTTCATTCAAAATTTTTGGTATAATTGTTTTCTGTTCTTCTGTGGTTAATAAATTATCAATTAACTCCCAAAATGACTTAAGAATGAAAAATGGATCTCCAAGATATATTGGACTTTCCACTGAGGATAAAAGTTCTAAAATTTCATCTTTTGTCAAAGAATTTACTAAATTTTTGAATATCGTTAGGTCTTCATTGTGGATTTCCAATGAATTATTTTTGCTAAAATATTTTTTAAAGCAATGATCACCATACAGAATTATTCCTTTTTGATTTCTTCCTTCTATGAATTTATTATAATCAGTAGAATTAAGATAGTGTTTTGCAATATTTATCACATGAGTAGCATGACTAGAAACATTGAAATTGTATTCATAATTTTGATAATAACTTGGATTATTTACAGCTGTATATAAAGTTTCATTTGAATTAAACTGAAGAAAAGTTTCAATAATTCTAATGTCTTTTTGGAAAAAATTACATAAAAACTTTAGTATATGAAATTTTCTCATTTTTAATAAATTTAAAAATAATTTATTGTATTTTGTCTCCAAAATATGAGTAATTGCTTTGGAATATTTTAGTGTTCCATATTGAGTGCGTGCAATTTGAAGATATGATTTCATGAAATCAGTTATTATAGGCTGCGAATTTTCCAAAATAATTTTGAAAAATAGTTCGAGCCTTAGTTCAGCTTCTTCTGTACTCATGTCTCTACTATTATAAATATTATCAATTAAATATTGAGCGACAAAAAACTCGGCAAATGTCTTATGAACAAAATGAATTTCATAATCATTTTCTACATAGACAATTCCTGTACGAGAAATTTCATCATTAGTTAATTCTATTGGAATTTCTAAATTCATTATGTTTAATGATTTAATAACTTCTCTTATGCGATTATTAAATAAAAATGATTCACTAATCAATGCACTTTTATGATAAAGATGAAATATATTAAATTCTCGATTGGAATCTTCTAGGAATCTAGAACTAATAAACTCTCTATTTTCCTTCCAAATTTCGTTCTTTTTTCGTACAAATTTGTCATAAATTTGATAAATATTTTTAGAATCGATTGTATGCATATTACTTGATAAAAGTTCACCAATCATGTTTAATATTAAAGGAATCCTAAGATCTTCAAATTTTTCGTTTGAGTTAGATTTCGATTCTAAGGATTTTAGTATGTAAAATACTTTCTTAACATATTCATCTAAGTCATTTTCCATGATATTTTGAGAAATGAAAAACTTTTTTAAGTACTCTTCTTGTTCATTTTCACTATATGGAAGTAGTGTAAAAATATTCTGCGAGAAATATTTGTCTTTTTCAAATACTTTAGCAAGTGGTGGTCGAGTACAAACATATTGACTGTTATTTGAATCAAAGTATATATCTTTAAATAATTCATATACAATTTCAGTATGTTTTTGTGAAACTTCATCGAATCCATTCCATAAAAGCACAACATAACCATCTTTATACAGCGCAGAAAATAATGCTTGTTCAAATTTAGTAGGTAAGTTTAAAATTTTTTTCAAAATATATAATGGACCCAATATCAAATTATTTTTGGTATAATATTCGGTGAAGTGTTTAACGTCAATATACAAAACCCAAAAAAGTGGAAATTTTTGTTTTATTTCAAGTGCAAGTTGTTTGAAAACTTCTGTTTTTCCTGTACCAGCATTTGAAGATAAGACAAAAAATGTTCTGTTAAACTCACTTGGATAAGCTTCACTAAAATCTTTTGGATCACAGTGGTCTAAAAATGACTTTTTTGGAAATAATTCATGATATTTCGGTAATTTATAGTTTTGGACTTGGGGAGTTCAAAAATGTAAACAAAATTTTTTTTCGTCAATATAGGTCCCCATACGGGCCTAAAACGTGTTTTTGGTACCAAAAATTTTCAAAAAATTCGTGTGCTCACTATGTGAATGAAATTTCACAAACTTTTTTTTATTCACTCAGTACATCCTCTAACTTTTATTTAAAAATACCAAAAGTTTGAAAAAAAATTATTTTGATGGTCAAAAATGCGAAAAAGTCCAAAAAATCGGCATTTTTTCAACATTTTTGCTTCCTGTGCCTACATGTCGATCTTAAAAATTCTAAAAACTCTTGTTTTTTTTAGCTCTTGAGTAGATCTACAAAAAACATTTTATTCATCATTGCCAAAAAAGCCATTTAGTGCTTCAAAAATGAGGTCAAAGGTGAAAATTTTCGTTTTTTTGGGCATTTTTTGGGTTTGTCAGCCTATATGATCCACAGGTGGCTCCAGGTAACTGTCAAGTGACATTTTTCTTAAAGCTCTTATGTTGTACTACAAAATTAAGCAAAAAAAAGTAAATTTTTTCCGGTCCCCCGATTCACCTGAGGCCCCCAAAGGGTGTCTGGTAGGGGGGTCCTCAAGACAAAAAAATTCATATCTCAAAAATATCTTCACCATATTGGCTGAAACTTTCAGAAATGATAGAAAACATCTATACCGACCATTTTCAGTCATTTAAACTTAATTATAACTTGATTTTTGGACTTTATGTACATTTTGCTGATTTTCGAGCTTGGTCAAAAATCGAGTTTTCACTTTTCGACTCCTACCACCTCAGGATGACTTTATATTTTATTTTTTTGATGAATTCTTATAGCTAAGCATAGTACGCATCCAACGAGGTATGAAACATGATATATAGTCAAGATTTGACAGAGTTATGGCCAAAAAACTGAAAAAATTGTAAATTTTTTGAGGTTTTGACAAATTTCAACTCACATTTTCGCCGACATTTCTTCGAAATTTCAAGTATACGTAACAAATTTGGTATTATTGGAAAGGTCATTGCTTTAGCTATACAATAAAATAAAAATATAAGTTTGGAAGTTCCTCAGTAGACCAGAAAACTTACAAAAGTTTGCCTTGTCCTCCCATACACAGCAAAAATTAAAATTTTTTATTTTTGTGTTTTTTCCACAGATTTACACATGAACTTTCATAATATGATCAATAAAAGACTTTGCAGCCATTACTTCTTGCATACAGGTTCATAGAAAAATCATCAAATTTTCGAATATTTTCGATTTTTTCAAAAAAATTGCATATTTTCTATAAGTCTGTATGTAAGAAGTAATGGTTGTAAAGTCTTTTATTGATCATATTATGAAAGTTCATGTGTTAAACTGTGGAAAAAACACAAAAATAAAATTTTTTTATCTTTGCTCTGTATGAGAGGACAAAGCAAACTGTTGTAAGTTTTCTGGTCCACAGAGGAACTTCCAAACTTATGTTTTAATTTTTTTGTATAGCTAAAGCAATGACCTTTCCAATAATACCAAATTTGTTACGTATACTTGAAATTTCGAAGAAATGTCGGCGAAAATGTGAGTTGAAATTTGTCAAAACCTCAAAAAATTTACAATTTTTTCAGTTTTTTGGCCATAACTCTGTCAAATCTTGACTATATATCATGTTTCATACCTCGTTGGATGCGTACTATGCTTAGCTATAAGAATTCATCAAAAAAATAAAATATAAAGTCATCCTGAGGTGGTAGGAGTCGAAAAGTGAAAACTCGATTTTTGACCAAGCTCGAAAATAAGCAAAATGTACATAAAGTCCAAAAATCAAGTTATAATTAAGTTTAAATGACTGAAAATGGTCGGTATAGATGTTTTCTATCATTTCTGAAAGTTTCAGCCAATATGGTGAAGATATTTTTGAGATATGAATTTTTTTGTCTTGAGGACCCCCCTACCAGACACCCTTTGGGGGCCTCAGGTGAATCGGGGGACCGGAAAAAATTTACTTTTTTTTGCTTAATTTTGTAGTACAACATAAGAGCTTTAAGAAAAATGTCACTTGACAGTTACCTGGAGCCACCTGTGGATCATATAGGCTGACAAACCCAAAAAATGCCATAAAAACGAAATTTTTCACCTTTGACCTCATTTTGAAGCACTAAATGGCTTTTTTGGCAATGATGAATAAGATGTTTTTTGTAGATCTACTCAAGAGCTAAAAAAAACAAGAGTTTTTAGAATTTTTAAGATCGACATGTAGGCACAGGAAGCAAAAATGTTGAAAAAATGCCGATTTTTTGGACTTTTTCGCATTTTTGACCATCAAAATAATTTTTTTTCAAACTTTTGGTATTTTTAAATAAAAGTTAGAGGATGTACTGAGTGAATAAAAAAAAGTTTGTGAAATTTCATTCACATAGTGAGGCACACGAATTTTTTGAAAATTTTTGGTACCAAAAACACGTTTTAGGCCCGTATGGGGACCTATATTGACGAAAAAAAATTTTGTTTACATTTTTGAACTCCCCAAGTCCAAAACTATAAACCACCAAAATATCATGAATTATTTCCAAAAAAGTCATTTTTAGACCACTGTGTGGATTTTTAATGTTTGAAAATTTTCTTTTTACGTAAAATTTAGTTTCATTTGCAATAATTTTGCCAATTTTAAGTTCGTCTCCGTTAAAAATATTTTTAAGTTCTTTTGATGATAGAGCTTCAAGTACAACTTTATTTAGAATGTCTCCATATTTAATACGACTATTCTGAAGAAAAAAGTTTGAATTTAAGAGCTTATCTTTCAAACTATTTGTCATGTTTTTAAAATTTAGAAAAATAAAATCATTCAAATATAATAGTTGTGGGTCATTTAGGCTTAAAACTTTTCCATTTATCATTTTAGAAATTTCAGTTGAGCCTAAATTTTCATACGCGTTTGTATTATTGGATATTAAATCTTGTAGTTTTACATTTACTGATTTATAATTAACAATAGCATTTTTGACAATATTTTTGTTAATTTCTGAAAGTTCATTAAATTTATAGTTTGGATTGTACAAAATAATTCCTAAAACGATTGCCGCTAAGATGCTAATTATGGATAAAATTATTGCAACAACTGAAATTTTCTTTAATTTATAAATTTTTCTATCTTTTTGTTGGATTTTTTTTAAAGTTCTATTTTCTATTTCCGTTATAGCATCCTCCATTTCAGGGACAATTTTATTTTCATAAAATTCAAATAATGGTTTAAAGTACTCACGAACCAGACTTAATTTATCTGGTTCATTTTGATAGAATACGATGATATGAACAACTCGAACGATTAACTCGGCATGATGCATATCTGTTGGGTAACAGTCATAAACCAAATCAATAATGTCATCTTTTCCATAACATGATATGCAATGTTCTGATACTTTTTCAAACTCTTGAATAGATTGATTATCATTTACCTTGTAAGGTCTAGCCATATTACCATAAACTATATCAATTGCAAAATGACAAAATTCATGTGCTATATTAGCTAAAGTTTCACATTTAGTTGATTCATTCAATAATTGTTTTGCGCCAATGTAAATTCTTCCCATAGGATAAAAAAGACCTTGAGTATACGAATTTACAGTTGGATCTGCTGCACTAACAGATTCACGATTGAAATCAAAAATTATTTTGAAATTTTTCGAAGCAGCAACAATTACTAACAAAATTCGAACAAGAACATTAGAATTTAGATTCCTATAGGCACTTTGAACAACATCCATTTTCTCTTTAGCATTTGGATCATCATGACAAATGAATGAGTTGGCCAAGAGAATATTCAAATGCTTTTCTGGAGAGTGAGAATATTTGTTATGAATTTCTCGAACAGCTTTTTTACTGTTGTCACTAAGTTGTTGAAATAATTCTTCAGACTCCTCATGAGGACCAAACATGATTTTACGACTGAGGAGAAATTCGTACATTTCAATAGAATCGTTAAGTATTGCAATTTTAAGTGCCGACTCATTTGCAGAATTGTAAAAATAACATTGATTTGGGAATTGATCCAAAATTTCTTTTGCTTTTGAAATCTCATTTGTTCTTATTGATTCATGAAGCAACTCAATGTTTTCATAAAATTTCCGCATTTTTTGAGAGCTCTGACTAACATCGAATGAGTCTGGATAAACTAAATTAGCCTGAACTAACTCAAGTATTACATCATAATGATGATTTTCTAATGCTAAATTTTGAGCATTTATGTTATTATTCGGCATATTTGTACTCATTCCTAAATTCAATAATATCCTTACAATTTCACTTTTCCCGTATTTAGCAGCTAATAGTAATAAATTATAGTTATTAGCATCAGCCAATAGATGAATTTCAATATTTTTAGCGTCATTTGAAATCGAGTAGCTTTCGTGAAGACCTAAAAGAATTTTGTTAATTAAGAGTCAATGACAATTGAAATTTAAATTTGATTGACACATTTTCTTACCTAAATGTTTTTCTTGTTGAGATCGCATTAAGAACTTGATAATAAAATTGTAAATTCTATTTTTATCGTTTGTGTTGATATCATATAAGTTTTTTAATGACACAAAATGGTTAATATTTTTGAACTTCCAATGAATTGAAATAATTTCTTCAGATTCTGTCTTAAAAACCATAACGACCGCTAATTTTTTGCAATTTTCTATGGCTTTACTTAATATTATAGTCTCTGCATCATCAGTGTTATTCTTTAAGATGAATGTTAGATGAACAATGTTATCAGCTGAATTTATATTTGCAGCAAGATCATACGACTCAAAAAAATCAAGTGCATAATAAATATTTTCAAATGTGCTCAAAGAGAATTCTTCAATGCCATTCACAATTCTATATTTAACAGTTATTGGATTTTCGTCTTCTGGTTCAAGAATTTTAATGTTTATTGGAAAATTTGCTTCAAGGTCATCGAGTTCAAATGCTGTAAATTTAAATGTTTTATGATGTTAGTGTAGAAATTATGGATTACAAGTTAAACTTACAATCATTTGAATTTTCCGCTTTGTCTTTTTTCAAACTTCTTTTTTTAATGTGAAACTTTGAATCACTTCTTTTTGAATTTGAACTCCCCATCTTTTAATTTTACAATTCTTATTCATAGAAAAAATCAGATCTTAACACTTCACGCAGACAATTGACACTAAAACTTGTTATTTTGTTTTCGACGTTTTTTCTTAAAAATATATTGATATAATTAACGAAAAAACAAGTTTTGGAGTCATATAATTTTATTAGCGTAGATAATACATGAAAAAAATGTGATCAAAACCTGTTATTCATCCGAAATTTCAGTATTTTTGTCTTTAAAAAAATCATCAGCATCACTTTAACTTTTAAAACAATATCAAACAGATTTAGTAGCTCATTACATCTTCATAACTCATCTCATTGTAAAAATGATTTCCATAATTTTGTCCACTGTATCTCTATCTATTTATTTCTACTGTATCAAATTTATGGAAATCATTTTTCTTTTTTCTCGCTAAAGTTTTCTAATATTCAAAGTCTTCTTGTCTTTTATGTGCTGTAAACAAGTCTGTTCACTTTTTTTTTCATTTAAAACGGGGATTTTTGGATGTGAATTAAAGACGTGTTAAGGTCACTTATGAAGCTTTTTAATCGCTTGTTGATCCTTAAATATTCTCAATTTTTGTGCAAAATTTTTAAAGCTTTCGAAAAATTGGATTCTTTAACTAAAAAGCCTGAGAACTAACAGCATATTCCCACAATCCATCTGAAAATCCCATCCACATAAAAACCATAAATTCAAAAATAATTTACTAAAGAATGATAAAGTGAGATTCATAAAGATTATAAACGCATGGGAATCATCATATATTTTCTTTCTACCTCTTTAGCTTTGCATGTGTATATACATGAGAATAAGAAGAGTTTCCATTCAACGAGTTGTAGATAAAAAGGAAGAAGATATAAATGTCAAAAGGATGAAATAGGAAGCCGAAGAAAATAGTATAAAAGTAGGAAAAAAAGAAACATTTTTTTTGAGGATTTATGAACATTGGCTCGATGTATCATATAGAAAAGTTTGTGTTCTCATCTACTTCTTCTTATTTTTCATATTCTGCAATATATACGATATTCACGGAGTTATGCTAATACACTCAAAACAGAACATGAAACGACCGAGGTATTCTTTTATCTCATACACAATTTTTTTCCCTATCTTACTTATTTTTCACATTCGCATGTAAACGACACGGAAAGAAACAAGAAAGGTGAGTATTGAAAGGACATGGAACGCTGTTGTATTATTTACTTGGTTTACTTGGTTCTCTTAAAATTTGTTCAATCTATATAAACAAAGTTTAGGTTACGTTGTACTGATTGACTGTCTGAAACTTTTAAAAAATCAAAATCCATCCTTTCAGTAAATTATTTTTTCTTTCATTTTAATTTGCCAAAGTATCTACTTATTTATAAAATTTTAAAATCAAAGTTAAGCATTGAAAATATTTACCCAAATAATTTCAATTGTAATCCACATCCACATTCAAAACCAAAAGGGGTCGTTCACTTATTACGTAACGCTGAAATTTGGGTTTTTTACCCCTCCCAACCTCCGTAACGTTTTTAACAAAAGAATCATGTGTGAGAACAATAGTTCGTAACAAACTCTCGGACCCCCCTTCCCCCTCAGAGCGTTACGTAATAAGTGAACGGCCCCAAAGCATTTTCCATTCAACCAACTCAATTTGAATATTTAATTTTTTTTTAAAAAAAAAGAATGAGTCCATACATACGAGTGAACCTATGTATACACATACCTAGCTTTATTATTTATGAATCTCCACAAAACAGCAGAAGTAGCACAGCCGGAGCTTTTTGAAGACGATTTTATTTTTATTTAAAAAAAGAATTTTATTCTCCATCACAGTGTACAGAATAAAGAGGAAAATATCGAGATTATTTATGGTCGCTGGATGAATGCTTAAGGTAGCGAGCATAAAAGGAGAGACAGAATCATCGCTTAATGATGTCAAATAAAATAATAATTTAGATTTTATTTTTGCATTTTAAAAGATTTTATTTTTTCATTGGGTATTTTCTTTGTGATATATTTGTGGAATTATCATTCTTTGTATGGAATGTAAGTGGGTAGGAAGGATGCAGTATCTGTTGAATAATAATTCAAGACTTTTAGACCTTTTATTAAATGACGTCTGATTAAATTTAACCTTTAAAAAAAGCAATAATTTAATTCATTATCAAAAAAAAAAAAAATTCATAAAATTTCATTAAGATCCATGTACAGCACTTAATCAACCAGTTTCTACCAAATTCCCATAACTGATGTTCTTTCCTTTATATTCAAAAATCATGAAAATAATTTTTAAAAAATATTATTCAAAGAACAGAATAATGTAAGAGGTGGTTTTGCTTTCTGAGTAGACGAATAGACAAAGAAGGATTTGGGGTCAAGGAAATAAGAAGGAAAATAATAGAGATGATGGGAAAAAACAAGTGTTTGAAAGATACTTGACTGAGACTGCAGAAATGAGAAAAAGTTCTATTTTCATAGAACATTCAAATTATTTTAGTATCAAGTTTGTATTTAATTTCACTTTAGTCTATGAATATAGAGAGTATTTGTTATGGAACAGACGAAGAGTATCTCATGGATCAAATGGAATAAAGGTAAAGTACATTGTATAAACACGCAAAGGTATGATGGTTTTGAAAATATGATCTGAATACGAGTAGTTACTGCTTACTTTAGACTTACTCTTTAGAACCAATGTGGATTCTTTCATGTTTAAAGGTTATAAAAGTCTTGTGAGTAATGCAATACATTGAAGAATAATTTTAATGGCAATTAGGGTGCAGCTAAATTAAGTTGCAAGAATATTAATGATTAGTCATTAAAGCTGATGATAGGTTTGTTCAGGTACACACTACATATTTTACTTCCAAAAAAACTCAATCTTCAAATTTCCTCACAAAAAAACACTTCAAAGTTCATTAAAGTGCAATAATACTTCTAGGGAAACTTACCACATGCTCAAATACTTCATCCATCCCCTTCATTTATTAAGTGAGTTTCTAAATTACTTTACTAAACAATTTGTTACTGTTCATAATTTACATGTAAAAAATTTTCAATTCTAAAAATTTCAGCGCCTACTACAGACATTCCCTCTCATTCACACACGATTCCCTCCACACCATTACCATAAAGTTGAGGGAAGAAAGGTAGAAATCAAGTGATCCACGTCATTGTATACACAGCAAGTGCTCTAAATAAATATTCAGAAGAGAAAAAAAAGGGAAATGAAGGGAATCAACCTCCATCTCCAAACATTGTCATCATGATGACGATAATCTTGTCAAATATCAAAATGACATTGCTACTTGCTATTCAATGGCATATTCATATATTTGTATACATACAATGAGAACTGTATAGAAGAAGAAGTAGGAATAAAGAGAGGAGGGAAAAAAAGCAAAGCAGACGTTTCCATCGATCAAACATCTTTCTTTTTTATTTTGATGGGTTTTGTGTGTGCTACTTTGCGATAAAAAAAGGGAAAAAGAGGAAAATTCTTTGTTATTTTAGTGCTGGATTTATAGAGTAGTTGGTGTGTTGTGAGGTTGTCTGCATGTCTGGAATGACTTAATACTTTTGGGGATGTCAAATTATTTCATATCAGATGAGGTAGGTCCTTATCCTTTTATTTTGCAGCAATTTTGACAACCAATATAAAGTTCAAGTTTTAAAAAAGTTCATAATCCTCAAAAATGCGCTTTTACATACATAAATCTCATAAGACTTTCACCATCATTTGCATACTCAAGTATTCTATTTAGGGTTTCTGAAAAACCGCGTTTTTAGAGAACCGCGGTTTTGCGGTTTTCAATAATTCTAAAAACCGCGGTTTTCGCGGTTTTTGCGGTTTCCATACAAATGTATGAAATTTTTCAAAAAAAAAAATCAAAATTTGAATTTTCATACACAAATCTTTAAATTTAAAATTTTAATGAAGTTCGTCTTAAAATTACTTGAAAAAATAACCAAAAATTTCGATTCATATGTTGATTTCCCAAATTTTTTCTAGGACTTTATTTGGTTTCCATATTTTGTTACTCAATCTTGAAAACAGCTATTTTTGCAGCATAAAGCACTAAAAAACGTCTTGACATTTAAATATTGAAATTTTTACATACAAATATTGAAATTTTTAAACCACGTTCTCACTACTTTTGCACCCAAAACTTGGGAAAAATTAATTTTTTTGCAGTTCTTTTATTTGAAGAAGTTCTACAATATCTTGAGCTGCTTATTAGTCCTTCAAATTAAATTTATTTAATTTGTTTACACAAAAACAATTGAAATTCTTCAACGCTTACTATTGAAAAAGTGTACAAATTTCAATATTTGAAGTGAGATGAACTTTGCTGGAAATGCAGTGATTTGTTCGGGAAAGAGTTTAATTAATCGTAAATTTCAATCTCGGAGCAAAGTCATAAGACTTTAACATGTGGACCAAAATGTCTTCTTTGCCAATTTTTTCATGTTTGAAAATTGTACAAAAATTTTTTGATAATTTTGTTCGTATTAAATATTAAATACCTATTGTACAAATTTCAATATTTTTTACCCTTTATGATTTTTCGTGAGTTTTGAGTTTGAAAAACAAAAAATAACAATAAAATAAAAAATTACTTTCAAAAAAATTTTTCTTTTAAGTTTTCTAAATTTTTAGTATAGAAAGTTCTAGAACCGCGGTTTTTTACCCAAAACCGCGGTTTTTAAAAAACCGCATTTTTAGGTCAAAAAGTGCGGTTATGCGGTTTTGCGAAAACCGCAATCAGAAACCCTAATTCTATTGAACCACGGGAAAAAAGTCACAAGTTGAAGGTAAAAAAGGGGATAATGGGTGTGAGTGATAAAATGATAGGTTCTCATGGCTTATTTTTGTTCAGTAAGCACAAAACGTAACGTAACAATTTATCATAAATAAAATACTATCTTGGAAGGTGTTGCTCGATGTCTCAGGTTTGAAATTTATATTCACAAACTGAAAATTTATTTCATTTAATTTTTCTTCGCATGCACAATGGGAGGATCACAGAAAAAATATTAATTATTTTTGCTTTTCTCATTCTTTTTGGGTGTGTGTGAATGTTGTTTGCATAAGAAATGTATGAATGAATGGTAGTTGTTATATTTGATTGTAGATATCCTTTTAATCCTTTTGAAAGTGATATAATTTTTTGTGGATTTGTGGAGTCAAAAAAGATTAATTTTTAAATGATGATGACTTTCGATTAATTATTTTTAATCTCAAAACAAATAAAGTTCAAATCTTAAACTCTAATTTACTATTTTGGCTTATAAGCCTTTAAAAGATTTTTTCAAAGATTTCTAAAAGATTTTTTTTTGAGAATAATGGATTTTAGAAAACTTCAACCAGGGATGCAGCTAGACAAGAATTTACAAAAAAATCCTCATCATTCTTGTCGTCCTCAATCTCCTAGTTCCATTCAAATTTATTTCTATTTATTTTATATTTTTTTTAATCTCATCCTTCTTATTATTTTGTGAGCAAACAAACCATATCATGCGACATTCATAAGAGCAATTTGAAAATAATAAGATAAAAAATATATTTTTTTGTTTGCATATGACAGAAATTGATGCACAATATGCTTTAGCTCCATATGTATGTACATAATATTTTATTGCTATTTGCTCACATCTCATTTTATTTCTTCTCATCATTTGATGTTTTGTCGGTGCTTTGACTTTATTTACATAATTTTTTTTTGTACTTTTGGTAAAAGATTTATGGTCCGTAAATAGAATGAGAATTGAGATTGCTGAAGAGATGGATTTTTTTAGATTTTTTGCATTTTTTGTAGATTATTTGTTTAAGTTTAGAATTTAATACTTTCTGTTCATCAATGTTCAAATTTTTCAACATTTCTGACAATTTATTTTATTTTCTTTCCTGAACTTAAAACCGTTCAATATTAAATCAACAACAATTTTCATGAACTTCATTTTATTTCTGTGAAAAAAAATATTTCAAGATAAAGCCAATAAATTGTTGTCGTTATTTGTGCACATTCGTATTGGTAAACGCTTAAAGCTAGGCACGTGCAGTTGTTTTTAATAAATTTTGTTGAAATCTTTTTATTCAACTTAAATTCAAAATTTTTATTTCAATATCTTGTTCTATTTTTGATGTTCTTTGAAATTTATTTTATGCAACAAATTTATCTTTTTATCCTTATCAAAATTGAATATGTCAAGAAACTTTTCATGTAGCTTCAAGCTTAGCAGATTAAGTATCAGATGAATAGATTTCTTTTTTGTTTGTTTGTGCTTGTATAAAAAGAATTCAATAGAATGAAGTGATTATTAGAGACTATGTATGTGGAAAGCTAGTTATGCTTTGTTATTTCGGTTTGTACATGTTTCTGGTGCAGATTAAGATTCGAACTTTGATGTTATTTTTCTTAATAGTAAGTATTTTAAATCCAAGAATTCTATTCTCATTTCAAACTGATTCATACCGTTAACGATTCTCCACCAAGTTCTTTTTTGTCAAAAATATGCGCTTTTTTTCATCGCATTCAATTCGATTTTTTGTCTTTTTCATTCCAAAATTCATATGATTCTATTTTTTGCTCACTGTAACTAAGCAGTTAGAAATAGGAACTCTGTGGGATGTTAATATCCCATACTTACCAAAAATAACAAAAGATTCTAAATCTCTCGTTCAGTATAAGAGGAAATAAGAAGCCATATCAATGATAAAAGTGACATAAACTTTAATGTTTATATAATTTGCCTAATACTTGAATTCGGGAGGGGTCGAAAGCTGATAACGATATTTTTTCTTCTTTTCTTCTCTTACATTTAAATTTGTGTGTTTTTGAAAAAATTTAATGTCATGGGCTGAACATAAGATAATCTTGCATGTAAATACGATGAAAATTAGAAAAAATTTTCTTGAATAAATGCGAAATAATCTTGAAGGAGGAGATATGTGAAAATGAGGCAATTTCCTTCTTTAAAGCTTTTATTGCGAAACAGAATAAGACAGCCATTTTGGTGTTGAGGACTTAAACAACTGGAAATCTTATTGTTTGAATAAAAAACACATTTAATATGCATGACATTGAGATGGTTTGCTTTATTTAAAATTTTATATATTTTGAATTGCATAAAATATTTTTTTTAAAGGCAGGTATTTAAAATTTTTCTAAGAATGAGACATAAATCAAAAATTTACAAAAAAGTTTCTTAAATCTTAAATATTTTAATTCTGAATTCCAATAATAAACCTGGTTCTCATATAGCTTCGAAAGTTCAACATCATTTCACAAAATATTACTAACACAATTAATAGCCAAATAACTATCAAAATCATTGCAACATATTTATCATAATTTTCGTCGTCCTCACAAATATCTATATGAGTATGGTCTAAACTGCTAATACAAAGTTTTAAGTGTGCATCAATTCGAGAGTATATAATTACTTCTGAATTCTTAAAAATGTCTAAATAATATTGATCCATCACTGCGTATTTTAAGAACTTAATTGCTCCATAGCAAGCCCATCGATTTCGACAGAACGTTACATTTTTTCTAAATTTTGGTGTGAATGGAAACTTATATATTTGACTTGATGTTTTTCGATCGGTTTTGTTAAGCAATAAATAGTCTTCAAAATATAAATCATTTGATTTATTGTGAAAAAAAATATTTTTATGACTCTCCATAGTTTTATAATAAAAGTCAACTACAAATGTTTTAAAATTCTTCTCTAAGTGCTGAATCAAAACGGAACTTTGTATTACATTTAATTGATAAAAAACTTTTGTAACTGAATTATTTTGAATATGAGAAAATATAAAGTAAACGTTTGGTGAATGGTAAGCAAATACTTTGGATACAAAAAGCAATTGAAACACTAGAAAGCCTTGCATATTATTAGATATGCTCTAGAATTTCCTATACGCGATATTCAACGTAACTTATTTAAGATTACTGATCAGTTTTGATTCTGAGATGTAAGTGAGTCAAGTTTATTAGTAAAACAATAATTTTTACTGAAATTCGGTTCATTAACTTAATGCTTTTTTTAGAGTTGAACTCATCATGCTGAGTCACAAAATTGTTTATCAATTTTTTCGTTATTCTTCTTATAAGATTGTGTGAGCTGATTTGGTTAATAAAGTAATTTTGAAATATAATGCATTAAAGCAGTAATGACCAATCGAAGTTGCTCAGCACTCTAGCGTGTTTAGAAGACAGGGTCGTAGCCAGAAATTTTTTAGAAGGGGGAGGGGGCCCAAAAAATAATTTTGCTTTTAACCGTCTATTCTTTCTCGAAGTTTATAAAGTATTTAGTATTAGTTATTATAGCGGTCCGATATAATAATTATTATTAGTTATTAGAGCGAAGCGAGACCGAAGAAAATTTTTCCAAAATTTTCCTAAAATTTTCTTTAGAAAATTTTATTGTATGGGATTTTATTTTTCAGAGGGGGGGTCCGAGCCCCTCTTGGGCCCCTGGCTACGCCCCTGCAAGAAGAAATCTTAAAATTTCACTAATCGTATGTTGCGTGTGGTTTTAGTCATGGCGAGTGTGGAACTGATCAAATCAATTTATGATCATTTTTGAATGATTCGATCAGTTTCATACCTTGGTTGCCGTGTCACAAATAAGGTTGGTCAGAATTGCGTTAAAGCAGTAATTTCTCAAGTCTATAATGATTCATTATAAAATAAATTAATTTAAAAATTCAATCACATTATTTTTTCTCCAAAAAATTCTCAAAGTTAAGATTATTTCACACAATATCGAAAATCCAATCATTAGAAAAATTATCAGTAATATTTTAAAAATATAATTATCAACATTTTGATCATCATCACAAATTTCTTGTGAATAATCGTCAACATTGTTAATACACAATCTTAAATGCGCATCAATTCGAGAAAAAACAACTGCTTCTTGATGCTTAAAAACTTCATTTTTGTAAGAATTCATCAATTTTAATTTTAAGAACTTTATTGTTCCATAACAAGCCCAGTGAATTTTGCAAAAATTAGTTTTATTTCTAAACTTTTGACTGAATGAAAATTCAAAAATTTGACTTGATGTTTTTCTGTCAATTCTGTCATGTAGTAAAAGAACTTGAAAATACTTTCCAGTTGATTTATCAAAAAATGCAATATTTTTATAATTTTTCTGACTAGATGAATAAAAATCAAATAAAAATGTTTTGTAATTGTCGCTAATATGCTGAATTAAAGTTGAGTTTCCAATTGCATTAAATTCATAGCTAACTCTTGTTGCTGAATCATTTTGGATGTTGATAAATGTAAAATAAATGTTTGGTGAGTTATATGCAAATATTATTGACACAAAAAGTAACAGCAATGCGAAAGAGATCTTCATTTTTGATTCATTGCTGTTCTTTTGATTTTGGATACTAAAATATTTAAGGTTAATGATGAGCTTTGTTTCTAATTTAGGCTTTCTTTGATTTCTTTTTAGAATGAATTTCCATGATTAAATCTGAGTCATCAACATAATATTTATTAGATTTCTTCTTAAAATTATTGATTATCACATCTAGGTAGCCATAAAATACTTTGTTAATCACAAAAAATTAGTTTCTCAAAATGACTGGATACACTGCATTATTTCTGATTACAATTTGTAAAGTCACAATAATTTCACACAGTATAGACAATCCAATCATTAGCCAAATTACCAATAAGGTAGTGAATGCATAAATGCTAAAATTTTCATCATCATCACAGTATTCCTGTGAATAGTCATCTACATTGTTTATACATAGCTTCAACTTTGCACCAATTCGAGAATAAACGGTTGCTTCTGGATGATAAAAATTTTTCAAAATATGCTGATCAATCGATGTGTAAGTAAGGAACTTTATAGATCCAAAACAGGCCCACTTATCTCTACAGAAATTATTTCTTTTTCTTAATTTTTGTGAAAGCACAAATCTAAAAATCTGCTTTGATGTATTAAACTCAGTTTTATTAAGTAATAGTATATCTTGAAAAAGATAATTATTGGATCGATTATAAAGTCTCATTTTCATATGATCTTGTTGATTAAATGAGTAAAAGTCCAAAAGAAATGCTTTGTGTTTTACTGCAATTTCTCGAAGAAAATCTGAAGTTTTTATAATATTAAGCTCATAAATGACTCCTGTCATTGAATTATTTTTAATGTCAAAAAGTGTAAAATATACATTTTGTGAATTATATGCAAGCATTAATGATGCTGATGTAAGAAGTAAAAATATTACTAAGAAACCTTTCATTTTAGGTACCGAACACTTCTTCTGTATTACAATACTAATCCATTTTAGACTATCAAGAAGCTTAGTTGCTCCAAGAAGAACTAGAAGTTCTTCTTTTCGCTTACTTATGAAAATTACAAGTTTTGATGAATTGCTTTGAATAATCAGAGTTGAGACTTTAAAATCAAAAAGATTCAAAAAAAAAAAACTCTTTTTTAGCAAATTTTTAGAAAATATTTATTATGATAAGTAGGAGGGGGGAGGGTAAGGGTTCCCGAAGTCTCGGTCTCGACAAATTTTCCACATAAATTTTTAGGTGTTTTGCAATTTTCATAGCGTTTTCATGCTTTTTACAAATATCTGATTTTAAGAAACTTCAAAAGGATAATAAATTTTGGTTTTTTTAACACAAAAATTTATGAAAATTATGAAGATAAAAACTTTTTTCCTTCATATAAATCTAAACCCATCTTTCATACATATTTTCAGAATATCAAAAATCAGTTAATTTGTTCACTTCATAAGTAGTAAATATTAGTAATATTTTTAAATGGGCACAATAAAAAAATCAATTTTTTTTATAAAGTTTTAAGAATTGATGTGCTTTTCTCAAAAAACAAAGCTTAGATTTTTTCTTCTTAACTTATTTTTGCTTCTATTGACGAAATTAAGCCATTTACAAAGTATTTTTGATTTAATAACTGATCCTTATATTATTAACTAGCATATTGTATCATAATTTCTTATTTTTCATGCTTAATCAGCTCAAAATTTCACTTCAGCCGATCGGCTTATTTCTCGGCTTAGAAAATTTAAGAATTAAATTTTGAGCTTAACACTTTTCCAATCTTATAAAAAAGAACTCAGAATAGTAGAAAATGACCCTAAGAATAGTTAAAATATCTAAAATACTTTGTAAATAGCTTAATTTTATCAAAAACTGCAAAAACTAGTTAAGCCGAAAACTTCGGTTTTGATTTCTGCTAAAAATTTTAAATTTTTCTTTTTTCAATCTTTTTTGTCATCAAAACTTTAATTTTTTATTACCCAAATGTCTATTTAGAATAATTAAGTATCTTAAAAAGTTTTGCTTTAAGATTTAAAATTTTTCTCCGAAGAAAAAATAGAAATTTTATAGTGAAATAAATTTTTCTTGGTCTCGGGTCTCGGTCTCTGAAAATTCCCGAGACCGAGACCGAGACCGAGAATTCCCGGGAATTCTCGGTCTCGGTCTCGGCATCGGGAACCCTTAGGGGAGGGGTTTTAAATCAATAAAATTTTTTTGAATAAGATTTTGTGACAAAGGGGGAGGAGGTCTAAAAATCCAAATTTTTGATGAACATCATAAGTGAACGGCCGTTAAACGGCTTTTTTAAATATTGAAATTCATCGGATATGAAATTTTGAGTTTTTGAAAATTTTTTTAATAAAAAAAGAAATTTTCTACAAATTTTAAAACATTCTTAAAAAATTTTGACACATAATTTGTAATTGAAATAAAAGTTTAAAAAATTGCCAACACTGCATCTGGCCAGAGTTTTTCTTCTTATTTAATGACTCAATTGGATTAAAGAGTTTATGACGAATGAATTTCTAATCACCCAATCAACCTCCTGGCCAAACCATTGTTGCCAATAGACTTTATGAAATTTTCATTCAATTTTTGATTAAGAGTGTCAAATATAAATCCAAAAGATTTTTATTTTTTTAAATTTGTATCTATAAATTATAATTGATTTTGTATGAATGCATTTTCTGATTAAGATGTCGAATATTTGAAGAATTTGAACAATTTTTAATTTTTATGTTCAATTACAAAAATTTGCCTTCTCCTTCTTG
Organism: Chironomus striatipennis; assembly: GCA_026123125.1. Classification (NCBI taxonomy): domain Eukaryota; kingdom Metazoa; phylum Arthropoda; class Insecta; order Diptera; family Chironomidae; genus Chironomus; species Chironomus striatipennis. The sequence goes on from CM047394.1 coordinate 40,041,560, forward strand.
AAATTAGGCATCAATTCTTAGGTTTTTTGGAATGTTAAATTTAGCAATTTCATGACTTTCATTCTTGAATGGTTTAAAATGAAGTAAAGTTCCATACATATCTACAGGATGTTCAAAAGTATTCATATCCTTTACGATTCTTTTTAAGAAATGAAAAGTGTAGACTTGATTTGATGCATTTTCATTGTCCATGCTGCTAAGTATCATCTCATTCCAAAATTTCCCAAAAAATAATTCTGTCGAAAAAGATGATATTGATTCCATTTCTAGTTTCATTTGAGCCAATTTCATAAATGAATATTTTGAATTTTTCATGAAAGCATTTCAAAAAGTATGAACTCTCTATAATGTTGAGCTGATAGCTAATTTTTGTAACTTGAATGCCAAAAAAGCTGAAGTAAACGTTAGGCTTAATACTCGATGAAGCAATTAATGCATTTAAATGGAAAATATCAAAATTAATCCAAAGATTTTTATTTTAGAATATTTACTGAAATATCATAACTGATTTTTGAGTAGGATTCTGAAAATACTAAAAACATCCACGAAAACACATTAAAATTAACACTTTTTTATATTTACGTATCCATAAAATTCAAAAACTATTCCCGAATAAATTTAATACTTTTAAGTAATGCATCTTATTAAAATTAAACGGAAAATAATTTAACTTAAATGAAGGTATTTTTTATTAAATTACTACGAAAATTTTAGGAAATTTGATTTCTTTAATCCTTTAATGTTTAATAATTGAATTCGATTAGAAAAAAAATTAATTTTATTTCATAAAAAGTACAATCAATTTAATGGATATTCATTTGTCATTCTTTTGTTGAATGGTCATCAAAAGAGACACAAATGACCAGGAAAATTTCTTTGGTTCCAAGAATTATTTTTTTTTATTCATAATTTTTAAGTTCTTTGATTTTTTCTACGTCTTCTAATCACTCTTATGATCTCATCAATAACCAGAAACCCATTCAATGTAGAAAATATCAAAAATACAACCCAAAATTTATTTAATTTGCTACCCGAAGCATTATTCTGATAAACACATTTAATATTTGCAGATGTAAATTTTAGTTCAATACACATTTGAATTTCTGCATCTATTCGAAAATATTTTATAATTTTTAATTTTGATTTAGTTTCAATACTTTGATTATTTAATGGTATAAAGTTTAAAATTGTAATTACTGCATCTAAACCGACTGGGTTTTCGAAAACATTCATGCTTCTAATATGTCTTTTTGCAAAATGAAAATAATACACTGTATTTGATGTTTCATTATCGATCATTCTGGTCAAAATAATTTCAACGCAAAGTTTTCCAGAAGTTTTATTATAAAATCCAAGATTCATGCTAGTAGTCTGATTATTTCCTGAATGTATGTCATACAAAAATATATTGAATTTTTCATCCAAATTTTGCAAAAGGTTTGAATATGGATTTTTTAAAATGTGAAGTTTGTAGCTGATTTTTGTTGCTGGCATCTCTTGAACAGCAAACAAACTGAAGTAAACGTTGGGTTTGATAATTGCTGCAATTATCGATGATGTTAAAATTGTAACAGAGTTGGCAACCGGCTGTCTTCTACTAACCGGTCGCTACCGGCTGCAGGTTGTACCGGCCGCCGGTCGCTACCGGCTGCAGGTAGTACCGGCCACCGGCCGCCGCCGGTAGTAGGTGCAACCGGCCACCGGCCGCCGCCGGTAGTAGGTGCAACCGGCCACCGGCGGCCGCCGGTAGTAGGTGAAACCGGCCACCGGCCGCCGCCGGTAGTAGGTGCAACCGGCCACCGGCGGCCGCCGGTAGTAGGTGAAACCGGCCACCGGCGGCTACCGGCAGTAGGTGCTACCGGCAACCGGCGGCTACCGGCAGTAGGTGCTACCGGCAACCGGCGGCTACCGGCAGTAGGTGCTACCGGCCACCGGATGTAGGTACTACCGGCTGTAAATAGAAAATTTTATTATTGTTGTAATTTTATTATTGTTTTGGTTACCGCCAAAAAATGAAAAATGTTAAAAAAGTTTTAAAAAATTTTAAAAAATTTTAAAAAATTTAAAAAAATTTAAAAAAATTTAAAAAAATTTAAAAAAATTTTAAAAAGTTTTAAAAAATTTTAAAAAGTTCTAAAAAATTTTAAAAAATTTTAAAAATTTTTAAAAAATTTAAAAAAAATATTAAAAGTTTTAGAAATTTTAAAAAATTTTTAAAAATTTTAAAAAATTTTAAAAAAATTATAAAAATTTTAAATTTTAAGTTAAAATTTTAAATTTTAAATTTTAAAAATTTTTAAAATTATTTTATCTTTTTAAAAATAAAAAGATAAATATTATGTTTTTGAAAAAATTAAAATTTTTCAAAACTTTTTTAATTTTTTTCTTTTAAATATTTTTTTTAATTGCTTAGATTTTTTATTTTCTAAATTTTTTAAATTATCTAAATTTGTTCTAAAAATTTTAGTTAAATATTAAGATTCAGGAAGAAAATATAAGTAACAAGAAGATGCAGGACCAAAAAATAATTTCCAGGTAGAAAAACAAACTTTTTAAAATTCTCAATTCTCAACTTTTTTAAAACAATTTTATTTAGTTTAAAAAAGTTGAGAATTGAAATTTTAAAAAGTTTGTTTTTCTACCTGAAATTATTTTTTGCTGATCTTTTTGTTACTTATATTTTCTTCCTGAATCTTAATATTTAACTAAAATTTTTTAGAAAAATTTAGATAATTTAAAAAATTTAGAAAATAAAAAATCTAAGCAATTAAAAAAAATATTCAAAAGAAAAAAATTAAAAAAGTTTTAAAAAATTTTAATTTTTTTAAAAACATAATATTTATCTTTTTATTTTTAAAAAGATAAAATAATTTAAAAAATTTTTAAAAAGTTTTAAAAAATTTTAAAAAGTTCTAAAAAATTTTAAAAAATTTTAAAAATTTTAAAAAAATTTAAAAAAAATATTAAAAGTTTTAGAAATTTTAAAAAATTTTAAAAAATTTCAAACAATTTTAAAAAAATTATAAAAATTTTAAATTTTAAGTTAAAATTTTAAATTTTAAAAATTTTTAAAATTATTTTATCTTTTTAAAAATAAAAAGATAAATATTATGTTTTTGAAAAAATTAAAATTTTTCAAAACTTTTTTAATTTTTTTCTTTTGAATATTTTTTTTAATTGCTTAGATTTTTTATTTTCTAAATTTTTTAAATTATCTAAATTTGTTCTAAAAAATTTTAGTTAAATATTAAGATTCAGGAAGAAAATATAAGTAACAAGAAGATCCAGCACCAAAAAATAATTTCAGGTAGAAAAACAAACTTTTTAAAATTCTCAATTCTCAACTTTTTTTAAAACAATTTTATTTAGTTTAAAAAATATTCAAAAGAAAAAAATTAAAAAAGTTTTAAAAAATTTTAATTTTTTCAAAAACATAATATTTATCTTTTTATTTTTAAAAAGATAAAATAATTTTAAAAATTTTTAAAATTTAAAATTTAAAATTTTAACTTAAAATTTAAAATTTTTATAATTTTTTTAAAATTTTTATAATTTTTTTAAAATTTTTATAATTTTTTTAAAATTTTTTGAAATTTTTTAAAATTTTTTAAAATTTCTAAAACTTTTAATATTTTTTTTAAATTTTTTAAAAATTTTTAAAATTTTTTAAAATTTTTTAGAACTTTTTAAAATTTTTTAAAACTTTTTAAAATTTTTTAAAATTTTTTAAAACTTTTTTAACATTTTTCATTTTTTGGCGGTAACCAAAACAATAATAAAATTACAACAATAATAAAATTTTCTATTTACAGCCGGTAGTACCTACATCCGGTGGCCGGTAGCACCTACTGCCGGTAGCCGCCGGTGGCCGGTAGCACCTACTGCCGGTAGCCGCCGGTGGCCGGTTTCACCTACTACCGGCGGCCGCCGGTGGCCGGTTTCACCTACTACCGGCGGCCGTCGGTGGCCGGTTGCACCTACTACCGGCGGCGGCCGGTGGCCGGTTGCACCTACTACCGGCGGCGGCCGGTGGCCGGTTGCACCTACTACCGGCGGCGGCCGGTGGCCGGTAGTACCTGCAGCCGGTAGCGACCGGCGGCCGGTAGGACCTACAGTAGGTGATAATCGGTGGCCGGTTTCTACTTGTAGGTACCGGCTTGCCAACTCTGAATTGTAATAATGACTCCAAAAATTTTCATAATGGAAATTGAAGAATTTAAAGTTAATGTTAAAAAAATTTCCTGATGAGCAAATTTTCAATTTTCAAAATTTAAAAACAATATTTTCTTAAATTTGAGTTTATTAAGACATAAAAAGCAACTTCCTACATTGCTTTAAAAAGCTTTCATCAAAACTAATTTCATAAATTTACAAGGATTAATTTAGAAGAGAATTCATTTTGTATATAGAACCAAATAATATTTAGGACATGACAATTTGAATAATTATTTCAAAAAAAATTTTCTTAAGTGGTAAAGAGAGAGCAATAAAGGAAATTAAATCCGAACAGGAAATTACTCTAATACTCCAGCAAACCATAAAAGCGAGCTTTTTGTCAAATAAGAACAAATGTATTATTTTTAATTCTTGACCTTACACTTTCGATAATAACATTCATAAATTTGTGTCAATGCTCCTACCACAAAAATAACGGTTAACATGCTAGCAATCATCAAAATCAAACCCCAACTAATCATTTTGTGCTCAACTTTCAACACATTATCACAAATATCCAAATGATCGTTGCTGTTTTTGACACACAATGTAAAAAATCCATCAATTTGAAAATATTTAATGATATTTTTATCCATGGTCTTTGAGTTCCATCCAGTTACTAGTTTGAAATTTAAAAGATCAATTTTTCCTCGACACTTAATTGGACGTTTGCAGAATTTTGATAATCGATAAAGAAATCTGCCAAGATCAAATTTAAAAACAGTTTTTGACTTGTCATCTAGTAATAAATTTTTTATTTTATATTCTTGAAGCTGTCGATCTTTCTTCTGGTAAAATAGTATGTTTCTTTCAAGGTGTTCGCGAGTTTCATTTGCAAATGAATCGACCAAAAAAATTTCAAAATTTTCATTAATAAATTCCAAAAATTCTGTATTATCCTTGATGTTGAGTTTGTAGACGACTGTATTAAATGATTCATCGTGATCATCAATAAGTTTAAAGTAAATATTTGAATTTATAACTTTTGAAATTACTGGTGTAAAAAGGAACAGTAATAAGAAGAAATTTTTCATTTTTATGTCTTTTTTGTTTGTTGTAATATTCCTTACTAAAATTAATAATTCTGGATTTCATTCACTTCCTTGAAATGAGCTTTGGATTAAAAAATAATAGATTTTAATAAATTTTACCTAATTTCAATTTTCATTACATAAGACATTAAATAATTTACCAAACTGAAAGTTTGTCATAAAGTAATTGAATGAACAATATGGAAATGGGTCATTATTATAAGATTCAAATTACAATTTAATGCACTGCGTAGGTTTGAAAATGAAATGTATATTCTATCTACTTTATTTTTAAACAAAGGTATAAATTACAAAATATTACAAAAGCATCATACATTGAAATTTTATATATATAAAAGCAAAACATTATTATTACAAAGCAAAAGTCTTCTTGTTTAGGTCTAGACATTTTCTTAAATGAACCTCAAAGGAAGCTTTTGACAAATACTAAATATTTATTACATGATCAGGGGCACAGCCAGAGGGGCCCAGGCTCCTCCTCTGAAAAATAAAATCCCATACAAAAAAAAAATTGTAAAGAAAAATCAAATTCTCGATTGCTATCATATCTAATATTAAACACTTTATAAGCTTAGAGTAAGAATGAATAGTTAAATGCAAAATTAATTTTTTGAGTCCCCCTTAAAAATAAATTCTGGCTACGCCCCTTTCTATGATACTTTGTTGATGACGACAAAAGCCTTAATAAATATAAAATTATATAAAATTAATTTAGGTATTGAATTTATAAAAGCATATGCTTAATATTTTATTTCCATTCCAGTTTCTAGTCTGAAGGAAGGAAGCCAGAATGTTATTCGTTTTAATAATTTCTTTAATATTTGTTGCTCATGCGTTGGAACCAAATATTATTATTAAATTTTACAATAAAACTGAATTTTTAAATTATTCAAGAATTATTTATAGCTATGCGAGTTATAAGAACATATCTGTTCCATTGCAAATCAATGAACATTTCAATATTATCATGGAAACTTTCGTATCTCATAGATATCGGATGGATTATGGAGATACGTTGATATTTACATCACTCGATGATGACCAAATAATTAAAAAAGCTTTGAGCAAGACAACTGTAGAAACTGACATTAAAAAAACATATTCATATGGAGGATGGAGTTTTAAGTATATGATGCAATTTACAGCAACAGATATTGTCCAAAAATTATTAAAATGTGACCTTACTTCACGAAAAATAAATGGACAACTTTTTATGATAAATAGTTTTAAAGAAGATGAAAGGCTTAATTTTAGTGGAAAAATGTTTCCGTCACGATTTGCTGCTTATTTTTATATTTATGAGAAGGATAAGAGGATGTTTTGTGAAAATAAAATTGATTTAAATGTTAAATTGACAAGGCGTACACACTCAGGAAATTTCCTGTATTTCCGGAAATTTCCTGCATTTCCGGAAATCGGGAAATATCAGGAAATTTTTAGATTTAGCTCTTAAACTGCAAGGTTTTGGAGAAAAATTAGTGCAAAATAGTATTTTTGATGTCTAAATACACTATGAATGATTAAAAATTGTTTTTAATTTTTTTTTAAAAAATGTTGAAAATTTTCTGTTTTTTAAAAAATTTTAGCCATGAAAATTATAATTTGAATTGTAAACAAACAAAAATATTTCATAAAATTTTTTGAGCATGAAATCATCAGAAATACTGTTCTATACAATATTTCTTGCATTTGCAGTCCATTCAGATGTTTAGTGAGAAGATTTCCTGTTTTTCCTGTATTTCCGGAAATTTCCTGAGATTTCCCGAGTGTGTACGCCTTGTAAATTGATCATTTTTGGATTTTTAATGGTGTTTGGTTTAATAATTTTGTTAAAAATTGTTCATTTGCTGTATTTAAAGTCAAGAAGACTTAATCTAGAATGATTTTTGTTTAAATAATAATAAAAGTCTGTTTTAAAATTAAAAAAAGCAATATTTTTATTTTTAAGTTTACTTTGTATGTTACGCAAAAAATGACTTTTTAGACTCCCCGCTTTCCTTTAAGAAATGAACATACTAAGTGAACGACCTAATAGGTCAGTTTGAACTGATTTCGTATTAGTTTTAAATTCTGATGTCATTCTCTAATTTTAGACAAATTAAAATTGGCAAAATACCTCTTAAATTCAACCAAAATTCAGCTAGAGGCCGTTCACTTAGTACGTTTGCTTTTTAGGGGGGGGTCTAGGATTTTGTAACAGGTCAAGCAAAAAAAAATCCTACAAAAAACGTAACAAGGGGGGGGGTCTTTTAAGTCATTTTTTTGCGTAACGTACTAAGTGAACAGCCCTTTAAAATCTTTCAAAGCTTGAAATATTCTCGACTTTTTATAATCCTAATAACTTTAGTGACCTAATTATCATTTGATTAATTCTTTGAAAATTTTATTCTTTCAAAAAATATTTCCGTAAATGACCAATATTGAAAATGTTAAATGACAAAAGAAGCTTTGTTCCTGACAACAAAAGAATTCATTATGTATTTAATAAGCTAATTCTACAGGAATTCAATCAGATTTTCTATAAATTCTTCAAAATGCCTGAATTTTCTCATAGTTAGCATCTTAAGGATCACTTAGCAGTCAGTAAAATGAAACTGCTTCTAATATATTTATCAATTTTATCTGTAGAAGCTTTAAAGCCAAATATTTATTTTGAGTATTTCAAGAAATCTACATTTGTGAATTATACAAAATTAACTTACCGTCTACACGCCTACAACGATTCAAAACTTCAATTCGATGTACAAAATAAATTTGATATTTTAATGGATAAATATATTGATCATAGATTTTTGATTGATTATCGAAGTTCCGCCAGATTTATCGTAAAAGACAACAGTTCATCATTAAAAGAAAAAGAATTGTTTCGGACTCATGGACTTGATGACACAGACTACAAAAAGTTTGACTCGCATGGACGAAAAATATTTAAATATGTTTTACACTTTAAGGCATCAGATGTACTAGAAATATTGCTCAAATGCAATTTAACGAGTCGTCGAATATTTGGAAAGTTTATAATTTTTGAATATTTTTACTATGATTTAAATGCAAAGGTTTCAAATGAAACATTTCCATCAAAAATCGACTCCATTCTTAATTTTGATGATAAGAATTTGGAAAGTTTTTGTAGCAATAGAACAAATTCTCTAATTTTAATTTTGATTTTATCATTTTTAATGATAATATTTTTGGTTTTAATTTTTGAAGTCATTTGTATGATAAAATCAAAATCACAATCAAGTTCTGTACAAATTGGTACACAAAAATTAGAGTTTCTAAGGACGCAGAATTTGAAAAAATAATTTTTTTATTTTGAAAATTCGCTTGATTAATTTTAATTTAATTTTCAAAAATTCCTTTTAAACTTAATTCAAAAAGCGGCCTCAATTTTTCATTGGAATTTCCTCTACTATCCCCACCCTGTTCAATTATTTTGCCTATTAATAATATTAAATTAGACATTTTCTATTCCTTTTATATTCTATCAATTGTTTGGCTAATGACAGCAACTACTACATAAGTATATTAGTAGTTCCCCAATTTTCATGCCTCTTTGTTCTATTTAAATTTGTTTAAATTATATGCCATTAAAACTAGTTACAAACCAAAGCTTTCTAAAATGAGAAGTAGATTCCAAGTTCTAATAATTTTATTAGCTTTAGCTGCTAAAGCCTTAAAACCAAACATATATTTTAGTTTTGTAAACATAACAGATACAAAATACAACAAGAGAATTTTATACGAACTATTTGTATATCCAAATGAATCTATTCCATATGAAATGACAGATTACTTCAATATTTTGATGGAAAATTTTGTAACAAATTCTAATATGCGTATCTATGGAGGAGCTTTGATTCTAAAATACAAAAATAACGGTACAATATTAGTAAGGAGAAGTTTCCAACTCAACAAAACTTCAAGTTTAGAGAATTTTGAGGGACAAATAAATTTCAATTATTCTTTAAATTTCATTGCAACTGATATTATTGAGACAATAACAAGATGCAGTTTTAATCGTAAGCGTTTTTATGGACACATTTCAATAACTAAAATTTATAACGACTACAATTTGACACTAAATGATGAAATTTATCCATCAAGATTAGATGCGTGTTTAAAAATTTCAGGAGATGAAAATCATGAAAAAATATTTTGTAGTTTTAAAAAAAATTTGATGTCAATTATTTGGACCTTTGGATTACTTGTTTGTGCTTTGGTAATACTAATTAATGTTTTGAAATTTTTACTTAAGATATCCTCAAAAGTTGGTGTAATTCCAAATTGATAAAAATATGTCAATAATAATAATATCTTTATTTCAAAATTGGAATGTTTGTAAATTTTTGTTACAATTCTCTGATTCTTATTTTGACACCAGCCTGTTCTCGGCTTTAATTCACGTCAATAAAATATATATGAATTCATATGAAAAAAATTATAATTATGAGCGTTAGATTAGAAGCGGACTTAGGGGCCGTTCACTTATTACGTAACGCTAAAATTCGGGATTAATATTATAACCCCCCCTGCGTAACGTTTTTAACAAAAAAATCATGTGTGAAAAATGAGTACAATAGACCGTAACAAATTCTCGGACCCCCTCCCCCTCAGAGCGTTACGTAATAAGTGAACGACCCCTTAGCGATTAAGCGATCATATCAAAAATTTTCTTTTACTTTTTCCATAAAATAAATTTAATCATGACTTTGTCTCTTTTTGATGTATCAATTCAATTTATATTGTTTCGAATAATATATTGCTTTGATAATCCATCAATCTTTACTATATGAAAAACAATAGTTACAAGTTAATATTTCATAAACGAGGCAGCAGTTATGTTGTTAATTTTGATTTCATCATCAATTTTGGCAACACAAGCTTTACAGCCAAATATTTACTGGGGGGCGTCGATTTGAGTAATTCTTTGGTTCCGGAAAAAATCTAATCAAATCGAAACGTATGGAAAATGACCGTTAAAAAAAAAATTTGAATTTTTGTATGGGGACACTTTAGTTACTCAAATCGAATCTACTCAAATCGAGTCAACTCAAATCGAGGTCCCCCAGTATTTGCAATTTTTTAACAAAACAGAATCAGAAAATGACACACAAATTACTTATAATTTTAATATTTATGAAGAATCGTCAATTGCCTTGGATATTAACAAACATTTTGATATTTCAACAGAACACAAAATTACAAAGAAAGACAGCATAACGTATGGCGATTGAATCATTTTGAAATCAAAAGATAATGATGAAATATTTGATAAACCTTTGTACAGTAGTTTGGGAGAATCAGATCCATCATTTAGTCGAGTAACATCCGATGGAAAATTAAATTTTCAAAATATTTTGTATTTCAAGCCAACAGATGCTTTAGCAAAACTAGTAGAATGTGAGATTAAGGATCAAGAAATTTTAGCAAAATTTTATGTCATAAGATCGTATAAAGATAACAAAAATTTAACAGTTAATGGTGAGGTTATAATATCGAAAATTGATGCATATTTTGACATTTTTAAGCAAGAAGAAAATTTAAATTGTGCTTATGGAAAGAATTATAAGTTTATTGCTATTTGTTCAGGATTTTTGGGTATTTTAATCACTGCAATTTTAATTGAAATTCTAAGATTTGTTTATAGAAAATTAAAGAGAAAAACATCAAGATTTCACACTGTAGGAGTTAATTTTCTATTGTAAGTAGCTAAAATCCTCCTGCAGATAACAGATTGATTATAATTTTTGTGATAATGATGAAAGTAATTTAATTTTGATTTCTTATTTTTTCATTAAAACAGTGTTGTTCAAACTTTTTTGAGCCATGACACTTTGACACAAAAATTTTTTTTCGTGGCACACCAAAATTTGTCTGTCAAAATTATTTTGTATATTTGATATATCGGTGCTAAAAATAAGTTTTTTTGTGTTAAATTCAAAGGGGTCGCAATGTTAAAAATTCGCCAACTTAGATGAAAATTTGACTGGCAACAAAAATTTTTGATTTCAAAAACATTTTGTATAACAAGTAACAAGGGGGGAGGGTGGGAGGTCAAAAAAAATGTAATGATTTTTTATTCCTTTTTTCTACAATGTTAAGTTTTTAAACGACAACTAGAATAAGCCTGACCACAGAAATGGCTTTACTTTCATAAAATATTCTTTAAAACCTTCGAAAAATCAGATTTAATTTAAACTCATGGCATACTTTCTATCTTTCCATACAAAATTTTTTCGAAATCAAAAATTTTTGTTGCCAGTCAAATTTTCATCTAAGTTAGCGAATTTTTAACATTGCGACCCCTTTGGTTAAATTATATAAAAATTTGAAATTTTTTTGAAAACAGCGTATTTTTTGGATTTTTAAAATTTTTCCACGACACCCCAAGCCAAGTTCTATGGCACACAGTTTGGACAACGCTGCATTAAACCATTAAGTGAGCAGCTTCTCATGATTTTAATAGCTATAGTTACTAAGAAGAAAATTTAATGCATTAAGGTTAGATTCAATAATAGAGTCGTAATATATTTCAGTTCATTGTCAAAGATTCATAATAAAAGATCAACTAACAATGAAAGTATTAATAATTTTTCATATAATAATAGTAGCAGAAGCTTTACAACCAAATGCTCAATTCACTTTTTTCAATAAATCACAAACAAAAAAGTTTACAAGAATTACATACCAGCTTCACACTCTTGAGGATTCATACATTTTAGAAGGAATTAATGAAAACTTTAATGTAGCAATGGAACTTTATTTTAATAAAAATTTAACAGTTTTTGGGAGTATAATTTTAGGTATTTCAATCAAAAATTAAGTCAACAATTATAATTAGGAGATCTTTAGTAGAAAAAATCAATGCTAGAAAAACACCAAATTCTAATAATCAAGACTATGAGAATTATTCTAAAAATATTTTGACTTTTTTATCAACTAGTGTTATTGAAGTAGTTTCAAATTGTAGGGATGAGTCAAGAAAATTGCGAGGATATCTTAAAATCACAAATTATTCTAAAGAAAGTTTGAATTTTTTTCCAAAACAAATTGATGCATTTTTAAATATTTTTGGGACAGAAAAAAAGATTTTTTGTGATTACAATCTCAAGTTGATTTTTGTAAGTACTTTATTTATAGTGTTTTTAATTTTGATTTTTGCAAACAAGATTTTAAATTTTGTGTTGAGAAAAGCAGCACAATTTAGTTCCAGAGTTAATGTTGAAGGCTAATGCCAAATTTAGATACATATAAGGTTTAAAATGAAATTTTTGAGGATCCAGAATATTACAAAATAAATGTCAGATTTAGAAATGATTTATTAACCTTAGTAGGTTTTGTATAGAATAAATTGTCCATTACAGCTAAGTTCATTTTTTTTAGTTCCAAATAAAAGAATTAAATAAAAGGACAATACGTGATATCTTACATTATTATATAAATGTTACTGTTTCATTGTTCAATAACGATAATAATAAAGCTTATAATGCATATAAAATTACAAATAATTGGTTAATTTGGAATTATTTTTGAACTTTTTAACGAATACAAAAAGTATAAAAAATGATAAAGTTTACTAAATTCGATCAGTTCCTTTTTAAAACTTAATCAATTCATTTTCAGAATGCAAATTTTTATCATAACAATTTTGTTTCTTTTAGCAGTAGAAGCTATGGTACCAAATATGTATTTTGATTTTATATACAAAATCGAGTTTACAAACTACACAAAAGTTACATATCGACTTTATAATTTTGCCAGCTCTTCTGTGCCGCTAGAAATAAATAAACATTTCAGAATTTTGTTGAACTATAAAATTACACAAAATTTTTATGAAGTTTATGGTGAAACACTTTATTTTGTACCAAAAACAACAGCGAACAATAATATTGAAGTAAAATTAAATCGTACTCTAGTAGATGAAGATTTGATATTCAAAAGAATAACACCAGATGATATGCTTAATTTTGAATATGTTTTGACTTTTAACATAATTAATGTCCTCGAAAGACTTCAGAACTGTAAATTTGATAGTAATCAAATGATTGCAAAGATTTATGTTATAAAGTCCTATAAAAATAATAAAAACTTTACAGTTTATGGCAAGGTAATTTCATCTCAATTAAATGCATATTTGAGTATTTCTGATAAAGAAAAAAATGTAACTTGTAAAAATAAGAAAATAATGAAAATTATAATTTTTCTTTTTATCTTATTTTTCATTTTAAGTTTAATTATTTTGTATGCAATTTTGAAATTTATCATTGGAATATTCAACAATAAAAAATCAACTAAAATTTACATTTTAAATCCACGACGAACCTAAATTATGAAAAATCTTGATAAATGTTGAATAAATGATTTTAGAATTTAAACATTTAATTATTTATTTAAGCATTCGTTGTTCAATTTTGTAGTATTAATCAGTACAGGGGGTCCTCGATTTGAATAACCAAAATATTCCTATACAAAAATTCCTGATGTGAATAATTCGAGACTTGTGACCGTTACAGTTTCCCGAAAAAAGTGCAAAAATTACACTTTTGTCTGTCTGCCATGCAAAATTCGAAGTTAAATACCCCTTTTTCGAAAATTCAAAAAACTTTGAATTCAAATTAAACCATTTTCATAAAGAATTTTTCAAAGAAAATGATTCAATCCATAATTCAGAACTACAATAAAGCCAAATTAATTTTAAAAATCCAAAAAGGTTATTAAATTTGAGAAATAGTCTAACGTATTTTTTTGAATTTCTAATTTTCAAATGTGCATATTTGAATACCCCTAGACTTTCGATAAGTCTGTCAAACTTGAATTATTCACATCCGAAAAATTCAAATTTTAATCTTTAACGGTCATTTTTCATACGTTTAGATTTGAATAAATTCAATTTGAATAGAAAAATGTTGGAACAAAACAACTGTTCAAATTAAAGACCCACCCCCTAAATTAATTTTTCAAAGTATAAATTTAACAGATCAAATGTAAAAAAATATTTATTCATTACTGTTCGATTGTCTATTAGCAATAAAATATCTATTGTTTAGAAATAATCTCCAAATAATTGCTGATAGATTATTATAATATAAATGTAAAAAATACATCAATTTAATTTCAGTTACTAATCAATAATTCATCAAATAAGTCGCAGGATGCAAATTTTCAAACTAATTTTATTAATTTCAGTAACTGATGCTATAAAACCAAATATTTATTTTCTATTTTATAGCAGAATAGAATATTTTAATTACACAAAACTTACTTATAGTTTTTATACTTTTAAACGTTCATCATTACTATTTGAAATTAACGAACATTTTTCTATATTATATTGCTATAATATCACAAAAAATTATTCTACAACTTATGGTGAAACATTTTATTTTATACCGAGAATTATTGCAAATAATATAATTGTAAAAGATGTAATCCACACTAGTGAAGATCGTGATCTGACATTTAATAGGACAAATATAGATGGAAGTCTTAATTATGAATTTATTTTAGCTTTTAATGTTACTCACATTATTGAAAATATTTTAAAATGTCATCTTTTAAAAAGAACAAATTTTGTACAAATTTATTTTATAAATTTTCATAAAATTAATGAAAATCTGAAAGTTTATGGCGAAGTGATTTCATCACAAATCGATGCGTACTTCAGCATTGATGATGAAAAGAACAGTTTAAATTATTGTAAAGATAAAAAAGACTTTTATTCAAGATTTTTTGTTGCCATTTTTATCGTTTCTGTTGTTTTGATTTTAATTGCATTTTATGAATGTTTGAAACTTGGTTTTAAAATATTAGACAAAAGTTCAAACAAAGTTTATCCTTTAAATTTAGGTTGCAATTGAAAGGTTAAACTTAAAAAAATGAAGTACTTTGTGGGTTTGATTTTTAGCGGAGGGGAATCAAGGATCGTGTAACCTTGTTTATAAAAAAAATCTTACAAAAAGCGTAATGAAAGAGAAAATCATTTAAAAAATCGTTTATGGCGATTAATAATTTTTTATATAAATTTAAAAAAAATATATATTTCTTGTCATTTTAATAAAATTAGAAGATTTTTCAATTGAAATGAATCCAAATATTCATAAGGGGCCGTTAACTTAGTACATTACGCAAAAAAACGACTTTTTAGACTCCCCTCTCCCCCTTGTAACGCTTTTTGTATGATTTTTTTTTCTTTTATTTGATCTGTTACAAATTCATAGACTCCACTTCCCTTCTAAAAAGCGAACGCACTAAGTGAACGAAGTAAATTATTGTACAATTTTTGTATTAAGTTTTTCAATTCAGAAAAAATGTAATTACACACTTTTTTGTTCTTAATCGATTAGTTTCTTACATTGTAAAATTGACCTATTCAATTCATTATTTTCATAAAAATATTATCAATAAGTATTAAAATAAAAAGAGTAATAATGATTGTGACAATTTAAGGTAAATTTAACTGGAAATTCATAAAAGATTTACTTTATACATAAAAATCATTTTTTTATCTTTACTTTATACATTAGTTATTAATTGAGATTTCGAAGGATAAAGTTGAAAATGAAAATTGCTGCATTATTTGCATTACTTTCAATTGTGAATGCTTTAAAACCGAATATTTATTTAAATTTTGTCAACAAATCGCTAGCACCATCATACACCAAAATTATTTATCGTCTTAATTTTTACGATAAATCATCAAATTTATGCAAAATTGAGAATCATTTTTCAATTTTTATGGAAATTATCATGCAACATACTCTTTTGATAAAAAATTGTAACATACTTTTATTTGAAGCAAAGAAATTTCCATTCTCATTGACACGAAGAATTTTGATCGACACATCCCAAGAAAACATTTACATCCAGAAGCACAATAATTCACAGATTGATAAACTTTTCAAATATATTTTGCGTTTTCCCACAACTGATATTGTTGACAACGTGTTTAATTGTAAATCTAACAACCATAAATTTTATGGATTATTTGCAATTGTAAGATTTTATGAAGAAGATGAAAAATTGATTTTTGATGAAGAAATATTTCCTACAAAACTGGAGGCATATATTAATTTTTTTGGAAGAGAAAATGACAAGTTTTGTGAGAAAAATCTTAAACTTATTTTTGTCATTTCTGGATTTATTTTAATTTTGAGTTTTGTGATTCTTTACACATTTTTAAAGATGACATTGAAAAAATTGAAAAAATTTACCTCAAAGGTTGATATTGAATTTGTTAATTAATGTTGAATACCTTGAAGTCATCCGTCAAATTTAATTGACAAGGCTTTGAAAATTAAATTGATGAAAGACAATTTAAAATGTTGAATTGCAAATTTAACTTAAATATTAAATGAATTAAAATTCTTCTATAAAATGCACCACAAAACATGTTCATATGTAGAACCGGAAAATTACAAAAGCTTAATAAATTCATTTTCGTTATCGATTCAGTTCATTCGAATTTCATTACTTGGAATGACAATTAAGGCAATTAAGATTAAGAATGTGATTAATAAATAATTACTAATCATGACTTTTTTTTTGGATTATTCAAAGAAAATTACTTTTGTGTCTTAGAAGAATTCTTAAACTCAACAAAAAAAGAACTGAGTGAAATTTAATCTTTCAAAGTGTCAAAACTATTAATTAAAAAAGATTGCAACAAAAAAATGAAGATGCTAATGATGGTTTTTTCATCAATTTTGAGCGCTCAAGCAGTCGACTCAAATGTTTATTTTGATGGTTTTAACATCACAGAATCAAAAAATTTATTTAAAACTTTTTATCGACTAAATTTTTATGATAATTCATCATTCATTTTTAATTTCACAAAGAATTTTGATATTTTCATGCTTAATTATGTCACGCTATTGGCAGTTCAAAGCAGAACAGTTTTGTTTGTTTCAAAAAAGAACACCTCATTATTTCTGGAGGAAAATATGACAACTACTTATGATCAATACGTTACTTACATATTCTTCTTCAATTTTAATAATATTTTTAAAAAATTATTTAAATGCAGCATCAATGCACGCAAACTATTTTATGGAAAATTTTATATCACAAAAGTTCTTGAGAAAGATAAAAGCTTTAAAATTAACAACATAACTTATCCATCGTGGTATGAAGCACGGTTTTATATTTATGAGAAGCTTGAGGATGGATCTGAACTAATTTACCAAAATTTCAAATTTTGTGATCCTACAGAAAGTTTAATTGTTTTTGCGAGTTTTTTAATTTTTTTAATTTTCATTACTTTACTTGAAATTTGTAATAAAATGAAGATGATTCGTGGACGAAGGTTAATTCATACAAGAAGTGAAATGCAGGAAGGAATTTAAATTGAATTCAAATTGTTTTCTAAAATTTATTGAAAACCTGTGTAACCAAAAATTTTAGTATCCCCTCCCCCTGCCAAAAAAAAAACACAAAAATTTCAGAATCATAAAAAAATCACAAAAAAAATGTCAACACAAAAATTTTGATCCACATAAATTCATGATGTTTGCTATTTCACGCATTTTAACTTTATTGAGGTATTGTAAATTCTTTTGTGATGTAATTTGTGGCTTATTGTGAAATAAAGTTCAGTTATGTGTTTTGTGTCATAAAAAACTATTTTAGAGAAATTCAGCAAATTTTTCATTTCTGTAAAGTAAATAAAAACTTTTATGAAAAAGTCGATACTTGTGTTGTGGATGTTTAAATTTTTTGATAGTTATAGATTTGGCTATGGAGAGGAAAAAAGCTAATTTTTTAAAATATTATGTTTTTGGTAAGTTTAAAAATGAACTTTTCCAACTTTTAAAATTTTTTAATTTTCATTTTTTCTAAATTTTTCAGTTTTTCCAAATTTTTTCAGTTTTTTTTTGATAATTTTGAGTACTTAGTTAATTTATAAAAACCCAAACTAAATTATTAAAACTACTTTTCATGTCCTTCTCCATCCCTAGTAATTTTTTTACAACCTTTCTTTTTATGTTGCAGATAATCTTCCTATTTTTCCACATTTAATTCCATTTTCTTCTAAAAAAATCCTGCTTATGCTTCAAATTATCTCCATAAAATTCAATTTTAAAGTAACAAAATTTTCGCAACCTTTCTCAATTTTTTTTATCGAGAATCTTCAAAGATCAGTGAGTTTTTCGCCTTCGCCACGTGTTTCAATTACACAAAAACCTTTTTCTCCGATTCCTTTCAGATTTAATTTCAGTAATTTCTTCTCAAATTCAATAAATTTAATGCACGCATCAAAATGAATCAGAAATTTATCAATCAATAAAATTTTATTATACGTATAGCATTACAATGAAAGTGGAGAATTATTTTTTATTTTTAGCTGAATTCAATTATGAGTTGCTAGAGGTGAAATATGCGTGGAAGTTAATTTAGGTACGTCTGTGCTTGTGGTGGTCTATTGAGTATTATTTTACGATGAGAATCTAGGTAGACAAAACTATCAGGTATGCACAAATTCAATTAAAAATCCATCTTATATTCTCACTCCTGCTCATCCATCCACAACAACATTCCTATAGTTAAAAAAAAGTCATAACTCAAATCCAAGGCCAACAAGCTTTTATGTTGAGGGCATTATGTTTTTCATTTCTTTATATCCTCTCTCAGATCCTAATCACAACAAGATGAAAGTGAGCTATAAACGACATGGAAAAAAGGAAAGCACGAGAAAAGGGATCAAAAGCTTGCTTCTCTTCAAGAAACAAAAGAGAATGAAATTCATTCAAAAGCAAAAAAAAAGGAGAAAAGGGAAATAAGAATATCAATCTTATGTAGGCCCTTGGATGGAATTTAGTAAGTTTATGGTTTGGATTTGTGTGGATTCTTTTTAGAGAATTAGAATTTAAGTTGATGTCCAAGATTTTTTGGACTTTTCGAGACTTCCTTTATGATGAGTTTTTACCTTAATATTTTTTTATTCTTTAACTTTTGATGAATTTTATCCAAGGGACTATACGTCTAAAAGTACAGAAAATTGAGCTTTTTATTCTTACACACTACATATTATATGACATAGTATTATGATGTGTTATTCTATCTGACATCCTCCTTAAGCGCTGTAAAACATGTGTTAAATGCTACAAAAAAGTAATCCTAAAGTGCTCTCCTACACAAAATCATGTGCGAGAGTAAATTTTTTGCTATTGAATTTATTTCTATTGAAAATGATTAAAACGCTTGTGCTTGTTATAAGCGACTTTTGTGGCAGATTGCAAAGGGTCGAAATTAATTTCTATGAAAAATTAAATGTGAATTAGTGTATGATTTGACAGTTTTGGATTTATGTGGGATAAGACTTAATCAGTTTTATAGATTGATGGTGGGTGTGAAGTGATTGGATTTTCTTGATTTGAGTTTTGTTGCTTGTAACAATTTTTTAAGGGGTGTGAACTTTACCTAGTGATTTTTAGGATTAGCAGATTTTAGTAATTTTTGCAAACTTCAATAGGGGTCGTCCACTTATAATGTCCAATATTAAGGGGGGGGGAGGGGGTCCTGAGGCTGTGTGACAGTTTTAAACAATAGATTTTTTTATTTGAAGATTTTGTTACAGAGGGGGGAGGGGGATTCTAAAAATCCAAGTTTTTGATGGACGTCATAACTGAACGAACTTTAATTTTTCTAAAAACTTTTGCTGGGTTTATAAATTTATATAGAACCTATATTATGCTATCCAAATTGTATTGTAGCTCATATTGTAGGATAGAATATGAAGGAAACTAACTTTAAACTCAGATTTAATTCATAGTTCAAATCTTAAAATTCACAATCGTCTAATGATCAATTCTTTCACCAAATCTCAATATTATGGCATTAATACTGCGATAACACCAAATATCGTACAAAAATCTTTCAATATCCGTTCTAAATTCAACCGAAACCTCACATGACCTATTTGATATCACAAAATACACAATAATTGCTTCTCGGTCAAATCATGAAGAAGAAAAAATCGGAACTTTTTCTTCAAGACTTTTATTTGTGTCATTTGATTGATCAAAAAGAGAGAAAGAGAAACAAAATGTGCCTATATCATCAACCTTCGATGTTCAATCAGTCTTTTCTTTTTATTTGATAAAGCTCGAATTTTTTTTTTGTGTTTTTGTATCGAAGAACATTCTTCATCCTTTTTTGACTTTCATTATATTTATTTATAGATCAAAACTCACAAGAAGAAAAAAATGAGAAGGAAGCTCATAGCAAAAAAAAAGGAATCAACATCGATAAAAATATTTATTTTTTTGTTGATAAAAAGTAATTTATTCTTCGTTCACTCACAAGACGTATCAGACTTGGCATGTGTCTTTAATTTCCTCATGTTTTATTGATTTCCAGCATAATATCGCTTTCACAATGTTTCTGTACACAGAGAGCAAGCATTTACACAAGAGGAAAGATTGAAGCAAAAAAAAAAAGAAAAAACACGACTTACGTAGAAAGCCACGAACTTCCACGCTTGACTTATGATAGATTATAAATACACTTATTATAGGTAATATTATAAAAATTTTCGAAAAAAAAAACAAATTGAATGTATTTATTATGTTTAACGTTCGAGCTGAACTTCATATTCTTCTATTTCATAAGTATAAAATGTTAATCATAAACTTTACTAAACTCCTAAAAATGTAGTCTGTATTAATATTTGTGAAATTTGCATTTTATAAATTCCTTAATGTACGAAATGGCACTTTTAAGAAACGTTTTAGGTCCATTTGGGAGTTGTGAAGAGCTGTGCGGAATGAAACGAAGTGAATGAACCATTGCTGAGCGAAGCGAAGCAATGGTTTGTGAAACTTCTGGGGGGTCGAAAAATCAGTTTTTTGGCTTTTTGACCCCTTTAATGGCCTTTAAATTGAAAAATTCCTGCAGATTATGAATCTACTCATCGAGACGCACATTTTGGTACCAAAAACTTCTCATAAAAGTGGTGGGAACATAGTGAACTCGAAAATGGGCTTTTTGGGTGAAACCAATAACTTACACGCGATGCGTGGAAGTTAAAAAATTCGAAAAAGAAAAGCAGACATGTCAAAAATTCCTTTCTCGTTTGTCTTATAACCTACGGGTATTGAGAATGTATTGAGAAAGGAACAGAATTTAAGGAGAGAAAATAAAGAAAATGTCGTAGAATGATCGATGATTTTTGGAGTTTTAAACGCATTTTGGATTAAATTTTTAATATTTTTGGAGTTAAATGCATCAGAAAATTAGAAATTTTTTTGGGAGGGGTTTCGGCAAATTTTTGGGGGTCTAGATTATTTTACACGCTTTTTTTTAAAAAAAAAATATTTTAAAACAAAACCGCTAAGGTTTTCAAACCAAAAAGACAAACTGCATGCCAATCTCCTCATCCATCATCAAAAACTCATCCTCATCCTCAAAAATTAATCCAATTTCAGAATCGACATGAATGAGATTGACAGAATAATTCTCAGTAAAAAAGGAAAAAGAAATAAAATAAAAAAAAAAATTTGAACATGAAATTTATTGCAAAAAGAAATCACATTGAATTCAATGTCATGTATTGCTGCTAGTTCTTTTAACTTGTTCATTCTCAATTACCTTCTCCGTCCTTTTTAATGACAACATGATAGAGGGAAAAAAAGAAAATTTTATTTCAAAAACTGAAAAGAAAGATTTCTTTAAAGGCATTAAGAGATGGAATTTGCTTCTTATTTGCTAAAGTGATTGATGTGATACAAGGCATATTGACACTGAAAAAGAAGGAAAACTGAAAGCTTATTTTAATTGATTTCGATTTAAGCTTACTGGTGACTTTTCTTCTTGGCAATTTACTTTTCTTTTTGTTGTGCAAATGGAATATATTTTTTATGCTGTAAATAAAGTTATTAGTTTAGATTGTTGCTATAATTCTCACTATTAATATTAGTATATTTTAATAGTCACTTGACATTGAAAAATGTTTATAAAGAATATTACAAGGGGCCGTTCACTTAGTACGTTCGCTTTTTAGGGGGGAGGGGGTTCTAGGACTGTAACAGGTCAAACAAAAGGGGGAAGGGGGTTTAAAAAGTTAAAAAGTCGTTTTTTTGCGTAACATGCTAAGTGAACGACCCCCAACAAACATCTTTTAATTTCATCAAAATAATTCACTTTTAAAGCTTTAAAAGTGAAATTAAATGCCATTAGCGAGAACCATAAAATTTAGGGGTAATTAACCTGTAATAAAAAAAACTTTAAATGAGATTTCGTAATAATTCAAGATTAATTTCTCAATGGGCTTTAACTACCTCCTTTGGAGTGGACATAAAGTCATTAACACGAAATATGAGTCAACCTTTTATTTCGATAATTATAAAATATTATTACACACCTCCTACATGTGTTTGTGGTTAATCAAATAAGGTCACAAAATTGTGTTCAACTCACTTTTATGTATGTAATCCTTTTCGTGTAATTTTAAGCTAGAAAGGTTGCTGTAATAATTCATGAATAAAATATAGAAAAATATTAAAATTTATTAGCTTTAATGAAGTAATTTACTTTGTTTTTTTTTTTGCTCACCTTAATCATGAAATTTAAATTGCGATTCATTAACCTTTATAAGGTTATATTTTTGGAATTTTGCTGAAATTTTGAAATTTAATTCTAGGTTTTAATAAAAGACTGAATTAAAGCAGATTCTTCACTAACCTATCCTTTCTATCACCTGACACAACTCTTAAATAATTAGATTATTTCATATTCTGTTATAACTTTAACAACTGAATACAATACATCTTTATGTACACAAAGTTCCCTATTATAAAACTTTTATAATAATTCTTTATGAAAAAAAAAAAATTCTATAAAAAATTTTTCACGTCAAACATCAAAATTTATTCAGACATACATTTTGTTTGAAAAATAAAAAAAATTATCCAAACAAGCCACAGGAAAGGTTTTATTTTATCTAATAGAGAAAAAAAAACTTTTATCAAAAGTCTGTCGACCTTATTAGCATTTAATTTGTTCAACATTCTCTTTTTTCTAGGAAAAACAAAAAAAAAAAAAAAAAAAACTAGAGAGAAAAAAGCTTAAAATATGTAGAAAAAATCATGAACTGTTATGTAGAAGGGGATTAAGCCATAAAAATGAGGTTTTTAATGTACTTTGGAGAGAGAAAATGTTGACTTGATAAAGGAACATTACTCATACTCATGGAAAAGGTTTTTTTTGTGGATAGTGATTCTGAAGTTTCGAGATGAATGAGGTTGAATTCATATGTTGTATTGTTCGGTATGGTGTACTTGAAGAGAGAATAATTTTAAATTTTTATATGAAATGATTCTGCAAGGTCTTCAAGAATTTAATTGACGTCATTTTTGAATGGTCTCATGATAAAGAATTAATCCAAAAATAAAATTCTCAAAAACAATAAAAAATTGACAAACAAAAGTTCGTATATTCCAAAGAGAACCTCCATCTTTCACACATGTGAAGATGCAAAAAAACAACATTTTCCGTCCTTTCTTCTGTTATCAGATGTTAAACGCAGACACTCACAAAAATATTCATGTCATTTTGACCACATTTGTAAATTTTAATTCATTCCATTAAGCACGATTTAAGGGTTGATGAGCTAAATCTTCATGGTTATTTAAGTAAAATGAAAATGAGTTAAATCTTTTGACTTTTTTTCATCATGTCCAGTTGACAAACAGACATTTAAAATCCTTCCCAACTAACCATGCGATGACATAAAAATGTATGAAAAAAAGAGTAAAATATCCTAAATTTATACATGCACAATCACATTTTTCTTCTCTACTTTTTTCCGTTTGGTTTGTTTTGAACATTCGTAATATGTTGATGGTTATAAATGATTGTAATGACATTCGCACAAATCCCAAGCACGTTTTGCGTTATTAAGCTGTTGGCCTCACATGATTCTTTCTTCTTTTTCCCACATCACCGTCATGTGGATTTCTATCTAGGTGTTGACATCTCCTTTTTTTTAACCATGGCAATCGTAATTTAGCTTAACTTTTTTTCTTCTTTTTTTTTTCGATCTCGTTGGGAATTCTGTGTTTTATTTAAACCACTTTGTCTAGATTATCATATGGGACTGATTAGATAAGTAAAGGATGATTTTTTTTTGGTCGTTTTTTCGTGTTAAAAATGTTTTATTGTATTTATTCTTTAATTGGAAACAGGGTTAAAAACAATGAACCAGGGGCGTAGCCAGGGGGGGCTTTAACCCTCTCTTTTTGGAAAATTTCTTCAATTTGCTAGGGTTTTTCGAGAAAAAAATCCCAAACCCCCCCCCCCCCCCCCTAAATTTTTCGTTCCATACAAAAAAAAATCGAACCCCCCCATCTCGAAAAATTTCTGGCTACGCCCCTGCAATGAACATTTAAAGATATTGAACTACTTTGAGGAAATTTATGGGGCCGTCCATAAAATTTATAATGCTAAAAATTACCATTTGATCTCCTCTGGTTCCATCAAATATTCTTTAAAACTTCTATTAAAGTGTAGCAAAATCTTAGACTTTTCCTCCTCTCCAAGCGTTAGGAATTTTACGAACGGTCCCCTCACATTATGTTTTTTCTTATTTATATTTTAATAAAATTATTTTTCAGATTTACATATTACCATTTTCATTATTAATGGGTGCTGATTTTCCACGTAACTTTTGCATTAATTTATTTTTATCTTCATTGTTGTAATCCATTTTGCTAATGGAAGTTTTCATCAAACAAAAATAATAACACCCTTTGATGTTCAAACACATATTAATCTATAAATTTGATTATTTGGAACGTAAAATATTAAAATAATTATTAATACAGGGGGTCCTCGATTTGAACAGTTTTTTTGTTCCAATATTTTTCTATTCAAATCGAAATCAAATGACCGTTAAAAATGAAAATTTGTTTTTTTTTTTTTGTAAGGGGAATTTTTATTTATTCAAATCGAAACAATTCAAATCGAGTCTGTTCAAATCGAGGACCCCCTGTATGAAAATAAAAATTAAAAATGAGTTTAAAGCTACGAAAGCTCAAAACCAACTCTGATCTAAAAAAAAAAAATACAATTTTGTTTCATGATGTATGAATGTAGTGCAGAAATATTTGACATGATTTATCGCACACAATGAAGAAGATAAAACAATTTAGTTCATGGTCATTTGATGCTTGACGCTGTTTATTCGGAATAAATTTTTCTCGGAAAAAGCAAGAAATAAAATCAATTTTCTGTCGTTAAAAAAAAAAATTGGAAAAGATGATGATTTTTAATTTCCTAAATTCAAAAATATTTTGTCTATGCTTTCAAACCATTTGAATAGCTGAAACAATATTTAATATCAAACCAAAACAAATTGACAGAAAAATTTCAAATCAATAATTCATAACACACCTAATCACCCAATCGTTTTCTAATTGGAGCTAAAAATGTTGTCATGCTTTAAATTCTAAAAACTTTTTATTTGTGAACAATTTAAATTTTTGTGTTAATTTCTTCCATCGGAAGCTCAAAACATTTTCATCAGCAACCGTAAATAAAAATAAAAATCTTCATTTTCCAGCCAAAATGTAATGAAAATTTCACAAAAACCCATTAATTAACATCAAGGAAAAAAAAGGATGAAAAACAAGAAAATAAAAATTTCGAGTTGAAAAATTTTTCAACACAAGAATAAATTTAAATATTGTTGTGTTGTGTACCGGTTATGATAAATGTAATTTAAAGTTATTAATGAAATTTATGGAAGAAAGGATGAGTAAGAAATTTCTTCTGCTTACTTAATTATGTACATCCCAACAATGGGAAGATGGGATGAATAAGATTTTAATAAATTTTGAAATTTGTTTTTTTTTTTTTGGAAAGAAGGAAAAAAATTATTTTGGCTTTTCTTTTGTGTGTTTTAAGCAATTTTTGTTATCTTAGGCTTATTAATTGTGTGAAAATTTTCCTTGATTTGATGGTTTATGGATCATGATAGTTTGACATATTTATGAGTTCTGGGCAACAATTTATTAGAATTTTTTGAGTCCCAATCAGAGTTGTCATCAGAATCGTTCAATTTGGCGTCAGACGCCTTCGGCGTAAAAAGATTAGAAAGCTGGGCGTTCGGCGTACAAATTTTTTTTTTATTTTTTTTTTTGAAAAACTCCTCGAAAAAGCAATTTTTCGCATTGATTTTCTTAGTTGGGATGAAAAACATATCAGAAAAGCGAAAAAATTAGTTGAAGAAATTAAAAAAAAATTTTTTTGGACGTCGAACGCCCAGCGTCCAAATCGTCGAACGCTTTTGGCGTTGGATATAAAAAAAATTTGGGGTCCGACGCCTGGCGTTTTGCCAACTCTGGTCCCA
Source organism: Chironomus striatipennis (assembly GCA_026123125.1). Lineage (NCBI taxonomy): Eukaryota > Metazoa > Arthropoda > Insecta > Diptera > Chironomidae > Chironomus > Chironomus striatipennis. The sequence continues at coordinate 40,068,173 of CM047394.1, forward strand.
ATAAATGCGACTCTTTTGGGAATCAAACCTTCATTTTATATCTTGTTCAAAACCATTAAGCTTATTAAAGATCTACTTAAAAACTTTACCTTAAAGCTTATACAAACTGACAGCAGATTTCCCATCCCTTTAAGAATAAAATTTAAATGCATTTAACGACTCCCATGTGTTCATAAATTTTTAAGTGAATTTTAAAGAAATTTTGTTCTTCGAAATTCATGGCACAGGCTTTAGGAAAATTTATTGCGTGCTTTAAGAGTTCTTGTGGGATTTTCATCAAATTAGAATGTGTGTTGATGATCAAAAAAATAAAATGTTAAGCTGCTTAAAAATTTGAAGAACATTTCATACAGCAATAAATTTTAAAATTTTATGAGAATTTCATATCACAAATGTACCACAAATTACTTATTTAACATCACTAACTAAATTACTATCCCAAACTTCTCATAAACTCTTTCAAAAAAGAAGTTGTTTTCATAAGAAAATCATCTCACGTTCCACAACAAATTTACCCCGTCATCGATAAATTTTCAATTTTCATTTGTATTTATTTAAACTTTGTCACACTGTTGCACCCTATGAACAGCAACATAATAACCTTCACATGGCAATAAATTTATAATCTTTCGCATCAAATGTGTTTACAGCTTTCACGTTTTGCTTCTTCTTTTATATTAAATTTATTTTTTTTTTATATGAGTATGAGACAGAAGAAAGTAAGACTAAGAAAACGAGCGTTGGATAATAAATGAATTTTTATGATCCAATGAAATAAGAAGGAAAAGTAATCAAGGGGAGAAGTTGAAGGTGTAAAAATGATTAAAACGCTTTTTTGGGATGGATTTTAGTTATTTGAGGATATTCGAGATTTTAAATTCGATTGGAGTTTGAATGAGGGGTTTAAGAGTCAAATGATGCAGTATAGTATCAGACGAGACTGTCAAAAGTCAAATGATACTTTTTTGATCAAATTAAAATATTAAGGGTCGTGCAAGTATCTTTAAGGTCAAAAATGCACATTCTTTTTTGATTATATACCTAAAATTTAAAGGCAGACTCAAAAATTCATCCAAGACAAACAATCTTAATTTTACTCAGCAGCATCACAGAAATATCATTCCTAATCAAATCTCATGACACAATAATCTTCATCATCATTATCATCACACATCCTTCCAATTTTCTGCATGAATATCACAAAAAAAAACTTTCTTCTACTTTTCCATTTTTTTCTTTTCTTCTATTCCTACGCAACAGCAATAACATTCAAATTAATAAAGATGCATGATTGTTATCACTTCAACTAATCACGACTGATGGCGTTGACACGTTAATGATAATTTTTACCGTTGCCATTTATAGCTCGTAAACAAAATATAAAATGAAATAAAGCAATGATGATGTGGGACGACGATAACTTCTTCTGCATGATGGCAATGCTGATATTTTTTTCCGCATGAAAAGGAAGAACAAAAATGAATATGAAAAAATTTTTGGGTTGATGAGAGGAAAGTGACGAGTAGGTGTGAAGGAAAATGAGGAAAATATTTTGAATTGAGTTAGAGTTTCTTGAAAAGGACGATGTTGTTGTCTTGTTAGAATTCGATACTTTTAAATTTAGGGATGAAAATTTTTGTTTGAATGAGTTTTTGAATCGTGTTTTAGTTGCCATAACTCCATACTGTAGACAATACAAAAGAATAAAGAAGATCACAAAAAAGTAAAAATTCAGAATACATTCACAAGTTTTTAGATTCTGTATGAAATCTAAAAGAAAATTTTCTTTTCTATAATAAAATATTTTAGGATTTAAACGAAAATTTGATAGCTTTTTGATACTTAATATGCTTATGAACGTCTTGTCGCACTCGAATTTCTCTTTTGTTTGAAGTTCTTTTTAGCGCATTTTTGCAAAAAATGACGCTTATAGTTTCACTTTGTTCGGCTGGCTGGCTGTATGAGCTCTGAGATCTCAGAAACCAGACATAGTTAAGAGTTCTGTTATGATGAATTATCTTTCTACTATCGAGTTATTCCGGTATCGCTTATTTAAAAATCGTTAAACGATCTACTATTCCTGTAATCAACGATTTAACATTATATAAGGAAAAAAATTGTTGAAAACCCCTCGATAAAAATTTGAATTTTTTTGACCGTTGGAATTTAAAAATTTTTTGACCGTTATTTTTGGTCGAAATTTTTTTCTTTCTTTTTGAAAGGTTTTGTATTTATCATCAAGAAAACAGACTTTTCATGCATAGAGCATGCTAGAAAGACGGAATTTAATAGATTCTGTTATTATTATACAGTTTTTTTTTTCATAAAAATTGTATTTTCTTGCAGGATTTTTTTGATGATAAGAGAAGAATTAAGGGATTTTGTAATTTAAAGCAATTTCTATTTAATCGATTTCTGATCGCTGCGACAAAAATGCGCTTAAGTCCCTCGATTAATAACACGAGGATTTTGAACATTTTTTTTTTACATTTTGCTTATTTTCTTCAAAGAAGCTTCATGTTATCAAATTTTATTAATTTATTGTTTACTTGTGGGTCGTACACTTAGTACGTTACGCAAAAAAACGACTTTTTAGACCCTTGTTACTTTTTTTAGTGTGATTTTTTTTTCTTTTGTTTGACCTGTTACAGAATTCTAGACCCCCCTCACCCCAAAAAAGCGAACGGACTAAGTAAACGGCCCTTGGTGAACGGTAAAGTTAAAAATTCAGTGATTTTTTTAATTTAAAATTTTTTAGGCTCTACAAAGCCAATATTGTTTGTAAACAAAAGCTAATCAAATGCAAATTGATAAAAAATTTCTATATCCAGATTATTCATTATATTTCATAAATACACAATAAATAAACCAAAAAAAGCATTCCGGAAAAAGCATCCTAATATCTCTTCATATTCGTCATACCAAATTCATTGAGTGAAAGAAAAGAAAAAAAACTCCATTTACATAATTTATATCTGCTTTTATTCACCTTTTTTCTTCCATTTCATTGAAGCTATTTGGTATGAATTCATTGCTCTCGCTCATTCGCTTTCCTATCATAACATACTCATATGTACTTATGTATCTATAAATATATATATGAGCACACGATATAATGACATCTGATACCGGATAGAATCTTATATTCTCAATAGATTTTTTATGTATCGGTTGCCCTTGTGAGAGATTTAAGGAAATTTTGAAAACATAAAAAATTCAAAATTTATACCCCCAAAAATTTTGAAAGTGTTCTGTAAAAAATTTAGTTCAAAATTTTAAATAAACAATTCTTAATCTTCACAAGGACATCAAAAAAGAGTAAGCTTAAGTAGATTGAAGCAAAATGATCGGATAGCTTTCATTCCCTGTTAAAAACTGGCAAAAAATTTATGGTTCACTTACTTTTCAGCATTTTATATATAAAAAAATTCTTCTCCATACTCGAATATCGACGTTAAAAAAAAGTTTGGCATCATTTTGCTGAACTTCATCTGAAGATTTCTGATCTCATATGCTCTTATATTTTATACTGACTCGAGTGGAGATAGAGGATAAAAGAAAATGAGAAAGTGGAAGCACTTTCAGCAAACTGACATTTAAATTATGAGCTTTATAATCGTATCCCAATATCCGTATTGTATCTCGATATGTGAAATTGCTTGTTTGGGATTATTACGAGGATGAAGAGGTTCAATTTCAACTTCAGGATGTTAAATCAATTAGAAAAGAAGGGCGAGGTGAGGAATTGAATATGAATTTTTATATTGCAGCGCTTTTGAGAATTGGTTTTATGGTCGATAGGAAATTCATTTGAAGGCTTGTAACATTGATGGACATTTTTTAAGATTTTTGAATTCAACTTCAACTTCAAATTTTCCAATGTGACACCAAAAATTCCACAACGTCCTAAAAAATAATAAATGAAGTTGGGGGGGGGGCAGGGGTGTTGAGGTCGAAAACAATAGAATTTCTTAGAATTCTATGCTTCTTTTTTGAAAAATGACCGTTAATTTCGGACGTCATTTATGAACGACCCCTAAAACAAGAAGCCATTTTATTATCTCATCGATATCACGACTCCCACATATCAAACTATCATTTCTCAAATCCATGAAACACTAATAGGTTTATGGGATTTTGCATACGTGTGATACGTTCGCATGAGTATTCATCCTTAATTCTCTTAAGGCGTTCGTAAATACTCAAAATAAATTGAAGCTTTAAGCATTCAGGTAATTTAAAATTCATTCCAAGGAATCTTCTTTCATACGCTTATGTATTCAACATTCAATCCCATTTTCTACATACGCATGAAATCAACTTAATTTCCTTGGAAACATACGATTAAAATTTAATTATATTATTGCTATTGGATTATTGCACATAATGTTTATGTTGAAATATCTATTATATGTTTGGTTTGGAAATGTTGGGAAACTTTTGATGATTATTATCTGAAATGTGTTTAGATAATAATTTAATTAACTTGATAATGGTTACTGGAGGGCTATTTTGGGTAGATTTTGTTTTGATTATTATGAAGTATTGTTTAGGTTAAATTTCAACAAAACAAATTTAAATTATATTAAAATGATTTTCGTTCAATTATGAAGTCCATCTAAAACTTTTATTTATAGACATCCCCTCCTCCTCCCCCCTGTTTCTTTTCTGTCACAAAACCTTAAAACAAAAAAATTCTATTGTTAAAGACTGTCACAGAGTCAAAGATTCCTTCACATCCTCTTGACTAAAAATTTACATTCCCCCTTATAAAAGTGAATGACCCCCTTCTAAAATATTTTCTCTTTCATATTTTTTTTACATTTAAGTTTGTTTTCTAAGTATTTTAAAACCAACACCAACATAAACTCTTTTTTTTCCTTCCATTCGAACCTGAACTCGTGTTATCTTATTCTAATTCCCACAATACTAGGATACTTATGTAAGCTTACAGAGGATTACAATTTTGTAAAATATACAACGCAATTTAAAATAAGATCTTCATATTTCTGTATCAACAGAAGTAAATCCACACGTTATTTATGAAAAAGAAGAAGAAATCCTCTGTTTTAGTTATAAACATATTGAGGGGTGTTGAGAATGATATTTGGAGGAATCCAGAAAAATTTTTAAGGACGCCAATTATAAATGGTTCGTTGCTAATGTTTCAAATAAGAAATGCTAAAAAAGCGGAAATTTTAAAGATACAAAAAGCAAATCTACTCAATTTCCATATAACAAAATCTTATCCACCCACAAAATTGTCCATAACAACATCACAAATCCACCCATCACATCATAAATACTCCATTTAAAAAACTCCTTGAAAATACAATGAAAAAAAAAACATCTAAAAGCATGAGAAAAATATTTTCACATTTCAGACAACGCACATACAGGAAATGTGAGAAGCTCTTCAGATCCCTGAAAGCAATGCAGTGAGCATCACATTGTCGCCATTATTACCATTTTCAATTGTCAATTTTAAATGCTGATTCTTGCTCATTGTTTTTCTAAATAGATAGAAGCGATGTGAGAAGCAGATATCTGTGATTTTTAGTAGCTTACTGTGTGTTTTTTGCTTCATAATAGGGTTGGAAACAGTTGTGGAATGAGGGATGTTTAGTAGATCGTATTTAGTAAAGTTTAAACCAACTTTTTTGCCTTAAAAAATTTATTTTAATTTTAAATATGAAAAAATATTTAAATTTTGAAAAATTTTATGAAGTATGTAGTATGTAAGTACAAGGACCGTACTAAACAATTTTATTTTATCAAATTATGAAGAAATTTTTCAAACAAATTTATTTAAACAAAAAAAAATGCAAAAAAAATTCAAATTTTTAATTAGTTTTAAATTTAATTTCAGTTTTAGACCACAAAAGCTAATATCCAAGAAAAATTTTTAATCTTTTTCAAAACTTTCATCCCTTTTTCTCTTCTCTTACGTATTCCATACGATGATATATGCTGCATATTTTTATCCATTGTAGCTCGTGCTGTTGTTATTGCCCATCGGAATTTGTCTCTAAAACTATTCTCATCCTTGGATATACATAAAAGAATGAAAACAAAGAGAAGCATGCATCATGTTTTATAGATGTGGAATGTAATTTTAAACACTTTTTAGACTCCAAAAAAAAGAGAAATTCATCTCCGATTTCTCCTCACCTACATCCAAACTGCCTCACTCAAAAGGCTAAAGCGAGAAATTATTTTCAAATCCACAAAATGTCAGAGTTTGTATGGGGATTTCACTGTGATATGTGTGCAGTTCTACATGTGAACTATGTAGATATATAAATAAATAGTTTACCTAGTGGTTAACTCTTATTTCACATATTTAAATGCTTTTTAGTTTTAGTTTCATGTTGAACTTTATCAAGTACAGAAGTCATTGTAGATTGGTTAAACTGGCTAGGGAATTGAAATTGACAAACTAGTCTGTATGATTTGGGTTTTCGAATGTCATGTGGGTCGTGGTTGTTGATAGGTTTATTGATCAATTTTTTTTTGTTTTAGTCTTAAAATTTATGAGTTTTTGAATATTTTGTTGATGATTTTTAGAATTTTTAAAATTTTTATATTTTCTACAATCTGCAAAACTAAGGCCAAAGTTCTTAAATTTTTTGGCAAAAAATTTTATTTAATTTTATTAAATTTTATAGTGAATCTCCTTCAAAATATGAGTTATGACTCAAATTAAGTCACACATTAACTTCCCAATAACCCACCCAAAATGACAAAACTAATTTTTTTTCCTCGACAATTTTATCCCCAAAACAAATTTTTTTATCCACCCACATTTAAATTGTGTGCTCAACTTACAGAAAAAAAAACCAAAACATATTTAAAACTTTTTTTTCCTTCTCAATGTGTAGTCATATAGCTTTATATGTTACAGAGTTTCAAAAAAAAAAACTTTGTAATACACTGCAAATTTTCAGTGTCTGTACAAATTTGTTATATGTAAACAGAAGTAAAAAAGTTTATATATTTTTTTTTTTTATATTTTCAGGAACATTTTAATGTCAATTTACATTTCTGTGTTGGGGAAATAACTATTTGATGTTGATGGTGGTTTTGTTGGAAGCTTTTGAAACGTAAAGGAGTATGAAATTATTGTTTTGTTTAAGTTGTGCTATGTGATGAATTTTTGAAAGTATGAAGGATAAATTAAATTTTTTTGTAAGGTTTAGGGGACATAGTGATCAAAGTCCTCGTTCTTAATGCTTAAAAACCGAAATTAGTTGGAAATTAGGCAGTTCGCTTTTTAAATTTTTTAACAAACTTAAATCACAAAGACCGAAAATTACACAGCATTTTCAAATAAATCAAGATTCCTTGTTCTTCAGAACCAAGCCATGCTTTAACTTCTAAGCCTGTCAATCAAAATTCACTCACAAAAAGCATTTTCAAGTAAATTATCTTACATTTTTGATTTAAAACACAAGCCTCAAAAATTTGTCTTATTCAGAAGTGAACATACAGCATGTAGCAGCAGGAGCAGCAAAAACAAGCCAAAAGTAAGGAAACAAAGAAGAAAAGAAAAAAATCCCTGGCATGTTTAAATGTTATTCTGCGTCTAAGACACGAAAAAGAGAAAAAAAAGTCTAAAGTTTTATTTAACAAACTGAGAAAAATTTGCTAAAAAAAAGTTTATTTTATGTAACTCGCAACAGCACCATAAGCAGCAGTTACTTACTCATTTTTTCTGTATGTGTTTTTCTTGGCACAGATGCTACGTGAAAAGGGGTTGAAATACAAATTTTTCTATTTCTTCTTCTTGCTTTGCTTTTTTTTTTTGTTGAGATGAAGAAAGAAAGGAAAAATTCTTGCCTTGCCTGTTTCATTTGATGTGTCATGTGAGATTTTGCCCGCTTTAAATTTGAATGAGATTCTGGTTTTTTATTGGGAGATGTGGAAGTTTTTTGTGAGGTTTAATAATTGCAAAGGGGGTGAAGAAGAAAATTTGTTTTTATTTTAATCTGCTTTATGATGAAAAAGATTCGAGTTTATGTGCAATAGTTGGGATATAAAGATGACGATTATGCTGAAAATTTTCTTCAATGTTGTTTCATTTTTCGAGATGTTTCGGAACGATTTGGAAGTTTTTTGGGATTTAATCTTAGGATATATTGGCATGCCTTTGAAGTTGAAGTGAATTTTGAGGTTTCTTACAAATTTTTGAGGTTTATAAATTTGATTTAATTTAAATTTAATTTGAAATAAACAATTTACATTAATTAAATTATGAACTCATAGGTTTTAACATAATTACACTCATAACATCAAACAACAGCTATATAAACCCATTAACCCCCTCCACACACTTCAAAAACAGCTAATAAGATCACATCAAATCATTAAAGTTCTCTCATTAACATTAAGATATGAATCGTTGTTATTTATGCCACTTAAGATGATAATTCATGAAAATATAGGCCAGATACGTGCCATAAATTGAATTTATGTGAGTTTTGTGTAACAAACACGTTAATGAATAAATTAATGGAAATCATTAATCAAATTTTACCCTTCGCTTACTTTACTATAAACAACTTTTGAAAGGATTAAAATGGTGATGCTATGGGAGACATCAGGGAGACACAGGATGAAGATTATTGGAAATTCCAAAGTATTGCGACAAAACATATTTTTAGATAGATAATAGTTCAAGGTCTTTTGCAATTGAAGAAGATTAATTTATTTCCAATAATATTGATAAAGTTTTTCTGAGAAAAAATTTGTCATGCTTTATTAAATTTTTTTCTGGTATTTAATGAAAATATGTTCTTAATTTATTTTTTTTTGTATTAACATATTTTTAAATTTTTTTGTTCAATTAAAATATTGCTTCAAAGATATTTATTACAAAAATACTTTAAAACTTTTCATACAAAATGTTTTGAAAACAATTTTTTTGTAAAATTCAGTCAAATTTTCATCGAAGTTTGCCATTTTACAATTATATAACCCCTTTTAATTTTTATTTTATTTTACTATTTATTAAGACAAATTGGGACAAATTGTAAAATGTTTAAATTCAATATTCATTAATTCTAACTATGAAGCATTTTGGATTAAAAAATTTGAATTCTGAAATATTTGTGAAAAAAATCAAATTTTAAAGAAAATTTAATCCTACTAAAAATAAAATTCTTTATAAAAATAAATAAACACTCAAAAACACAATAGAATAAATATTAAAAAGTTTTTAGTTTTTTTTCTTCCCAGTAAAAAATACGTAAACTTTTTTAAATTCATATATTATTCATATAGATTCTTTGAATTTCTTTTACTGTGGGGCCTCGATTTGAGTTATTTTGATTTGAGTAATTAAAGTGTCCCCATACAAAAACTTTAATTTTCGTTTTTTAACGGTCATTTTTCATACGTTTCGATTTGAGTAGATTTTTTTCGGAACCAAACAATTACTCAAATCGAGGCTCCCCCGTTACATTTTAAAAACATGAATGCATGAAAATTATGTAAAATTATCATATTTCTAACGAAAAAATGAAGAAGTAATAAATTCAGGTTAGGTGTTCTGATTTTGGAATTTTAAACGCATTGTTATGTATTGAAATTTTCATAAAATATTATAAACTCAATTTTAAAATTTACCAAATTATTCCTATTGTAAAACAATTCTTTTTTTTTGAAACACACCCAATCAGCCCAAAATGCGATGCTCATCAAGCTCTATCTCAATACAAAACCAGCCATAAACTTTTGCATAAATTTCAACATAAAAGTTTTCTCCAACGTTTCATACTTTTTAAAATGTTTAACTTTTTATACTCGAAGAATAAATGTGAGGAAAAATCTACATGAACTTTATGTATGTACATACCATACACTCCTTCCGTCGTTTTTACATTCTTATTGTATTAAGTTTGATGAAGAAAAAAATAAAATAAAATAAAAAAAAAAAATCTCTGAGAAATAAAATGTTGAAATTTATATTTCGTATTTCATTTTTTCATATTCCATTGTAAAATCATGTTTGTGTACTTTCCTGCATATTAATATGAGCATGTAAGTAGATATACATACGGTAAAACTTTTAATGCTTCTCATTCTCATCATGTCATGACGGAAGGAAGTGTTCGTTTACATAAAGCAAATTTATTTAAGTCTTAGCGGCTCATTAAGCTTTTTTTTTGGTGTCGCTGATGCTGTTTGTACAGTTTGATTTGAAATTTATTGTAAATTAGATTAGAATTAATTTTTGATAGAATTTGGGTTTATTTTGAAGAAATTCAATTTTGAATCTTTTCAAACTCATAAAAACGTGGAAAAACCAATTAAAATTTTAAAAACAATTTTTAAAACTTTAGGAGCTTCCTTTTTAAAAATTTGTTTAATTTTGAATGAAATTATAAAGTATCTTTCCAAGAATTCTATATCCAAATGACAATAAAAAAGCACAAAATTTTCATCATCTAGCAACTTTTTAATTTAATTTTATTTTTCGAATAAAAAAAACCTAAAGCTTTACAAAAGTTGTATTTACAATTAAACGTGACTCAAAACACGAGAAAAGAATTTTCATTTATCTTTACTGATTCCTTTTTATTTACTCATATTACATGGTATGTACATGCTACATGTTCATATAATGAACAACGAAAAAAAAAAAAATAAACTCAAATATTTTCATTAGAATTTGTAATATAAAATGGAGAAAAAAAATTGTTCCTTAATTCTACGTTTAACTTGTAAATTTAAATTCCAATTCCTCTCGTTTGTTGCTGTATATGTTTTTGCTGTTGTTTTCTTGTTTCTCAAATTTGCGGGTCGAAATCCTCTTAAGATATTTTTTTTTTTATTTTACCTAAAAGGTTCCTCAAAAGCTTAGTTAAAATTTATTTGAGAGAATAATATTTTTCTGTTTCATTTGGTTTTGTTTCCTGGTCACCGATTACAAGGACATAAAATTCATATTTTTTTTTATTCAATTAGAAAATGCTTGAATTTAATTTATGCTTTAAATTACATTAAAAATGTACAAAAATGAAGAAAATTCTTTATTTGAATAAAATTTTTTGAGCTTCTTTCTAAGAAGTACGAGGATGCAAAAATACTTTGCATTTTTTAAAGATTGAGTCCTTTTTTCATTCAAAAGTTTATTTCAGTTCTAAGAATTAACACTAAATCTTTTGAGTTATTTGAAAAAGCTAATTTTAACTTCTTGGAAGATTCTTTTGGATTTTTATGTCTTTAAAGTTCGAATATTTCTGAAAGATTTTGACATTTTGCAATAGAAATGTCCTTTTCCAGCTTCTTTTGAATGGATTTAAGGCAGTTGTAAAATTAGGTATTTTTAGAACGCAAAAGCTTTTCAAATTCCCAATTTTTAATGCAGAAAAAGCTTTAAGAAAAACTTCAAAAACGATCAAATCTTCAAAATCTTTTCATTCACAATTCATCCCACATTCAATATGCCTTATAAAAAGTTGAATTTTCCGCCCTCGAATAAAAGAGAAATCGCATTAAAATTGACTACACAATCCATACAAAAATATTTTGATAAATTTCCATCGATATGTTTTACTTTTTTTTTTCTCGAGATTCCATCTGTCAGTGCTTATTCTATAGAAGAGATTCATATCAAATTCACAAAATTTATGTAATTTGTGAGATAAAGCGATATTTCATGAACACAAGACAATATGTTTCAAATCACAGAAGGAAAGGCAAAAATATTGAGGAATTGAAAAAGATGAAGAAGAAATTTTTTTTTATCACTTGACGGATATGTAATTGATAGATTTATCATGACATAAGAATATGCCGAACGGAAATGTGAGTGCGACAGGTGTGATAAATGATTTCAATATTTTTATTTTATTTTCTCATTCCCAATTCTGGCAATTGATCATGCGGCATGTATGGTGGAAAAATATTTTGTATGAAAAGTTTCAATAAATTTACATTTATTATGTAAAATTTTGAATCTGGGTTCATGCTTTATTTGCCAATTAAATTATTCATCAAAATTATAATAATTGCCTCTCATCATATCATATGAAATACTTTATGACCTCTTGAATTATTCCACTGATCCTTTCTTGTCATTATTGTTATTTTTTCATTGAAAAATTTCGATAATAACCCAATTAGAACTGTCGGTATTCGAAATATTGCTTCGATTTGCTTCATTGAATAATATTTTATTGGGAAAAATTTTCCAGATGAATGAATTGGTTATGAGGAGGGTTAGACACTTAGAATATTTCGTGTGGTTGGCTAGCTGAACAAAAACTGAAAACCGAGAGGATGAATTCGAATATTTTTAATTTTTGCATGTGATAGCTGCTATTTTGAGATTATAGTTTTAAATCCTAATGATTCTTGGCCATTTTTTGTGAATGTGATTTATTAATTCAAACTTGAAAAATACGTTGAAATTTGAATTTTAAAAAAACCTTCAAAAAATTAAATTGATTTAAGATTTCGACGATAATTTAAAAAAATTCAGAAAATTGATATTTTTACAACCTTAAAAATTTTCTTTCAGCTCACTTCATCTGAAACGTTCACTTTAGCCCTTTCCTTTATCCATTCAACCGCTTCCACTTCTTCCTTCTCCTCATGACTTTTCGTAATGCTGATTTGATATGACTGATTTTTTTTCATATCAAATGATCCGAAATTGCTCATTTTCTATAACCTTGAGCTTATTTACATACATATTCATGTTGGTTATAGACGCATATGCCTCGTCTTCAAAGCATACGATAATTACTTTTGCAAATTTAGAAATGATGTCTCTAGACAGTTATTTGATTTTGGTGAAGTAATTTGTCCTGCAAATGTTGGAATTTGTGGATTCGTCGTCTATTAAAAAAAGGTAAAACTCGTGGGTGCCATTTTTAACATTTACAAAAGTGTTTTTTATTTTGTCAAGTACTGCACCTGAATTTGTCAGTTTAGCGATAACATTTGAGATAAGCGCTAAGGGAGACTTTTGATTAAGTACACTCATAAAAATAAATTTAAAAACTCGTTATTAAATTTTTTTTGCAGAACATTTTAAAATATCTTTTAAATTTTTAATGATTTTTTTTAAAAATTTAATATTCTTTTTTAAAATTTAAAAAATGTTATTAAAAAGAAACAGTTTTGTAAAAATTTTGAAACCTTGAACTTTAATAAAGATTAGTAAATTTTAAAATTTGATTTTTTAAAATTCTTAATTGATCCATAAAAATATTATAAAGTGATAATTTTTAGTCATTTGTTAAAAATTTCAATAACTTTAGTAGATTTGTTCTTGCAAAAGTGTCTAATAAGTTTTTTTATAATGAAGTGTGTAAAAGATTATTGCTCAGGAGAATTTGAAAACATCGATCTTTTAAAAATGCATCTAAAATTTTTTCATAATATGAAAACATACGACACGTACAAATGTCCAGTTTCTACATGTGAACTAAGATTTGACAGATCATCCAATTTCTACAAACATATCAAAAATTTTCATCGATTTGACAACGGTAATTATTGAAAAATAAAAAACTTCACAAACTTTATACTGATTTATGTTAATTTTATTAAGGTACTGAGAAATTGAAAAAACAACAGAATTTACAAGATTATAGAGAAGCAATTGAAAACTCAGAAAGTGTTGTATCATCAAATATTGATTCTCAAAGCACAGAAGGTGTCTGCAGTCCACAGAGAATAGAAACACCAAGTGAAACTGAAAATCCACTAGATGATATTTTTTCAATATATTATTTCAATTACATTCAGAGCCATCATTGACAAAAAAAATAGTAAATGAAATTCTTCATAAAATCAAAAATGAAGTTGTCAATCCTCTTTTGTCATTTGTAAACGATGAAAATCTAACTGAGAAAATTGAAGCTGATTACGAAAATGTCAAAAGTTTTTATAAATTTCAAAAAGAACTGAAAAATCGCAAAATGATTAGTAATCCTACTCAAGTTACTGTTTCTGAACGAATTGATTTAGTCTTTAAAAATGGTCAGCCATCGTACGAGAGTGTGAAAGACAAAGTCTGTTTGATGCCATTGAGAGAACAAATTAAATCATTCTTACAAATACCAAAGATAATTAACAGCATGATCGATAACATTCACTTTCTTGAAAATGACTCTCAACATAAAAACTTCTTTAATGGAATTTTGTGGCAAAACATTAAAAGTGCATTTGAACAAAATGAAATCATTATTCCATGTTTTCTATATCACGATGATTTTGAGCCAGACAATCCACTGAGCAGCAACGCTGGAGCAAATAAAATTGCTGCATTTTACTACTCATTCCCTGGTATTCCACAACATTTTAATTCATCGCCAAAATACATATTTGATGCAATGGTATTTAATTCAGCATTAAAGAAACATGAATTTGATTCAGCATTAAAGCCATTGGTTGACGAGTTTAAAGAATTGGAGAAAAATGGAATTATGGTAGAGATTGATGGAAAAATAACAAAAGTATTTGTTGTATTATGCTTGACGATTGGAGATAATCTTGCGCAGAATGAGCTCTTGGGATTTAATACCAGTTTTAATGCTACTTATTCGTGCAGATTCTGTTTAACACCGAAAAGTTCTACAAAGATTGACACCAAAATCAAAGACGAAACTATTAGAAACCAAAATAATTATTTCGACGATTTAGAAAAATGTCAGCATGGTATTGTAAAAGAATGCCCATTAAGTGAATTAAGTCACTTTGAAGTAACTAAAAATTATTCTGTGGATATAATGCATGATATATTTGAAGGAGTTGCCAGATATGACATTGCTTTATTTCTGAAATACATAATTTACGAACATAAAATCATAGATCTATGGACATTAAACAAACTTAAGCAAGAATTTGACTATGGTGCTATAGAAATAGGAAATATGGGACCACCAATTACAGAAAATAGTATAAAGGCAAATTATATTATAATGAGTGCATCAGAAATGCGAAATTTTCTGCATTTTTTGCCATTAATGATTGGACATAAAATCAATGACAAAAAACATCTACCAGTTTGGGACTTTATTTGTGGATTAATATTGATTGCAGACATCTCAATGAAATCAAAATTCACTGAACAAGACTCAAACAACATCGATAATCTTATCAAAACATATTTAAAGAGGCGTTTAAATTTATTCCAGCAGTCATTGAAACCAAAGCATCATCTTATGTTGCATTACAAGACTTGTATTGATTACACTGGACCCATCCGTAATTTTATGTGTTTTTCTTATGAGCAAAAAAACAAAGATGTAAAAAAACATGGCAAAGTTTCACATCAAAGAATAAATCTTTCTTGGACTTTGCTTTCAAAGCAAGTTATGAAATATAATAAATTTATTAGTCAGCACCTCGATGGATTTCCGAATGATTTTGAGCATAAAGAAAATTCAATGATGTCGAAATATCATGTATTGAAGCAAAAATATTCATTAAATTATGAAGAGCTTAAATCTGATGATGAAATATGTTTATTAAGTTGGCTGAAATATAAATCAACTTTGTTTAAAGTTGGATATAATATTGCACTATTTGAAAATAAGATTAAATGTTTTTTGATCCGAGAAATAATTCAAAAAAGTAACGATTATTATTTTATTTTGGAAGAATTTAAAACTTCGCAATATGATAAGCATAGACTTTGTTATAATGTTGATATCTCATTAGAAAAATTTCACGTTCTTAAAATTGAAGATTTTTCATACTATCCATTTAATCTCCACAAAACTAATGACGGTTTTAATTCATTTAGACTTAAGTATGTTTAGTTAGTAAAATTGAGAAAAGAAAATTTAAAGCAGAAAAAATGTATCCAATAAACGTTAAAAAAATATTTTTAAAAATTTAATAATTTTTTATTAAAATTTAATATTTTTTTTAAAAAATTTAATAAAACATTTTTAAATTTTACAAACACATTATTAAGTTCTCATTTTCATTGTGAATTTAAACACTACAAGTCGCGCTCTTTGAATTTTAGAATTTTGAGTGAAATGACGACAGATTTTTCAGAGGAAGACGAATGTTACACTAACATTGAGTATCTAAATGAAGATACTGATGAAAATACAGTTCCAGGTAAGCATTTTCAAGACTCAAATAAAAATTTATAATATACAAAAAAAAAATATATCAACATGCTTTTTTAGTGTATAGAACTGATTTGGATTTTTTATACAATGATCAAGATCAACAAGAGGTTTTATTTGCGTTGGATAGCATGGGATTATCAGCATTAAATGAGCTGTTCATCTGTAAGCTTTTTCATAAATATTCAATTCAATTTATCCTTTTCGATATAATTTAATGATTCTTTTAATTCCAGGTCAAAAAATTGATTTTGAAGCTATGAAATACCTTGACCAATTGACATTTTACGCTATTTTGAGTGATTTTCCTTATGGAATACGATTGAAGTGCTATCAGAAATATAAATTGTGGCGAGAGCAAAATAGTTTCACAAATGAAATAGAAACAACAATCAGTTCGAGATCATTAGGCTTCAATAGTTCATCGAGTAAATTGAATCAGGTAAATTAAGTTAAAAAAATTACTTTGATTTCCCAAAATTTATTAAATTTATTTTTTTCAGCATCAAGTCAATGAAAATACACTCGAATTAATAATGAATAGCGAAGAAGGACAAAAGTTTTTATCTGAACATCCCTACGATAAAGTTTTAGACATGGGAGAGAAAAGAGAATTGGTTCAAATGATCTGTGGAAAGCTGTTATCACAAAATGTGAAAATAGGCAAATCCGGTGCATCTACCTTAGCAACAAGTATAGCAGCATTATATACAAAAGAAAATGCAGATATTTATTTCAATGGATCAAGCGGTTTATTGTATACAAAATCTGTAAATTTGAGTTATAAATTCAAGGAAAAAAATATCATAAAAGGTCCATCAAAAAAGAAAATGAAATTGGACAGGCCAGAGCCTGATGAAATTAACTTCAGTTCAGAGGAATGTATGTCTGATGAATATGTAAAAACTAACGCTTTTGAGGCATCTGATATGTTTAAAATTCATTGGAAGGAATCAACAAAAAAAAGAATTTTTCAAATACATCAGTTAACTGGCAATATTGCTGATATTTTAAAAATGTATAAAGCATTTAACAGATCAGATGGTTTTTGCTTGGTGAGTTTTGTCAATTCAAAAAAATAATATAATCAATTTTAATTTGAATGTTTAAATTTATAGGTCCAACACGATTTTTCATATCTATATCCAAAATCAATTTTCGAAGAGAGTTGGAAAAATTTGAAATACGATTTGGCCCAAGTTATACCAAAAAATTGTTCAAACTCAAGAATAAAAGGTTTATGTTCCAAATTCAATGATATGTCAGAAACGTCAAAATCACTTACATTGATTCTTGCAATTCATGCTCAGCTGTACTCGCGCTCTAATACAATTGGTAATCGAGAGACTATTGAAGAAAGCTTTTGGCAAATGATTTCTTTTATTCCAAATCAAGGATCGATGTCAATTGAATTGCAAAACTTAAGAGAAAAGGCAATATCAAAGAAACAAACAATCCAGCCATTTATATACTGTATTGGTAAAGACCTTGAGAAAGTTGAAGAAAAATTTTTAATTGTCTTCGATGACACAATCTATTCTTTTACGAACTTTGATTTAGCATTTGAGATTTTGTTAAAGTTATATTTTGTTTTTAACTTACAGTTCCCCAGAGCAAGCAAAAATGTTTATGAATTTCTCAGTTATTCCTTGCTTGGAATAGACTTCAAACTTTCGGTTAAAGCTGGAATATTGTTAAATTTAATTCAGAATTTAGACAATGAAGATGTTTAAAATTCTCAATTTATGTATTTAATATTTGGTGAATTAAATAAAGAGAAATTCTTACGATTCGATTACTAAACGTGTGAATATATATTGAAATTTTAATTGCATAAATTAATATGCATTGAACGGTTTTTTAAAAAAAATATTTTTAAAATTGAAAAAATTATTTTTAAAATTAAAAAAATTATTTTTTTAAAATTAAAAAAATTATTTTTAAAATTTAATTTCTTTTTTTAAATTTTAAAAAAGCTTATTTAAAAATATTTATTAAATTTTAAAAAAATTTTTAAAAACAAATTAAATTTAACGATTTTGTAAAATTCAAATTAAAATTGTTGTTTTCTTTTAGGTTTAAAAATATTTTTAAAAAAGTTAAAATTTGTTATTAAGCGTACAGTTTAAAAAAGTTTATTAAACTTTTTCATACAAATTTAAAAAGCGTTTTTAAATTTTTTTTATCAGTGTATGAAATTTATTTACAGTAAATTAAGAAATTGGGATCAAATAAAACTTTTTCTTCCACGAAGGACATATTTAGACATTTCACCTTCGAACTGATTTTCATGCGTCACGAATTATTCTAAAAATGACCATAAATATATGTCACATAATATTTAATCCAAAAATACATAAAACATTCGAAAATCCCATGACATTTTTCCTCAAGCAAATAAAGAATATTTTTAGGCATAAAAGTAATTTCCTTCCATTAGTCACAGTCCCATTTCGATGACAAATTATGATCATCAAGAAGACAATGAAATGTATTCATGTAACTAATCCAGCAAGACATACGCACAATAGTTTAGATTACTCATTAGAGATAATTCTGACAAGTCAAAGTCATTGACAGAAAAAAATTGTGCTGCCATCATCAAAAAAAAAAAAATGTATAAGCTCAGAAGTTTCTCATATTATCGAATAGTATTCATATACTGAATACGGCACGTGAGCGAACTTTCGTATTATTATTTTTTGTTCTGTCCACACAACATGTACGTAATGCATTATATCATACGAAATTGAAACAATTTTCATCAATAATAATAATAATAATAATGATAGTATTGTGGATTGGGAATAAAATATTCAGAAGCGTGGCTGTGTCGATGCTGTAATTTATATGTGCTCATTCTGTGTGGTTGATTTCATTGGAAGTAAATAAATATTTTTGATGTAACTGAATTCGATTCTGTTTGCTATTATAGAATCATGATGAAATTTTGACTGATTGACTTGCAGTCTGAAAATATTTGTGGTTTTTTAATTGTTTGAAATATTTGACTGAATGATTTGAAATTTTGGAAGTTTAATTGATTTGGAATGTGTTCAAAAGTGTCTGGTAATTGATAAGTTAATAATTATGGTTTAATTACACAATTACCTAATTAGTAAAGAGTGAGTCGAAGTGGCTCGTTGGCGGACTGGTTTAGTGCATCGGTACCGATCCGGTGATAATGGGTTCGAGACTCGGCATGAGAAATTTTCCACATCTCCTTTTTCGAATCATATGTACTGCGAACGCGACTTATAGCCTCCCTTTGAAGGCTAAAGGCTTTTTTCCATATATATTATCATTAAGAATTTTTTAATCATTCGATGTCGATGTAGAATAGATTTTAATTAGACTTTCTGATTTTAAAATTATGTGAAGGACGATGTCAATCTGATTCTTATCCAGCGAATAATTTGAAAGTCAAATTTCACCCCTCCCTCCTTTTTTGAAATTTATTTAAAAAAAAATTTCTAGAGTTACATCATAAAAAATTTCAACGTCCCCAAATTATTATTTCACTCCTTATAATTACATCATATGAAATAATTTGCAGCAGTAAAGCTAGAAAACTAATCAACATTGACAAGTTTTAATTGGAAATATTTTGATATTCATTTAACAGTAAGGACATGTAAATTTGATTGCTTAATTAATTGTTGCTAGACAATTCAACTCCTCAACTCCATTTCAAAATTGGAAAGCTTAGGAATTGTAATTGCAGCCTCATTAATTTCACATATTTTTTCTCCCTTCCACGATATGAAATTCACGACCAACAAATATATCGATGGATGAATTTTAAACAAATATTTACATTCATATTTTCCAACTTGTTTATTTGATGCTTAAATAATTAATTATATTTTGCAAATTAGAGAGGCCCAACTATGAACATCGATTTCGTGTATATGTAATTTGTACGTTTGCATTATTTAATTGATTATGTAATTCAAGCTTAAAACAAAAGTTTATTTAATGAATATATTTGATTCATATAGTCGATAATTATGAATATTATATGAAACTAATTGGATATTTTTTTGTGTATATCAAAACGCTAATAACACAGATTTTATTGTGATTCTGTCAAAAATTTTAATTTATTGATAATTAATATTTTGCTAATTAGGATTGTAAATGAAATTGAAAAAAAATTCTTGAAAAAAAAAATTATTTTTTTTTTCAACTGGAAACTAAATATAAAATTCAATTAAAACCTATCAACTTCATCCAGATTTTCTATTTCACACGAATAGTTTTTATTTATTTTGAACGTTTGTTTTTAAAAAAATTCAAACAAACTTATTTTCACTATTTCAATTGAATAATTAATAAAAGATTTAAATAAAGCCTACTGCGGATTTTCGTTAATAAAAAAACTAGTTTTGCATATTTGTTCATTGATATTTTTGTTAGATTGAATTTTTTGCACTAGATATGTTCACATGTCAATAGGAATCTATCATGCAAATCATACACTGAAATGAATTTCATTACATGCAAATGAAAAATGGAAAATATATAAATTTATTTTTTAACATGAGAATTCATCCCTTATGCATTCGAAAGTTCTCATATATATTAGTGCTTCAGGAAAAGTTTTTATGGATGGATGTGGATGCTTTTGTAGATTAACTTGAGCGCATTTGTTCTGAATTTTTTCAAATGCGTTTTTGAGAGTTTGAAAAATTAAAAAAAAAATTTAAAATTTAATTTGTTTTTCTAAAAAAAATAAGTTACTAAGTTTGAAAATTTTTAATATTTTTTAAAAGAATATAATAAATCATAATCCGAAATATATGCTCCAGCCAGACAACAAATCAATCCTCTCGGAATTTCCTCGATATAAAAATGACATCAAAAATTCAATAAACAAAAACAAATTGCATTTTATTTAATTGAGAATCGAGGGACCAGAAATGAAAACCAGTTTTTTCCGCTGCATGTGAGTAAAAGAACTTTGTGGAGCGGAAATTTTTTTTTTATCATTTTTTTTAACAAGCAATTTCAAAGTGAATTTTTTATTGTTAAACGTTGAGTTGAAAAAAAGAGCCATTTTTGATCCCGAATGTGTGAATTGCCATTTTTTTTTGTTGTTTTCGTCGCAAACAAACAAGGTTTAAATATTTATATATATATATATATATATATATAGGGTAAAAAATCTATTTTTCCGGACGTTTTATTTTTCCGGACAGTTTTTGAAAAATAAAAGTTTGCATTTTCTCAAAATGTAAGCCTTTTAAAAATAAATTTGGAAGTGAAAAATATTAATTATGCTTGTAAGCATAGTTTACGTTTATTTTTGTTATAACTGGAATTGCCATATGAGTTAAAATCCCAAAAGTCTATTTTCCATACAAAACTCACCAAATCTTGTGAACAATAAAACTCATATTCAGGAAGATGAATGATTTTACTTTTTAAGCTTAAATTATAGTTTAAGATTCCTAGTTTTTAATTCATTAAAATTTGATCAGGAAAAGTCAGCCATTTGAGGAAAATTCCAGTTTTACTGAGTTCAAAATTTAACTCTATTTTTCCGGACAAAATTCTTCGAAATTTTATTTTTCCGGACGGTTTTTAATCTAAATTGTCATTGAAATTTCTGGGCATTATTTACGTTTTTTCCACCTAAAAACCCAACAACTCTGAAGACGTAACGGTTTTCCTTATTTTAGTACAAAATTTGAAATAAGGAATTTTTAGTATTCCTTATTTTAGTACATCTTGTCCGTTAAATTTTTAGAGACAAAATCTCTAAAAATTGTGCTTAATTCTGAATTTTTTCAATGTTCAAGATAATTAATGCATAGAAAAACATTACTTTAAGAATACAAGCAAGTATCAGCAGTTAAATATAGCGAAAAAGTGGTTAAATTTTATCCAGATAAAATTTCATTTCTTATAATTGTATTAGTGTATGAATGTATTTGTAATTTTCTTAGAATTGTGTTTTGAAATTTTTGTTGAATTTTATAATTTTAATGTTTTTAAATGAAAGAATGCTTAAAGATATATCATAATAATTAACTTTTTCATGTGATAATTCTTCAAAATGAATTTAATTTTATGATTTAATCCAAAAATATTTCCTTGTGTGTGTAAATTTTTCGAACACACAAATAATTTAAATTCAAAAATTTGAACTGAATAACGGAAATTTTTGCTCTTCAGAGTTGTTGGCTAAAAACGACTGAAAACTTCACGAAATTTGACCTAAATTGAGCCTTTTTAAGAAATAATTCACTGGAAGCATCAGAAAATTTTTAAAATATCAGCATCAAGTTTTTCAAAAAGTTTAGCAAATTGTTTGAAAATTGAAAATATGAAATTTCGCATCAAGTTTAGATGATTTGATAAGCAAATTCAGAAAAATGGTTTCAAGCTGTGCTGTTTACTTTTAAGTGCTTTTTAAAATTGCGTCTTGTTGCATTATTTTAAATTCAAATAAAAAGATTTAGTTTTGAATCACAAATTTTTCTTAAGTTCTTATATCCATTTGTTTTTTTCATTATTTCCATTTGTCTATAAACAGACATGAATCTCAAAATATTTAAATCATCAAGTTATTTTGGATGAATTTCAGCTTTCAATCAAAAAATTTATTGCTTTTAATGCAGAACTTTTGGTTTTAACGGTTTTGGTTAGCAAAACTGGAATCGTCATTAAACAGTCTGTATCAAGACTTTATGCTTGGTTCTGACACTTTTATCCTAAATTCATAAAATTAACTAAATTTTTGTGCTGATTATTAAGAATAAATTCTAGTTTTGTGACAGGCTTATGCTTAAAGTCATAAGTTTGTATCCATTCATTCATATTATGCTAAAAATTCAGCATTTTATTAATGCAAAAATTATTTGTTTATATTTTTTCAAGTAAAATTTTTCAATGCCTATTGTTCAAAAGTGTCCGGAAAAATAAAATTTTTTGTCCGGAAAAATTGAATTTTGTCCGGAAAAATAAAATTCAACTTTAAATCAAATTTTAAGGAACATTCATCGTAAAGGAATAAAACTAAATGCATGAAACAGATCCTGCCTATGTTGCTCTACAACTTTAGTTCAATTTGGGGAGTTGAAGCTGCATGGTTAAAGAGTTTTTTTCTCTTCAAAGTTTGCAAGTGTGCTTTTGTCCGGAAAAATAGATTTTTTACCCTATATATATATATATATATATATATACAAAAAAAAAAAAATCCTTTGTCAGCGACATCAGCATCGAGTGTATCGTGAACGATTCCATTCCATTGAACAGGCAAAGAATTGAAATTAATGTAAATTTTTTTTAATCTACTTGCAGAATTAATTGAACTTTACTGGATGGGTAATTAAATTTTTTAATGCCTTAAGTTACATGAATTAAGATTATCATTCGATGAAAATTATTAATTATTGAAAAGTTGGGAAAATTTACTGAAAATTTCAATTTTCAAAAAATATTTGCTAAAATTTTTACAAAATTATTTAACTTTAAATACCAAA
The DNA here is from genome assembly GCA_026123125.1 of Chironomus striatipennis. Classification (NCBI taxonomy): domain Eukaryota; kingdom Metazoa; phylum Arthropoda; class Insecta; order Diptera; family Chironomidae; genus Chironomus; species Chironomus striatipennis. The sequence continues at coordinate 40,091,763 of CM047394.1, forward strand.
AATTAAAATTAATAAGTTTTCTAAAGTTTTACATCATTTAATAAGATTTCTAAAATTTTAATCGTTTAGATCAAGACCAACAGATCACCAAAGAAAAGTTAATTGAAATTTTCTATCACCTTTATGCCAGCAACATATGAACAATTCATGGAAATTCATTCATTTCAAATGATTCATTTTTAACCAGGATACTACTTTTCATACATCCATTATTGTAAATTTTAAATTAAATTCTCATCACTTCCATTTCAAATAAGTTCATTTCATATATGAAAGTTTGAAAAAAGCTTTTTTGTTAATGGATGAATATTAAAAAATAAAAAAAAGAAAAAAACAAAGAATTTCAATTTGCCATTTTTTTGTGGCATAACAAAACAGCGAAAACAGTTAAAAATGAAAAATGTTTGTAATAAAGAATGCGAAATTAAAACAAAAAATACTAATTTCATGCATTCGGACAGCTAAAAGCTAATAAATTCCGGAAAATTAATAAACAAAATTTCCTTTTTCAAACAATTGTTTGTGTTTGCTGCGCATTAACAGAGATATATATAAAGAATACAAAAATGTTAAAATGTTAAAAAGCAAACAGGATGTAAGCAAATGTTTAATTAAAAAACAACAGTCTGATAAGTTGAAAGTAAAAAAGTTTGGTAATTTTGCATTACTAAATGTTCATATAGCTTGCTGTATATAAATGTTAATAAAGACAGCGAAATATGCCCTGAAGAATTTGATGACGTTGAGAATTTTCATAATGTATTTAATTTTTTGCTGGTTTGAAATGAAAGGACTTGAAGTGTCTAAGGTGCATTAAATTATAATTTACATAATCTTTTAAGTGTATCAAACCCTTTAATTTTTTTATATTTTGAAAAACTATTTAAGACTGTTCACCTATTACGTAACGCTCTTAGGGGGAGGAGGGTCTGAAGGTTTTTACTGTCTATTGTTCTCAGAGCTGATTCTTTCAGTGAAAAAGTTACGCAGGGAGTTGAAGGGGGGGGAGGGGTAGGTCGAAAATTCGAATTTTAGCGTTATATTATAAGTGAACGGCTCCTTTTTAATTTTATTGGGAACTAATTAAATGAATTTAAAAAATATTCAAATATGTATTTTAATTTTCATTCTAAAATTTCCAAAAGTTCACAAAAGTTTAAAATTCATTGAAATTTCAAACAGACACTATGTCAAAATTATTTTACACTTGCTTTTTATGTCACAACAACTTGAAGGATCCAACAATAAAAAAAAAAATATATAAATTTAATTAAATTTCTTACAGTAAACATTCCTTAAGGTTTTCGACGAAATTTGTTATTGTGTTATGTTGATTGTTATTTCTTATCTTATTTTTCGAATAAAACAGATAAGGAAAAATTTAATATGCTCAAAAAATCATATGATAATAATAATCTTGTCAAATATGGTTGGAATAAGTGTGGGCTTGTCTATTTTTAAATTGACCTGTACTATGCTCTTTACATTTCCCACTTTTAATTTTTTTTTGATGAATTTTAATTATCTGTTCATTATAATTTATTAACTACGTCAGCTACCAATTGATGAATGTTCAACGAAAAATATTGAAGATTGAATGATGATGATCTGTAAATAAATTAAAATCAAAAAAAATTTCTTAATTCGTTTTGTTTGCCAAAATTTGCATATTTTAAAAAATTCATTTATTTTTCAATTTTAAATTCAAAAAATTTAATGTAAATCAACAAAATCTAAATCAAATAAATTTCAAAAATTTAATAATTATAAAAAAATCAAATAAAATAAATTTAACACCGAAAATTCTTCTTACTAGCTTTTTTTTTAACAATCAAAACTTGAGTGAAAAAGAAATAAAATAAAAAAATAGCACAAAAGAAAGACGAAGAGAATGAAAAAAAAAGCCAAAAGGCCATTCCTCAAAATGGGTTAAAAATGGAAAGAGAAAGGCAGCTCTTTTTTTTGTTCTGCGTAGGACTATAATATAATATAGAATGAATGGAGATTTATGGCTACAGCCAGAAATAAAAATCTGCAATAAATTTTTAAATAAAAACAAAAAGAGAAAGCATGAAAGAAAAAAAAAAACTTTATCCGAATGAACATGAATTACACGAGGCGCTTGGAAGGAGTGGAACAAGTATTTTTTGTTCTGTTGTGTCACTTTTTAAGGATAATGGAGACAACGCATTTAGTGCTAATTAAAAATAAAACTTGTGGAACGAGAAACTCTTTTGGATGCTTAATTACATTAAGGAAAATAATTTGGCTGAACTAAGGAATAAAGGACATTTTTTTTCTTGGCAAATGCCTGTAGTTCTTGTAGATGTGAGTTAATTGTGCAATAATTGTATTGTCTTGTGGAAATTTCTGGCTTATTCATTTAATTTTTTTTTTTGGAGTTAGGTTTTGTGACAATTTTGTATTTTGATTTTGGCAAAGAATAGAAATGAGTAAATTGAAAGTTTTTGAATAGCTTTTTAGCTTTAGTTTTAAAAATGAAACTTTCAAAATCTTGATATAACCTCATAAAATAAAAAAGTAAATTCCTACCAATAATTTTCAAACAGTCTGACAAATGAACAGCTTTTCAGCTCTTTTCCTTACATTAAATAACGACAAGAATGCGCTTGGAAATAACAAAAGCAAAGAATGGGAAATGAAGAGGAATGACGAAGTCTCCATTAGCTTCACATAAATAAAATTTTCCGGTGGAGATTACGGTTAGGGATTTTTTTTTCGTCTACTATTTTTTATCGTCATAGAATACAAGAAGAAGGATGAGGAAAAGAGAGAGAAGGGAAAGAAATTATAGAAGAGTTGCGTGTGAGCAATTTATCCCCGTTATGCCTAATTGAATTCTTCCGTTTTTCTACAATTTTTGTTCATTTGTTTGCATGGCAAAAAGAAGAACTTTTCACTTTCACTTTCGATTTTCTTTCCTCGTCTCTTTAATTGTGGAATGAGTAAGGCATAGAACTTTTTCTCCATTTGATTCCTTTGAATTGATTGAGAACTAAATAAATCAATTGCATGAAATATTTGAAGTGCTTAGAAGAGAATTTTCCTTGTTTTTAAAGGATTTTTCTTAAGAAAATGGAAAGGATTTAAGCAGTTTGTCTTGTTTTATGTGTTTTACTTCCTGGTTTTTTGACATTGTAAAGATCTTGCTGTGTTGTTTAGTTTACATAATGAATAAGTTTGTTTTAATAATTAAATGAAAATCTTTGTTTTATTTGATGAAAATTCAAAAAAATAAATAAAAATTTGGTTCAAGGGGCAAAAACTACGCTGGTAATAAATTAAGTTTAAATTTTGATCTACCGTTATTATTTAAATTGCAAATGGAATTTTTTACTTTATTTTATTACAATAGTATCATACATTCATAAATTGTTGATCACCTTTATTTAATGTTCCAAAACTTGTAGATTCGACATTAATCTCCATCGAAATGCGCCCACAAATACTTCATGTCTTCAACAAAAAAAAAAACTTATTTCCCCACTAATTTCAACAATTTTCCAAACACAGAGTTAGAGAAAATTTGATGGTGAAAAATTGCTTTCAATAGCTTTAGGGCAATAAATAAATAAAAGCAAAAACTTTTGTCATTAAATGGAAAAAAACCTCCTCCTTGCCTTGTTTGCTTGCTTATTTCTCATTCTCAAGGAAAAAAAAAAACTTTCCTTATCTATGATTAATTTCTTTATTTTGTTTCGGTTTTTGCTCATTCATTTATTTGGTGCTTTGAGAATGTTAAGGATGTATGGAGAATGTTTCGTTATGAATTTCATGAATTCAAGTTTTCGATGTGAAAATATTGAGGAATCAACAACAAGTTGGTTGATGAAAATTTCACATTGGGATGATTTTGAGGAACTTTATATATGCACATTCAAAATGCCAGTATCGGCATACGAGAATTTAGCAGTTCCACCAAACCAAATGTAATGCATTCAATTTAATCCGATTCATTTTTAATTCAACAACAACAACAAAAAAAAAAAAAAAGAAAAAGAAATCAGCAACGCTCATCTAAAAAACATCAGAACAATAAATTTTACTATCCATTACATTCACTTCTGGCTCATATCATAAAATACATCAGCAGATTCATATTTACTTGCCTCATAAAAGCGAAACACATAAGATTCTATTACATACACGTAGTGCTATTTGAGCTTAATTGACAGTAATGGATATGCGTTTAAATAATTTAAAAACTTTACTGTTTTATCTTCCTAAATGGACCTCATTCTCTTTATCCCCACTATGCTTTTTTCCCATATTACATATTTATACGCATCCTATTATGTTCTTCTTCACATCATCAACATGAGGCAGTTAAGGCATCAACATTCGTAAATGTTACCTAAATGACACTCATTTTTCTCCTCTTTTTCACCATTTATAGTTGTAAATATGCTCAACGGGAACATTTCCCTTATTCACTTACTCTTATTCTTTATTCATATTCGTGGAAAAGAAGAGAGATAGGAGTGGACTTGGATGGAATGAGTTAGTTATTGTGAAGATTTAAGCGCATTGCAATACATATGAAATTTGATACTTTTCAAAGTATTTTAAAGTAAACTTCAAAAAGTATACTAAAGTATACTTCAAAAGTATACTAAAGTATACTTCAAAAGTATACTAAAGTATACTTCAAAAGTATACTAAAGTATACTTCAAAATTATACTAAAGTATACTTCAAAATTATACTAAAGCATACTTGTTGATTGTTAAGTTTAATTCAAACCCAGAAAAATCTCTACAACCAAGCCACAACTAAATTCATCAGTTCCATTACCAGCCAGTCAAAATGCCAAAATCTCTTCAAAAATCAATCGTACACTTAAAAGAGACTCTCCAACAACAAGGAGTAAAAATGACGGGAGGGCAGCATCAGCAGCCATTCTCTTAAGAGGCAATAAATTACACAATGCTTTTACCGTTTACCGACATTAATTCTGAATAAAAGGAAGAAAAAAAAAGAGAGAAAAATGTGTCGCAATCAATCTTTATTGAAGAACTTTTTTATTTTATATTTTTTTTTGCGTACATCTTTCGTTACTTACGTGAGATTACAATATGGGCAAGAAAATGCTCATCGACTTTTTTTATATTATATTTTATATTATTTTTCTCATCCTCCTCCTCGTTGTCCTTTGATAATGTTAAGTAACTAAATACAAAGAAGAAGCGACAAGAGTCCCACTTGTGCGAATATTAGTGCAAAAAATAACAATAATAAGGAATAGACAATAAAAATTGAATGTACAGTTAATGGAAGAAGACTGTTTGTTTAGTCTGGTGGTCTCACGGGACTCACATTGAAGCGATTTGGGATGGAATATTGTTTAACGTGATAATAACTTTGAAATATGGTTTTTGCATGGTCAGGATTAAACGTGAGGCTTTATTAAAGGAGTTGAATTCATTTTTTTTGTAAATTATCAAAATTTAAACCGAGCATTAAGAACCTCCAAAACACCCCAACCATCATCCATCCCATCTTATTTGATGGCTCGTTACTTGAATTTTCATTCTCTTAACAAAATATACAAAAGAAAAAAGGAAATAAAACATTAAAATGCTTCCGTTGGCGCATATTTCTTTCCTTATTCATTCTCTTTTCCTCATTTTAATATCATCAGTCAACGTAATTTGCAATTATTTTTGTGCTACTTTGCCCCCCACGATGGTCGCTTTTCTTATTTTATTTCATTACTTCAGTGTTTTATACTAAATTTAAGGAAATTGAATTTTATTTTTTTTTTGTTTTGGGTGCTCATCTTTTGTCCATTTCTGGGGTTTACATCTGCATTAAAATTGAAATGAATGTCTTTATAAATTAAACACGAAGAAGAAATTTCAAAGGAAGTCACTTGAGAATTTTCTTGTGGAAGATGAAATTGAAATTTTTATAAGGACACTTAGGTTTAGTTGCCATTGGTAGCAATGATTGAGTTTTTAACAGGAATCATTGTTTACTGTAACTTCCATCGATGTTTACATTTTTGGTATCTTGTAACTTAATCTCTTATCATTTGAAAAAATTGTACTTAGATTCTCATCTAACTGTGAATTCTGAAATCCAATTAAGGATGATGAAATAATTTTTTTAAAAAATTTTGCTAAATTTTTTGGCACAAAAATTAATCTAGAAATGACACTTGATACATATTGGAAAAAATAGGAACTAAAATTCCACGTAAAAGACATTTATTCCACATATTATATTTTATAAAGATGTACATGTCAATCAATTTGAAACAACACATTCTATGAGTCATAAGCACTTGATTAAATATTTTTTAAAACTGTTGCTAGTGCAATTAATACCTTTTTAATCATCAAATTATTCATTTAGTTTTCACATTATTCATTTAATTGAAGGAATTGAAACGTTAAAGATGTTTTTAAAAATTTTCTTAATTTTGACAATTTCATTTGCTTATTTGCAAGCAATTGACTATTGTGACGAAAATCTGTGTGGGAAAGGAGAACATATAGCTTGTAATGCTAAAGAATCGTTTAAATCAAAATGTCCACATGATATTGAGCTTGTTACTATGAATACGCATATGCAGGAAGAATTTCTTAAACAACATAATATTGTAAGAAATATTGTTGCTTCTGGACTGCATCTTAGAGGATTTGAAAAAGCAACACGAATGTGCTCAATGGTGAGTTAAAGTTTAATGCTACAGGAGATTTAAATTATGACTTAATTTAATTTCAGATATGGGACAACACACTTGCTTATTTTGCATCATTAAATGCTTATAGTTGCGAAAGAAAACATGATAAATGCAGAAATCATCCAAACTTTCCATCCGTTGGTCAAAATATATATGAAGGATATCAAACAGGTCCAATAACAGCAGAACAAGTTATTGAAAAGGCAATTAATAAATGGTATTTGGAAGGAGAAAAGACATCAAGTAAGCATCTTTCACATTTGGGTGGAGTTAAAGGCATTGGACATTTTACACAACTTGTCAATGATCGTGCATGTCAAATTGGCTGTGCCGTAACACTTTGGACTGAAAATCATCGTCACTATTTCTATGTCGTTTGTAATTATAGCTTTGGAAACATGATGAATTCTTCTGCTTATAAGACAAAGGGTGAGAAATGTCAAAAAGGATATAATCGTAATTATCCTTATTTGTGTCATCCTGACGAAGCAAAAATCATTAAATATGATTGAAAAAAAAATAAATAAAATATATTTACACATGTGATAAATTTGAATTGATTTGTGCTTATTTTAAGTCTTAAAAAATTGCAAATTTATACTACACGTGTGTTGTATTCTGAAAAAAGAGCATACAAAGTTTTATGTGAGAAATAAAGTTCAAATGTCTAAATGAATATTCTCGTGTTTATGTTTATTTTTGCATTAATTTTTTTATTTTAAAAAATTAAATAGGTACTAAAAAGTTGTAGCTGAAGATTGGTATGAATAATAAAATATACTATTAGAATATAAAATATATAAATATAAAATATAATATAAAACTCTATCTAAGTTCTATCTAAATTTAAAAAATTTTTATTTTCCCTCCCATACATAATTTTAATTTTTTACATTTTATTTCTGTAAGAGAAAAATACAATAGTGATTATTGGACATCAAAATGGAATCGTGAAATGGATTTTAAAGGCAAGCGTGGAAGAGAAAATGATGAGAATGATGAACTAAATGTAGCGAAGAGAATCTCAAGCTCTCCTACAGCATGATGTGAAAAATCACCAATTCTGTCATTAAATGTGATGCAAAAATTTGATAATTGTAATATTAAGCAAATAAAAAATCGTTTATCAAGGAAAGAAAACACAGACTTCTCACTTTTGCTGTGGAACGTGAGATCAATCAAAAGAATGGAGAGGTTTAATAAATTTAGACATCACATTTCTGAATTGGTGAGCAATCGTAATAATAGCATCGATTGTTTAGCGTTAACTGAGTGCTGGATAGACGATATGAATAAATTTAATCTTTATGGACTAAAAAATTATAACAATGTGGTATTGACAAGAGACTCGAGAAGTGGAGGAGGCATAATTTTCTATGCGCGCAAAGATTATGCAATGGATGTTAAGAAGATAATTTGTAACTTACATATAGAAGCAATGGTTGTCAATATTGTATCAAATAAATGCTCTAGATCAATAATCATCATCTACAGACCACCATCAGGAAATCTTGGCGAATTTTATAGCATCTTTGAAGATCTACTTCTAGAATTTAATGATGCAACAATTATCGGCGACATGAACATAAATGCATTTGCTAAAAATAATTGTAAAGAGTATTGGGATCTTATTTTAATTAATGAACTCACCTTAATCAATGAGGCAGCAACAAGAAGTTGTTCAAACACTTTGCTTGACCACGTAATAATTAAGACACAAGAGATTGCAACGGCTGTTTTTACATCGAAGAATTTTAAATTCTCAGATCACAATTTAGTAGTGTTATTTTTGAAACATGATGAAAAGCAGAGCAGATGGAAACATGAAGAAATCATTCGCACTGATTATGAAGCCATTAAGGAATGCTTGACATCTCTAAATCTTGATGACATATTCCTTAGACAGCCTGATGTTAATGCTGCTTTCTCACATCTAACGGAATCTGTCTCGAACTTAGTTAATTCATCTCGAAAAACCTACAAAATAAAACATTTATTAACAAATGAAACTCCACCGTACATTGATCAAAAATATATTAATATGACAAGGAAAATCAATAATATTTACGACAAAATCAGGAGATTAAAGTCAGATGGTCTCCCACATGATCAGCAAGAATCCAAATTGAATGAGTTAGAAATAAACTTGAAGCAGCACACTGAAAGAAATGCCAAAAGTTATTATTCAAACTTAATATCAAGCAATAGAAATTTCTCTTGGAAGGTGATCAATGAGATCACTGGTAAGAGTAAGAAAAATGATAAATTTATCTTGAAGGATGGCGATAAAGTGATCTGTGACAATCAGGAAATCGTTAACGCATTCCATAAAAAGTTCAGCGCTCTTGTGTGTACAAAAAAAGATGATCACGTTTCCAATATGAACTTTCTTGGTGATGCAATTGAAAATAGTATCATTTTGAATACAGTAGACGAATTTGATGTGAAATTGGTTTTCGATGAACTCTCTGCCGCAAAAGCAACAGGCAGTGACGGAATTCCGGCGAGGATCTGGAAAGAAAATGCAAATTATTTTATTCCATACGTTACTGAATTGATTAATATGATTATCACTACCTCTACGTATCCAGACATTATGAAAGTAGCAGCTATAATACCGATTCACAAAGGAGGTAGCAAAAACGACATCGACAATTTCAGAGGCATCTCACTCCTTCCTGTTTTAAATAAAGTGATAGAAAAAGTTATTTTTGGACAGATTGAAACTTTCTTATATAAGTATAAACAATACGACGAACTTCAATTTGCATATAGACGTCATTATGGAATACAAGATGCATTATGTAAATTGCTGAGTATCACCTCAAAAGCCTTGGATGAAAAGCAAATTGTTCTGGCTGTATTTCTGGATGTTAGCAAAGCATTTGATAGCATTAGTCATTCACTTCTGTTATATAAGAGCGAGAAAATGGGAATAAGAGGAGAAGCTTTGAAGTTGTTAGAAAGTTATTTAAAGAATAGACAGCAGTTTGTCAAAATTGGTCTTGATGTCAGTAAAAGTAATGAAATTTTAGAAGGAGTGGCTCAAGGAAGTAATGGTGGACCGCAATTATTCAACATGGTGCTATATGACATGAAGTTCTTAAACGTAGAATCGACAATACTCAAGTTTGCAGATGACACAGTTATGATTTTGAAATGCAACAAAAACTCATCGCCTGACGAATTATTGAAGCACGACTTAGAAAAAGTTAAGCAATATTATGAAAATAATGGTTTAAAACTCAACTTGAGTAAATCCAAATATATGAAATTTGGTAATCAGTCATTAACTGAGCTGGATGTTTATATGCACGAAAACAATATTGAGATGGTTGAGAATTTTAAGTATTTGGGAGTTTGCATTGACAACAGATTGAGATTTAACGATCAGGCTGATGCGATTGTTAAGAAACTGTCTCAATCAATAAATGCAATGAATATCGTAAGAAATTACTTGCCTGTGGATTTGATGCTGCTTTTTTATCATTCCTACATCGCCTCACACTTATTCTATTGTGGATTCATGCTCTGTCGGTTCTCATTTGAGGATATCAAACGGCTTCAAAGGATCCAGAATAAGTCATTGAAATTCGCCTACAATTTAGAAAGAGGACATTCCACTGTAGATTTATATATGAATATTGCACTGGATATATTGCCAGTGCTTGGAATTGGCTTTTACAACTTACTTCTGCTTGTGAAGAAAGACTTATTGTCCGGTGAGTCCAATTTTGAAGAGATCCAGGATGGAAGAAGATGTCAACAATTAAAATATGCCAGATATCACAATAAAATCTTTGCTAAAGATTTTCTCTGCCTTGGACCAATTGTTTATAATCAGCTACCTGTGGAAATAAGGAAAATACAGCACTACAATCAATTTAAAAGACAACTCAAAACTTTTCTCTTGGAAAATAAACAAATATTTTTAAAAGACACTGCACCAAATGTAAACAAAATATTTAAATCTTAACGAAATATTTGAATCTTAACGAAACCAACGGAAATTTCTCGATCGGAAATAATAATTTGAATTTCAACTTACCGTTACTCTTTATAATTAAAATTTGTGTTTTTTTTTTTTTGTCATAATGATTCTTTCTTTGATTTCACTGTCTTAAAACTTGTGCGAGTACGCAACAATTTATTCAATTTATCATTACACTTTCTTATATAACTTAATGTTATTTAATTATTTTACTGTGATGTAACTTCGACCATATTTGACTGATTAATTAATGCTTTTGCTTTATAATAATTTATGTATATATTGATTTTTTTAACTACCCGTGAGGGTGAATAAACTTAATCTTATCTTATCTTACATACTTTTAAAATAAATATTGTTAAAATCAACATGCAAACATCTTCCATGAAAATTAATAACAAATTTTTGTTCATAGATAGTAATAAAATGAAGCATCAGCAAAATCCACAAAGAATCAAATTCCAGTGAAACCTTAGACATAAATACAACACGTATAAATATTATGTGTGACTAAGGAAGTTAAAAGAGATAATAATGTAAGGGTTAAGTAGATGTGTATTGTACCTAAGACGAAGAAAGTTTTGGGTCTTAGATTAAAATGAAAAAGATGATGATGATGCAAAAAAAATGTTTAAACTCTTATTCAAATAGGATCTTGTAGGAATTTAAATATTAAATCCAATACACTAATAACAAGGTTTCCGATCCTCATATAGTACTGCAAGCTTAAAAGCCTAATCATCACCAAAATTGCAACAAATTTTCCACTCATAAAACATTAAAAAGCTTTAAATTCCCGCTTCAGCAATTCAGTCACACCATAAAAGCCATTTAGATATCCACACAAAAGAATTGCTTCTATCAAGGGTCCAAAACGAGAATAATAGAAAAGAAGATCTGTATTTATTGCCCCACTGATATTAATTTAAATGATTATGCATACTTTATAAACATTTTTTTTTGTTTGATAAATCCTTCACAATCTCAGACCCTCATCACATTTCTCATTTGAATGTCGTAGCTGCTTAGAGTCTGCTTCCTGTGTATATGTATATTTCATGATCTTCTCGTTCCTAGTCAGGCATATACACCGACAATATATTTTATTAAAGATAAAAATTGAATAAGAAATGTTATGCATATACAGCATAGAATAACAGAAGGAAATGAGTGAGGGAGTGTATAGAAAGAAGAATTGATTGCCAGTGTCATTTATCATTACCATATAAATTTATGACTTTCAATTTAATGTTCGTACGTGCTGAAAGAACTCAACAAAAAAAATCGACAATGAACTCTTGGGTGCCTTTAAGTGGGTCTTAAAGAATTTTTCAAAGTGAATGTTTGTATGAAAAAGCTTTTGTATGAAAAAGAAATGGAAATTTCATATTTTTGGTATGCGCATTTTTAAAGTATTTTTTCAGGAAGTGAATTTTGTGATTTTTAGGATCTATGAATGTTATAAATGCTGTTGATGGATCTCATATTACTTTTTGATGTATGATACTTTAACGACGAGATTCAAAAAGTCTTAAAATTTAAAACATTATTTTTTGAAGTAAAGAATACTTCTATTTAAAAAACTTTCTAATTGTTTTTCAACTGGACAAAATGTCTAGGTTTTAACCAAAAATTCCCACAAAAATGCCATCAAAAATTTTCAGCAGTAAAAATTATAATATTTTGTTGACATCTAACAACAGCACACAAAATATTTTCTTCAATGTGAAATGTAGCTTGAAATGTTTCTAAGTATCTCCGCATGAAAGTTCTCACCTCAAAGTGAGACGAAGAAGTAAAAATCCTTTTTCATTTCAATTCAATCCACATGAATGATTATTGAATTAATTTTATTAATTTTTTTTATGCATTTTTGAACTGCAAATATATACACCGCATATAAAATTCCTTTTATAAATTTTTCACATAAAATGGTTTACATTTGATGACTATGAACTGTGCATTTATGATTTTTTGTTCTTTTTTCTTCATAAAAACTTTTTATTTCTATTCAGTCAAAGCAAAGACATCAAAGCACTCCGGGTCTCCATTTTCTATCGCCCTTTAATCTATTTGTAAAAGTTTCTCGACTTACTTGAAAGAGTTGATTATAGCGTCATTAACATCTGGTACTAATGGCATACTATAAGATTTTCTCCACTCTCAACTCATTTTTAAACGATATATATCGTAAAAATGAATTTTCTTTCCATAATTTTTCGTACTCACATGTTACTTTACAATCTTTTTTAATGATGGTGAACTTACTCTTTTGATCTTTATTCTCGATTCATAGCCTCATAATATTTTATGTATGAATACTTAAAGATGAAAAATATGGAAATATCACAAAGTACTAAATGCTCGATGAAAAATGTAAGAAAAAAGTTCTTTTGTTCTGATTTTTTTGAATTGCAGATTTTATTGTGAATTTGGATGTTTACTTTGACTTGGAGAACTTCAAGCATGATTATTTTAGATTTTCGAAATTTTTTCAAAAGGAAGATAATTTTTGGTTGAAATTTCCATATATTGAAAAATGCTTGAAAATAAATTTAGGAGTTTAGCTTTTACCCTCATATGAATAACGGTTGTAGGTAGAAAATTTTCATGGAGGGGGGGTCTAAAAATTTTGAATCTTCAGTTCAGTAGTGTTCTACAAAATCAAAAAATTTTTTAACTTTAATTACGCAAATTTCGAAAAATTTTTTAATTAGTTTGAAAATCAGTGGAGAGGCTTACACTGCCTGCACCTAGAATTGAATAAATAAAAAATTTACTCAGTTTTAAAAATTTTTTAAAGCATTTTTGTAATTTTGATTTTTGAATTTATATCACGTAGCAATTTCATAGGTATCATATTTGAAATCTCAAGCAATTTTTATTCAATTGTTTTATTTTTTTCCTTTAATTATTTATTCATCCAAAATGTAAACATTAAATGCGTCACGATCCTTCATTCATGCCAATATCTCACTTGCATCAGCTGAAAAAAAGAATCTTTTCAAAAAAGAAAAGAATGAAAGGATGTATTTTTTTTTTTAAAAAAAAAACTTGTTGCTTTGTGTCATGCTTTTTAGCAACATTTCTATGAAAAGAAAAGAAAGGCAGTGAGTGAATGTGAGAAGCTGCAAAAAAGAGTGAGCCTCAAATATTCATTATATGAAAAGGATTTTTTTTTTCTTTTTATGCACTCACATAATACCAACGATACATTCTTCTTTATTTTCATTTTGCATGCTTTTAAAGTCGATTAAATCGATCTATACACATGATGTTGTATGAATGGATGTATAAAATGCTTGAGTGCTTAATATTGATGATGTGAAGAGGTTTCTTGCACCTTTTGACTTCTTTTTGAATGATGTAACATTTTCATTTTAATAAGTAAGGTAGTGTTTTGTGCATTAATGGATGAGAAATTCCTTTTTGCTTTATTTTAGATGCATTAGGATGAAATAAATGTTTTTGTTATTTTCATCAAGACCAGAATGAAGACTTTCAAATTTTTTATTGCTCTTAATTCTTAAAAGCTTCTTTTTAAAAATCATTCATGCTTGCAAAAAAATAGTAAGACTCTTATTTCATCCACTAGATTCTGCTCTACTTATTACTCTATTAAAATGATTTGAAATAAGCACTTTCATTCATTCCTGTATACAGTATACTTAAGCTTCAAACATTTTACTACAGTCATCCGTCACCATGTAAATTAAATGTTATTAAAAAAATTTTCTGCAGCCATCAACAAGAATTAAGTTTTTTCCAACTTCCTGAACAGATTTTACGCTGATGACTTGAGAACTGAAAATCATCTGCTGATGACTCTTGTGCAGTTAAGATATTTCTTTTACAGCGAGATTAATTCACAATTTTTTCCTGTTTATTCTAATGGAAATAATTTCTCAATTTTCACATAAATACATAAAGAAGATTGATATTTAGTATATTTATTTATACTAAGTACCACCTACAAATGATTCCTTTTTCATCTACATCAATGTCATTTCATAAAAAATTCATTAACATGAACTGCCAAAGATTGATGATAATGACGCATAAATTATTGAAGATGAAATATATAAGAAACAACGATCCTTTACGGTATTTATAAATATTTCCATTAGCGATTTCTCAAATGAGCTTTTCTTACTTATTCAATGGTAATTTTTGAGGCTTCAGCTTTTGAAATCTCGAAAGACGAGAAATAAGTATTGAAATACAATTCTTACTAAGACGTTGATTGATTGTAGCTTTCCCATGATACAGAGAGGAAATTTAAGTTGAAGAGACATTGATGGTGTGTGGTTAGGGCGCATTTTTAGATTTTGTGGGGTTTTGGATCGGTCACTTAATATGTAACAAATTACGGATATTAACAATTGAATTCTCAGAAATTCTGCTGTTTTTTTCAACTCCCTTCCTCTGCGTTACCTAATAAATGCACAGCCCAATTTAGTTTTTGAAACGTTTATATTTTTTTTGTCAATTCAAATCGAACTGATAACTAAAATTCAAATTTGAATCGTAACTGGAAATTTTAATAATGTCTGATCCAAAATGACACTCAAAATCATTCACATTCTCCATAAAAACATCACCAAAAAATACATAGCAATACTTTAACTAAATCTTCAGAAAATTGACTTAAATGGGCTATACTGATAAAGCACAACAATCAGTATAAAATTGATTGATTGAAGACAGGATCAATGAATGGTACAACATTGAGTTTTGATACTTTTTTTTTGTTTATGTCATAAAACAATGAATACATTATTTGATAACATACTGTACATCCATATTTTTGGGTAAAGAATGAGTATTGAAGAAGAAAGGTCAGATAAAAAATATTTTATGGATTACTGTGGAAAGGAGTCTGAGTTATCCTTTAAAGATTAATTTCCTATATATGAAATCAAATTGATTCTTCCTGGAAATTGAGAGTGGTCTTCTTGAACTTATACACTTGATATAATATTTGATATTGGCATGATGGAATGAAGTTTCCGATTGATCAAAAATCAAATTCTCATTGTCCATTTTTTTATGATGAAAAAAAAAAACAAAAATCATCGTGTGACAGAAAATCAATGTCAATCGAATCCATTTTGCCTGAACAAAAAGCAATAAAAATAAAAAAGGAGCAAAAATTCCTTCCGTGAAAAAAAAGTTGATTTGAAAAGTTTCAAAAGAAGAAAAAAATTATTCGAAGAGCAATAAACATTTTAAAAGATAAAATTGCTGTGTCACAAACGGATACGAAATTTCTAATGTTTATTAAATCGTAAATTACTGTTGTAGAAGTTCGAGTTTGTTCATTTCGAGAAAGACTTGACCTTCATCACGAAGCAATTTTTATGTTAGCTCTTGTTTATTGCTGGGAGGGTATTTCTTTGGAAAATAATGACTTGTTTGTTGGTGCCTTCAAGGATTTTTGTTGCTATCTCGGGTAAATATTGGTTGTGTTTCTTAGAAAATGAGCTTATTTTTTCCGTATTCTTTGTGATGTGATTTTGTAACTTTTACGTGTGCATTGCAAAGTTTTAAGGAATTTCTCTTTAATATTTTGTTGGTTTTGGACATTTTTTCTCATCATGAGTGTCTTTATCACTAAAAACCAAAATATCATTAGAGATAATTTTTGTAATTTCTGAAATTTATCCATGAGTCAATTGTTCTTTGACCCATAATACTACAATTCACATCAATTCCACATATTTCAGTTTCATTTTGAGCCAAAAATTCGACGAACTTGTAAACTGAACAAAAACCCAAACATTTCCAGTCTACTTTTTTGTGAGTAAAAACAAAAATAAAAACAATGAAAAAAATTCATCAATAAAATTCATTCAAAAACTTTTCAACAAAAAACACAAACACAAAAAAAAAATTGAGATGAAATTTTTTATTCCCATTTGTTTGTTTATTTATATGCATTTATGTTATGGATTTTTATTAAAGAAAACTGAGTATGAACATAAAATTTTTTTCTGGGTTTGTTCTCAATTGTTATTCTTATGCAAGAAACACAAAACATAAAATTTATGTTATCGAATAAGAAACAAAGGGGAAAAAAATTCATTTTCAGAAATACAAAATGATTAATGTACTCAACTCTCTAACTTCAAAATAGAACGGAATGAGAAAGTTGAAAAAAATGCATACAAAAATTAAATGAGAAAATGGGAGGGAAAAATAGTTGTGAATGAGCTTAAATGAGTTGATTAAGTTTGGTGGATTGACAATCATGTTTAGGCGCATTAATGTTGAGGTTGACAATCAGAAGCGAAACGTTGTATAAAAGAAATAAAAGTTTTGGGAAAGTCCAAATACTTTTCTTCGAAAATTAAACTTTCAAACCATAGAAAAATGAAGAAAATTTTTCTCAACCCCATTTGACCCTCCCCTGGCTACACCTTTGTTGACAACGTTCAGGAAAAATAATTTCCCCGTGAAAAACGACATTTAACATTTAAAAATTGTTAATCGATTTTTGAGTAAATGGTCAACAATTTTCAAATTCCTAATAACCGTTTTTCTCCGGGACATTCTTCTTCATGAACTGAAAGTTTATATAATCATATAAAAAATATAATCTAGGGATCAGCATAGTGAAAATTTTTATGAGGTTTTCAATATAAATCATTCAAGCAAGTCAAACTGATCAATTCCACCTCCATTTCCTCTTATCCGTAAAGAATCTACCTCACAAAACTGTGAAAATTACTAAAACTTCCTCAACACAGTTTGAGTGTACTTAAAAGCTATCAGCAATTGCTTATTCAAGCATAAACCACATCCAGAAAATATATTTTTTGTGTGTTTTGTTTGTTTTTCAGCAAATATCAACAGAACTTTTTTTTTCGTGCTCGCTCATTGCTATGTACGATTTATTACATGTTTACAGTCAAAAATACTCCATCCTTCGATGTTTTGTGAGGAAACAAACACAAAAAAAAAAAATACTTTCCATAGCAAATAATCGTAAAGAATCTGTTTTTGGTTCTCTCGCTCACTATTTCGTCTCATACCATATCGATTCTGGTCGTGCTTCGTTAAATAAAACATTTATTTCCATTGCAGCGACAGAGAAAATTGTTGTTTGACTTTACAATATCGCTGATGGAATGGGAAGAGGAAATATGATGAAAATATGAAATCGATATGCATGAATGAATAAAAATCTTTTTTCCTCGCTGTATGAAGCTTTGTATTGAGTTATGAGGAAATTGATGTGTCTGCTTTGTCTCAAATAAGAAAAAATTTTTGTTCGTTTATTTTTGCTGATTTTGTTTTACGATTCAGCAACTTGTATTTTTTTTTCTTTTTGGATATAGTTTTAAATATTGATGATGTTGAAGATTTTACAATCGCAATCATGATTGTAGATCATAAAAGCTCTTCAAACTCTACCAAAAAAATTGATTAAGACAAGCTATAAAAAATTCAATTTCCTCCCTTTAAAAAAATGCGTCACCTTTTATTTAACATTTCAATCCATCAAACCCACTCGCTGTTCTCCTCTCCCTTGGCCTTTACGTCTGTCATCGCATTCATTCTGCTGACGTTATTTTGATGAATGTTTTCATTTAAAAAAATATTCACATGTATATTTTTTGGATTATTCTACAAATAAACTAATGACTGATGTGCATGCACATGTTATTTATGTCAGAGTTATGTCAAATTTTTATTTATTACTAATGGGAATTTATTATATTCAGTTGCATGATTTTTCATCCTTATCGACATTGAAATGCTATTTTCAATGGATTTTAATCATTTATGTGTAGCTGAGATTTTTGCATTATTTGATTCTGAAAGTTGAAATGGTTCTGATAAAATAGCATTCATTTGATATAAAATTCGTTCATATTTTTTTTTTTGTTCTATGAAAATTCGAGGCTTATTGACTTTAGTTTTCAACTTGTAATTCTTTGAATTGTTAGAAAATTAATTTCGAATGGACAATTCAATGAAAATGTGCAACAGGACAAAATCATGTATGAAAACTATTAGTGATACAAAATTGCAAAATCAATGTGTTTGGTCATCAATGTTGCAATTAAAACTTTGAAATCCTTAATACAGATTTATTTTCAGGTTTTAATAAATTTCAAAATTATTTTTAGTGCTTATTTTTGTGCCATGATGAGTTTCAAAAATGGACATTTACTAGCTTTTTTATGTCAAAATAATACCTTAATCGAACCTCTTGCAGTATATTAAAACTATTGCCATAAGTCCATGATAATCCAGGGAGTGGAACTGATCAAATTGATCAAAAATGATCAAAATTTTGCAAAAAAGATCAAAAATGATCAAAAATGATCAAAAAAGATAAAAAAATGATCAAAAATCAATTTGATCAGTTCCACACCCTTGATGATAATAGCAAAAGATACTCTCAATTCCAAATCACATCCATTATTTCATCCTCAAACAATCAAATCTAAAACTTTTCATCATCAATTCAGCTAATCTCTCACACATTCAAAATCCATTTCATGAGCATCCTTAATTGAAGTGTATAAGCATAAAAGTCCTTTAACACTCTCGTTTGTTTTCTCTTTTCATCCAGACTTCCACAATAAATCTCTCATTATTCCCAATCGCATCATTAAACAAACGCGATAATCAGTTGTGGATTGGAAATTGATTTACAACTTAAATCTTTATTAAACCCCACTCGATGTTTTACTTTTCGTATTTTATCGACCTTCGGCAATATGATTTTTATACGACTTTTGGTAACATCTGAATTACGAACTCTTTTTCTCAACGTTTAGTTTCTGTAATTGAGCGCCTTTTTTTTCTCCGGCAACATATGTGAATTTGCGATATATAAATCGAAAAGGATGGAAATAAATTAAGAGTGGGAATAAGTTGGAATTGTTGAATGAGATTGGTGATTAAAAAGCATTTGTGTTAAGGTTAAAGTTGCAGTCGCTTTTTATAGTACTTTATACAGTACTTAATCTCTAAAAATTTTCAGCTTACCCTGTTTTTTTCTTTATAAGCTACCACTCGTTACTAAGCTACTAGCTTAGTAAAGTTTTTTGGAACCTAAAATTTTTTTGTAATCTTTACTAAGCTACTACCACAAAAAAATTTAGACAAAAATTTTTGAGAATTTAATTTCATTTTATGCTTTAATCTGTCATTAAAAGTCAGATAAAATCAAGATTACGAGATAAATCCTTAAATTTTTTGAGAAAATTGAAAAATTTGGTTTTAGTACAGGATTTTTACTAAGCTACTACTCGTTACTAAGCTACTAGGGAGCCAAAAAATCAACTTTTTTACTCTACTAAGCTACTAGCTTATAAAGAAAAAACAGGGTAGGGTTCCAAAATAGTCGAATGTATCTTTCAGCTAAAAATTAAAGTCCAATAACAGGTCCAACGAGTGATGTGAGCTGCTTTGACAAGCTGGAGGTACTCCGATCCCTATCGAAGACGGGTTCTATTGTACCACAGATTAACTAACAATGCTTCTAAAATTTTCGATGAAAATGAGACAAATAACAAAAATTTGAAAGCAAACTTAATCAAGATTCAGCTAAGAATATCGTGTGCACAACATCCAGCAACAACAACATGGCCAACATCCAATTTCCATTTCATCGAAACCTTTTTGCTCTCTCCTTATTTCACATACATACAACAGCATCACTCAACAATTTTTATTTATTTTATTTTATTTCAGGCCAAATGAAGAATTTGTTTTTCTGCTGTCGTTTGCTTTTGGGTTCTCAATATCATATATTTATTTTTTTTGCGATACTTCCTTACTTCCTTCATATGTCGCATCAAAAATGAGGGCAATGAGAGAAAAAAAAGAGGGAGGCAAAGTTTGACCTTTTTGTGCTGAATCTACAACAACAGTGTGAAAATTCAGAACACTCTAGATTGAAAACTTTGTGATTTTTTTTGTGTGTGTGTGTGTGTGTGTATGTGTGTGCTTTTCTTCTTCTATCGACGCTCCTTTTTTTATTTGAAACGCAAAAATTGAGAAAAGTTTTCGTTTCTTTTTCTGTAAACAGCTTTTTCTTGCGGGAAGATTTACACAATTTTTATGTCGTCAATTTTTATGCTGTGTTGTGTAAAAAAAAATAAATTTGACAGTGGTAAGTTTTTCAACTTTGATCCCTGAGAAAGGAACAAGAAAAAAAAAGATATTTGAGCTTATATCAATAAATATTGAAATAAATTGAGACCTTGAAGTTTTGAAGTTTTGAAAATTGGGAATCTAAGGATAGCTAAGGATTTTTTGTTGGAATAGAAATATAAATTTTATGGCTAGATAAGAATTTTAAGTATTTTTTTATCAATAATTGAGTGAAATTTATGTCATATTAAGATCTTACTGGAGATCTTCGATTTGAGTAGACTCGATTTGGTTGACTAAAATTTTCTCATACAAAAATTTTTTTTAATTGTCATTTTTCAAACGTTTTGATTTGAGTAGAAATTTTCCAGAACCAGACAATTAGCAAAAAAAAAAATGTATAGAAAATAACTTTTAACTTCATCAATAAATTTATTTTATAAATTAAAGTATATTCCTCGTAATTTTGTAAAGAGAACTCAATAGTTGATCCTACAGCTCTAAAAGCTTTTTATGTCTAACTTCAACTTGATTCAAAACAATATTTTTGTCAACCAAAAATTGCTGTTAAAAATATTTTTCTTTTTTATCTCATAAATTACGCAAAAATGGCTGAAAAATATAAATTTCTGTTCAGCAAAAATATGTGTGAAAAAATTGTGTCTTTTTGCTTCTTTTTTGTCTATACATAACAACAAAATGTGAAAAAAGTTGATGTTGCAATAAAATACCAACAATATTCACCTAACTGCGAGCCACACATCTACCAGCATATTTATTTGTATATATACATAAGACTGCTTTCATCAATTCAGACATGAAAGTCTACAAAAGAATTTATTGTTGGGATAGCTGAGCTAGAGAGTTAACAGAGATTGTTGAATGAAATTTGTTGGATGTAGCGAGATTTCTTTGGTATTATTTTGCATGATTTTGAATCAGATTGAACTCAAAGTTCCCATTTGCGAAAGACACCCTCGAAACGAATCCAGAAGCATTTTTATATCATAGAAATTAAAAAACATACATTTCAGCATGACGCAGCTTTATGTTGAGGTAGTTAAAGCATAAAGCAAAAACCCCCGGGGAAAAAAATGTGAAAAAGAACAAGAGTTGAAAACTCAGATTTGCATGCATTTTTCAATATATAGACATTCGTGTTGTGTACATAATCTGGATATCTCATGTGTCTGAAAGAAGAGAAAAAAATGTCGCGTCATGATAGGAAATGAACATCTCATTCACTCTGCATGATTTTAGAATCTTATTATTCATTTTTGCATGTGCTTATGAGAAATAAAAAAAAAGACATACGTACAAGACAAGAATGAATATGATGGAAGAGGGTACAAAAAATTTGCATTCAGATTAAAACACGATGTTAATCCTGGAGAGGAAAAAAATTCTATTCATTCTTTATTATCATCCTCGGTGCTTCCTTCATTTACCTTTTCAGGAAATGCTTTCAATGAACGATGACCTATTAAAATATTCTAATGTGTGCTTCAGATGATGGAATATTGTGTGCAGTGATTAGAAAAAATATCTGAAAATGGGTTTTAATTTTTAAGTGCTTTTGGAGCTTGTAGATTTTTGATTATATAAGCTTCTGTAGGAGCTTCTGTATTAAAGGATTTGAGTAACTTAAAGAATACAATATGATCGAGTTTTTATAATTTGGAAAATTATACATATTCTTATGCATTTATGGATAATAAAGTACCTAATTCTGTCAAAATGAATATTTTAAAAATTGTTGCATGTTAGATTCAAACAAACTCCCTTAAAATTTTCTATTGCTTATTTCTTCGAAAAAAAAAAAAAACATTTAAAACTTATCAAACCGCAAACTTAAAATCTAATTCGAGAAATACAAAGCTCAAATCCAATTTCCTTGCATTTCAAACAAAAATTTCCCACACGAGACAGCAGCTTATGAATTTCCATAAATAAATGAAAAATAGTGAAGATACATGCAATGTGTAAGCGACTTACTACTATAATTTAATATGTAGCATTTTCCATTCTCATGAGAGAAAGACTCACTGCATACACAAGTCATAATAGCTATAATAACAATAATATGAATAATAGCACAATAATGACTCGTCATATAGCACAAAAAGAAAGCAAAAGGAGAAAACTATTCGAGTTTAACTTTATCATATTAAAAAGCACCATTAAAACTCTACAGGCGTCATTTAAGTGTTCGCATTATGGCAATCATGATGTGCTAAAACTTATAGTTAGAAGAAAATTACCTTTTATGATATCATAAAAGAAAAATATTATATGAATAAAGATTGCAGGTTTTTGTGGCATGTAAATAAATAACAACTTACTCTTCTTCATTCATATATTTTCCATTCTGATGTGGTTGCATTGTTGATGATTGTAGGGTTAAATTTTTGATTCTCTTTGTAGTTTTATTTCAATGACAATTTTATAAAGATTATGAACAGAAAGAGTGCTAGAATATGGCCTGTTTTGTAGTTCGAACCCAAAATTAGGATAAAGTTTGAAACAAATGCTAGAAAAATACAGAATAGAAATAAATCAAAGATTTTCTTGAACAATAAAATTCTATGAAATCACAAATTCAGCCAAAATCTCTAAACATTTCTACCACCATCCAATAGAACAAACTTTTCTTTAACACAAAAGAAATTGAGTCAGCCATGAATTAAACACCGGAAGCGTCAGTATCTCGTCATAATATTCTTTTCGCACACAATTCTTTTTTACAACTTTCACTATAAGTATCTGATAGAATTTATGTAAGTAAGCATATATGTGGTGTGCTTGGCACGATGGTGCTCAATGTAAGCAGCTCACGATAAAGCAAGCATTAATTTTTTATCAGTCGACACCACCTACATCCCTTTTTCGTGCCTCTGCTCTCCTTGATCTATTCTTATAAAGCTATTTTTTCGGTGTGTCGCGAGGACTTGCAGGCGTTCCTCTTCATGGCATATACAGGAGGAAGAAAAAAAAATTATTTATTATAATAGCACATGTGAATGTGTGTACAAAAGTTTTCTTTTTCTGTATGCCTTAAAACTTTTATTAAATTTTAGCTACGTGTTTCTTAGTTTTCTTCTGCTTTTGTTCTCACTTTTTATTTTGGCTTGGGTTTATGTCTCTCTTACAGATTCACTTTAATACGTAATATACAACGTGCTTGTCAAAGTGTGAAAATGGGATTTATGTTGCTTTGGTACGATGTGTTGTGTCTTTCGTCGTTTAGCATTGCTGTGCTTTATTCTGATCTGTTTCTAAAAATAATTTTTAAATGGCAAATGTTAATCTGTTACTTTATGTTTTGAATAAAATATAAGTTAAGTGGTTTTTGAAGAGGTTTTTGTTGGATGTGTGGATGAATTACGTGTATGGTTGATATGGGAGGAATTTTTATGGAATTATTTAAAGGATGTTGAGGATTGATTTGAGTGGCTTAGATTAGGTTGGCATTATTTTTATGAACAAAGAGAAATTTTTGTAGCCATCACTAATTCCTTGGACTCTAAATTCGTGAAACAAAAACAATCTAAAGCAATTCAACTAGAATTTACAATTTTAACATAAAAATTTCTCAATACTAATTTTCCAAAAAAAAAAAAAATTTTGATCCTCAAATATTCTCATTTTATCGTATCCAACAACAGCTTCAAGCTATACATTGAAAGAAAAATTTTCAAAATTACATGTACAAAGTCAAATATTTAGAGAAACGAAGAAGGAAGAGCATGTTCATTTGTAAACAAATGAGAGAAAATCTTTTGTTATCCATAAATAAGATGATTGCTGTTTTGCTGCTTATCATTGCCTTAGCATTCCTGACTTGCTTTTCTTGTTGCTCAGCTCCAAGAAAATGGTAAGCTCTTGTTTACTCATTTGTATTTAAATTATTTTCTCATTCTTGCTTCTATAAATAAATAGATGTTAACATGGATGGAAATTGTCCTGAGGAAAATATTTTGTTGGATTTTACTGAGATGCTCAATTGTTGTTTAACTTTTTTTTTAAGTCGAGGATCAAATCTGATTATTAATAATGTATAATTAATTATTTTTTGGAACATGAGATGTAGTTAGATTTGAGGTTAGAAATTCGAACAATGGAGCCTCTTTTCAATGCCCATGAGAGCATAAAAAAACAAACTTTTCTTAGCAATCTTAACAACATTCAATTAATTAATAAAATTATCACAACTTCTGTTGACTTTTGAATTAAACTTTCATATTGAATTTCTCAACTAAAAATTTTACTATTCGCATCTACAATCTAAAGATATGAACTAAAATTTAACATTTCTAGCACAAATATTTGTAGCTACATAACATTAATGTCAGAAAATCTTCTTAAGAAAGCAACTTATAACATACTGATTCGGAAATTTTAATTTATGCACATTCCACAAATGTTGTCTTATGCAATCACAATCTTCTTCTACATCCAAAACTTTCTTATGTAGATGATTCTATGTTTTTCGTAAGATGGCTGATTCTGCAGATTGGAATGGAAAAAATTTTTGCAATTTATTTGATATTGTTTGGAAAAATAAAAAGGAATCAAACTTGTAGCTTTTCATATTTGATGTTAAAGTTCGATTACTAAAATTAAATAATAAATATTTAATATTTTTTAACCTTACTATTTATCAATCTTATATCCTATTTTATGATCATTTGTATCTTTTCCCTTCACAAATTTCACATCTCGGCATATTCTCTTGACTAATATTTTAATAAAATTATCTTATCGAAAACATGAAAATTAAATAAATTTCATTAAATCTCCATCTCAACTCTTGGCACTCTGATTATAATAAATGACATGAAAAGTAAACATGCAACCAAGGGGAAAATAGCTTTTGTGGATGTTATCAATTTAATTGTTCTCGTATACATAATTAAGTTCTCAGGTAAAAGGGTTTGGAGCTATTGACATTTAGTTGTTGGAAGGTAAGGGTGAAATTTCAAGTCATTAGCATTAAAAGTGCATGAGTTGGGTATTCAAATTTCAAATGTCGTCGAATTGGAGATTTTGAGAAATGATTAGCTGATCTTTAGTTAAAAAAGTTCAATTGAGGTGATTTCTAGCCTAATAATTACTGAATATTGCAATATTAGTTAAAAATACACAAATTCCCTCCACATGACAACAACTTATGTATGTCTCTTCCACATTTCCCAATTATTTAACTCATAATCCTCTCAGAATGACAAATATCTATATTTTCGTATTGAACAAGCAGCTTAAGAGGAGATGTCAAGTGGTCATTGAATAACATCCTTACAAGATGCTCAAATACGAACAAGCAATCGAGAAATGAAACATTTTCATGTCAAATTTAATCCAATTCAATCATCATCATATGATTGCGGTTTAATAAGACACATAAAGATGGTATTTGTTGTACGTGTAGGAAAGCATTGGAGAAGAATTATGTGATTAGGTTGTATATCAACAGTTGCTATTTGAATCAATCCAAATGAAAATGCAATAAGCGCCATCCTCACTTTGAACTAAAATTTCTCGTATGTATTAATACCATATATATTATATTTGGTATTGTTGGAAAGCTTAATATAGTAGCTATCTACCACTGGTAAAATTTTTGAATTTGGACTTATCCATTTTTTCACAGAACACCTCAAAGCTCGAGAAAACATGCAATTTTCAAACTAAAATTTTGTGTATGTCATGTGCACAAAATTTATAATTTTTTGTTGCGATGATAGCTACTAAGTACCAACTAAAATCCGCCACTTAAATCAATTAGAATTAATCAATTGGTTTCGAGATATAAATTTTTGAAGTTTCAGAAATTTCGAAAAAAAAAAAATTTTTGTAAATTTATACTGTGACTCTTTATCTCATTTCTCTTGTATATTATCACTACAAATACAATGTTTTATATCGTTGTAAAGCTTAAGACAGTAGCTAGCAATATCTGTAACAAGTTTTTGATATAAAGCAATTCCGTTTCTTACAGAATGCCTCAAACTTTTACAAAAAATGGGATTTTCAAATAATAATTTTACGAACATTTTGTGGACAAAATTTTTTTGTCTTTATTGTATCATAAACTACTTACAATAAACTAACAAATACTTTTTAAATCAATTTATTTTAACAAATTGCAGTTGAGATATGAATTTTTGAAGTTGAGACGATTTTTTCATATTTAAAAAAAGTAAAAAATCATAAATTTTTACTTTTAATTTCATTTCTCGTGTATAACTTCACCAAATTTAATAATTTTGGTATCGTTGGAAAGCTTGGGACAGTGACTAGTCATATATGTAACAAAAAAATTTTTTGGACTTAGACTATTCCTTACAAAATGGCTCAAATTTTTTGAAAAATATAACATTTTACTTCAAAGTTTCTGACTGTTTTTCTAAACTTAATGTAGTAAAAAGCATGTTTTAGGTTTGTTCTTACTTAGTTACTTCCACAACACTAAAAATAATAATATTTTATGCTCAGAACTTACAAAAAAAATCAATAAAAAATGTTATATTTTTCAAAAAATTTGAGCCATTTTGTAAGGAACAGCATAAGTCCAAAAATTTTTTTTTGCTACATACATGACTAGTCCCTGTCTTAAGCTTTCCAACGATACCAAAATCATTAAATTTGGTGAAGTTATACACGAGAAATGAAATTAAAAGTAAAAATTTATGATTTTTTACTTTTTTTAAATATGAAAAAATCGTCTCAACTTCAAAAATTCATATCTCAACTGCAATTTGTTAAAATAAATTGATTTAAAAAGTATTTGTTAGTTTATTGTAAGTAGTTTATGATACAATAAAGACAAAAAAATTTTGTCCACAAAATGTTCGTAAAATTATTATTTGAAAATCCCATTTTTTGTAAAAGTTTGAGGCATTCTGTAAGAAACGGAATTGCTTTACATCAAAAACTTGTTACAGATATTGCTAGCTACTGTCTTAAGCTTTACAACGATATAAAACATTGTATTTGTAGTGATAATATACAAGAGAAATGAGATAAAGAGTCATAGTATAAATTTACAAAAATTTTTTTTTTCGAAATTTCTGAAACTTCAAAAATTCATATCTCGAAACCAATTGATTAATTCTAATTGATTTAAGTGGCGGGTTTTAGTTGGTACTTAGTAGCTATCATCGCAACAAAAAATTATAAATTTTGTGCACATGACATACACAAAATTTTAGTTTGAAAATTGCATGTTTTCTCGAGCTTTGAGGTGTTCTGTGAAAAAATGGATAAGTCCAAATTCAAAAATTTTACCAGTGGTAGATAGCTACTATATTAAGCTTTCCAACAATACCAAATATAATATATATGGTATTAATACATACGAGAAATTTTAGTTCAAAGTGAGGATGGCGCTTATTGCATTTTCATTTGGATTGATTCATTTCACTACCTTGAATATTTATCTTCCGTCTTATTCAATTGAATTATGTTTTTTTGCCTTCTCTTTTTTTCTGTTTCTTTTCTATTCCGTTCAGTTAGAGAGTGGATAGAGAATTATATGGCATGGAAATAATCACAAAAAAAGAAAAGTAGGAAAAAAATCCTACTTCGTTGTTTGTGTATCATAAATAATGTTTTAATGCTTGAGGAGAAGGATTGTCTCTGTTTGGTTGATACAACACTTGGATTATTATGAGAATCAATCTCTTGAGATGATTTTAGTTAGAATTTCGGTTTGTTTGTGATTTGTAACTTTTTTGATGCAAAACTGCATGATTTTAAGAATTTTATGTTTTTTTAGAGGGAATATGTTGGTTCAAATCTTAAAAATTGATTTAAGTAATTTTCATCTTGTTTTTTAAATCCCCTTGCGGACTTTCTACGAATCCAAAAAATTACGATGACACGGGATGACACAAATCTACTAAACTAACTAAAATTTCTCCCAAAATTCCCACAAAAATCTCATATTTCAAAGCATTTTTTATCTCACCTTATTTTAAACGCATTTGAATAGATTACGCGTCACATTTCCATGTTAAAAAAAATACACACGCACGAAAATTTATGTGACACATACTTACGTCACATGTGGTGTCTCTCAAAAACAACAGAATGTGTGAAAGCTGGAAGGAGATTTTTGTATGGAACAATTATCACAATTTTATGGGATAGAGGAAAAAAAGTTATAAAACATAAAAAGAGGGACAAGGAAAATGTTTGGTTTGACCTAAAAAAATAAATCGAATTTTCTTCTTTTTTCTTATCTACTGAAAAACTATTTTTTCTGTGACAATAAAAATTCTTTTAATGGATTTAAGTTTTAGGATGATTGGCAGTTTTATCACTTTGGTTGGCGGGGCTTATATTGAAGAAAAATTTGGGGTAGTTAAATTTGAAAATACTGAAGTGGGGGAAAATTTTAGGGATAAATATAGAGATTTAAAAACCAATGATAACATTAATCTACAAATAATTAGCAAGACATGTCTCATGAATCAACATATGCGTCACTACACATCCACACCCCAATAATCCCAACAAAAACTTCAAATTTCTCAACTTTATTTAACTACAAAAAACTTTTTCCCAATCGAATTAACGTTTTCTGCTTTAAATGTGTTATAAATATCCATTATCTAGGAAAAAAAAAAAACTTTTTATATATGTTACACTTAATTGCCCTAGTTTTATAGAAAGTTTTCCTTAACAAAATATACGATTTAAAAATTTAATGGTGTGAAAATAAATACAATCTAGCAATGAATTATTTAAGGATTTGATAATTTTCCAATTTTAACGACCTTTTTAAACTTTGAAATTTTTGCATCATTAATTTCAGATTTCGCATCATTGAAGCAAAAAGTTTTTGTTTTTGTTTTCATTGAAATTTTTTATAATTAAAGTTTCGTGATTTTTCTATTTCGTCAAATAAAAGATAAGTTAATGGTTGGAAGTGAAAGTTTGTAAATTATTCAGAGCATTCTTATATTTGTGACATAATTAATTCATAAATATTGAAATTTCATAACAAATTTTTGAGAATCACTCATTAATGTTCTTTTCGTCAACAAGAAAAGGTTGATTGTGTGATTTGATACGTTATGTTATATGTTAAGGTGTTTTCTGCTTAAATACGTTAAATACAAGCTTTAGCTTTGAGGTATTAAAAATTATTCAGAATTATAATAAAAGCGTGGTTCTTCACATTACATTACACAAAGGAAAAATTATATTTTTTCATCTGAAAACAGCATGTTCTACATGGCTTTATATAACTGTTGTATAAGAAGAATAAAAAAATTGTGTGTGTGCTCATGTAGGGCATGAAATGTTCTGATGCCAATCATCATACTCAAAAAAATACAGTAGAAACTGTTTATGTGCGTGCATTGTGAATATAAAATAAAAAAACGTAAATTATGACATAAAGCATAAACGTATCATCATGATAATGCTCACAAACATTGTGTTAACAGTTGAAATGTTTCCTGCTACCTTGGCAAGGAGGTGAAAACAAACGGCAAAAACAAAAACTGTATACTTTTTTTTTAAATGTTTAAATTTAGAAACGCACAATCATAATTTTTTTTATACCTCAACTCAGGGTTATTTAGGTATGCTTTATTTCCATACATATATAACTCACATTACGAATGATGATTGACTACATGGAAGGAAGACATTTGCAATAAGCTGACGTCTGAAGTGAAATGAAAATGAATTGGCTGTTAGATTTATTACCATTATATAACACTGCAATATATTCAATGTGTAGATAGAATGCTTCCTTGAAATGTACACGAATGTAAATTATGAAACATTTATTTAAAGTTCAAGATTACTTTCAATGATGAATTACTTGTTTATGGTAAAATCACTTAGTGATGTGAAGTGAAATGTATTTTAAAGGAAATGAAAATTAATTCGTGAAATTTTGAAGAATTTTTTTAATGTTCTTTTTTACTAGAGATGAAATCATCTTCATGGACAGGTTTAGGTTTTAAAAATAATTGATTTTGTCTTTTGATTGAGTAGAACTAGAAATAAATTTATTTCAAGCCATTTATTTTGTCGGTTAATAATATTTGATGAAGTTTTGGATTTTTAAAATTCAAACCCGAGCGGCACACAAGCGTCATATGACGGTCATATGACTGTCATATGACGGCCGTCATCGTCAAAATGACGTCATGAATGACGATCATATGATCGTCATATGACGGCAAGACGTCATCACGACGTCGTCTCGATTCGATTTATGACCTCATTTGACGGTCATTCGACGCAAAATTCGTCACTCGACGATCAAATGAAAACGTCGTTTGACAGTCATATGACGATCAAATGACGAAATGGCGACGGCAAGACGACGAGCATATCCGCGGTATATATGCTGAATTTAGGCTGAAATACTAAAAATCACTGAGTTTAAAAAATTGATAAATTATGCTGTATCCAAAAAATTATTTTATTCAGTTTTTTTTAAATTATTTGAATCTACAAAAAATTTTAATCTAAAAAGCTTGAACTTGATTACTGCTTAGATCGTGAAAAATTTTGAAGACTTGACTGAACTTCCATGATTGTTTACTCTGATCCAACTCTGGTTAAGTTTTCTTTTATCTTCTTATTGAACTTTCAATTTTAAACTTATTCTTCCTCTTGAAAATTAATTTTCTTCACAAATGATAAGCTTCATCGCCTTCTTGAAAAATTTGCTGAAAAAAAATGATTGAAAGAAAAAAAAGATTTTTTTTAACTCCAAAAAACAAATAAAAAGGAAAAAAATGTTTAAAACTTATCTTTAATTTGTTCCTGCGGTCTCCTGCATTCAAATTTTACCTCAGCTCACGAATACTTCCTCTTTACACAGCTTGATTTTTTCACGTCTGAACTCTTCGACGAATTGATTTCAAATAAAAGTTGAGCGAAATATTTTTCAATGCTAACTTTGTTTTAATAATTTTTTCACTTAAAATTTTAATTGCAAATTTTGAAGCAAGGAATTGAAAATTTCACGTTTTTCTTATCAGAAAAGCAACAGAATTGTTATAAGAGCACAAAAATTTAATTTTGAAAAATTGTTAAAAAATTATCATCATTCATGATTTTCAAATGATCGTCATATGAATGTCATGAATTTTTTAAGAAAAAAATCGTCAATCAATCATCATCGTCATGACGATGACGCTCATATGACGATCATTTGATCGTCATCGTCATTGTGTGCCGCTCGGGAAAGTATTAAGTCTAATATCACTCATATACACTTCCTCTTCTTTTATGCAATCTCATACCAAAATGTCAACTATGAAAACAAATCTGACAAATCTTGATAACTATAAAATAATCTTAACTTATTCATTACATTTTCCTCATCGTCTTCGTTTTCTTTACATCATACTTCAATTACACTTAAGCTCTTGAAAAATCTTAAGTAGTTTCTCTTCTAATTGAGTAATCTTTTTCTTTGCACATTATAGAGCAAACTGCAGTAGAAAGCAACGACTGTAAAGAGGAAATACTTAAGCAGTAGAGTGAAAGAAGTAAGTAATTGCTGAAAAATTTTAATTAAAATTTCCCGTTCTTCAAACTAAAAAGAAAAAAAAAAATATTTTTTTACCCCATTCATGATTCATTCAACAGGAAAAAAGCATAAAATTTACATTGAAAATGGTTAAACTACTCCAGCGAGATCCATTTAGAACAATTTTCAAATTTTTCAAGTCCTATGGAATGTGGACAGACACTTCAGTGAAGCATCGCATTCTAAGTTTTATTGCATTTCTGTTACTAAATCTGTCATGTTGCATTCTCATCCTTTTGTCACTGTTGAAAGCAAGAAATATTGAAGAATTTACACGATGCACGATTTATGGTTCTGTTTATCTCATCTCATTGTCTTGTGTCATCAATTTTAACATGAAGAAAAATGAAATTCGAGATTTTATTGATGACTTAAATCAAGTCATGAGTGACGATTCTGAGATGATGGATGTTTTTATTGAGAATGGATTGAAGACGTGCAGTCGAATATTTCATTTTACATTTCATATAAGTATGTTCATAATTGGAGTTGGAACTGTTATTGGTCCTTTTGTTGTCGGTGAAGTTGATATTCCAATGTGGAAATTGTCTGATCCTGACATGTTTTATATTGCTTGGATATTTCAAATTGTCAGCTCATATTACACAATTTATTTGACAATATTAAATGTGGAACTTTATTGTAATTTACTCATTATGGTTCATGCTTATATTGAGTATTTTGGACAAAATCTTCGGAATTTAAAAGGAACGAATAAGGAAGAATTGGTACGATGTGTCAGAATTCATTGGAATATTATCAGGTAAGTTTAATTGATTTTCAAAAAAAAAAAAATGTCAGTTAAATTTTTGAAATTCCTATAGTCAATCTCATCTGACACACAATTTTTGTATGATACTTTTCATGATAAATTTTAGATTGATGAATAAAATCAACGACATCATCAACATTCCTTTTGCAGCTTTTGGATTTTTTGGCATGGCTGTACTATGTTCAATTGCTTTCAAATTATCTACCAGAGTGAGTATAATTTTTTAATTCATAAAATTCAAAACCTTCAAATGTTCAAGTATCTCCAAAAGCTTAAAAACCTTCTCATCATTTTTCATCCAATTAATAAATTTTCATTGTTATAAAATTAATTTCAAAGGATCTCTTCGATTCAAGTAATTTCGCATTATTCATTCACTATGGAGGCCGTAAATTAGTCCTGACAGCTCAAATGTTTCGTGCTAGCTACTTTGCTCAACGAATCCAGTCAAGCAGTGAAGAGTTTATTGTCAATTTATACGCGAACGATTGGACGAAGGCGGATCATAAATATAAGAAAATGATGCTAATTTTTAATGAAAATCTAAAGCAACCCATCACAATGAGAATTTTCAAGACCTTCAATGTCAATCTTGAAACATTTCAATCGGTAAGGATACGAGAGTTGAGTTGAGTGAGGTGAAAGTTTCCATTTACATTGAATGAAAAGAGAATGAAAAAAAAAATTAATGAACCGTATCGTCATTTAATTAATTCAATTTATCAATGTTACTTCTTATACCATTTTTTTTGTTGCTTACAGATCCTCAATGTAGTTTATTCACTCTATACATTGTTAAAGAATTTAAAACATTGAATGTCACCAATGGAATCATATTACATACAACTTTACATGCTGTAAAATGCCAGAAGCATACAATTACAATATACACCATAAAATTCATAAACTTAATATTAAAGTTGTAAAGTTTGTAACTTTATAAACCGAGGATGTGAAAAACATTTTGTATATCCGGAATGTGTGAGATTATTAGATTTAACAACAAAAAGGAAATTTCTTTCTATGTCACTTTTTTCATGCCTGAGAGCAAAAGATTGAGGGGGTTGGGTGATGTTTGAAAATTTTTGATCTTGCTTGAAAAAGTAAAAAATTAAACAAAAATATTAAATTATAAATGAGAAATACAATCAACGTTCATTGCTTGAAGTCTCAATGAAGTCTTTTTCAACCAATTACAGAAGAAGTTTGACAAAAATTTCAATTAATACACCCACATTCAGTAGTCAGTTTCCACCACACCTTACATCACCCTAATATTTTTTTAATGGAAGGAAGGAAAAAGAATTTTTATGTCAATATTTATTGTAATGTATGAGTAGTAGACAGGCTTGTGAGCAACAAGATTCAATTGGAGATAAAAATCTGTAAAGTACCGAGATTTCATTAAGATAACAGAAGAAGCGGAAAAAAAGAATTTTTTCATGAATAGATGTCAGATAATGAAAGTTGTAAGGTGTGTTGTATTGAAGAAAATTTGTCACATAAACATTGAGTATTATGTCTATACACAGATAATCATTTTCGCTTCTTTTTAAAAGGATGACCACGAAGTGTTTGCGGTAATATGAAACATGAAAAAGCTCTTAGGGAATATTAAAAAAATATTGACAGAATATTCAAAACGTTTCTGTTATCTTCAGTGTCTTTTCATGTTAATTGATGCAAAGTACTTCATTAGCTTTAATGATATCATTCAAATCGTGGCATGAAGTATGAAACGCTTAGGTTTTCATGAGGATTAAAAGCTTTTTTGATTTGTCTCTAAGTAATTAGTTGGGATGTGTTTTAATAGAAAAATGAGGTTTTATGAGAATTTAAATAGATGTGGAAAAAATAAGGAACAGGCAAAATAAGTATACCAGAAAATATATATACTGAAGAAGTTATTAATTGACACTAAGTAAA
The DNA here is from genome assembly GCA_026123125.1 of Chironomus striatipennis. Classification (NCBI taxonomy): domain Eukaryota; kingdom Metazoa; phylum Arthropoda; class Insecta; order Diptera; family Chironomidae; genus Chironomus; species Chironomus striatipennis. Next base: position 40,126,839 of record CM047394.1, read on the forward strand.
CCATAGACAAAATTCTCAGAACTAACAACAGCCAATAGAACATAATTCAGACTAAAACCCCATCACTATCAACATCAATAAGCACTCGAAATAAAAGAAGGAAAGGTGGAAAGTACCTTTTGTATGTTTACCATTATTTAATGTGTTTGACGTTGGCGAAAAAAGGCGCGTCTCGTTTTTCATCCATTCAAATAAATAAAAGTGAAGGAAAATCCTCTTTTTTCTTTATTCTTACCTTTTTTCTTACTTTCATTTCTTTTTCATGTCTCGTGAACAATTAAAGACTTTTCCTCTTCTTTTGTATATAGCTTTATAACACAGAGCAATCCAACAAAAGTAATAGTAATCGAATGAATGGTGGAAAACCATGCAATAAAAAAAGCACAATTCATTCATTCGAATAGTTGAAGAGGGTAGCAGAAAGAACGGCACACAAAAAAAGGATGAAAAATAAGCGAGGAAAATTACAAAGAATGAGAAAGAGAAAATGGGAAAATAACAATGATAGAAAAAAATAAATGTAATAAAAATTGTTTTTACAATAGCACAATGTTTTTAATTACTTTCTTATTATTAGATTGCTATATGAAGGCAAGTTGAAAAGCTTTTCCTTATAGATGCTTGGGGGTTTGGGTTTAAGACGCAAAATTTATCAAATTCTTTAATTTTTTGCATTATTTTATGGGGTCTAGCTATTAGTTTTGATTTATTTCAGTAGACTATTGACCCTTAATGAGGTAAATATTTTAGCTTAGCTTGAAATAGAGACATACGAATATTGCTTGAAACTTCCACCTAACTTCCTCAAAAACAAAGTTAAAGCAAAATAAGATATAATAAAATTCCAATTAGTGCTGCAAATGTGCTAAAATGAAAAGTACAGAAAAACAGAAAAAATGAGAGCCAAGCATAGAGGAAGAGAATATGAAATATAGCAGGGATATAAATTTATTATTTTTACGGAACTTGAAATAAAAAAAAAACAGCAACTTTTTTCTCCAAAAATTTCTATCAAAAGGAAAAAGTTTGCATTTTATTTCAACAAAAGAAATTGTTTCTTTTCAATAAAAGAAACATTTCATTCCTTCCTGCATATCAAGGATAAAATGTGGATAATGAAATTTTCTCATAAAGTTTTTCTTTTAATAATAATATAATTTTTTTTCTCGATGTTACGTCATTAATGAATTTCTTTTCTGGTAATTTTTTTGCAATTTTAATTTTATCTGAAAAAATTAATTCATCAAAATTATTCATTTTATTTGATTTAAATTTGTTCATGACATTTAAAATTTCTTTAAGCATAAAATGACTTTAAATCACAAAAAATTAATCAGAAAAATGAACGATTTATTACGTTAATAGAGTTGTTGCTCAAATCATCCAATTTGCATTCAGCTCATGAATAAATTAAAAAATTTCACTTATTATTATTTTTTTTAACAACTTTTAACGATTTAATTACGTGAGTTCTGTAGAATGAATTCGTAACACGTAAATCTGCTTTTAAAATAAGTTGTTGTTGGTGCACGAATTTAATTAGCTCTTAATAACCAATTATTCAACATACTTCATTGCAAAAATTGTTAATTTTAAAAATGCTAAATTAAAAATAAGTTTTCAAAAATCAATCAAACTTCAAATTCCATCAACAAAATTTAAGGTAAATTTAATTGAATAAATTCTTCAAAAATCTCAAATAAAAAAATTGCAAAAAATAATCTCATAAAATAGAAAAGAGGATTAACAAAACAAATATTATTCGGAATATTGACAAACTTCAGTTTTTAAATATTTTTTGAAATTTCATTTGAATCCTTCTCATTGATTTCGTAGAAATATGACTTAATTGAATTTATTTTCATACGAATATTCAATAAAATCTCTCTAATATTTTGATAACTTATCAAAACATGCAGACTAGATATTATTTTTGCCTTTTTGCATGCCCAAAATAAAATGAAAATAAACAAAATTCATCTCAGATTAAAATTTCTCTTTTTGCTGCTCAATTCTGTCATTTTTTTATGTGAAATTCTCTTTTAGTATCGATGAAGTGGAAGTGGAAGTATAAGAGGAATTTTTTTGCTCTCATAAAGTTGTTTTAGGACATCTAGTGCTTCATAATCAAATAAACATCCGATGAGGAAAAAAAAAAATTGAGGAAGTTCGATAAAAAAATTATTCTTTTGAAAAATTATCGAGAATAATTTCACTATATGGAGGCTTTTGGATCAATGAAGAACTTTTCATATTTTGAATAGGTTGAAGTCTAAATCCAATTCCAGAGTTAACAACACTGTCAAAAGAAGAACTTCATAAGCAAAAGTCCAAGGCTTCCGCAGATTATAATCTTTAAAAATCAAAGATTATAATCTTTGCATGAAGATTTTTTAAAGATTATAATCTCTGTATGAAGATTATAATCTTGAAAAAATCTTTGTATGAAAGATTTTTAAAGATTATAATCTTTGTATGGGATTTTTTAAAGATTATAATCTGCGGAAGCCTTGCAAAAGTCTCAAATTTCAATGACTTTTTCATGTCACAAAAACTCGAAAAATTAATTTAAATTCCTTTTCATTCATTAGTCGTATCGCATTCACATTCATTCTACTCACACTTAATTTTCTCAAGTGCACTTTAGTGATTGAAATGAATTGAAGCGTAAATGATTTTCTTTTCATCCATCAATCAACATCCAAAGCTATAAAAGATTTCTTTTTTTTTCATAAACAGGCTCAAATCAAATGTGAAGAGAAAAACGAGAATGAGCAGGAATATACAGCCAATAATAATCCAAAAAAATGTAGTTAAATTCACTTCATTCTGTCATCGACAATTTCCTTTTATTTCCTTCATTTTAATATTAAACACTGAATGCTCAATGATGTGTAAATGAAAAATTGAGCAAAATCATTGGAAGATGTTATTAAATGGCCATGCTCGAATTTCAATTTAAGTGCTCTTCTTCTATTTCCTTTTTAGAATCAAGAGCTCATCACGTTGCTTTATGAATGCTTGCTAGATCCATTTCAATTTGTTTTATTAAAAAAAGACTTGATATATGATTGAAAGTCATGAATAGTAATAGGATGGAGATGATATTAGAGGGTCGTTTATAAATGACGTCATTTTGAATTCATTAGTGGACTCATTGATATCAACTGCCATCAAAATGATGAAAGCAAAGAGAATGTTCTCAAAATACTCAAAAACAGACGAATCTCTTAATTTAAATTTCTTGTAAATTTCCATACTCATAGCTTGAACCCCCACCAATCGTCCTTTTATGTAAATATTCATTTTAATTTTAATGATTTCCACATGAATGTCTATCAAATTTATATTCCAGCTTCCTCGCCCTTCTGCAGCAATAAAAGAATAAAAACTCATTGAAACTTTTACCCATTAGCAACAACGAGTATCCTTAAAAAAAAAAATTAAAAGGAAATTCTCCACATGAGTACGCACACATATACTCGTTTCCACTTGTAAATGCATGAAAAAAATTTCAAAAAGAAAACGAAATAACATCAGGAAGTGACCGAACGGTGCTGATGACGATGATGATGATGACTAGAAAAAAGCTTGTACAGAACAAAAAAAAAATGGTCAGAGAAACCCTTTCAGCAATTATTTCAGCATATAGCATCAGATGTCATTAACACAGCTTGAACAAAAATGAAAATTTCATCTTCCATCCAGCGCCATTTCATGCTGTTGATGTAAAATGATCAAAGTTATAGTATTTCGTATATGTTCTCATGTCCACGTCTCTTACTAAACCCTCGAAATAATAACAACAATAATAATAATGAAAATCGTTTTATGTGAACATGAATTTTTTTTTTTCTGTGGTAAGCGAATTCTCACAGCGGTCGAAATTGAATCTCATTTCAAAAAAAGTATTTTTTAAAATTGGCAAAAGTTTTATTTAAAAAGAAATAGCAAAAAAATACATTCATTGGCAGATTCATACGGAGAAAAAGATACAACACGAGGTCAATTGTGCATATTTTATGAGACAGTAATTGCTTCATGTAAGTCAATTTGTTCGCTATGGATGAGAATGTTAACAGCATAGAAATTTTTATTTTATTTTAAAACTTTTAAAACATTGAAAGAAAAGCTTTTGAATTGAATGAAAACATGTGTACTTAACACATTGATGGGTGATGGAAGAGAGGAGTTGAATTTATAGAATTTCTGCACGTATAAGTAAAATATGTAGGATATCATGCGCTTTTGTGTAGCTGTGAATAGTGTATAGCATTCAATTCTCATTCATTTAAAATCGATACTTTGTTGTTAACTTTAAGGATTGAATTATTTACAAATCATTTAAAAGCTAAAAGAATATGGCTGTAAAAAATTGTTAAAGTTTTACAAATATTAAATCATGATATGTCCCCCAGGGGCGTAGCCAGAGGTGGGTTTTTGGGTTTTTGGGTTTTTGGGTTCAAAACCCCCCCTAGTTTCGCGAAGTTTATACTAGATATTATTGAATTTTTCAGATCCGAACCAAAAAAACCCCCCACAAAAAAATTCCTGGCTACGACCCTGATGTACCCATAAAAAAATTTAAATTTTATTATATTAACGGCCATTTTTCGTACTAATCAAACCATTATTCAAATCGAGGCTCCAAAAATCTAGTTAATGAATCCAAAGTCTTTTTCTGCAGAAAATCGAAAGTTCAAATCTTAATTAGAATAACACATTTCAGTTGTAAAAATTATAAATAGCTTAATTTAAATAATTAGTCTACTTTTTCTAGCCACTTCCTCTTTATTATGTCGTCAAAATTACTCAACAGTTTTTAAAATGCTTCCTTTAGTTTCCATAAAATCATTTACAGATTCCATAACACGAATTAAAAACTTTCCAGCTCGAAAGTTCCTCTTTCATTTCCAACAGCATTATAACACAAAATTTTTATCATTTTATTTAACATTTTAATTACAATGTCAGAAACATGAATACACAATAATTATACCTTTTAATGGTATTTTGAGTCTATACAGAGAGCCATAGTGCGATGATTGAAATAATTTGAAGGTATGTTGAGTACTTAAATGTTCTTATTATTATTATTGTTTCTTAAACATAAACCTAATTGTATCATTATAATTAGTTTAATAATTTCTGATAAAATTTTAATTTAATTTTGTGGTGGAAGGAGGGTATCGAGCTGTTTTTTATGTGCTGAAGTTTATGAAGTAAAATTTTTTAATGCAATAAAATCATGATGCAACCACACATATGGTTTTGCAATTATTACATGGATGGTTCATATTTTTAGAAATTTAATGTATGCTCTAAGGATGACTAGCTTTATGTTGTCATGCCAATCGACAATTCATAAATTGAATTTCTTTTATTTACATATTTAAATGAATTACAATTCAATGCTGAACACATTACCATTAAAATGATAATTTGCTTATTATCAAACCAATATGATAATGAATTAACATTAAAAAAATTTAATGAGTTTGTGGAGTTGAATTATTTTTAAAAAAATTAATAAAACTTTATTTAATGACTTTTGCTGTTAATTTGAAAAGTTTTTATTTGAGCGTGTGCTTAATTCATTGTGTTTGATGAAAAATTTTCAGATCATAAAAATTAAACAATGTGTAGGATTATTTTATTTTATAATTTTTGAGAATATAGTGTGGGAGTTGAAGCTTGATGGTTATGCAAACATTTGCTAATATTTATGGACAAAAGTTTTTTCTTGGAATAACAAAAAAAAGATAACTCATAAAATACGAACTGAAAAATTGTATTTCATTAAATTCATTTGTATAACATAATGTATTTGAAATAATGGCAAAATAATCTTTTTTTCATACAATTTTAAACAAAAAATTATTTCTCAAAAATAAAAGCTATCCTCACATGTCAAGCCCCTCACGAAAAAATCTCATTTCCATACCCAATAACCAACTTTCCATTAACATAAAATCATTCACTAGGTCGACGAAAAAAAAAAGTTTTCCATTAAAATTACAATTTTTTTATGTGGTCTACGTTCAAATATGTTACAAAATATGAAAACCTCCAACCATGTGTATATGATAGGGACTTGTTGTATGTGATTATTATGAGTTTCATTTGCTGTTGATGATTATTACTGAAATATATATTGGGTAGTTCAATAAAAAATGGGCCCCCTAAGCTTCTTCAACTTCAAATTGATATTGCCATTGATAGTAAAAACCATTCAATATGAAACAAAAAGTAAATGAAAGCTTATTCTTGTGGCTAATTTTCTAACATTTTCAAATTTTCCATTTTCACTAGAATTTTCTCTTACAAGCCGCGGACTAAATTTGTAATTTTCTTCATAAACTTGACTTGTGAAAACTTAATTTTTTTGCTGAAATTCTATTCCTAACCTAATGTTTTTATGCTTTTAAATTAAAATATTTATGTTGGAGTATAACATATATAAAATTCAGAATTTTTCCTCATCAAACGTTGGCGTGACATTATTTTTAATCAAACCTAAAAATTTTTGACCGTTTTGGAAAAACTTTATTTTTTCGAGAGATTTTCACGAAAAATGAAAATCTAAGTAAGCAGTCATATAGACATTAGTATTAGCTACAAAACGGCATCAAAAAGTTTCCTTAAATATGTACTGACCCTAAAACCAACTTGGGGTCTGTACGAAAATTTTGGAAAAAGTTTTTATTTCTTAAACTTTTTGATGCCGTTTTGTAGCTAATACTAATATCTATATGACTGCTTACTTAGATTTTCATTTTTCGTGAAAATCTCTCGGAAAAATAAAGTTTTTCAAAAACGGCCAAAAATTTTTAGGTTTGATTAAAAATAATGTCACGCCTACGTTTGATGAGGAAAAATTCTGAATTTTATATATGTTATACTCCAACATAAATACTTTAATTTAAAAGCATAAAAACATTAGGTTAGGAATAGAATTTCAGCAAAAAAATTAAATTTTCACAAGTCAAATTTATGAAGAAAATTACAAATTTAGTCCGCGGCTTGTAAGAGAAAATTCTAGTGAAAATGGAAAATTTGAAAATGTTAGAAAATTAGCCACAAGAATAAGCTTTCATTTACTTTTTATTTCATATTGAATGGTTTCTACTATCAATGGCAATATCAATTTGAAGTTGAAGAAGCTTAGGGGGCCCATTTTTTATTGAACTACCCAATAATTTTATTTCTCTCACCAATTTTGAAAAATAATTTTTATTTCCCTTCATTATATTTTCATATTTTTTTATTATGTTTCAAACATTAATGATGACTTTAAAATAGGGGTGTTTTGTGGATGTTGGGTGACTGTTTTGATGTGTTGTAATTTCTTTTTGTTTATTAATTTACATTTTCTTGAAAAATCCTGGTTTTTATGTTTTAATGAATAGTATATAGTTACTGCTTTGGAAGTCCTAGATGTCTCCCCTCAAAATCTTATTTTTTATGTCCTCGTTAAATACGATTTCAATGACAATATTTACTGTCCCACCATTGCTTTCCTACTAACTTTTCAATAACTCACTTTTATTGATTCCATTCATTTCCAAAACAATTCTCAAAAATTTATTTTCAAAATAAAATTTTCCATTCAGCATTTCCATTCAGTTGCCATTCTTCTTCACTCAAATTACATGACGTGATTTATCACAAGAAATTTATTTTCATTTTATTGAGAGCGAATGTTTGTTGCTTTTAATTATTTGTGTAGAGCTGTTAAATAAATCTATTACAATATACATTTACGGATGGAGAATAAACAATATTTTATGTGAGCAAATTGCGTAGGCTCGCTGTAAAAATTGTAATTTTTTTCTATTAAGAAGAGGAAATGGAACAAAAATTTGTATAAATGAGCGTTGGCTTGCGACTCTTGTGCTAACATTTGGATTGGATTTTAGACTAATTTTTTCAAGTTCAAGTTCTAACTGATTTTTTAATTTTCACAAAATTTCCATGAATGTCAAAAATAAATTCTCAAAAATGAAGATTGAAAATTGAATTCCTAAAATATCAATTCAAAATAATTGCCAGGGATGTAATTTCATTGATATTTTTTTCCTTTCACAAGTATGTAAACAATTTACATTAAAGCTGTTGTGTATTTTCTTCTTAAATTGCAATAATTTCTAATTATAGCTTCCTTTATTTCTTTTTACAACATATTATTCTGTTGTAGCTGGGGAGTTTGACTTGAACAGCAATTTTGTTAAATGATTTTTAATGAAAGCATGGATGGAAAAAGCTTGTTGGAGCCTTAGGGAAATGAGAGGAAATATTGAGGAGTACAAAAAAACAAATAATGTTTACTTATTTATTTAAATGCAAATTGAGGAGTTTGTTATGAATTCGAGTCATTGCTTACATTAACATTTGTCACATGATGTAGGTTTGTGACTTTGAGACACAATTTAGAGAAATTAAATGCAACCTACAAAATTAGACTTTTGGCTTTGATTGACATTACTCATGTTAAATTTGAATTAAGAATAAATATTTAAAATTAATAATTCTAGCCAAAGTTCAAATTTATAGATTGAAAGTTCAGTACAAGGGCATAGCCAGGAAGGGGGGGGGGGGGAAGTGTGCTTTTTGGGGCTCAAACCCCCCTCTTTTTTTTAAATTCAGTACAAAATCTTCCAATTAAATAAATTTTTGAAAAATTTTAATGATTTTCATAAAAATTTTTCATGCTCGGTCATAAATATTTTTTGCTTACCTTAATTTTTTAAAACACTTTAAAATATGTGATTTAAATTTTTTGAGCCCCCTTCTGAAACATTTCTGGCTACATTTAACAAATTTCATCTAAAAATTTTCAGCAAATTAAAGTTACTTCCATCAACATTAAATATTCATTAAATTTCTGTCCTTACCAGCTTTACAAGAGCTTTCTGTTGTCAAATCTAACAAACAAGCATAAAAACTTCAAATTTAAATTCATTTCGTTCACAATAGCTTAACACTCTTCCTGTTAATTTTCTCAATTTAATCTTAAAAGCTCTCATCACAATAAAAAAAAAATGTTAACTACATTTATTGTCGTAAGTAAGCAATAATAACAAAATAACGAAAGAACAAAACACGGAAAAATATCAACAGTAATGTCAACATCATTCCTCATGTACAACACATTCATCTACGCAAATAGAATTTTTTATTATATTCTTCACTTAATAAAACATTTTACAACGTTTCGTGTTAAGAGAAAAAAGCACGTGCGTTGTGTGATAAAAAAATACTTTTTTAAAGCGCCAAAGCTTCTTACTCCATTCAATATCATTGCCATAAATCACACTTAATCACCTTTTAAAATTTTATTTAAAATTATTTTCAAAATAATTTATTGAAGAATATTTTTTTTTTTCTTTCTGTTGCTATTTCCATTGGAGCTTCTTATTTTTTAGTTTTTCATTGACGATGAATTTTTGTTAAATTATTTCTAATTAGCTCATTAAAAGGATCGGAGGAAGTTCATTAATTTGAAATTTTCAATAGAAATGAGAAATTCTTCGCGCTAGAAAAATTCTTTTCAGTATGGGGTCGATTGGATGTTGTGTTGCTAATGATATGGGGCATTGTGAGGTGAAATACTGGGGGGCCTCGATTTGAGTGATTGTTTGATTCTGGAAAAAATCTACTCAAATCGAATTTACTCAAATCGAAACGTATGGAAAATGATCGTTAAAAAAAGAAAATTTGAATTTTCGCATGGAGACACTCCAGTTACTCGAAAAGAAAATCGAATCAACTCATATCGAAACTCTCCAGTATGAAATATCAAAAATCCAATAAAATCTAACGATTTTTTCACAAAATTTTTCAATTTTTTTTGGAAATGAATTTTTTTAAATTAAAATATTTACTTCAAAAAAAAAATTTTTAGCTGAAAATTAAATTTCCTAAAAATCAACATGTGACAAAATATCCACATTTTACCCTTTCCATTAACGTACAGTTATTTAAAACAGTAGGAGAAGACAGAACAATAAGAAAGACATAGATACGAATGTCTAGAAGACAATAAATTAATTTCTAAAAATTTGTAATTTCTTGAATAATTTAAGCGCATTTCGTGAGGCTTTCTTTGTTAACGTACCTCCCTCACACACAACATTATTATCAATTCATTTACAACTTTTCTACTCAATTTCAAAGAAAATAACTTAATCAGCTTTCGTGTCATAATAAAAGTAACACCCACAAATCTCTTCAAAATTGCTAAAATAAGAAGAATTATGACAAAAACTTTTGAGGAATACAGCAATTAATCTGTTTATGATGAAAATTGTTATCACTAATTTCTCAAGTTTATTTCACGAATTTGATTATTTAATCGGAAGTTGTAAAGTAATTTGATGTAGAAGTTTTTTTTTGATAAATTTGTAACGACTTAAAATTTTATGAAAAGAATTTTCATGAATAATTAGCTATTTGAACTTTAGATTCTAAAAATAAATTCCTTTTTGAAGGAAACTTTTCATTTCTTGTAAATAATTTATGATAAAGTTCTAAGAATATGAAATGGAATTTTAATGAAGCTTAAATATTTATGCGCAAATTTGATTAGGTCCCAATCAATTCCATATGTATTCAATTAATATAACGCAACCTTCTCCACCTCCTATTCAATATTCCTTTTCCTATTACGGATGCGGAAAGGAAAATCACTAAATAATTGACAAACCCAAGAAATTCAATTTAAAAGGAAAGGAAATAGAGGCTGAAAATGCTGATAACCTCATTTGAACACCTAATGAAGGAAGAAGAAATCTGATAAAAATTTTTTTTGCTCGGATATTTCCCACAGCTGCAGCATAACTTTAAGGGGACTCGAAAAAAATATATAATTGAAAAAAATTGTCTGTAAATTATGCAACAAATTTTATTTTTAGACCTTTTTAATGGTATAAAAAAATAAAGAAAAAAATATTTTTTACTCCACAATTGAACACACATTAATGAAGAATTATTGAAATGTTCCTAAGTAAATTTGTTCATAGTTCAATTTAACTAAAAGGAAGAAAATAAGAAATGATAATTGGGAAACAAAAAATTGTTTTGATCATTGAGGAAAATTTATAAATCAAAAATGAAACTTTATTTTTGGTTTTTGAAAATGTAGTTAAAGTGTTTTTCGGTTTTTTCTTACCAAAATTATTTTGAAAAAAAAATCTTTTAATAAGTGGGTATAAAAAATAAGCAAAAAAGCTCTTTATACACAAAAACACCACCTATTACATTTTTACTGTTCCATTTCCGCACAAAATGTCAAGATGACATTAATTCATTTCAATACGCTAGGGGAAAAGAGAGTCTTTAATACATTTCAGCCATTCAATTTCATTTACGTGCTGGTTCATTTTTCAGCTTAAAAACCATCTGTCCGTCCGTCAATAAATCACAGTTGAGAAGGAAAGTCCACTAGATTTTTCCCTCTACAAAGGAAAAAAGAACAAAAAGAAGAAATCCATTTAAAAATTCCCAAAACATTTCGCAATGAATACCTAGCTATTGATCATTTTCTTTCTCAGTCATAAAGCTTGAATTTACATTCATGACCCTTTTTTCGTCTTTTCTCTTTTAGTTCCTTCTTTTAGTCGTCAATTTATTCTTCCTCAAAGTCAGTTAAAGGTCCATTCATCACTCAATTTTTCATCTGTTCCCTTTCGTCTTTTTTCTCATGACTTCCTTTTATGATTTCTGATGACGTAAAAGATGGATGAGACTTGAAGAAAATGATGAAGAAAGGAAGAAAAAGTAACCGCAAATGACTTTATGGTGAACAACTTAGAAATGTTTTTTTTAAAGTCGTTATTTTTTTTATCATCGTTGTTCCTAGACAATGGAAAGAAAATATTCTTATTTTGTTGCCCTCATGGCGAGTCAGTCCAAAAATAGACAAAATTGTCGTCAGTAAAGTGCTTTATAAATTTTTTACAAAACATTGATATTCAATGAAAATATTGATTTATTTTGGCTGAGGTATCATTATGAATTTTTATTGATAAAAAATTTATGGCATAAATGTTTTATCTTGTACTGCCTGGGGACAATCTAAATTGAATATGAATTTCTCAGAATGTGACGTTTTTTTTTGTGCAATGAGAGAAGCATGGCACGTTATGGGATTAAACCGAAAAAAGTTCTTGGAAAATTTTGCGTTCAAAGCTCAAATATTAATAATTTTCATTTCTGAGATGAGGACATTATGAAATGGAATTTCAATTATTAAATGCCAGACGGAGATTAAAATTTTCAAAGAATTTGAATTTATTTTGGACATTAGCTGTCATCCTATATTCAATTTCACATGAATTCAATATTATGCAATACATATTAATTCCTTCAAATTTTTTGAAATATATTCAACGAATTCTGAAATCTAGACAACTAAATCGCAATTTAAATGAAAATACCAATGGTAAAATTTGACTACATTTATACCAATTGATTTAACCAAAAATCATTAAATTCCCATCCAACGCAATATGTTCATTTCATACAATATCAAGGGAAAATATTGAACATTAATTAGTGATTATCAACAGATTACAACAAACTAATATAAATTCAACTTATTTATCTGTAGCAAAACTGTAACATATTTTTAGCAGCTACATTGTGGGATAAACAAGTACACACGTCAGAGGTTACACAGGTAAATTGACTATATTTGTAGTGAATAAAGCTAATTAATTTATGCTCAACTAATAATAACTTATGAGTAATTAATTTTTGTTACGTTAGCAACAGGATTGCAATTTAATTGTGAATGGTGAGCCATCATAAGCATGATTTTCATTGATTTCTTTCATCTGAATATGTGGGCTGGATTTCCGCCATAGTATATTTGCTTATTATGTTGAGTAAATAAGAAATTATAGCATTTGAAGGAAATTCCTTGAATTACTTCTCAATTATTTATCTAAAACTACACGTGTGTAAAGAAATTGAGTGTTCTGAAGCATGTTTGGATGGCAATTTTAGGTATTTTTTCATAAATTGTATGTTTTGTTGTAGAATTGAAGTTAAATTGGGCTGAATTAAGAATATTGAAAATTTCAGTAAGGAATTAGCTTTTATGAGTACCTTGTGCTATAATATATATATATATATTAAAATTAATAAAGTTTAACTTGATTATTAAACTTTGTATAGATCCCTTAGAATATTTGGAGAAAAAATTAAAAAAAATTCACATGAACATCAATACTTCATCTCAAATCTAACAATGTTTTCAATTTCTCAATTGCTTAAAGTAACAAACAAAAAAAATCAATTTTCTATTTTCCACCTTTTGCTTCCCGAATAGACAAAGAGTATGCTCAGAGTACGCTCAACTTTTGGCTGAGTATACTCACTTGAGCATGCTCATTCATACAAAATTTGATCGCACTACTTTACGCATTTGAGCACGTTATTTGAGCATACTCTGAGCATACTCATTGAGTGTACTCAGAGCATACTAATTGCATACAATTGAGCATGCTCATAAGTATACTCATGAGTGTACTCATTAAGCATGCTCATAAGTACACTCTGAGTATACTCAAATAATCGTTCAAAATTTTAAAAAATAAATATTTTTTTATACTTTTTCACATTTTTGGAATATTTTTTATTAATCTGTAGCATTTGTACTGTTTTAGGATAAATTTTATTTATTAGTAAATCTGAAATGAAACTTAGAAAATTTTTGATTTTACCTGGATTCGAACCCATGACCGCTCTGTTGCTGTTGAGACCTTCACCTTAACCGTTGCGCCACTACTACTTTTTACCTATATAATAATTTTTGGCAAAAGGCACATATAAATTATTATATATGTAAAATACTCTAAAACAGGTCTCATTATGTCTTATAAGACTTTTAACATGTTTAAAAGTCATAATTCAAAAAAATATTTATAATAATTGAATCTCTCACTTGTGAAGTATATAAAAATATCACAAAATTTTTGAGCATACTCATGAGCATACTCAAAAACTTAGAGAAAATTTTAAAAATCAAAGATTTTTTAAGGATTCTAGTGAGCATGCTCAGAGTATACTCAAGAGTATACTCAAAATAAGCACGTAATAGTCTAATGAGAGATTTTTTTGAATGTACTCAGCACGTACTCAAGAGTATACTCAAGATGAGCATACTCGATTTTCTACAATTTAGCATGCTCATGAGTATACTCAATCGAACGTGCTCATTTAATTTTTGAAACAATTTATTGAGCACATTCAGAGTATACTCATGAGTATACTCAAGTGAGTGTACTCAGCTGAGTAAGTGAAGTCATATTTTTGATTATGTTCATAAGTATACTCAGTTGAACATGCTCATCAATAAATTTTTATTTTTTTATGAGTATATTCAGAGTATACTTATGAGTATACTCAATTGAGTGTACTCAGCTGAGCACGTAAAACAGTGTTTTTGAGCATACTCAGTAACGTGCTCAAAAAACTGAGCATGCTCAATGTTTATTCGGGCTTAATACAAAAAAAATCATTGCATCAATGAATTGTCTTTCAATTCATTGCAATCCATTTAATTCATTGCATTTCTATTTGTTACCTTTTTGAACATAAAAGAATCTCAAATCAATAGAGTACTTATCACCTGAGGCAGCAATTCTCTTTCTTCAAACCAATTCTTTTATGTCACACATTCAATTCTATTTCATGTTCATCTAATTGCAGCTGAGAAAAAGGACGATGGAGTGAAAAAGGCAAAAAAGAAAGAATTTGTCGATGACTTCCAAGTTTCACTTCGTTTCAATTGATGAATGATTTCTCCCAGATTTCTCTATTTTGGCTTCTTGTTTTTTTTTTCGTTCTTTTCTTTTATTCTTGGTCATTGCAATGATTTGTAAAGTGTAATAAAAAAAAACGTGGTAAAAATAGGTGAGAAAAGAAAGAAAATGTTGCAAGTGGGATGGGAATTGTTTGATAATGATGTCTAGTATAGAATTCTAATGAAATATACTTTTTAGACCATCTAAGGAAGGCCATGAGGTCCTGTTTTGCAGATTATGGAAGTTTAATTAAAGATCTGAGTATTTTAAACAAATTTTTAAAGTACTAGAATAGAAATCCTCTTAAAGACGAAATCTATTGTACCAAAACTAAAAGTATTTTTCACATAAGACAGGAACTAAAAGAAATGCATTTTACAGACACTAATCTGATAAAAGCACTGTAACCTTCAAACCAAACTTTAATTTTCTGCAATAAGTATTATTTCCCCAAAATTTCATCTTCAAACCCCAAAAATCCAATAAAAAATTAAATGTCTTTTCCCACACTTTAATCCTCTTCCTAAACAAACTTTTCAATTGCATTTCTGTTCCTGATCCAGAGCACAAAAAAATCTAAACCGCATCAAAAATTCACAAGGGAAAAATTCTCAACTTTTAAAGCTCATGTGTTACTGCTCTTTTCATCCTGATAATTTTCCACTTAAAAGAACTAAAAGTTTGTGTTGCTCATGAAACTTCTTTTGTGTTTCCTTCTTCTTTTCAAATGAAAAGTATATTTTTTATTCTTATTTTTTTTTGTTAGAAATAAATAGAAAGAATTGAAGAACATTGGTGCAAGTTATATATGAATTTCATGATGCTATGATCAAGAGCCTAACCGGTGGGTTTTGACCCCCTCCCTCTTTTAGAGAAATATCTTCAATTTGTTAAGGTTTTTTGAGGAAAAAATTAAATTTCGTTCAATACAAAAAAATTTCAACTCTCCCTTCGAAAAATTTTTTGGCGACGCCACTGTCTGTGATTCATCGTAGAATTTATTTTTGTATATACTAATTTTTGAGGACCAAGATATATGATTTTATAGGAAATTTGATTTTAAGTATCTAAAATTCATCTATAAAAATAAAATCTGACAAATGTTGATAAAAATGCGCTCACAACCCAATAATCAAGTTTTTACCTTAAAACTATAGATTTACCCCAGCATGATGCGAAAAACTTTTCCTGTTCACTACAATATGAATTGAGAAATTTTTCCTGTTCAATATTTATGTATTCCCAATATATATATTTATACTCCTCATGTGCATACTCTTAGCTTTCATATTGCAGTTTTAATGACTTTTTTTTTGAAAATTAGTTCCATTGTATGACATTGATGAGAAAAGTTCTCCAATTTCTGCTCCCATAATTTCTACTCATAATTTTTTTTTTTCATTTCATGCTTGACTATAAAATTTCTTGTAGTGTAAATATTTTAAAATGAAATGAAACAAAAATGCCTCAAAGTCACAAAAAAAGCAGAACGGAAAATTATTATTTATATCCAACAAACTTTGATTAAAATAAGCACAAAAAATATAAAGTCATCAATCTTTCTTGCTGTTTGCTCTGTAAACTAAACTTTTGTTGCAATTGTGTTGGAAACAACTTTTTTCCCTCATTTTCAATGTTGCAAAATTGTAGTTGTGGCCTTTAGGGGATTTTTTGTCAGAATTTGAAATTTGAGATTTTTTTTTTTGATAGTTTTGTGAATATTTGGAAAAATTGTGAAACTTTTATTTAAAAAAATTGTGGAATCAAGATAACTGAATTATTTTGCAATTATGAAACTTTTGGGTTTAGCAATTAATAGAGTTCATTTACAACCGAACAAAATTCCTTACAAGGATTGTTCAGCTTTGAAAACAATAATATTTGAGAGTCATTCAAACAATCTTCAGAACAAATGAATGACTTTTTCCTTTCTGCTAGTCAGTAGATTGACATTAGAACAGATTACAATGAGTCTTCATGACATCGGAACTAAATTTTTGTAGTGCAATCATTCGAATTAAATTTAAAAAGAAAAGCTTCATGTCGTTTCAAAATGCACAAAACTATAAAAATTAAAGTTGAATACTTTTGATTCTCAAGTAAACAAAAGTTAAGGACCAGACTTTATTGTTTTCAGACATGAGACAACATATAAATTGACATGAGCTTCATCTGGTAAAAGGAAAAGTTTACAGAAAATAAAAGTTAATCTGAACAGAAAAGAGCAATTTCAACTTCTTGCTTACCTTGAGATATTGAATTACAAAATGAATTAAATTTCATGATAATGGAAGTATCCAGACAAAATTCTTGGAATGAAAAGTAATTAAATTAAAAGAAAATTTTTGAGAATCTTTTGCAATTTCTTTTGTCTAGTCACGTTTAATTGATGAAAAAATTTTTGCAATCAAATTTCTAAAATATTTATATTTTGCTTCTGTTTTATTTTTGGACGTAAAATTTGCAGAACTTCACTATACTTTAAATATTTCAGTGGACACAATTTTCGGATGGCATGAAGCTCAATGGACTTATCCCGAGCGACAATCTGTGGCAATGGCAGCCACATGGCAGCCATCACACTGCCTTGCCATATAATAGGCAGTTACAAGGCACTGCCATGAGCTGCATCGCCATTTGGCTGCCATGTGATTGCCATAAAAACACATGATTTTTCGAATTTTGGTGGCTGCCATATGACTGCCTTATGACTGCCATCAACTTTTTCGTGACCGTGATATACTTCACAAACGTTAGCAGAAATCACTATTATAAGTCAAATTTTATTTTCATACAATTTCAAGATATTTTAAATAAATATCTTAAGTGGCACAAAACTTTAATTAGTTTTTGCTCGACTCAGAACTTAAGTCTTTACATGACTTAAGTTTATTTCCCATGTTTTTCCATAGATTAATGTAAGATATAAAATTGAAAAACGGTCATTAGAAATTTGAAGGAAGAAAATTATAGCAATTTTATACCAGTTTTTGCTGCCACCAAACCTGCCATGAAGGCGCCATCATGCCACCAACAAGGCGTTCAGAAGGCATGGCAGTTTTGTGGCGATGGCAGCTCCAAGGCAGCCTTGGAAGCGGTAAAATCGACATCATGTGCTGCCATCAAGGCGATAATGCAGCCATATGGCGCTTAACAGCTGCCGCCACTCAAGGCAGATGGCAAATGGCAGCGTCTTATGGCTGCATTATGGCTGCCATGAGACACATGATTGTCGCTCGGGTATTCTTAGAAGACTTTAAATAAACTTCTCAAAAAGATACAAAATTAATTTTCCCAGAAAAGAAAAATAAAAAAATATATAATTGAAATGAAAACATTTTATTTAAGTTTCATCAAGAAGCAACTGTACTTAATAGCATAAATATATTATGAGCTACAGAAACAGAAACAGAAGTACTTGAAACAACATTTCCGAGGACTAATAAAAACAGAACAAAAGTAAAATATCGGAAGTTGTCTTTTATGCACTTGAGCATATAAAAAATCCAAAAAAAGCAGAATAACTTTCATCGTTATGAAGGGAATAGAAGTGAAGGAAGTTGTTTTGTTGGAACCAAAACAGCCATTATATCCAATTGCATTTCAACTAAAAAGAAATCCAAAAAATAAAAAAATTGTTTAAATAAAGTGAATACAAAAAATATAGAGATTGAGCCCAACCTTAATGGATTTTGTTGTTGAACATATAACAAACATGATAAAACAGAAATTTAAGTATACAGCATATAAATGCAGCAGCAGAAACGGAGAAAGTACAATGGATAGAAAAAAATTAAGCTAGACAAAGTAATTGAAATAGAAAATGTACAATTCATAATAAAAAGCAGTTACTCACATCGTATTGCCACAAATCTATTAAGCATATTGAGAAAGCACAGAGCGGCTGACTGCATTGGTTGATTTTCACATTTTTTTTGCCTTCCTCTATTTATTGTAGACATGCTGTGGTGTATCCACAAAAAAAACCTATAATGTATATATACAACAGATTCGAACACGTAAAGGCCCGAGAGGATAGAGAATTTGCCGTGAGAGGCATTCTTTGCCTTCAATTACTGTAGCTTCGATTGCACTACAAAACAACGGACTATGATAAATGAGTTGGTAAGTTCTGTTGGATGAGTTTTTATTGGCGCTTTGGGGTTTGATGGCTGGGGATGTTGGATGGTAAGTTGTAGTTGATTAATGAATTTATGAATAATTGTTGTAAAGTTGTTGATGGGAATTTTAATTTTAATTTTTTGGCTAATAAAATACTCAATTTTGTGATAAAAATTTCACGGTTTTTCAAGATAAAACTGGAGTTTTACTAAATTTAAAGCTTAAATTGACACTAATCAATAAAATTCAACCAAAACGACAGAAATTTCATTTTTAACAATCAAAAATAGCTTGATTGCATTCATACCAAAAAATCTTCCCACTATCTACCAAGAACGCAAAACTCAAATGTCTATACACAAAATATCAATTCTAGAGAACAATAACTTCCATCATCAATGCAAACAATTCCCATTATCATCCCCAAACTGTGCGGAAATTCACCGTGTTTCCACAAAATATAATCTATTGAAAAAATATGCACCACAAAAAAAGAGTGTCTAACAATTTCAAAACTACAGACTACAATGGATGTATAAGAGGCATTTGAAATAATAAAAAAAGTAAATTTCCAACGAATCGTTTGGCATATTTTTCTTTCATCAGCAGCACTCTGCCATACCTCAACGTGTTTGCTCATTTATACCATACGGCGATGTGACGATCTAAAACGGAACATAAAAAAATTCATATTTTTTTTTGTGACTTCATCTTACTTTCTCACATGCAATTCGATTCGCATATATTGGTTTTAATTTATTGCATGCGCTTCAATTAAAGTCAGCTTTATGTTCCACCGTTTCTTCTTCATGTATTTATCTCCTTTAACATATGAGTATGCTGGAATTTTTAGTGAAAATTTTTAAAACTTGCAATATTAGTGGCTTAAGTCTATAAGCTGATTATTTTAAAAAATGCGTTTTATGCATTCTTATTTTATAAGAATTTCTTACTTATTTTTTGTGTAGTTTACAACATCTCATTCATAAGGAAATGCTTCACTTTACTGCAAAAAAGGTGATAATTTGCTTATTTCATGCTCATTACTTTAAACTGTTCGATGGAAATTGAATAAAAAGTAAAAGATTGATAAAAGTAAGGAAGAATTAGATGAGAATTCATGAGGAAGATGCAAATTAATGGAATTGATTTTGCTCGATATGGTAACAATGATTGATAAGTTCCTGAATGGAAATATTTAATCACTTAAGTGTGAACTTTAAAGGAAGTTTTTATTAGAATTTTAAATTACTTCAAGTGCAAAAAATTATGTAAATTGATGCTGTAGATGTGATTTGTGTTCATAAAACTGCCAGTATTTAGGTCATTTCATTTAAATCAAAAATTTTAGGGACCAGAAACGAATATGCTTTAAATCCCTTACGTTAACTAAAAAATTTTCAATAAATTCTATTTTTTTCTGCTTTAATACTGTAACTTATCAGTTCCTTAAGTCTCAGCAGACACAAAAGTCCATATTTGACCCGAGATAATCAAATTAGTTTCCTTCACAATTTGGGATATAAAAAAAAATGAGTAAACAAAAACAATAGGAGAGAAAAAAAAATCGTTTCGAGTCAGTCTTATCCCTCCCATTCATTGACATGGACATCTGACACAAACAATTTCCATTCTCTTAAACTTTTTTTATTTACTTCTTCTTCAAATTTTTATCTTTACTTCGGCCTTGGATATTCTCTTTATTTTATACTCATTATTTAATTCTCTGAAACAATTTCTTAATTTTTAGCATGTGTTTGAGGATTTGGGGTTGTTCAGAGGGACATTTTGTCAAAATTTTAGAGAATGATAAGTTCAAATTTAAAAAAAAAATATTTGAATGTGACAGATTTCCTTTAATTTAGTGCTCAGACAACATACAAGAATTTAAGAAGTTTGTAAAGTTTTTGTAGTTTTTTTTCTTTAAGCTCCTTTAAGCACCTATCCTTAGAACATATAAAACATTATTCTTAGTACCATACTCTAACTACTTTAAGTTCTTATGTTTAATAAGCTATACATACCTATAATTCTTAATTGTTGAGCTGACATTTCAAAAAGTGCGCTAACATTTCCCATTAAAATTTCCAACTAATTGCTATCCTACTTGAAAAAACAACAACAGCAAACAATAACTGAAAGTAGAAGCAAAATGATTATCACTGATCCATAAAAGATAACCAGAAAGAAAAGACAAAAGGAAAAAAAGGAAGGAGGGAAAGGAAAATTTTCACCTTCAGACACATTTTTCTTCCTTTTTTTGTATTCGTGTTGTCCTGCTGTCGGCATCAGCCTTTAGGACATAAAATAATAATTCTTCTTAATGTTGTGCATGGACAGAAGTCCCTTTTGTCATTTTTATTAATTCAACCCTTGTTACTACAACCATTAACCCCATTTATTTATAATTTCCTTTCTTACAGTAAAGAACGCAAAAAGATGGAGATGAGAAAACGAGCGAGAAAGATGGAGATGTATATATGTGTAGGAAGATCTGAAGTTGGTTGATAAAAAAGCAGCATAAATGTCACAAATGACCCAAATCATTGTTCACTGTCATTTATAATATATTTATTTTTTGTACTGTATAAATAAGAATATGTATGTGGATGTGCATGTCATTTCATGAAGACGAAACTATTAAAATTAGTGGCAGAGGCATAGGAAGAGATGAGATGGGAATAGGGGTCATACACTCTCGAGATTTATTTGATATGATATAATACGGATCCTTGATGTTAGTATGGAATATCAATGGAATGGAAAGGAATGATATTTGGGTATGTGACTTGCTTGTTTGGGATTCTGTGTTTTTCGGATGTTCACTGTGAAAGAAGGTTTTGTAGTTTTTAGTTTGAGAAAGGTAAAGAGTTGCTACTAAAAGTTTAGATTAGGATTACTAAAGTGTCTAAATATTTTTTTTTTAAAGAGAATAGGATACTCATTAAGTAATTCAACAAAACCTCAAGAACAAAATGAAATACAGGGACTATTTAGAAGAAATTAAGAAGAAGCTTTAGAAAAACAGACATAACTTAAAATCATTCCATTCCATAAAATCTTAACAACTTTTCTTAAAGTACATCCCATAAAACTGAAACTTAAAGCCTCTACTAGG
Organism: Chironomus striatipennis; assembly: GCA_026123125.1. Classification (NCBI taxonomy): domain Eukaryota; kingdom Metazoa; phylum Arthropoda; class Insecta; order Diptera; family Chironomidae; genus Chironomus; species Chironomus striatipennis. Next base: position 40,148,889 of record CM047394.1, read on the forward strand.
CAAGATACAGTACATATAAAAAAAACCTCTAAAAGAAGGAAGGAAGACAAGCGACATGAGAGCAATAATAAAAAATTATTATGAATATTCATGAAGAAAATTTTTATTTGAACAGCATTTGTTGTGCATATGTCACAGCAATTATTCTCCAATCTTTGTCTTTCTTCTTCCTCTACTCTCTGCTGGTGCCTAAAAATAGCACAGACATAAAGATACGGAATTCTTTTTTATTCACTTCTGTTGTGCACTTTCAATCGACTTGGCATCATCATAATCATACAGCTTACAGCAAACCAAACGGAACTATTTTGTTTGCTTCTTTTACTATATGCTGCATTGCTTTCGACTCATTGTAAATACATTTTATGTAGTCTAGCAACAACACACAGCAGGAGCTGATGAAATGTAACGAAATTCATTTTACGGAGCTTTTTTTTCTTGCTTGCTGATACTTGGTGCTGTTAAATCTGGAACTCGATATTGGGTTGGGAGCTTAAACGGTTTACATAATTTTTTTTTTGTGTTGATACGAATACGGTGGGAAAAAATTAAAATGAGAAGACTCGGTGACTTGCTTTTTATATTTCAGTAAAGCTTGTAACGTTTTAAATGTAAATATGAGATTTCTGTAATTTGAGGTTACGAAGGGGTTATGGGAGTAAGAATATTAAGGCATTAATGCAATTTTTAAATGTGAATTTTTGTCTACAGTAAAGTTAATGGAAGAGAGGATTTTTGCAGCAAGCTTTTTAAATGGGATTGAAACTACAATGTTACAGTAGAAAATATGATTGGATTGAATGACTGAATGAATGACTGGATGTACGGCTAATTGGATTAGAAATCGAATGTAATGGACTGGCTGATTACTTTTTGAAATGAGAACTGTGTTTTGCCAATTTTTGAGCTAGATTATGTCGAAAATGAGAATAGTAAAGTTGTGCTGACTTCATCCATAAATTGAGCTCTAAATTGTAGTTCCATGTAGCAGCTATGACAGTAGTTTGCAATAAAAATTTCATTAAATTAGGAAAGACAAATTTTACGTACAAAAAAAAACTCAATCAAAAAGTCAAAAACCTCACTTGACCGAGAAAACAAAAATTCGCAAACGCCACAACATTCACGGCCACAATTGCCATTATCATCTAAAAATAAATAATGAAACTCACAGTTTTCACAAAACACCGAAACATTTTCATTGCCGTGACACACAAAAAAAATATTTATTTTGTCGCATTTTCTTCTTCAATCAGTCTCAATTATATGTATTTTTTTGTGAATCAATTTCCTCTGAATGAAAATTATTTTGTTCTAATTTTAGACAAATTAATCATTAACAATAAGTTCAACGTTTGATTGATGCTTCAATTTAGAAACGAAGAAAGAGGAGAAAAGCAAATAATATAAAAAGAGATGTTTTATTTGGCGTGCTGAGCATGAATATTTGCGTTTTGTTGTCTGAGGTGGTGGATTATTAGAAATTGATGTTATTTAGTGGAATTTTGGCTTGTTGGCTGTGCAGTGTTGGGATTTATTTTTTGTTGATATAATCATAAAGAAATTAGTTTTCGTATTAACTTCCACGCATAGCGTGTAAGTTATTCGATTTTTAGTGATTTAAATGGTCCAAAAAGGAACGGATTTAAGTATCCAAACACATTTTCCCCAAAAAATGCAAATTTATGTAAAAAAATTCCAGTTAAGTATCTGATACAAAAATCAATATTTTTTTGATTTCCAATTCCTGCGTTTCAAATCCTAAACTAGAAATTCTAGCATTACGCACTCATCCATCAATTTTTCTTCATTTTCGCAGCTCTCCCCATCAAATCCGCCTTTGAACTTCTTTATGTTTACGACTTAAAAAGCTACGATACTTCTTTCTCATTACTTGTTAACTATTAACGAGCACTACTAATTGCATTCATTAAAAAAAACAACGTGCTGATTCACATAGTCTGTAAAGTAAAGCCTGAAAAAAAAATTTACGATATCAAGTAAAAATCATCATCAAAAAAGTCGGTGAATGAGTAATTCCACAAAGTCACTGTACATGCAGAAAAAAATGTTAAAAAATAAAATATTTTTCAGCAGTAATAATAAAGTGATTAGTCACAATCGTATACAGTCAGTCTCGCGACGTACCACTCGAGACAAGAGACGAGCGATTCGTGAGAAATAATAAACTAGTATCAACGTGGTCACTCGTGACCGACGAAAGCGCATTTTCCACGTATAGTAAATACACAAAGAATTGAAACCCCAAAAGTATAAAGCCTAATATTTAATTATAAATATTCTTTATTTACCAGAAATTTAAAATTTACAGAAAAAAAATGTGTGTGAAACATGAGGAAAAAAAAATATTTTTAATAAAAAGTTATCATTACGCGACATAAAATTTAAAAAAAAATAAAAAAAGCAAAAAAAAATCGGCTACGGGCTAGGATTGAACCCATGACCTTGAAATTAGGAGTCGCGCACTCTTCCACTTACGCCACTGCTGCGCTTTTTTTAAGAAGTTTAAGTGGCAATTTAATTATTTATATTGATGAGTTTTTTTTATATAAATGCAAGTTTTTATAATTTTCACAAAATTTTCTTGAAAAACTATGAAAAATCCATGAAAATAGAAAATTAAAACAATAAAAATATCAAAAAAAATGGAAAAAGTAATTATCTATGAAAATTGTATGAAAATATTGAAAATTTTAACAAAAATCTTCGGAAAAACTCGGGAAAATTGTGGAAATTGAAAATTATGACATAATTCAACATTAAATGTCATTAGAAATCAAAAAAGTATCAAAAAAAGTAAAAAAAGAACATTAACATCGGTGGGATTCGAACCAAGGACAGCTAAGGTTTTGAAAAGTCAACATTTTAGTGCAATCGACCACACTAACACATACAAAGAAATGTCATTTTTGGTACTTTTTACGCTGGTTCCAGCAGAGGAAGTGACCATTAGTGCTGATTTTTGGTTACATGGTAGCCAGACATGTCACACACATTTTAAGCCAAAAACCGCATCAAAAAAGCTTAATCCCTAGGAGGAGATGCGATGACAGACAGACAGACAGACAGACGGACAGACAGACAGACAGACAAAGTGCGGACAATAGCGTCCTTTTCCCAAGAGGAAAATGCGCTAAAAAGAAGGAAGAAAATTTTATGTGTCTTCATTTTCCAGACGCTTTAATCCCCTCGATCTTTTGCATACAAAAAATAAGAACGAGTCAGTGAATTTTCATCGTGTTTTCTATTTTTTCAGATCTTATTTCTGAAGAATTTTGTGTTTGTCATGAGGAAAATGAATTGGAAGAATTTGGATGACTTTTTAATGTGTTGAAGTGACTGTGAATTTACCTGATGACATTTTGAAGATTTTTTTGAATCATTTTAGGGTCGTTCACTTATGATGTCCAATTTTTAGGAAAGGGGAGGGGAGAGGTGGGTCTAAAAATCCAAGTTTTTGATGGACGTCATAAATGAACAGCCTCCTTTTTAGATTTTCAATTTTTTGTAATTGTTGATTGATCTTTTCAACAGTTTTAAGATAAACTGAAATTTAAGACGTTAAATTTAGAAAATTTACCTAAATATTCAATTTTGATCACAATGACCATTAAAATCTCAATTATCCACCTTCGACCCTCTCCTTCGGACAAAGACATTCAAATCATCACGGCTAATTAGCCAACCTGAACCATCTCATTCCATAAACAGAATATTCTTCTATAAAAACTAATAAGAATATTTATCTAGAAAAATTTTTATTGCTAGATGCTCGGGTGGCAATTGAGAGAACGATGCTGAGAGATGAAAAGAATTGAAGCAAGTAAGCAACTAAAAAAAAGAGAACATATTTTTTTTAATTAGAAAGAAATTTTGCTTCAAGCTCAAAATGAAATAAATTCGTTCAAGCATTTCGTATTGTTTCTGTGTTCGTCTCTATCTACCGTCTTTACATTTTGATACTTTTTTTTATTATTTCTTATTCTTCCTTTCTAAACTCTTGATTCTTTTTACTTTTAACTCTTTTTTCATATTCACACCGTTTCACGGCGTGAATATATTGTTTTTACTACACTCTCAAAAACCGTTTTTTGCGTTTTTCTCTTAAATTAAGCATTTTTACGCTTTATACCCTAATTACATAAAAGTTAGGCCTTGGAATTCTCTACAAAATGCCGCAAACCCCGTGAAAATTGGTTGCATTGTTTTCGAGAAAATCGGGAAAAACTGTTGATGTTAGCACTGCATGCACTTTTGTCGGCCAAATTCCGGGAAAACGGAAGCGAGTTAGGACTTCAAATATGGACCAAAATGTGTGTATTGGGCTCATAAGGTGCCACGAAACTTTTGGTAATGATTCATGCAGCGGTTCCGGAGAAATCAACGAAAAACTGAAAAATTATAGCCGATTATTGCATAACACTTTTCCGAAAAACGTAGAATTTTACGTTACGTAAATTTTTCTTTACGTATACGTATTTTTTACGTAGAGACATTTTTGTATGAAAATTTCAAGAAAATTTATTAATGATTGATTAAATGGCTACAAACAGTTACTGAATATCTTTTTATAGTCATAAATAGTTACTGGATCTCACTTTATGGCAATAAATGCTTACTTGAACTGACTTTATGGCCATAAATGCTTATTGGATCTCACTTTATGGCCATGAATGCTTACTGGATCTCACTTTGTGGCCATGAATGCTTCCTAGATCTCATTTTATGGCCATGAATGCTTACTGGATCTCACTTTATGGCCATGAATGCTTTCTGGATCTCACTTTATGGCCATGAATGCTTTCTGGATCTCACTTTATGGTCATGAATGCTTACTGGATCTTACTTTATGGCTATGAATGCTTACTGGATCTTACTATATGGCCATGAATGCTTACTGGATCTTACTTTATGGCCATGAATGCTTACTGGATCTCACTTTATGGCCATGAATGCTCACTGGATCTTACTTTATGGCCATGAATGCTTACTGGATCTCATTTTATGGCCATGAATGCTTACTGGATCTCACTTTATGGCCATGAATGCTTACTGGATCTCACTTTATGGCCATGAATGCTTACTGGATCTCACTTTATGGCCATGAATGCTTACTGGATCTCATTTTATGGCCATGAATGCTTACTGGATCTCACTTTATGGCCATGAATGCTTTCTGGATTTCACTTTATGGCCATGAATGCTTACTGGATCTCACTTTATGGCCATAAATGCTTACTGGATCTAACTTTATGGCCATAAATGCTTACTGGATCTAACTTTATGGCCATGAATGTTTACTGGATCTCATTTTATGGCCATGAATGTTTCCTGGATCTCACTTTATGGCCATGAATGCTTACTGGATCTCACTTTATGGCCATGAAAGCTTACTGGATCTCACTTTATGGCCATGAATGCTTACTGGATCTCATTTTATGGTCTTAAATCCTTACTGGATCTCATTTTATGGCCATGAATGGTTACTGGATCTCAATTTATGGCCATGAATGCTTACTGGATCTCACTTTATGGCCATGAATCCTTACTGGATCTCACTTTATGGCCATGAATGCTTACTGGCTCTAAAACTAAAATTTTAATACTAAAATCTCATTTTAAGGGCATAAATGCTTGCTAAATCCGACGATTTACTAATTTAGGATTTTGTAATCTTTGTTTTTAAGTTTTGGTCGGTTTACTAAACGCGGAAAATGCGCTTTAGTCGGTCACGAGTGATCACCGTTATACTAGTATCAAAATATAATTGTTTTATCAAGCGAAAATGAATAATGCTGAGCTATAAATGTTGATGATAGAATTTCAATGCTTTAACATGGAAAATTCATACATTTAAAAGGTTTTAAGCATTGATATTAAATTTTTAATGCTTTAACATGGAAAATATGTGAAATTGAAGGGTGTTAAGCATTGACATTATATTTTCGATGTATTAACATGAGATATATGTGGAATTTAAGGGTTTTAAGCATTGATATTATATTTTCGATGCTTTAACATGAGAAATATGTGGAATTCAAGGGTTCTAAGAGTCGAACGAAACGAAGAGAAGTGAAATGGAGTTCGACACTCCTGTAATCTATAAAAGTCGAACGGAACGAAGCGAAGCGAAGTGGAGTTCGACATTCCTGTAATCTATAATAGTCGAACGAAACGAAGCGAAGCGAAGTGGAGTTCGACACCCCTGTAATCTATAAAATTCGAACGGAACGAAGCGAAGCGAAGTGGAGTTCGTACTCTGTAATCTATAAAAGTCGAACGGAACGAAGCGAAGCGAAGTGGAGTTCGACACTCTGTAATCTATAAAAGTCGAACGGAACGAAGCGAAGCGGAGTTCACACCCCTGTAATCTATAAAAGTCGAACGGAACGAAGCGAAGCGAAGTGGAGTTCGACACTTCTGTAATCTATAAAAGTCGAACGGAACGAAGCGAAGCGAAGAAGAGTTCGACACTCCTGTAATCTATAAAAGTCGAACGGAACGAAGCGAAGCGAAGTGGAGTTACCTCCTGTAATCTATAAAAGTCGAGACGGAACGAAGCGAAGCGAAGTGGAGTTCGGACACCCTGTAATCTATAAAAGTCGAACGGAACGAAGCGAAGCGAAGTGGAGTTCGACACTTCTGTAATCTATAAAAGTCGAACGGAACGAAGCGAAGCGAAGTGGAGTTTGACATTCCTGTAATCTATAAAAGTCGAACGGAACGAAGCGAAGCGAAGTGGAGTTCGACATTCCTGTAATCTATAAAAGTCGAACGGAACGAAGCGAAGCGAAGTGGAGTTCGACACTTCTGTAATCTATAAAAGTCGAATGGAACGAAGCGAAGCGAAGTAGAGTTCGACATTCCTGTAATCTATAGTAGTCGAACGGAACGAAGCGAAGCGAAGTGGAGTTCGACATTCCTGTAATCTATAATAGTCGAACGGAACGAAGCGAAGCGAAGAAGAGTTCGACACTCCTGTAATCTATAAAAGTCGAACGGAACGAAGCGAAGCGAAGTGTAGTTCGACACTCCTGTGATCTATAAAATTTGAACATAGTTCAAACTAGGTTGAGTGAAGCTCACAAATTTTTACATCCTGAACGAAGCGAAGCGAGTGAAGGTGTGAAAATTTTCGTAATACGTCCTCAGACTTTGGATTCATAAGGTACGTAGTTCAAACTAGGTTGAGCGAAGCTCACAAATTTTTACAACCTGAACGAAGCGAAGCGAGTGAAGGTGTGAAAATTTTCATAATACGTCCTCAGACTTTGGATTCATAAGGTAAAATGTAAAAGTGTTCGAGCGAAGCTCGAACACATGAAGTTTGAACGTAGTTCAAACTAGGTTGAGCGAAGCTCACAAATTTTTACATCCTGAACGAAGTGAAGCGAGTGAAGGTGTGAAAATTTTCATAATACGTCCTCAGACTTTGGATTCATAAGGTAAAATGTAAAAGTGTTCGAGCGAAGCTCGAACACATGAAGTTTGAACGTAGTTCAAACAGGTTGAGCGAAGCTCACAAATTTTTACATCCTGAACGAAGCGAAGCGAGTGAAGGTGTGAAAATTTTCATAATACGTCCTCAGACTTTGGATTCATAAGGTAAAATGTAAAAGTGTTCGAGCGAAGCTCGAACACATGAAGTTTGAACGTAGTTCAAACTAGGTTGAGCGAAGCTCACAAATTTTTACATCCTGAACGAAGCGAAGCGAGTGAAGGTGTGAAAATTTTCATAATACGTCCTCAGACTTTGGATTCATAAGGTAAAATGTAAAAGTGTTCGAGCGAAGCTCGAACACAAAAAGTTTGAACGAAGTATGTAGTACAAGAACACAATGACTGTAAAAGCGTGGGGCGTTCAAAAGAGGTCATGAAAATCAAAGGGTCGCCAAGACAATTACGCCCCACTCTTTTACAGTCATTGTGTTCTTGTACTACATAAAATATTTTAGAAAAATATTTTAGACACTTTTTAGTTAGTTTTATTTTAAAAGCGTGATATTATTTTATTTCCTACTTTTTAGAACAATTTTAACAAAGTTTTTTGGTCATTTTCAAAAAGCGTGTTTTTTAAAAAGTTTTTTTTTATACATTTTTTATCTATCAAAGATAATCATACATGAAAGTCTGATCTACAGAATAGACTGACCGCGGAGCAGCAACTGAAGCGAAGCGGAAGTTGCAAAACTATCGAGACTGTAATGTATGGTAAAGTCTTATCTAACAAAGATAATCATACATAAAAGTCTGATCTACAGAATAGACTGACCGCGGAGCAGCAACTGGAGCGAAGCGGAAGTTGCAAAACTATCGAGACTGTAATCTATGGTAAAGTCTAATCTAAAAAAGATAATCATACATGAAAGTCTGATCTATTGAATAGACTGACCGCGGAGCAGCAACTGGAGCGAAGCGGAAGTTGCAAAACTATCGAGACTGTAATCTATGGTAAAGTCTTATCTAACAAAGATAATCATAAATGAAAGTCTGATCTATTGAATAGACTGACCGCGGAGCAGCAACTGGAGCGAAGCGGAAGTTGCAAAACTATCGAGACTGTAATCTATGGTAAAGTCTTATCTAACAAAGATAATCATAAATGAAAAGATCTGATCTACAGAATAGACTGACCGCGGAGCAGCAACTGGAGCGAAGCGGAAGTTGCAAAACTATCGAGACTGTAATCTATGATAAAGTCTGATCTAACAAAAAGATCAACATATATGTAGCTCTGATCTACAGAATAGACTGACCGCGGAGCAGCAACTGGAGCGAAGCGGAAGTAAAAAATAGCAGATATTATTTTATCTCAAGTGTTAATCTGTACTCTGCATTCTGAAATTTTTGCTCTAATCTTCTGTTTTTATCAGTTTTATAACACAGAAAAGATGTTTTCAAATTAATCAGTGTCATTTGGAAACGGTGTGAATATCTCCATGAAGCGTGATCCGCTTCATAACTAGTTTATTATTGAAAAATACAGTTGGAAGATTTGAAGCAATCCATTGTGCTTGAGCGATAGAATGTTCCTATGAAATAATGGCATTGTTCTTTATGGTATTTCGATGCCTCACTTCTTCTTTCTTTTGACTAAATTGTGATAAAAAATATTTTTTTTTGCACTTTTCACTTTTCATTGTGAATTGGAAATCATTTCTTTTTTTCTTTTATTTTGAAAGTGAAATAAAATTCATGTTAATTATTTTTTAAGTTTGATTTTAGCACTTTGATTTGAGAATTTCATATGGATTGACAGGATTGTTCTGACTTGTCAATAACTTTATAAAAAAATGTTTAATTTCAAATTCTCAGATTTCATTTCAATTTTGTTTTATTGGCTTTATTGCAATAATAAAATACCTTGAAAATACCTAAATGACAATATATAACTCTTGTCAAAATGAAATAATCAAGCACACTATATAATCAAATCATATATGACCTCAAGAGAAATAAATTTATATTTATTAATCAATAATCAACTCGAAAATGCAATAAAAGTCTAAATAAACTAAATCAATTTCACAAATTTCCACTTCAACAAACTTTTTTCATTTTCTTCATTAATTTCTCATATCAACAATTAGTACGCTCATAGCAATATGTAAATTATACATTTGTCTCATCATCATCATACTCATAATCACATACATGAATCATAATCAATAAATATTCAATTTCAATTCGTTAATGAATCGTAAAAAAATATTTTTTTTTTCATATTTCTCGTCTAAAAAAATTCAATTTGCAAAAAAAAAAAATTCTTTTTACTTTTAAGAAAAGAGAAAAAGGCATTAAAAGTTGCTAACAAAACAGTTTCTTTTAATATTTCATTTTCAAAAGCAGCTTAATGATTGGCAATTTTGAGCGAAACACGAAGTGTTAAACAAATTCAATTGAAGTGAAAAGAGAAGAAAGAAACAAAAAAAAATCTTTTTCCTCATTTTTCTGCAAAAATAAGAAACATTATGAATTAACAGTAATCACAAGACTCATTAAATCAGCGAAACGTAGAGTACAAACAAGAAACGAGGAAATGAGTTTGAATAGCTTTATGATTTTCGTGGCTAAAGATGCATTTTTGGATAATGGACTTGTTAATGTGTGCATTTTATTATTAGCTTGGAATGGAAATGTTTTACTTAGTTTGAGGATTGTAGGTTAAATAGATTTTGGTGCAGAAAATTTAAAGATAATTAAGTTAAACTGTGAGAATTAGTCAAATTTCTAAGAAGAAGAATTGATGAAAAATTTCCAGTAGGATTTGAACTCATTCGCAATAAAAATTTTACACAAACTGTTCAAAACTTCATCTCTGCCTCCTCGCAATTTTCATTATTTTCTCAATCTCTATCTTCAAGCAAATTCCTCCCCACAACTTTATTATTATTTACATTTGCAAAGCAATGAGCGATACTTACGCTGAGCGTGCATAATCCTTTACATTATTGCATCAAGTGAAAGAGTAAATAGAAAAAGAGCGAATTGTAGATGAGTTGTTGCATCATTTTCCATCATGAAAATCAAACACATAAATGAGATTGAGGAAGTAAATGAAAAATCTCTTTTTGCTATCGAGTGCAAAGCTGAAGAGGATTCATTCATGTGTATGATGTTGTTATACTGTTGAATAATTAGAACATAAAAGTGGTATTTTGTGCTGTAAATGAAGTCGATGATATGGAAATTGAAATGGAGGAAAAAATTTTTATTTTTTTTTTTCAGCTTTGAGAAAATTTTGCATATATTTTGCAAATATTTGATTTTCATGAATTTATAATTTTCAATATGGTCTGCATATCAAATTATGATTAAGTTTCTGAGGATAATTCTAAATAACACAGAATGAAGTGCCAAAAACTATTATTTTTTTGATGAAATTCAGCAAAACTCTACCCTACTAATTATTATTGAATCATACAGAACATACACCAAAAAAATATCAGAACAAACAAAAAATCACATCCTATCAAAAAATCTAAACAATAGCATCATTTTAAAATATTAAACCTCCCATTCTATAAAACGCAGCAAGACGTGAAAAAAGGAAGAAATAAAAACACTGATGGTGTAAATGAAATGAAATGTGACTCATCATATCATAAAGAATCACACAGAAAATTTACTCGTATGTATAATGAACACCAAAAGAGCTGGGTAAAATGAGAATATGTATGTTGAAAATGCTCGTGATTAATTCTGCGAATAGTCGTTTACATACACATTCATTTATTTAAATATCATCATCATCGTCATCGTCAACAACGTCGCTTTTTTGTTCTTTTTTTTCACAAAATATACATACATTTGCATATGTGAAAGATGAGGAGACGTATGTGCATGGTTACATGTGCACAAAAATTAGTGAAAATCATAGAATGACGAAGCAGTGAAAAAGTTTTATGATGTGGAAGAATTTTTTTTTTGGTGTCTCGACTGATGAGTTTTACGAATTTTAGAAAATTTTCAATAGATTTTTGATTGTTTTGACTCTTTATAAATTTCTGATTAAGTGAAATAGATTTCTATTTTTTACAGCTTATAAACTTTAAAAAAATCATAAAATATCAATGTCAACTAACATTACACATAAGTTTCAATATTTTAATCATTTTTGAATGAAAAACCTGCATTGACACAGAAAAAGAAGATTACAGAGTAAAACCAACAAAACTAATGTTAATGCATGCTTAGTAATTATTATTTTAATAACTGCTCAATATTAAGACTGAAATATTCATATTCAAAACACAAATTGGGTTACTAATTAATTAATTAATTAAGCCCGTTAGTTTCATGCATGAAACTTTCTTGTTTCTCTTCGAGCAAGTCTTGAACAGTTTTAGGTATAGAAAATTGAATTTTGATTTAATTTAATGTATAGAATTGCAACAAGATTGAATTTTAATTTGTTAAATTTAATTTAATTTAATTTTTCATCAGAATTTTTAGAAAGAAAAATTTTGAAGAATTATTCATCAAATTCTAAAATGTTCTAATAAATTTTAAAAATATAAATCAGATCCTACATGCTGTTACTTACTCACTCAAGATGAAGACATTAAATTTTTTATGAAAAAAAGCTGAAATCTCGTCTAGAAAGTTTGACAGAGTTCTTATTGCTTTTCATTTTTAATGATATGTGACACATCATATGTGGCAAAAATTAAGAAGTAAAAAATTTATAATTGTTGAAAATTTTACTTATTTTTTTAAGATAAATTTAAACCAAATATCTTAGAAACGAAAAATATTTTAAATTTTTTAAGAACCCAAAAACTTTTTATTATTGATTAAAATTTTTATCAAATTCAATTTTTACTTGATCATTACGAAGATTTTTCAGCAGATTTATGTTTCAATCCTTCCTTTGGTTCGTCTAGTTTCTTTTTCAAGGAGTTTTTTTCTTTGACTTCAACTTTTTCAACAGCTTTAGCTGCTGGTTTTTTAGCGTTTTTCTCAGCATTTTTAGAGTCAGCAGGTGTCGACAATGTTTCAACAATGAAAATTGTCACCAATAATAATGCGAAAACTTTGGCAGCAAACTTCATTTTTTTATGTACCTAATATTTTGATTTTTTTCAGATTTTAAGTTGCACTTGTGAACTAAATTCAACTAACTAATTAACGAATATTTATCTTTGCACCTTTTATAGTCGTTTTATGAAAGCTGATTTGTCAACATCCAATTTTTATGAAATTGAAAATTCAAATAAATTTGAGCCGACTCAAATTTTAATAAGCATGACGAACTTTTTTTTACAAAAAAATAATTAAAAGTGGTAAATAGCGAAAAATTTAGAAGAAAAAATTAATTGATTTTGAATACATTGAACTCCCTTATATTTCAATTTTTGTAAAAGAAAGCAAAGTATATCTTACTCATCTTAATTTAAATTAATATTTTTTCCAAAAATATTTCAGCATTAAACTTAATAGAAATTGGTTTAAAAAATTAAAAATTAGATTTTTGAAATTTGTCTCAAATAAATTCAAAATAAGAAAAAAATAGAAGGCACTAAAAATAAAGCAAAGAATATTTTTCAAAATGTAAATAAAGGTTTTATTTTGCATATTTAAAAAGATTATTTTTCTAAATTTGGTTATTTGTTTTAAAACATAAATTCCAAAACAAATTAGATTTTTATCCTAAAGATCCTCCAGAACAAGGTGATTTATGACATCTTCTGCCACTTGCTTCCTCCTTGGTTTCTGTTTTTTGGACTGTTTTTTCATCAGCTTTAGCTGTTGGTTCATCTGCTTTATTTTTAATTTTGACAGAGTCTTTGGGCATCGCCATTGTCTCCACAATAAAAACTGCTACCAAGAGCAATGCAAACATTTTGAAGGCAAGCTTCATCTTTTAATCAGTTTTTGTTTTAAACAGTATGAAACAAATTCAAAAACTAACTAGATTTTGAAAAAGTTAAAACATTTTATACCTAAATTTTAGAAATTAATTGCCTAGTTGAATTTCAAAATATAATTAATTGGAAAATATTAAAATGTGTACTCGGTGTAATATCCGAACCCATATCAAATTATTTAGTAATTAATAATAGGATCATGATACAAGAGAATCTAAAAAAAATTAAACTTTTTAAAAACTTCGTTTAATTTTCCAAATCAAAATTTAATTGAATAAAAATGACAATAAAATCTTTATATTTAATAACAAATCTTGCTTATGTTGTTATCAGGGTTGGGGATTTCAAATCGATTTTGATTAAAATCACACGATTTTATTTTGATTTTTGATTTAAATCTCAATGGTAAAATGATTTTAAAATGATTTTTGATTTAAATCATTTTGTATGAATGATTTTAAAATGATTTTTGATTTAAATCATTTTGTATGAATGATTTTAAAATGATTTTTGATTTAAATCATTTTGTATGAATGATTTTTTTGTGATTTTAAATCATTCTATGTAAAATTTTTGCCAGAAAATTTTGGATTTAAGCATGAAGTTCTTTGAAATATCACTTCTGATGTATGCAGCAAGCATCAATGGAATGTATAGAACCTTATTTGGCATGTAGGAAGTAGCGGAACTGCTTAGTTCCGGAGATCTGACCCCCTCTCTAAAAACTCATGAAACGTTCAGAAATGAAATAAAATTTTTTTTGGTCAGTTCCAGCCAGTTGGACGTACCCAGTTCGTTTTGTTTTGACACGTCTTAACATTTATATTCTTCCAAATTTAAAATGAATACTGCAGCAGTGTTTTAATTGCTCTTTAAAATTGGTCTGAAAAAGGCTATGTCCTATGTCCAAATGACTGGAACTGATAAAATAAAAAATTGTTTAATTTCTGGACGTTTCATAACATTTTAGAGAGTTGTTGAGATTTCAGGAACCAAGCACTTCCACTACTCCCAACATGTCTATTAAGGTTCTGTATATAACAATCATGCTTTCTGTCTACACATTATTCATTTTATTTAAGTATAAAGGCTTAAAATTGCTACTTTCGGAAAATTATTTGATTTTCATGAAGAAAAAACACGACTTACATAGAAAGCCACGAACTTCCACGCCACCTTACAATAGCTTGGAGTACATGCATAAAATATTTCTTTTATAGATTACTGTTTTTTTATTAACGTTAAAAACGTGTCTAAATTTAATATATATGGTACATTTCATTATATTTATTTCGAAACAAAGAATATTATGTTGATTATATTGGTTATAGTTTTCTAATTTTTATGTTAAAGTATCATACTTTTAATACGTATTATTATATATACTATTGAGTCGATTTCAATGTATATGAAATTGCACTTTTGAGAAAAGTCTTGGATACGATAGGGGGGTTGTGGACGAGCTGTGCGGAACGAAACGAAGTGGAGCAAGCATCATGCAGAAGCATGATGCACAGCGGAGCGGAGGTGGAGTGGAGCGCAGCTCGTCCACAACCCCCTACCTATCCAAGACTTCTCTCAAAAGTGCAATTTCAAATATATTGAAAAGATAAAAATGGTAAGAAAGAAATAAGGAAAAAAAATAGATTTTTCTTAAAATTTTCACTGTCTTTATTTTTTTTTTCGAGGTCGCGCGAAGCGCGACCTCGAAAAAAAATTTTTTGGGTCCTAAAAATCAGTTTTTTGGCTTTTTGACCCCTTTAATGGCCTTAATATCAGAAAATTTCTGTATATTATTAATCTACTCATCGAGACGCATATTTTGGTACCAAAAACTTCTCAAAAAAGTTAGATGAAGATGGTAAACTCGAAAATTTCTATTTTAGATTTTTTGTCAATCTTTATGATGTTATAACTTTTTATAGAAGCATTTTCAGGAAAAATTGCTGCTATATTTTTTGTAGCTCTTATGTTAAACTTTAATTTTATGCCACTTATCATTACCAACAGTTAAAATCCTGGCCTGTATCAAAAACCACGCAACTGTTGCAAAATTTGCAGTTTTTGGCATTTTTAGGTCACTTAATGGACATAAAGTCCAGATTTTATTCAGCACAATTTTGTTTTTTGGTACGATCTATCGAATTAAATAGAAGAAATTCTTAAAAATTGCTTCCCTGAAAAATTTTCCATACAAAAGTATGGATTTTTAACGGTTTTTTGCGTCTAGTTCCAACACAACGGAAGTGACCGGAACTAAACATGCTTTAAATAATAGATATTCAAATTACCAATCGAACGAGACCAAAAACGTCATGATTGGTGCTTCCGTTTGCTCACAAAATCAAAAAAAGTGAAATTTTGCAACTTACGTGAATACAATAACTTGCACGCTTTGCGTGGAAGTTAATTTATTGCGTTGCGGCTGAATGCAGTTGGACATAGCCTGTTCTTTAAGTTTTGCTGGAAAAGTTTTCAGTGTATTCTTTTTCAAAAAGGAAATTAAAACTTTTTTATCTTTTACTTGTTACTTCTGTATATTACAGAACTGGTTACGTCCAACTGGCTGGAACTGACCAAAAAATTTTTATTTCATTTCTGAACGTTTCATGAGTTTTTAGAGAGGGGGTCAGATCTCCGGAACTAAGCAGTTCAGAAGTGATATTTCAAAGAACTTCATGCTTAAATCCAAAATTTTCTGGCAAAAATTTTACATAGAATGATTTAAAATCACAAAAAAATCATTCATACAAAATGATTTAAATCAAAAATCATTTTAAAATCATTCATACAAAATGATTTAAATCAAAAATCATTTTAAAATCATTTTACCATTGAGATTTAAATCAAAAATCAAAATAAAAATCATTTCAAAATGATTTTTGATTCGATTTCGATTTTAAAATCCCAACCCTGGTTGTTATTATCAAATTTTTGATCGATCATAACCGATCATAAGAAATAATGAAAAAAATAATAAAAGTTCGCAAAACAAATTAAAAAACTTAATTTTTTAAGAAGAATCGAAACAATTTTATTCAACAATTTTTTGAATTATTTCCTCCGGTGTATAATTTTCATGTTGAATTTAAACACGAAAGTTTCATTCATGATTGAACAAGTTCAAAGTTTGTTTAACTTTTATCCTAGAGATCCTTCAGGACATGGGCTAACAGCACATCTTCTGCCTGTTGCTTTAATATCAGTCTTCTCATCAGCTTTAGCTGTTTTAACTGGTTCATCTGCATTCTTTTCAGTTTTGACAGCACTAGTTTCAGCAGGCATCGATAATGCTTCAGTGATGAAAACTGCCACTAAGAATAATGCGAAAATTTTAGTTGCAAACTTCATTTTTCAAGACGTAGTTTTAGGCTTTTAGATCTGTAATTTGAATGAAATAAATTCAAAAACTAATTGAATTTTGAAATTTTTTGAACTTTTTATAGTCGATTTGGAAAAGTTAATTAGTTAAGTTACAAGTTACAATAATTATATGCAATTTTAGATTCCATATCAAATTGATTAGCAAAAGTAATTAAAAATGTGGACTTGTCAACTGCCTTGAATTGCCAACTCCAATTTGCCCTAAAACCTTTAAAGGTTTAGGAAAATTTGAAATTTAATTTAAATAAATTTGTTAAATCTAAAGAAATGCTAAGTTACAGAGCGAATGATTCATTTTTCGTTCTCCAAAAACATCCAATGCCATTTAAGATCATTGCCTTCTTTTTTTTATTGAGTAATTAGCAGTAATTGAAGAGCATAAGAAGTAAATTTCAATGCTTAACATGTGAAGAATATTGCACGAAATTAGATGAAATTGAGTTAACACATGAAGGTTCTAATGTGAATAACGTTATTGAAGATGAAGTCAATGAGATGGAAATTTTTTATGGTACGAGAAAAATTAATGAATTAATTTGCTGGAAGTATGAGGGATGCTTTCTTACATGATATGATGTTAAATAAAAAAATTAATTTTTTTAAAGCTTATCAATTTAAATCTAAAGTTCATGTAAAATATTGTCAGTAATTTTTTTTTTTTAAAAAATAAGTAAATGAATTATTAATTCCCTTACAAATGTACACAAATACACGTAATGTATGTGCGTGACTGAAAACTCTTACACATGATAAATGCCATATGTACGGTTAAAAAATAATAAACAAAGTTGAATGTGATCCTCATCCAATTGTCATATGGGAACCATATGATTAAAATTACAAATATTTCTCAAGTGTTCCAGTCTGTCAGAAATGTTGACTGATTCTTATTAGAATGAGCGAATTTTAAAATTTTCCTTCAGACATTTTAAGGCTTGAGTTTTAGTGACTCATAATTTTGCATGATATTTAAATTTGACTCAATTCTAAAATAAATTAACAACACCATGAAAAATGATCAAAAAATCATTAAAACTAATTTAAATCTGCAAACAATTATCACAACTTAATTAGGCTTTCTCGATTTCCCGGTCCCGGGTTTTTCGGGATCAAAATCAAAAAATTAAAACTGTTGTATTGTGAACGATTTTATTTTTTTGAAAAAAATTTTAAATTTAATTTGTTTAGTATTAAGATTATAATCATTTAAACACAAAAAAATTGAAAATCTTTCATTAATGCTCAAGATATTTAAGTTTTAATTTTGGTCCCGGTCCCGGAAATTTTCCAAAACCGGGATTTCGAGAAAGCCTAAACTTAATAATTCAATCTAAAAAATCAAAGAAGTGTGATTGCATAAGTATGCTAATTTTTTCAACCAATTTGCAGAAATACACTCGTATTATAACTTTGCATATTAATTTTCATTCAAACTCGTCCTCTTTTAATTCAAAATTCTAAAAAAATAATGACATAGAATGAAATTAAAATATTAAGAATTTATAAAATATTCACAAACAAATCAGCAATTTGTATTTAATATTCATCTGTGCAGTCAGATTTGAAAATACCTGAAAATCCATTCGATTCATTAAATGAATGAAGAAAATGATTATTCAATGATAGAGAATTTTGAGTGAGCAGAGTTGTGTTTTGAGGAAGTTGTGGGATGAGGAAACTAAGTTTGTGTATCGAGTTATTTGAAGTTTCATTAAGTTCAGAGATTTTTCTACAATTAAAATTAAATTCCAACCAGAAGTTGATTACAAAATCATAACGACATCACCAACTCAATTCCCAACTCTGCTACAATCATAAAACAGCAGAGAGAAAAGAAAATCCAACGATCAGAAAAAATTAAAAATTCGATCACATAATCCCATACAGAACTCTTGTGAATGTACGATACCGAGTCAGAACGAGATTCAAGAAAAAAGAGAGAGAAGAATGAATTGAAGAAAAAGTTAGAATTTTAAATGTGGAAGAAAATTTTCCCTATGTCTATGTATGTGCATCTATACATATCACAAAGTTATATTTATATACAACTACGTCGCACATCTACATAGCAAATGAGGCAGAAATGTAATTAGGGATAAGTGTTGCTTTATTTTAGCTGCTTTTTTGATGCTAATTGAGTTGCTTTTTGTATGCTGATTTATGCTTTTTAATGATCTGATTCTAAATTTTAATTTTTTTTGTCAACTTTAAATGATTTTGTGACATTTTTTTAACTAAAGTAGATTGAAGATTTTAAATTGGAATTTATTAAAAAAAATATTCCAACTGAAAAAAAAATTATTATTTTATATAAAATCCAATTTCTAAGAGATCGTTCACTTATTCCGTCCAATTTTTAAGGGGGTTAGAGGGGTCTAAGGCTGTGTGACAGTTTTAAACAAAAGCATTTTTTTGTTTGAAGATTTTGTGACACAAGGGGGGAGGGGGTCTAAAAAACCTAGTTTTTGATGGACGCCATAAGTAAAAGGCCCCTAATGTATAGTTCAAATTTTTGATCAAATTAAGCGCCTAGCATCATTGACGATCGCGATCGAATTCAACTTTAAGCCTTTGCTTCTTTATCGCAATCAACATAAAAATTATAAATCGAGCAGCAAGAAAAAAAGAGAGAAAAGTGGACCGTAGTGAGAAAAAAAAAATATATGTAAGTAAGTAAGTAAGTAAGCAACAGCGGTAATGAATGAAGAAAAAGAAGAAATGAAAAAGAAGAGAAATGTTCTACAGAGCAGAGCGTAGCACTTAAATATGCGCTTATGTTAGTTTATTTCATATTTTCTTTCAAAAAAGTATGCTTTAAATACATCACACTGTACATATTCTCATGTTTTTTTTTGTTGTGATCAACACACTTAAATCCCCCGATTCCATATGTGAGGAATGAAAGAAAGAACAGCAACAACAACAGAGAGAAGATAAAGAAAACACAAAAAAAAATTGAAAAATCATATTTTTGATTCACTTTAAAAATTACTTCAGTTCTTCAACCGTCGTGCAACCGATCAGTTGGAAGTCTTCTTTAGCTCTCGAAAAGCAACATTCTCTTGTGTGGATTACTTATTTAAAGTGATTAATTTCAGTTAATCAAAAAATCTATTTCTTTTGTGAAAATTAATTTTTTTGGTGACAAAAAAAGTTATTAAAACAAAAACCGAGCAATCTTTTGCAAATTCTTATCAATTAAAAAAATCAAAGTTTTTTTTGTGTGTGCAAATTTTCAATTTCAAATTTTAATTCAACATGCGTGAAATCGTTCATTTACAAGCTGGTCAATGCGGAAACCAAATTGGTGCTAAGGTGAGTTGGAATTGACATTTTATTTTAAAATTAATGGAAAATTTAGGATGATCTTCAAAAATATCGAAAAATTCATTGATTTAAAAATTAACTAAAAAGTTTAAAATTTTGATGAAAAAGTTAAAAACTAAAAAAATTTAGTGTATTTAGAAAAAAAAAAAATGATGAATTCCCAATATTTAATTAAAAATCTAAAAATTAAAAAAAAAAATGTTAAAAATCGTTTTAAAAAAGTCATAAAAATCACCAATTCAAAGAAAATAAAGTTAATTTCTACAAAACGAAATGAACAAGATCGGAAGGATGATAAGAACCTTACCAGTTTAACAAGGAATTTATCGCAGAGAACCGGAAATTTTAGTGAAATTCTCTTATCGTCCAATTTTGTAGACACAACAAAAATATTTCTGAGATAAAATTTCAATTTTAAATAATTCCAAGAATGACTTAGTTGGAAGTACTTAATCATTCAGAAATTTGAGTGCCTGAAGGGTTAAAAATTAAATTCGTGATGAAGAAGCGATAAAATGTCAAATTCATCATGTTTTTTTGAAATGAAAGACAGCTCCTAGGGATTCATAATGAATTTTTTTTGTGATTTTTTTCTCTTTATAATCAAAAAAATTTTTTTGAGATAAAGCCAAGCAAATGTTGATCAATTATGCACGAAAATGTCAAATTGTGAAGAGCATGTAGGGTGCAAAAATGATTGTTTGAAATTTTGAAAATTCAAAGAAATTATAATAATGAGAATTGAGAACACGTGTAGCAAGAATTTTTTTCAACTTCCTTTCACAAGCATTTGTATTGCTTCTGATGGCAAAAATAGAATGAGTTCTGATGAACCGGCAAAAATTTTTTCTCTCGCATTTCTTACAAAATAAAATAAATTATAAAGAATCTTATAGAGAATTGATCTGGAAAATTTTGTATAAATCTAAAAGAAATTGAATTTTAACTTTTAAACTTTTGCGAATTTTCTTTTACACAACTTTTCGAAATCGTTCATTGACTTGCAGAAAAAAAGTCATGAGAAATTCAAACAATACGAAAATCCACATATTCATAAAAAAATCTAATGAGAATTTACATGAATCACTATAGTTAAAAAATCGACAAAAAAGAGGTTGAGCATGGCAGAAAAAAAATCTTGTAGTACAATTTGTCGAATATAAATTTTTTTGATTATTATCATCGATTGTTGTACAAATGTATGTGCCATGGAAGCATCAGGGATTGTCGAGATCGTTATTATTAGATTACTAGAAATTTCGCTAAATAATCTTTACAAAAAATTAAATTAAAAAGTGAAATTGCATTTACTGTAATTGAATGAAATGTTAAAAGGTCAAGAGGTGTGCTTGGGTGAGGATTTTAATGTAAATTTAATGAAATTGAGGTTGTAATACTGCTTTAGATGAGTAATGATGTGAGAAAAGTAAAACATGAATAATATCCTGGGATGAGTAAATTTTGTGGGTACATAATTTGATAAATTTAATATGTGGTGAAATAGTTTTAAAAGTATTATTCATAAATTTGAGTATTAAAATTTAAGTTATGAAAAATTATACACCCTAATCTCAAAAAAGGAACGTTTTGATAATTCTCGAAAAACATCGAAATTCAATCCCATCTCATAATTAAACGAATAAAAAACTTTGAATTCATCAAAATCCATCCTAATTAATTCTATTAATTTTCAACTTTTCCAAACTAATTTGATTGAAGTAAATTGATTATTATTCAGAAAGTCGCACAAAATTAAAATATGGCATTATTCACAAATTATGTCCAATGAATCTGAAATTTTGATCCTCATTTAAAGTCTTATAAATTCAGTAAATTTTAATCGATTTTAACAAATAATTAGCAGTCAAATTTTGTTATATAAAATTTTTGATCCTTAATTAAATTTAAGATTCTCAACCATCCAAGCAGACGTTACTATTCAACAACTCTACCAACAAAAATAAAAATAATTTTCTGCTTCTCAAATGAATTAAATTGATTTTAATGAATGAGAATAATTTTTCGTATTTGCTATGAAAAGAAAGTTTTTTTTTGCGTAAATTTTGTGCGACAGAATGAAAGATTTCTTTATAAATTAAAAGTTTTTTTGAAGCATTTGAAATGGAAAAATTGGAAGCAGATTTTTGTGATTATTTTCTTGAGATTTGTTTATTTAGTGTTCATATTGAGGTGCTTAAGGAATTTTTTTTAGATTGAGGTGCTTAAGGAATTCTTTTTTAGATTGATTGTTGACTTATGGCGTCTGAAATAAAGGTTTTTGTGTTTTGACTGAATTTTTCTTGACACAGAGTTTTAATTCAAGGATTAGTTGTAATTTGTGATGAAATTAAGGAATTATTATTTTAAATGAGAAAATTCTCAAAAGTTCGAACGCATAATTTAAGTTTACATGTATTTTAATATAAATGTTCATAACATAAATAAAATATAAAAATCGCAGAAAACCCCATCCAAAAAGTTATTTTTAGATCCACGCGCTAAGAATTATTCATCACTATTTGTTCTAGATAAATTCTCGTGAAACTAAGTTAAAGTAATTTTTTTTAGTCATTTCCAATTACTCAGATTTACTACCAAAAAAAATTACTCATAACTTTATACATATAATGTCTCGATTCTAGAAGTTATTAAATTTAATTCAATTCAGCTGCTCAAAAAAAATCTTTACGCTCCCGAAACAGAAATTACTCATAATACAAACGACAACTGGGTATTACTCACGATCAGTCTGAAAAGAATTTACATATGAATTCCATTATAATTATTGTCGAAACCCCTTATCAGCACGAGTCTCAATTTGTTTGTATAATTTCATTTGTCGTACAAATGTGGTTTACAGAAAATAAAAAAATAAAAAATTTGAAAAAATTGAAATAAAATGAAAAAGCAAGCAGACATGAAATTTTATTGCCAGGGTAAATTTTTCACGTGCATTTGACTTATCACAAGCAAATATTGAACTTGCAAGGTGATATGAAAAATTAAATCAGCGAAAAAAATTTAATATTTGATGTTTGCAAAATGTACAAAAAAATTATATTTTGACGCTTGATATAAAGATTTAAAAACTTTAAGGTCATTGACAGTGAAATACAATCAATGAGATTTTTAGAACAGGAATTTGAGTTTTAAGTATTTATTGGGGTGGCTGGTCAAAAATTTTATAGAATTTTAACTAAAATTTCAATTAAAAGCAACTTTTGCCTGTTTCGAATAAATTTACCAAAACAAACTAGTCACCCTACCAATATAATAACTCGATTTAGCATTTCGAAAACCAAAAAATCCAGATTGATAATCCAGAAGAAGAAGACATTATGATAATATTTTGCAGCCCATCCAATTAGAACGGTTTTTAGTAGTGTGATCTGATAAAAAAAATGTATTCAAATGTGAATATTAAGAGGCAATTAATTCAGAAACAAATTAACATAATCGAAGTTTCGTCGTGTTTTTTGAGATTTTGAATCTGAAAATCTAAGTTTGAGGATTTCATCTTGACTAAAATGTTGCATTAAATGCTATAATTATTTTTAAATACTCTATCCTCGCTTGTACCACTACACACTACAATTATTATCAACTTTTTGCATCACTGATGCAAAACAGAACAGCAGAAAAATTAAAATAATGAGGAAAAATTACACACTTAAATTCTGTTAAACATTCTTCTTTTTTATTTGTAATTTTTTTATTACTAAATTGTACGATTGTAAATTATTTCGCAGAACTCTTAAATTAGTAAATGTGATAATCTTTCTCACCATCAAAACATGTGCCATTGACTTTTGTAATTAAAATACGCAAAATATAAAAATTTCTCCGTAACGAGTGCTAATTACCTCTAATATATGAAAATCAATACTATTTCATTAATAGTGAATTTTGTGTGTGTTTGTTTTTGATTTGTACTTGGTTAATTATAGAATTATTATTATTATTATTTTTTTTTTTTATAAAAACAAAAAATAAGTTTTCAAACCCGTCAAAAAAAGTCAAAAAATCTCAACTCTTCTAAATAAAATTTTTCAAAGATTAAATTTTTTAAAAAATATTTTTGTTATACATTTTACACAAAATTCCATCATAAACTTGAATATACTGCACAGTCATCCAAAACATTTGCAGCAACATGACAACAAATTAATCCAGTTCCATACCTAATTAATTCTCATAAATACCAAAAATCTTTCCTTCCAAGAAATTGAGTCTTAATATCAAAAGCATTAAGTCGATACAAAAATAAATTTTAAAAAAATTCACCATAAAATGTCAAAGAGCGCATGGATCACAAAGATACAGCTAATTAGAAGAACTCTCAATTACATTATCAGGATAAAAAAATGATGAAATTTCTAGAGAGAATGAGAAGATTAAGTCTCAAAATTTGATGGATTTTCTCGAAGAGCTTAAAACTAATTACTCAAAACAAAAGCTAAAGCCGAAACAGTAAAATTAAAAGCTTCAAGCCTGCAAGGCAATTTTTCTCGTAATTTTCATCAACAACGGATGAAAGAATTTTTCCATTTCGGAGAGAGAAAAATTTTAATTTAAATTGAAAATTTTAAAGCATAAAATTTATTTTTTGACCCCGAATAAAGAATATAAAAAAAACCGAGTAACAACAAAGAGATGACGTTCACAATTCCACCTGAGCGGCTTTCTTTAATTTTTATTCTCTATGCTTATATTCCTTTCATCTAATAGCAATTGAGTTGCCTCTAACTCGAGTGTACAATTTTTTTTTCCCTGTTGTTTCGAGAAATCAACCGTGCATCTACATTAATTTCTTTCTTTTTTTATTATTATTTTTTTTCTCTCTTGTTACTCGCCTCGGTTCTTCGTCTGCACTGTTTTTCAGCATCATTGAACTTTGCCAAGGTTTTTCCTCTTTGAGTTTTATTGTGAAAATTAAAAAGTTTTTACAGAAATTCAGAGGATGAATAGAGAAAGGGTTAGATGATACATGGGACATGAAATTGTGTTGTTGACATGCAAAGGGATAGCAGAGTCATGGTAATCTGTGTTTTGATGCTGAAACAGTTGATCCAAAAGGTTTATTTCATGAAAAATGTCAAACTCCAGAATGCTAGTTCTTGGCTTTAAACAGGGGCGGGTCGTAGCCAGGGTGGGTTTTTACCCCCCCCCCCCTCTTTTAGGTAAATTTCTTCAATTTGCTAGGGTTTTAAAAAAAAAATCCTTAACCTGGCTTTAGGGTATCTAAATAGCGCTAGAACAACTTTATTTCCTATCCAAGATATATTTTTAATATCTAGTCACTCAATGCAATTTTTAAATGTTATAATCCAACCACAAATCTACATGATACTCTTCGAAAATCAC
Organism: Chironomus striatipennis; assembly: GCA_026123125.1. NCBI lineage: Eukaryota > Metazoa > Arthropoda > Insecta > Diptera > Chironomidae > Chironomus > Chironomus striatipennis. Next base: position 40,174,355 of record CM047394.1, read on the forward strand.
AGCAATTGTCCGACAATAATCGAAAGTTATCACACCTTGATTGCGATTAAATTTCATCAATTATTATTCCCACAATACCGATTGAAAAAAAAACCACAAATGAAAGTTAATTTCTTATTCATTTCATTTCATTGAATGCATCTCATCTGAGCTAATAGACCATTGATGAAAATCGACTTTTTTTCTGTTGTTTTGTGTTTTTTTCTGAATTAAAATTCACCATGAAAAACCGAAAAAATAAGTGAGGCTGATTTCGATTTTATTTTTTTTTTCATACATTCAAACTGCTCTGTGGATTGCAATTGGATGTAAAACAACGAAAAAATTGATCGTGAAATTAAATCAGAAACGTAAAGAAATTGCTACACGGTGTGGATGAATTCGATGCGCATTTAGAGCTGAATTATTTCTGTTTTTCTTTGTTTTCATCTCGTCTTCTAGCATCAGGAAATGGTTGTTTGCTTATTTTTCAATTTTTGATTCAACAACTTTTTATTTCTGCAAGTCTAAGTCTATGAAATAATCCGAGATTATTTTTTTGAGAGATTTATGATGAGAAAAATATGGAATTAATTTTAATGGGAATCGGAAGTGAGTTGTAGATGTAATCAGTGAATTAATATTAGATCATGACAAATTGCAGTAGAATATGGTTTGGATTGAGGGCAAATGGAAGTTTAAGCGTGATTTTGTTGGATATATTGAGTTTTTGCTAGATTTTGGTGACTAGATTCTCAGATTTAATAAATTTAGGGCCATTGAGATGGGATTTGAAGAATTATTTGAATTACCAGCTTATTTAAAATACAGTTGTGTCGGATCGGGAAAGTAAAACACAAATAATTGATATCGTCTGTAACTACATATATTTGTGTGATGTATATAAAACGGTGCGTAAAACAACATGATACGATACGATTCAATTTTTCTAAAATTGAATAAAAATAAGAAAAATATAATAAAATAAATATAATGAAGCCTACTTCGTGAAACACGTCCGATCACGACGGAGTCCAGTGAAAAAAACAAATTGAAAATTTAAACTGCAATAATGTCTCTGGATCGTCTTAAATCATAACTCAGAGATTGCTAGAACCCCTAGAGCTATTTTATGCAAAATGAATGATGAAAAACATGGCGAATTTCAATTTTTTCGTAAGAAAAGAAAAAAATTGAATGATGTCGGATCGGGAAAGTAAAACACAAATAATTGATATCGTCTGTAACTACATATATTTATGTGATGTATATAAAACGGTGCGTAAAACAACATGATACGATACGATTCAATTTTTCTAAAATTGAATAAAAATAAGAAAAGTATAATAAAATAAATATATTGAAGCCTACTTCGTGAAACACGTCCGATCACGACGGAGTCCAGTGAAAAAAGAAAGAAAACCGTAACTGGACTGAATCGGTATCATAAATGAATCGGTGAAACCGATAGAAAATACAAAAATAAATCGACCGTTGAATCTCTAAGCAACACAGTTGACAACAGCATGTTTAATATTCAGCCTAATTTGAATTTCCGATTAGAAAATATAATGCAAACTATCTATTATAGACCACATTAGTGCATTATCACATATCACATTCTATTAAATTATTCTAATACCCCTATTGAATTCTAGTTATTTTAATAGAATTCATAAAATATTCTCCACATAAACAGCATAAATTTCACAATTCAAATTCCCCAGCCAAAAAAACCTCGATTCAATCACACACAAATGCACACTTTATGCCACAAAATTATTCAAAAAATTCAAATTTCCCTCGTGCCATTAAATCCATAACAAAAGCTCATCGATACATCGGATATAAACATCCATAAGATAATCGATTGAAGAAAATTGATGTTGTCTCACAATACAAATCACTTCCTCAGCAATTATCTTCCATTTCTTCTCTGTCTGTCGACAATGCTATAACAATATTCTTATCTTATCTGTCGACTATATATATACACATACTTACCATAGCATGAACACAAATATTTATTTTCAACAGTCAGCTGCATCGAATTACTCATAAATAAGCTTCTTTGGAATTCTCTCATCTTTCTCTTATGTTTTTTTTCCTTGCTGTGATGCGTCATACGATTGTGCATGTAATTATCATTGTCGCATTGTTGTCGTCATATAGCGGCATACTATGTGTACTCATATAACATGCAGGTATCGGAAGATCTGAAGTGTGTAGAATGTGAGAGAAAAAAAAGATATAAAGTAAATTAAACATAAAGCAAGCAATCCAAGTGAGACTGAAAAGAGGAAGATTGAAGAATGGAATTTCCCTTTTGATATTGTGTGGCTTCTCATTCATATCTTATGAAGTCCATATGTTCATTAAAGATACTCAATTTGATGTGGTCATTAAAAGGGCTTTATTATTGTGTACTTAGAAAAATTGACTTGATATTGAGGAGAAGTTATGGATTATTTTATTAGAGAAAATCTAACGGAATTGATGGATATATTGGCATTAGCTTTTTGAATGAGATTTGTTGGATTTTAAGTTATGAAAATTGGTAACATATGAGGATTTGGATGTTAAAGTAGCATTTTAACGCTTTAATTTTTCATTTGAAATGTATGAGTTCGATTCTTTTCAAATTTATTTCTGAATTCTGAAAATATTGAAGCTCAACTTACAAAACAAGCACCATATATATACTCAAATAATGCTCAAAACATGTCTCATCTTCAGAACATTATCATTGATAACACAAAACAAAAATTGAGGATGAGACATCAAGTGGAATTTATTCATAAATTATCCAAATAAAAGTCTCTAAAATGCAACAAGAAATCTCCCTTATAATCCCCAATAATCACTCATTCAAAAGGAATTAAAAAAACAAACAATAATAGAATATATCCATCAATACAAAAGGCTTAATCATCATCGTCAATTTTTATTTTTATCGTTTTATAAAAACCTTAAAAAAATTCATAACAATAAGCATAAATAATCATATGATCGGTCGCAATATTCGAATGAATGTTCATCTTTATGTCTGTACAAGAACCTATTCATGACCTAGAGGCGAACGGAAAGAAGAAGTAAAAAAAAGGCACAAAGTGCACAGACAACAACAAAGATTGAGATTAATAAATTTATTTACATTCCTTTCCATCAGCATGCCATTCAACTTCTTTTTCTTCTTCTTTTTACTTGCTTTCTTTATTCCGCTCTATTCTGTTATGTTATTTACATGTACATGAATATTTAAAAGCAGTAATTTTTATATACGGCGATCTCGTACGTCATCAGCGTTGCATATCAAATTTCAGACATTCAGATAAATTGATGAGGTTGTAAAACTAATTTTTCTTTAAAAAATGCAAACGTTTTGCAGATAAAATGTGAATGTTGGATGTGCAGTTTGGCTGGCTTTGAATGTTACTATGATCTGATATACAAATGAATTTGAAATTTAATCGATAAATGAATATGTTTTTGAGGATTTTAGTCATTTTGATGTTTTAGTGCATTTAAATTCCAAATCATAACAAAAATAATAATTTAAGGAGATTCAAAATTTTTTCGAAGCATCTTTAATTTTTATTGGCACATAGGATGGCAAATTCAATCAAAACTAATCAGAAAACTCGCTTTAAATCTCACCATTTCCATCTTCAATTGATGTGCGTGCTCAACACAAACTATTACTCACTTTTTTCTCAACTTAACTCTACATAAAACTGAACATATTTGCAGAATAAAGCTTTAAACTATCTTCTTGTGCCGGCACTTAATGATGTTAAATGTGAATTACTCAATTGGATTTTTGCATGCAATTTTTCATCATGAAAAATTATTGAAGATTATTGCGGAGTGCATTTGATGAGTGAGGAATTTCTCAACTGTATTTATCTGATGGATGTGAGATAAAAATTATTTACTTGATGATGAACACATTATGGATGTGCAGTTTTGTGGCAAATTTTTCAAGCTTTAATTTAAATTCCGTCACTTTCATCTGTCAAGACATTTCTTCATCTTGTCTCCTGGTCAAGAAAGCTTTCACGACTTTTTTTCAATGTCCATCAAAAATAAAAAAAAAAAAGAAATTTCAATTTAAAAAAAATTCTTCTTCTTTCAAAGCCAGCCAACTTGTCATGTTAACAAAACGCTTACAAATCACCAAAGCAAAAGAATTGAAAGATTCAGATCGAAAATAAAAAAAAAATTGTTTTATTGCAAAATTCAGGTCTAGAGAAAAAAAAGACATAAATGTATCAGTTAACCGATTCACAAAAGAAATTCCAAAACCAAAATGTGCTAAACTCAAATAAAAGAAACTTTAATTCCTTTAGACTCACAATCATGACGGAGAAGAGAAAGAGATATTATAAATGCTGAATGGTGCTGTAAGTGCTGTTTTAAATGTTAAATATATCGAAAAATAATAAGAGCAGCATAAAGGAATGAGTATGAAAAGAAATTTTTGCAGATTGAGCGATTGCCCTGATCTCGCTTGTTGGAATGAACAGTTAACAGCAAAAAACAAGGAGAGGAAAGAAGAAAAATAATAATACGGAGCAAAGCACTATCAGATATATACAGCGTACTTATGGGTTCCACATGGATAACCTACAAAAACAAAAATTCAAGATTACATACTTAAAGTCTGACTGTTTTCTGCTGCTGGCTTTAATGAGACCCCTCAGACTTTGTCTTAGGCCAGCAAATCACTGTTCCATTTAATTCTGTCTCTCGTTACGAACACAAAAAAAAAATATTTTTTTCTTCTCGGTCGCTCTTTTTCTACTTCTTGATTTTATTTTATTTTTTGGGGAGGAGGCATCAGCAGGCAATAAAACTTTTGTTTATGGGTAATAATTACACGCAGGAGTACCGCACCAAAAGCATTGCCATGTTGTATTATTACAGAATCTCGATGCAAACAGAGGGAAAAATAATGCTGTAATGATTTTGTATACGATTTATTATAGCGCGATTTGAAGTTTTGGGATAACTTTTGGGGACTTTCTGGTTTTGAAAAAAAAAATGGGGGATGGTAAAGTGGCCGTTCACTTAGTACGTTCGCTTTTTAGGGGGTAAGGGGGATTTTGTAACAGGTCAAACAAAAGAAAAAGATTTGCATACAAAAAACGTAACAAGGGGGAGGGGGAGGGGGGATCTAAAAAGTCGCTTTTTGCGTAACGTATTAAGTGAACGACCCCAAAGATATTTATTGATTAGAAATAAGAGTAGAATTAATATTTTCAGAAAACCACGCTCAAAGCAATTTAAATATACTAAGCACAACTAAATGTAAATAGGAACATTCATAGCTGATTTATTTTTATGAAAATAGTCATTAGAATATTCATTCTTTAATTAATGAGAATGTAACCAAATCAAATGAAAGAAAAAGAAAATTTTTTATGTTTGAATAATAACTAAGCTAGCATTAAGGTCTTCAAGGCGTCTTTGCAGTTCGCAAATCCCTGCATCGCATCATCAAAGAAATCAAAATAAAAATAATACAGAAAGTTTTATTTTTATTATTATTGTTTGCCCTCATAATCTACTCCACTATTCATCCATTTTTATGCCTTATGATCGGGTAATTTAAGATAAATAAATATCCCTTGGTGATGTAAGAAGAAACGCTTGTTGTTGTCGCAAGTTAGAAATATAGACACACAATCATAGAAATGATGGAATGAGGTGAAAATAAGAAAGCAAAATTGCAGGATTTGTTGTCTTTTTCTAAATGGCTGGTAAATGGAAAATTATTGCTGCCTTTTAAGAGAAAAAAAATTTGTTATCTGCTGTGTGTTTGGAATTTTTTTTTGTGTCTAAGCTTTTTCGGTAACAGCAATAATGGGAATAATAAGTTTGTTCTTCTCCGATGAATGAATTTGTAGTAAAAGATAGGATTAAAAACAGAAATTAATGAAGAAGAAGGAAAATTTAAATATTTTTCAATGATGAGGTCTTAGTCTGCTGTGAACTGCGTCTCTGAATTTTTTTAAAGTGATTGTATAATTTTTGAGGTTGGTTTGCAATGCAAATAACCAACAGCTGAATTTGCTTCAATGAGGCAAAATTCTGAAATTGAAGTTAAAATATTAGTTTTTTCGCTTCACTGAATACAATAAAATAATTTTTCTCGCATCAATGATGCAAAACATTTTTTCCCCAAAAACCAATTTGCATCATTTATAAATAAGAGTTCATTTCTTTAACTTTTCTACAAAACTTGACGAGTACCTTCTCTAGTATAACATAATTCTCCTCCATCAGTATCAAATCGTCTTAAGAACTTTCCTATTTTCATAATAGTTTTTCTCGAATCTTACATATATGAATATTATAATCGCTCTAATCTTGTAATTTACTGTCATTATCTGAGAGCTTGGAGACATATAAAATGAACAAATACACATTTACACACATATGTGTCATTCAATGCCGGTGGAATTAAAGTTTCCCATTGTATGTGATTTATTAGCAACCACAAGAAACCCTCTATGCCGCTATCTCCATATATTATTCATTCACATTATGAACTTAGTCATTTCCTTTTCAACTTCTTAAATAAGCAAAAAATGGGTAAAGAATAAAAAGACAGGCAAGTAAAAACTTTGTTATTTTTTGAGACCGAAGCACGAACATATAAATTATCGCAAAACGATTCTAATGAAATTCATAGTATGTTAAGGCAGTTATTTTTGTAAACAATTCATATATGAATCATGTATACGTAGTTGGTCATGAGATTGAAAATTAATTTTACATACTCGTGGTTTTTAATCAAGAGTTGGAAATTTATGCTGTGGTTAATGAGATTTTTAAGAATTTAGTGATGAATAGATTTTGATGATGAATAAAGTTTTAATTCAGACAAAATTGTTAACAATTAAAGATGAGATCATCAACTCTGTCTTTTTTTAATTGGCAAACGCAATTTAGCGACTGTGCAAATGTTTATGATGAATGATGACAAAAATAACTCATCAAATTGATAACTATCCGCACGACAAAAAAAATTTTTGTGATGACATTTTTACAAGTCTTTATTGCTCTGCATGCGAATGAACTCAAACGAAGTGGAAATAATCAAAAAAATTAATAATTTATTATTTTTTGCAACCATTACGTTTTGCTGTAAAACAAACATGATTATAGTGCAAATCACGTCAGTTGGATTATCCGAAAAAAAAACAGTAAAAAAAATTGCTACTAACTGTTTTAATTTTCTAACTGTTCAAATTATTGCTCAAATTTCACCTCAATTATTGCAATTTAGATCAAATTTCTTCTTAAATTTCACAATCACAGCCACATGACGTGATTAAAACGAAACAGAAGCAGACTAAATCTTAATCTAGTCCAAAATAATTAAGAAGTATTGTTTTTTAGTGCGATAGTTGTCTCGACTTGAATTATCACGCTACCGAGAAGACAATAACTCAAGCATAAAAATGATGAGATAGAGCGGAAATCTCGTGACAATATTATAAATTCTATGCACCTTCAAATGACATCGTTAACACTTCAAGTCATTGCTCTATCACCAAAATTTTAAATTTTCATTGCTATGTTAATTTTACAGCTCAAAATAGTTTGATAAAGAAACTAAGAAGAACTGAATGAAGTAAAAAAATTTTCGAACATGGATTGAATTTTAAATGAAAATAATTTCGGTAAAAAATATTATATCCATTAATATTTTGAAAATCGAACTGTATGCAAATTGATAAAAAACCGTTCAATCTCCATGAGACTCAATTGCATGAAAATAATTGGCAGGAACAAAAATGGTGACAAATTGTTGAGGAAAAGAAGAGTTGAGGAGAAAGTAATGAGCAATGTAGATCATATTGTCTAGACAATTTATTATTTGGCATTGAGGATGAACAATCTTTAAAATGCAACTATGTCTATTTAAAATGGAAATCAAGATGGCGGCTAGAAATATTAAATCGCGATAATTTTTTAATATACATTTTTTTGTATTTAAATTATTTGAACTATTAGTTTCCTACTTTTTTGAACATAAATCCTCCATTTAATTACAAATCAGAAGAAGTTAAGTTCTAATTTTTGCCAAAAAACTTTTCGAAGTGAACAAAATTTTCAAAAAACACGTGTTTTTTCATAACTGATTAAATATTTTTTTTATTAATGTTTAACAAGTAACAACGCTCTAATTTCTATTTCCAACTGAAAATTTCAACTTGCCACATTTTCCAATTGTCAATTTTTTTTTTAACTGCGAAGAGTTCATCAACCCAACATTGAAATTGAACGGATCACAATGAATCATTAAACTTGACAGCCAAAAAAATACTCTTTTTTCCGCTGCTGGACATGCACATATATAGTGATATGATATGCAAAATTCATGAAAAAAAAGAAGAACGCAAAAAAAACTTTTTTTCTGTTTGTTGGCGATAACAAAAAAAAAGCTGAAAAATAAAATAAACGATTGTCGCAGTTGAAAATGCTTCATTGTTTGCCAATTGTTGACAACAAAAGAAATTAACATGATAGTAATCGTGTATATGTGAATTAATATCAATTTGACTTCAGTCATGTGAAAAGTATCTTGATATGAATTGGATGGAGTAATTTGTGGCGTCAGTTTCACGCATATCTAAAGCAATTATAATCATCATAAAAGAGAATAAAATTTTAATGAAAATTACTAATTCAATTTGCACAAAAAACACACACGTACATGCGAATAGAGGAAGCTTAGTAATCAAATTATTTTTCATATCTAGCGATGATTCATCAAATGAATAGTTAAGTGACTAGCAGCATGAAAATTGATTTGTAATTAGCAGGAAAACATTTTATTCAAGTGCTGAACAGCTAATACACACGCATTAATCACTTTTCATGATCAATCATGCTAACGATCAACAATGGAAGCATAAAAGATTGAAGAAAAAAAATTGTAATTAAAAATTAAAATTCATAGAAATTTAGTTCACATTTTGTGGTACTTTCACTCATTATTATTTATTGAAAAATATTTTTTTTGATGCTTCTTTTAATTTCATAGTAAATGCATGCAATGAACTCTCAACTCTTAAAATGAACTTGATCTTTTCCTTCATTAGTTGTATTTAGATGAAAAAGTTTCTCTTTTTCCCTCTTTTTCTTTTTCTTTCAATTATGAGAAAGAAAGGTTAATGTAATAATAATAAATAAAATCGTGAAATGGGAATCAATTGTTTGAAGAAATGAATGGATGAGATGCAAAATTATTTTTATTAATTCTACTGTACATTGCCATAGTCATGGCTTTGGGTCATCTATTTGCAGAAAAAAATTTCAGTTCTTATTTGTTTGAAGCTTTTATCTTTGGTAAAAGAATTGACAAAGTTTTTTGGAATGAAAATCTTTTGAATTGGAATGAAATTTGATAGCCGAAAGGGTATTTAGATCTAAAGAAAGGGTCATGCACTTATGGTGTCCATAAAATCTTAAATTGCAACTAAAACATTGAACTTTCTCAAAATAAGCCTTCATTCCGACCCATAACATTCATTTTCTCATAATTGACCCAACTTCCTTCTTCCTCACAATTTAATGACACCCTTAATAAGTTCTACAACCTTTTAAGCCAACTTTAAAAGTCATATACATAATTCGTACTCAAAAACTTTGCACAAATTTGTATGAAAAAAAAAGTATTTTCATGCACTACCGTAATCATCATCAACAAAACCTTCATCACCAACATCATAAGACATGCTAACTTAATTTAGAGACGAGATGAAAAAGTTTTCGTATAAAATTTTTCCTTTTTTTTTTGCTTACCAAAAAAAGCCTTTTTTCGTACATAAAGCAGAAAACCGGAGTTGCTTTTTGCATAAAGAAGAGAGAAAAAAAATTCCGCAAAATTAAATTTTGTGTCTTTATTATCAAGCTTTTGTGTCTCCATGAGGCCAACCCAACAACGGGTTATAATGTGCTTAAAGGAAATAAATCTAAAGTTTTTTCACAAAAAAAGTTCTTTTTTTGTATGTCTCTCATTTTTCCGCTAATATACTTATAAAACGTTTTATCTCGTACTACTTAGGGGAAGTTTTTCCCTTTTTTTTTGTTTGCCATGACAAAATAAGATGAGAGAAAAATTATCGCTTGTGGTTTTAAGTAGCAAATGTGATACTGAAAAAAAATGTTAAAGAATTCCATGAATTGTCATGAGAAAGTTTCAGCGGGGTTAAAAATTTTTTTGGAGACATAATGTGATGTGCTCTGTTGAAGTTAGAGAAATGTGGAATTTTTGTTTTCAAAATAATTTTATTTTTTGTTGAGAAGCATAAAATAAAGATTAAGCAATAAGAAATCAATTTTTTGGCAGTAAATTTATGAAAATGACTAAACTGGACTCATCTGTCAATTAACAGCATTAAATTTCTGTTCTTACAAAGCTATTCTTAAAAAAAATCCCGGACAGAAAATTTCACAGGAAGTTTCACTCCAGACTTTAAATCCTACATTGATTTCCTCAGTCAACTCAAACTACATCATTTCAACAACAATGTACTTCCAAGAAACGCGTTTGTTTGTTACAATAAAAAGTATCAAGGGGAAGTTGAGATGAGCAGATTAATTGCTTTGACTTTGATTTTAATGCTGAAAAGAAAACTTCTTCTTCTTTTTTGCCAAAAAAAAAAAAATATATATATATTTTGTGCTGTTTGATGCGCGGTGAGGAAATCTTTGAAGCATCACTAATTCGCAATTAAGACTATAAAGATTCCAATAAAAAGTCATCATTGTAAGTAAAGAAGAAAAGTTTTTAATTGCGATTTTAACCTGGTTTTGTGGGGGATTTTTTCATCGTCTTTCATGTGAAATGAAAAGGAAGGAAGAAAGTTTCTTTTTTGGTGTGGAAATAAATTTATTTTTTTCCTCTTATCTTCTCATTTTGACTTGAATGGGCGCGTAATATTTAACTCGATATCCATCTTCTACTAAGGAATCATTCGATAGTGACGTTAAAATTTAAAATTATACTGTAGTTTATTCTATGAGATACTTTCAAGAATATGAGAAATAAACATTACCAAAAATCATCTCTAATTTTTCATTAATTTTCCCTCCATTCTAAATTACTCTCAACGTCATTGACATGAAAATATATTGTCAATGTTGAAATGTAAAGAAATCAGAAGCAGCAAAAAGTTTTCTATGGTGTACGAGATTAGAATTCAAGGTGTGGTTTTTGTGGTTGGCTTTGGAAAACAACACAAAGTTTAGGGATGAAGAAAAAGAGGATAATTTTAGATTAAAAATAAATGTCTGAATTCGAAGATTTGTTATTTGTTACATTAATCGTGGTTGTTGATTTTAAAAGGTTAAAGTCTTCACATTTCCAGATGAGTCGCGAATTACAGACTGATGGGAAAACTCTAGGTGGAAATTTAATCGCAGAATTTCAATTTTGTTGTTTGTTTATTTAAGAACTTTGCAATTCAAAACATTGTTTGTATTAAGCATCGCTACTTGAGACAGAAAATTGAGTTTACATAAGTGAAATTTGAACCACGTGTTTTGAAAAAAAAAATGAATTGTTATTTTTGCATTTATTATAATGACTGTGTCTAGTACGAGTTTAATATTTCGTACTCTCCAATCAGCAGAACAGAATATAATGTAAATTATCAATTCTTACGTATTAGTTAACGCATAATTTAATGTTTAAATTTTGATATGGAGATGAAAAAATTGCAAATTTTTGAAAAATTTTTCCAATATTTTTTAAATTCCAAAAAGCCGTTAACTCCTTTACTAAAAATTCTCAAAATATAACTAAATTTAGTCAATTCTACTGCCATGAATACCCAATCCTTGCACATCCCATTAAAAAGTTAATCAAATCATACAAAGAGCAAATTTAGTTCAATCAAATCAATAATGAAGGAAAAAGAGCAGCACTTACATCAAAAAAATCAATTTTCATTCAATTGCCACTCAATCAAGCCACTGCGCGCGTTCAGAATGCATCACATTGTGTGAAGATATTCAATCATGAACGTAAAAAAAAAAATAAATAAAACGTCCAAATACATATTAGTACAATAATATTTAACACCAATTCAAACCATCATCATATTTGCGATGGCAATAAAAAAGAAAAGAAAATAACATCGAGGCTCTTGAATGTCAAATTTATGGCAATCATTGAACATGTCATATCACATTGTGCCAAAAAAAAATATTTTTCTTTTTCATCTTCAATGCTTCAATTCAATTTACTGTTCTTTTTGTTGCTCTCATTTTGACATAAAAGTTGTATAGAGACAGCAGCAACAGAAGTTGAAATTCTTATTACGTTCATCATTAACTTGCATGAAGATAAAAATAACCAAGAGAAGTGACTAGGAACTATAGAACTGCTTATTTTGTGGATAATCAAATGAAATGAGAAAGAAAAATTTTTATTAATTGGCTTGATGACAATTTGCTGATAGAAAGAAAAGCACTGAGGAATAGAAAGAGCAGCAGCAATATGGCGAAAGTAGAGCAAAAGAGGGAATTAATTAATTAATACATACGACTATGTGCTATTCACCCTGATTATATCAGCAAAACTCTTTTCTTCTTACTTTTTTCTTGCTATTGCCTCGACTTGCCTCTTCTTCTTGCTATTCTCTGCTTTATTCGCATGAGAAATTGAGTCGCAAAAGTTTCAATTTTTTTTTTACTTCTTTTCTTTCCTTTCTTCTGCATCAAAAAAATTGGCAAAGAAAGTATGACTAAAGGAAAAAAATGTTCTCATGTTGGTAAGTCAGTATGTAAGTAATTGAAGAACTTTAGCAAGTTTAGAGATTAGAATTGAGATGCTGAGTGATCACTTTTGAGAATTAGCATTCTTTCAAGTCCATGTGTACGGTTCCAATTTGAACTTTACTTTCTTTTAAATTACATTTATCATTTGCTTTGAGCTAAATTTTTATTCAACCATTTATTATTCACATAATTTTGTTTAAGTGTTCAAAATACTAAGAAACTAAAGAAATGCGTCACAACCTCCAAAACTCCTACTTCCTCACTAATTTACTCCTCTCTTATGGTCTCTATATTATGATTAATTTCATTTCTGTCGGGTGCCAAATTTAGCTTATATGAAAATCCCTTTTACATAAATTAAAATCACACTGTGTAAATTAAATTTCTTTTTTGTAATGCTGTCTACTCATGGGAGAATTGAACATAAAGAAAGAAATAATGGACGAGTACATTGAGATGAGAAAATTGATTTTAATAGGATTTTAAAGATGTATGATGGTTAAATTGTTTGGTGTTTGCGAACTTTTGGAAAATTAGTGTTCTTTTGAAATGTGAGGTGTTTTGTAGATATTTGATTAAAGATAATGATGACTTTGATGGATTGGAATACTGGGTATTTAGGAGGTTTTGTTGTGTGACTGAAGTAAGACGGCATGTTATGTCCAAATGCTCCGAAACTTTGTCAGAATTAAGCCCATATTACGCCCAATTGCGCCCCACAAAAAAATAATTTCGCCCCACTTCCTTTGCCTGGATATGGCAAGTCAAAGTTTTGGCACTTTTACCGTCTTACTTCAGGATTTAAAACGGCATGATTTCTCAAAACTAACTTTATGTGACATATTATATATTAAAATTGATCTACTAATTACGCCCAATTAAAATTTTTGGAACCGATGCCCCTAACGGAAGTTATGGCTGCTCAAAGTTTTGCTTATGGACCAAAAAATTTTCTACCTAGAAATTGATAATATTGTCATGTTATATATCAAATCACATCTCCTTTTTCTCAGGAACTCAAATATTAAAGAATTATTTACGTCCATGCTGACATTTGAGACTTATGGCAGTTCCATTTTTGTTGTCGTACCTGAATATGAAAAAGTTTCATAATTTTTTTAGTGTCAAGTTATATGTCTAAACATATCTACTTTTCACAAGGATAATAAATATGGAATCATATTTTGAATTTGACCATCCATAACTGACTTATGTCACTTTAAAGTTATGGTTGAGCATCATTGTCCAAAAATAGAAAAGAATCATAAAATGTATGTTGTATATCAAAAAATATTTAAATTTGATAACAAATTTAATTATGACAAAATACTTTTGACTTTATCAAAATAATTTTTAAAATAATTTATTTTTAAGTAAAATTTAATTTTTTTTTTTAAATTAATTTAAAAATAAAAATCTCAAGTTTTGAAACTTTTTTGAGATTTTTCAACCAATATATTTATTTCAGGTCAAAATTCAAAATTAATATCAAATTAAAATGTGAATTGCTTGAAAAATTAATTTTTTCGACAATTTGTTTAAATAATTTAAAAATTTAAAGAAAATGATAAAATGAATTTTAGTAATTACAAAAATTATAATTCGATTTCGAATTTTAATTTGGTATTAATTTTTAATTTTGACTTGAAATAAATTCATTGGTTGAAAAATCTCAAAAAAGTTTCAAAACTTGAGATTTTTATTTTTAAATTAATTTTTTAAAAAAAAATTTACTTAAAAATAAATTATTTTAAAAATTATTTTGATAAAGTCAATAGTATTTTGTCATAATTAAATTTGTTATCAAATTTAAATATTTTTTGATATACAACATACATTTTATGATTCTTTTCTATTTTTGGACAATGATGCTCAACCATAACTTTAAAGTGACATAAGTCAGTTATGGATGGTCAAATTCAAAATATGATTCCATATTTATTATCCTTGTGAAAAGTAGATATGTTTAGACATATAACTTGACACTAAAAAAATTATGAAACTTTTTCATATTCAGGTACGACAACAAAAATGGAACTGCCATAAGTCTCAAATGTCAGCATGGACGTAAATAATTCTTTAATATTTGAGTTCCTGAGAAAAAGGAGAAGTGATTTGATATATAACATGACAATATTATCAATTTCTAGGTAGAAAATTTTTTGGTCCATAAGCAAAACTTTGAGCAGCCATAACTTCCGTTAGGGGCATCGGTTCCAAAAAATTTTTGCGGGGCGCAATTGGGCGTAATTAGTAGATCAATTTTAATATATAATATGTCACATAAAGTTAGTTTTGAGAAATCATGCCGTTTTAAATCCTGAAGTAAGACGGTAAAAGTGCCAAAACTTTGACTTGCCATATCCAGGCAAAGGAAGTGGGGCGAAATTATTTTTTTGTGGGGCGCAATTGGGCGTAATATGGGCTTAATTCTGACAAAGTTTCGGAGCATTTGGACATAACATGCCGTCTTACTTCAGTCACACGTTTTGTTACTTACTGATTTTTACTTTGTATTGTTAATTTCTTCATCTATTTAATTGATGCGATTTTCTGTTTCAACGATGCAAAAACTTATTTTCAAAGATGCAAAAAATCTGTTTCAATAATACGAAAACTTACATTAGAGATGCAAGTTCTGTTTAAAGATTCGAAAACCTGCTTCAAAGATGCAAAAACTAGCTTAAAAGATGCAAAAATCTACTTTAGTGATGCAAAAATCATCTTATTAAATTCAGTTAGTACACCAAACTATAACTCATAGATCAACCCTTGAAATCTCATTAATTAAATTTCATTCAGCTCGCTTTCTGCTAATCTCAATTCATTTCCCGTCTTCAATTAAGAATTGAAACAAAAAAAGCGAATTCAAAAATCTTTTGATTCAATTTTTCAAAGACTTTTTAATTCAAATTCAATTTTCTTCCTGTTCAAGATTAAAAGTGAGAAATGAGAAATGAAAAATTAATTCAATAAGTAATCTCATTACTACTTGATTAAATGTGCAATGCAAAAAAAGTAAAATTAAACCTTTTTTACAGTTCTATTTTCAGTCGAGAATCATAACCCATAGATCAAATTGATTTATGGATTAAATTTCTCACATTTGGCTCAACTTGAAAATCTAGACAAAAAAAAAAGAATTATGAAAAAAAAATAAAATAAAACAAAAAATTGAGAGAATAAGAAGATGTTTGGAGCACGCGGCAGGAGATAATAAGAAGATCACGCAATTAAAAAATGAAAACTTTTTTTCTCGAGCAACTAAATGCAAGTTTATTGAACTCGACACGTTATTTTTAGCGAAATAAAATATAATTAGATATTGTAGAAAAAAGATGAGATGTGTGTGTTTATAGGAAAAAAAAATTAAAATTATGCTTCTTCTCATCTACTTGGTTACTTACTAATTATGGATTTTATGAGTAACTCAGTTTGTGGTGTTTATTGTTCCATGAACTTCTCGAGATGAAAATTTATTTTGGCAGTTGAGAAGATAAGCATGCAATGCTTGTGAATATTTTGCATTTAAATATTTTTTTTTATTTTTTATTCGACGAGATAGCGGGAGTTGATTTTGTTTATGCATGACGGAATTAGATTTTCGAATGAAGCTAGAAGGGAAAATATTGTGGATTTAATTCTTGCTACATAAGCACAAAATTATGGAAGCTAATTAGAATTTCATGAACTTGTCTGATTTTTAAAAGAAATTATTTCATTTTAAAAAGATGCAAAATTCTTGTTTTCTGTGAATTCGTTTTGATAAAAGATACAAAATAAAAAAATTAATGATGCAAAAATTTCAAGTGATTCAAAATAAAATGCTTTAAATTTAAAGTTTTTATTAAATGATGTCAAACTAAATTTTAAATTGTTCTAAAAACATAAACTATTCAAAAGCTGTATTCACATCATTGCACGATGCAAAGCAGATTAACAACATTGAAAGCAAACAAAATGCAGATAAAATAAACATCGAGAAATTTCTTTAACTAACCACATAATTTCCATTCAAAATTTGAAAATTTTTGCTCTGAGTCACGACTATAATCGATAATTATTCATAATGGTTATTCCTACTCGAGGCGATTATGTTATCAAAACATCAAAAATACTAAATCTATCAATCGTGAACACACAATTATTCAAATACTAGAATGGATATTTATTTAAAATAAATAGTTGATTTTATTTTCTACATTTTTTTTGAAATTTCAATTTCGATTGTTTAAGGCAATTTGCTAGCTCACGACTGCATCCATACATAAATGTATTAATCATCAGTTGGTGGTGAATTTATGATGTGATGAAAAATTGTGAAGTGAAAGGAAATAAAATAAAATTAAATGAAAATTTAATGTCAATATTTTTATGAAGACTTTTTTACTTTAAAAAGATTTATTGCCTAATGCATTAAGAATGAGACGAAAATTTATGGAAGATGATTTATCAAAAAAAGAAAAAAATATTTTTTCATGTGTGCTTAAAAAATTTATTCACAGCGTTGAACTTGTTTATGGATTTTTGGTAATTTTTTATGAAGTTTTTTTTTGGAAAATGCATTTAAAATTGGATTTTTAAAGGGGAAATTTTTATAAAAAAATATATAAAACTAAATTTTTATTCAACTTAAAAACTAAAATCGGAATCAGAGAATGAAAAATTGAATTAGTTAGGGACAAAAAAATTCATCTATTTTATCCACTACTTTTTTTGTTCTCATGCAATCAGTAAATTCATATAGCATTTACTAAAGTGCATTACTAACAATCAAAACTTACTTTCATTTCTAAACTACAAAGTATTCACTTATGGATGTAAAATTAATTCAAAAAATAATTCTCATTAGCTGAACAACAATGTGGATTGAGAGAAAATAAATTGGATTAAAATTCAGTGTAAAAAAAAATTTTTTTGTTTTTATCCATTAGGTGAATTTTGGGTGGAACTGATGTTTCATTAGAATTTGACATAAATTTCCTTACATGCCAATTTTATTATTCTCTATTGAACTATTTTTTAATTTTAAAATTTAACCTACAATTCAATCCAAATCCATTCGCAAGGAATTTATCGATGACTGAATTTACTGAATAAAAAAAAAAACTTTTTCTTTACTGATTCTACATGACTTTTAACGATCTGAATTGAAAAGTTTTTCATCTCATTCATGAATGGTTTATGCATTGCTAATTTGATTATTTAAGTTCTCACATGTGCATTTTTAGCTACTCTATTGATGGAAAAAAAGTAGATCATTGGATAAGTTTGTTAATTAATTTAAATTCCATTAAAAGTTTTTTCTTTCAAAAAGTTAAGAAAAAAAGAGAAAAATGGAAGTGAAAAAAGTTGTTCTTCATGAGTGTGAAAATGCGGAATTAAGTAGCTTGATGGATAGAATTTATTAAAGCATTAATGGCGGATTTTAAATTAGTGAAGCAATTTTCAAATTTCATTTATTTTTAATTCCACAAAAATTACCTTATTCTGCAATAAAAAATAAAACTAGGTCCGATAATCCCTTGTCCACCAAAATCTATACAGAAAAAAAGAATCCAAATTCAACCGACTTTAAGAATAGCAACAAGAACTGTTCTCTTTCGTCATTAATCTTTTTAGCGCATTTTCCTCTTAGGAAAAGGACGCTATTGTCCGCACTTTGTCCGTCTGTCCGTCTGTCCGTCTGTCCGTCTGTCCGTCTGTCTGTCTGTGGAGCTATCTCCTCCTCAGGTTTAAGCTTTTTTGATGCGGTTTTTAGCTTAAAATGTGTGTAGTATGTCTGGCTAGAGCTGGCGAAAAAATCAGCACGAATGGTCACTTCCTCTGCTGGAACCAGCGTAAAAAGTGCCAAAATTGCATTTCTTTATATGTGTTAGTGTGGTAAAATACACTAAAATGTTGACTTTTTCAAAAACTCAGCCTTCCTCGGTTCAAGTCCCACCGATGACAATTTTTTTTTTTTGCTTTTTTTGATACTTTTTTGATTTTTTATGACATATAATATTGAATCATGTCATAATTTTCCATTTTCACAATTTTTCCGAGTTTTTCCGATGATTTTTGTTAAAACTTTCAATGTTTTCATACAATTTTCATTGATAATTATTTTTTTGATATTTTAGTTGTTTAGTTTTCTATTTTCATGGATTTTTCATAGTTTTTCCGGAAAATTTTGTGAAAATTATAAAAACTTACACTTATATAAAAAAAATCATCAATATAAATAATCAAATTGTCACATGAAAACTTCGTAAAAATGAACATCAGTGGCGTAATCGGTAAAGCACACGACTGATACCGTAAAGGTCATAGGTTCGATCCTAGCCTCCAGCAAGTTATTTTTTTGCTTTTTTTTTACTTTTTTGATTTCTTATGACATTTAATATTTATTTTTTATGTCATAGTTTTCCATTTTCACGAATTTTCCAATTTTTCCGAGCATTTTTTTTAAAAAATTCTTAATATTTTCATATATTTCTCGAAATAATATTATTTTTAAAATTTTTTATATTTTAGCTGTTAAATTTTCCATTTTCCTAGATTTTCATATTAAACTTACATTTATATAAAAATCTCATCAATATATATAATTAAATTATCACTTGTTGCATGCGTAAAAAGTTATAGAAGTGGCTTAAGTGCTAGAGCGAGCGGCTCCTAATTTGAGGTCATGGGTTCGATCCTAGACCATAGCCGATTCTTTTTTTGTGTTGCATAATGTTTTTTATCGGGTTTTTGTGCTGTCAATTTTAAACTTTCGGTAAATAAAGAATGGTTATAGTTAAATATTTGGCTTTGTACTTTTGGGGTTTTAATTCTTTGTTTATTTACTGATCGCGGGAAAATGCGCTTTCGTCGGTCACGAGTGACCACGTTGATACTAGTTTATTTCTGTTGAAAATTATATTTTAAACCCATACATTATTTTACAATTCCACCAAGCCGTGCATTTAAAATGTGTTGATTTTCGCTTCAATTCCCTCTTAACGTTGAAATAAATTCTCGCTCTTTCTTGCATTTAATTTCCATTTTTGTTGCTGAATTTTCAATTATTTGCACATTTTTTTTCTTCTGTCGACTATTTAAATTGTAAAATTTATAAATATGTGTATGTATGTATGTATAGCACCCATAAGCGATGACATTGTGAGAACATTATTGTGATTTGTAATCGATTTAATTGAAAATTTCTCGTCTGCATTAGCATATCAGTATGGATTTAATGATAGTACACAGAGGGACGGTTTGGTGAAAAATTTAAAACTTTTTATGTGTACATGACATGATGTAGACTTTGTACTTAACAAGTGCATTTGGCTGTGCGGGAGGCATGAAATGAGACTAAATTGTAAGGATTTTGTCAGATTTGGAATTATATTGAATTTTGAGGTTATTTGAAAAGGATTTTTTATCATGTCAGGTCTTTCTTGCGTGTATTGATACAACTCCACAGCATCAATTTTCAAATGTCAAAATAAAGTTAGTTTTGACTCAAATTAAATCAAAACAGTCAAAAAATGACAGTTCCTCTAAAGCGACCTTCATGATCTCATCCACAACTTTCTCGCAAGGGCCACTGCACTTAGATTAAAAACAATGCATCGTTTCTCATGATCGCATCAGATAGAAGTAGTCTTTAGATAAATCTTTCGTACAAATGACGATGATTATGTTAAATGACATGTCAGGGACTGAGTGAGTGAAATGGAAAGACCAATGCCATACGATATTTTTTGTTTTATTCACTCTTGAAACACTCTGATGCACTTATTATAGCTCTTCTCATTTTACGTCTCCAACGATGAAAAACGTTCATACGTACGTGTACTTTAAATACCGAATGGAACATTTATCATTTATTTCCGTCTATCAACACATCGTTTCATTTTACAATTCATTTTGGTGATGTTGTTGTTATTATTATTGCTCCTTGTTTCCCATTCTTTTTAATATTTCGTGAGATGTTTTTCGTCTTCTTCTTCACATTTACTTCTACTTTTTTTCCATGCTTTCTCATTTTTTTTTTTTATTTCACTTCTCTATTTTGAATATCTCTCATATGGTTTATGTCTTGCACGTCAAATAAAGAAGAAATAAGAGAATTGTAAGCAGCAATAACAATATGAAACGAATAGCAGCAACAATGAATTGTTGAAGAATGATTGTTTGAGGGGAGAATGGAGCAAAAATGTATAGTGAGAAAATATATTAAACACGTTTTCTAATATTCAAGATGCATAAATGAATGCAAAAATGGGAAAATCTACTAAAAGTTGATGCTGAATTTTTTAATATTTTTTTAATTCATTTTTTGTCACAATTTTCTATGATTGAATTTTATGATAAGTAACTAACAAATTTTGAACAGGGACCGAATTTAATCACTCACAATCATGTGAGTAAAAAAAATATGAGTACTCATTGAAAAAAAAATCTGAGTTTTTGTTTTTCAATGAGTACAATGATTACTGAGTACTCACAAATCTTTGTACTCATGAGTACTCATTTTAATCATTTTGACCGTTATTTTTTTACTCATGATTTTTTTTTAAAAAAAAAGCAATTTGTTCGCTGATTTTCATACAAATTTTTGCATGAATTGAGTAAGAATTAAGCATGAAATCTATTGAAAACCTTCTTCTAATGTATACAGCATGCATTATTAGAATGTATAGAACCTTATTAAGCATGTTGGAAGTAGCGGAAGTGCTTGGTTCCTGAGATCTGACCCCCTCTTTAAAATGTCCTAAAACGTCCAGAAATGAAATAAAAATTTTTTTGGTCAGTTCCAGTCAGTTGGACATAGCCCATTTCTTGTGTTTTGAATGACTTATCATAAAAATTATTATTTGTTATGCATTCAAAATTAATATTCATGCTTTGTTTTGTGATTGTTAAGCACTGAGTATATCCAACTGACTGGAACTGACCAAAAAATTTTATTTCATTTCTGGACGTTTTAGGACATTTTAAAGAGGGGGTCAGATCTCAGGAACCAAGCACTTCCGCTACTTCCAACATGCTTAATAAGGTTCTATACATTCTAATAATGCATGCTGTATACATTAGAAGAAGGTTTTCAATAGATTTCATGCTTAATTCTTACTCAATTCATGCAAAAATTTGTATGAAAATCAGCGAACAAATTGCTTTTTTTTTAAAAAAAAATCATGAGTAAAAAAATAACGGTCAAAATGATTAAAATGAGTACTCATGAGTACAAAGATTTGTGAGTACTCAGTAATCATTGTACTCATTGAAAAACAAAAACTCAGATTTTTTTTTTCAATGAGTACTCATATTTTTTTTACTCACATGATTGTGAGTGATTAAATTCGGTCCCTGATTTTGAATAAATTAAACTAATAAAATTCTTAATTCTTTATTTATTTTCAGGTAAATTTTTGACATTTTATTTAACGATTTTGAAGAACTATAAGGGAAATAAAAATGACTATTTCAACAATTTCTGGTATGTAAAACTATTTAAATCCAAAAAATGCTATAAAATCAAAGAATGTAGCACTAATTCATCAATTCTAAACAAGTTTGAAATCTAAAATGACATGGAATTTACTTCTAATTAAAATAACAAAAGAATTCCAATTTCTAGGCAAGCTTGAAATTAAAATAGTACAGTAATAAAGATTCTTTAATTTCAAGTCCTTCCATCGTACTTTACAATTTTTATAAAAAGATTCAAAACAGCTCGAATCTATAGACTTGCCCTGGAAAAATATGCAACATATTCATGCATGTAGAAAGACTTTATTTTCATAATTAAAATGAAATGTTTCTAATCAATGCAATGACGTGAGTGAAATTTTAGTGCCTGCTACCGAAACAGAAAATGAAAAACAGATTTCAACAAAAATTCTCTTAATTGAGTATGAGACGAAAACTCAGAAGAAACAAAGAGAAAAATTTAAGTAATTGAAATTTTTTGAAAATTAATTTAATGGAAATATATTTGTGAAATAATTTTTTGAATTTAAAATTTTTGATGCGTTATGAGAAGAATGTTATTTAAAATTTTGGAAATTGAAATGGATATTTTAATTTGAAATAAATTTCAATTTTAGAATATAAAAACATACATTAACGATGCATCATAAAACTCTCATACATATTTTGATACATAATAATAAAAAGCAATGCATTTAAATGAGTTTGAATTTTATGACTAAAAAGTGTCTAAATTAATGTCTCTGACTACTTTATGCTTAGTATGACTTCTGAATTTTATGATCTGTGAGGTTTGTGATAATTTTTTGATGTAAAATTTTTAAAAGTAGAAAATAATAAATTTTAAAGTTTTTTACTACTTGAAGAATATTTTAAAAATTTTTTGATTTTTTTTTTTTTTTTGAAATTAAAAATATTCAAGTAATAATCTCTACAAAATTTCTTTAACATTTGCCGACAGACGCAGAATTTATTATTCAAATTATAATCAAGTCAAACATTATTATTATACAAAATGTTTACATTTTTAATATTCAACATTTTTTATCTAAAATTATTTATTTTATTCAACAAGAAGCGTATCTTTAGTTACTTTAAATTAGAAGCATTTTTTGTAAACATTTTCATAAATTATGATAATATTTTGAAAGTTTAAAACCACATAATCTAAATGCACAGAAATGAGACATCTTTAAATAATTTTAAACTCTTCAGAAAAATCTATTCAAACCAAAAAACTTTCCACCTCATTCAATATACCAAAAAAAAAAAAAAAAATAGTGAATACTTTATATTTTATCAAAAACTCTTGAAAATTTCCAGTAGAAATAATTTAGAGAAATCAATTAACAAAATCATCAAGGCTCAATAAATCTTCTTTAACGAAGATAATGCACCAAAAATGTAAATGCATATGGTAAAATTTTTCAAATATAAACATTTTAATATAAATAAAACTTATAAGTCATTTCAAATCTCTTAAATTTTCCGATCAAAGTTAGAGCCAATGGAGAAGTTTTTTAGAATTGATAATGAAAATTTTCAGGTTGCAGTGAAGTTTTCAAGAGGATTATTCATAGATGCTTTATTCTTGATTGTGAGGTTTTTAGGGGGTTTTAATTAGGGTTTTAATTTTTTGTTTTTAAATTAAATTTTATGATAACAAAAACAGTTTTTTTAAAAAAAAATTTGACAAATATTTTTCAAATCTTTTACTTGTCTTTAGCCTCCCCCTAGACAACTCTTTTATTGATAACATTAAACTAAACTAAAAAACTTTAAATTCCACAAAAAGAAACTTCAAACTGGGAAACCACTCAAATGATCAATTAAAAGATTTTAATCGTATATGGAAAATTTCAAAACTTCTTCTTCATAAAAGAGTTTCTACCGAACATCAATTACTTAAGTCATTCACAAAAAGAACTCTTTGATATGAAAAGGAAATTCATGAAGAGAATATTTTTTATGTTGCATGAACAGCAGCCATATAAGAATTGATATGACGTAAATTCATAAGTTTTCATTTCTTCAAAGATAGTTTTACTTTTTGTGAAGTTAAGCAGATTAAGTTTTAAGGGAAATTCTTTGATGTTGAGGAAATTGAATTTTGATTGTTTTAATCATTGATTGACGTTTTGATATAGTCAAGCTTTTTTTGTTGAATTCTCAAATTTCATATTTTTCACAATTTATTTTGATCCTTAAGGAGGATTTTACATAAATCTATAAATTTCATTAAAACTAAACTAAAAACCTAAATTCATTAAATTGCTTTCTAAAAATCACATTGATCCAAATAATTCTCAATAATTTCTTTTCAACCATCTGACATGACTTATCATTCAAATTAATTCGATTAAATCAACATGAGACATCATTAAATCATAACTAATGAGACATACCCTCCCCGTTATAACGATCTCAAATCATTAAGAAATCAAATCAAGCTATTCAATTACCAATGAAAAAGAAAAGAAAAAGTTTGCAAATTCCCCTCAAAAAATAATCATTAATGTCCACTTAATGATTTCATCGATGTTTCTTATTATAGTAACAGCTTGAAATTAAGAAGAAGAATTTGCCGAAAAAAAATATATATATCCGGTGTAAAGCAGAGAGTGAAAGAAGAGGTCCGTTAGGAATCAACTCATGCAAATTAATTAAATTGTCACTGCTTTGAGCTTAAAAACGAAGAATTGATGGATGAAAAAAAAGTAATAAAAATTTCGAAGAAAAAAAAAATCACACAAAGCCAATTACAGTATTGTGTCAGTTAGATTCCCATAGGGCATATCGCGAAACTAATTTATTGTATAAATATCGACAGAATATTCATGACTTGGACAGACACGTACACACTAATAAACTCACACACATGTATACACATGCTGAGGTATTGAAAATGAATTGATAATTAATTTGCCACAAAAGTTGACAGGGCGACATAGTGAGTGAGACATGAGAATACGTGATGCGTGTATTTGCCTGCCTATCTATAATATTGTGCAACATTGTGCTCATCTATCGGTATATGCGGTGAGTTATGTGCACATTCATTGTGTATCATTGTGACACTAATGGAAATTAGATACTTGACTAAATATGTAGACATCGACCAAATTTTTTGTTTTTGTTGTTTCTTGTTCTTTTGTCTTGTTGGTGATTCTGTCATGGAAACGCTACTCATTAGACATAGACACTGCTGCAAAGCTATTATTTCATTCTGTCAACATTTTCTCTGAATGTTCATATCATTTGTGTTTATCACTATTTAGTCGTTGTTCTTATTATTATTGAGGATAGTAGGTTGAGGGTGAGTTGTAGGCATAATGATAAGGATGTAGTTAAAGGTATGCAAATTGGATGCATTAGCTGAAATAAATTTTTTTAAAATCGAAAATTGAAAGTTTTTTGGGGAGGTTAATATTGATGTTTAGACGTCGATAGGACTTGGACCTTAATTTTGGTTGCAAAAATTTTCTGACTAAATTCCTATTCGCATCAACATCTAATCTAATTCAGTCATAAATTTCATCACTCTCCTATTCAAAATCATTTATAAAATAATCACCGATTGTCTGAAAACTAACCGGTGTGTCTAATGAATCATTCATGCAGAAAACAATTAATTTGTAGCTATAAAAAAATCTATAATTGAATGTTTTCAATCTTCGCAGTTAAATTTGAAAAGTTCTAGAATCTTGATACTTTATGTCCATTTCCATGGACATTACTCTTGTAATTTGAGTATAAAGTCTCTAATCTCAAACAAGCCAATTACGAAGCATCAAGAACTGCTAAAAAATTCTCTCTAAATTTACGACAATCATTTTTGATAGAGAAATTTCATTTTATATCTCAACAATTGTCGTCAACAGAAGCATCAAGATGAATCTCGACCGTTCATTGCTTCTTTTTCATCCTTGAACTGTATCAAGTCCAATTCTTCTTATTTTTACTATTTCAAATGAATATTTTCATATTCACACCGTTTCACGTTGTGAATATATTGATTTCGATACACTTGAAAAATCGTTTTTTTAGTTTTTTGGCGCCAAAACTCAAAATTTTCATAAACTGTTCGGTGTGAAAAGTTCGGCCTCAAGATTATCTACAAAATACAAAAAACCGCATTGAAAAAGGTTTTGATGCCTCCGGACACGACCCCAAATAGTGGTGGTGTATGCTTACAAGCACGTTGGTTCGTCGCATAACTCAACTACGAAAAAATAATTTTATGTCAAAAATGTCTCAAAATGTGCGCATTATCACTCAAAAGTGCTGTGAATCTTTTGGTGCCGATTCATGTAGACTATTCCGAGAAATTAACAAAATAGTGTGTTTTTTAAGCATTATTTAGCCGCTTATTGCAAAATACATTTAAAAAATTTCACACAAATTGTTAATTGAACTTTTTTGATCAAAATCAATAAAAAAATGAAGTTTTGTTGAGAAAAAAATGCAAAAAATTTTTTAGCCACCAGTACACCTCCCACAAACCTAAATTTTGGAAAAATTCGTGTGGTTCACTGTGTGGATGGATTTTTGTAAACTTTTCTGTTTTTAATCAAAATACAAAAAAATTTATGGAAAAATACCAAAAATATTTTTAAACCCTAAAATATGCTTAGTCAAAATCTCGAAAAAGTTCAATAAATCGGCATTTTTTGGAAATTTCGTCCTCCTGTGCTTACAACTCAGAATTAAAAATTCTAAAAACTTGTGATTATTGTAGCTTATAATTAGATCTAAAAGTCGTACATACGTTGTCATGTCCAAAAACATCAATTAGTACTTGAAAATTGAGTCCGAATGTGAAATTTTTCGATTTTTTAGGAAACTTAATTGTCAATCATATGCAAAGCGAAGCTTTGTTGACCCGATCGAGACTTAATCTTCAATCTTATGCAAAGTGAAGCTTTGCTGACCCGATTGAGTCCTAATTTTCAATCTTATGCAAAGCAAAGCTTTGCTGACCCGATGAAGACTTAATCTTCAATCTTATGCAAAGCGAAGCTTTGCTGACCCGATGGAATCCTAATCTTCAATCTTATGCAAAGCGAAGCTTTGCTGACCCGATCTAGCCTTAATCTGCAATCTTATGCAAAGTGAAGCTTTGCTGACCCGATTGAGTCCTAATTTTCAATCTTATGCAAAGCGAAGCTTTGCTGACCCGATCGAGTCTTAATCTGGTAATCTTATGCAAAGCGAAGCTTTGCTGACCCGATGGAATCCTAATTAAATCCAATGCAAAGCGAAGCTTTGCTGACCCGATGGAATCCTAATCTTCAAACTTATGCAAAGCGAAGCTTTGCTGACCCGATGGAATCCTAATATTCAAACTAATGCAAAGCGAAGCTTTGCTGACCCGATGGAATCCTAATATTCAAACTAATGCAAAGCGAAGCTTTGCTGACCCAATCGAATCCTAATCTTCAAACTAATGCAAAGCGAAGCTTTGCTGACCCGATGGAATCCTAATCTTCAAACTTATGCAAAGCGAAGCTTTGCTGACCCGATCTAGCCTTAATCTGCAATCTTATGCAAAGTGAAGCTTTGCTGACCCGATCGAGTCTTAATCTGCAATCTTATGCAAAGTGAAGCTTTGCTGACCCGATGAAGGCTTGATTATTAATCTTATGCAAAGCGAAGCTTTGCTGACCCGATGGAATCCTAATCTTCAAACTAAAGCAAAGCGAAGCTTTGCTGACCCGATCGAATCCTAATCTTCAAACTTATGCAAAGCGAAGCTTTGCTGACCCGATGGAATCCTAATCTTCAAACTAATGCAAAGCGAAGCTTTGCTGACCCGATGGAATCCTAATCTTCAAACTTATGCAAAGCGAAGCTTTGCTGACCCGATGGAATCCTAATATTCAAACTAATGCAAAGCGAAGCTTTGCTGACCCGATGGAATCCTAATATTCAAACTAATGCAAAGCGAAGCTTTGCTGACCCAATCGAATCCTAATCTTCAAACTAATGCAAAGCGAAGCTTTGCTGACCCGATGGAATCCTAATCTTCAAACTTATGCAAAGCGAAGCTTTGCTGACCCGATCTAGCCTTAATCTGCAATCTTATGCAAAGTGAAGCTTTGCTGACCCGATCGAGTCTTAATCTGCAATCTTATGCAAAGTGAAGCTTTGCTGACCCGATGAAGGCTTGATTATTAATCTTATGCAAAGCGAAGCTTTGCTGACCCGATGGAATCCTAATCTTCAAATCTAAAGCAAAGCGAAGCTTTGCTGACCCGATCGAATCCTAATCTTCAAACTTATGCAAAGCGAAGCTTTGCTGAATTGATTGAGCCTTAATCTTCAATTTCATGCAAAGCGAAGCTTTGTTGACCCGATGGAGTCTTAATCTTCAATCTTATGCAAAGCGAAGCTTTGCTGACCCGATCGAGCCCTAATCTTCAATTTTATGCAAAGCGAAGCTTTGCTGACCCAATTGAGCCTTAATCTTCAATTTCATGCAAAGCGAAGCTTTGTTGACCCGATGGAGTCTTAATCTTCAATCTTATGCAAAGCGAAGCTTTGTTGACCCGATCGAGACTTAATCTTCAATCTTATGCAAAGCGAAGCTTTGTTGACCCGATTGAGCCTTAATCTTCAATTTTATGCAAAGCGAAGCTTTGCTGACCCGATTGAGTCCTAATTTTCAATCTTATGCAAAGCGAAGCTTTGCTGACCCGATGGAATCCTAATCTTCAAACTTATGCAAAGCGAAGTTTTGCTGACCCGATACAGAGTTTTGGAACGGTGTGAATATGCACATGAAGCGTGATCCGCTTCATTACTAGTTTTTTTCATACGTACATGTTTCAATGATTTTAATTCACATGAAATGAGATGGTGATGAAATGAAATGAAGAACAATTGTCTTCTTCCTTATTGCGTGCTCTGTATTCATCTGAATAAATATAACATGTATACATACATTTAATGATATATAGAGATAGAAATGAGACACTTTGAATATAATAATGAAGACAAATTGGGTTAAATAGATATAATTATTCTTGACTTTGCTTTTCATCTCTGAAAATTTTCTGTCATTCTTATTCTTAGTGGGACTTCTTCTTGGTGTGCGGCAATTTTCTTGTGCGTTCTTTGGAAAACGAACGAATGATGGTTGGAATAAGTTGTGAGATGAATAGATCTACCAAAAATAGCTTTATGCAGATGTAGTAGATTGCTGTTTGAGACGCATTTTTAACAAAAGTTTTTGAAAAAATTTAAAAATAACCGTTAAAAATTCAAAATTTATCATGGTTTTTATAACTTTAAAAAATTTAAATTTTATAAATTTTTCAAAACCAAATACCTAACCATAAAATAAGTGAAGAATTTTGCTAAAGTGATGAATTTGAGCATTTTCAATTCCAAACAAAATAAGTAATCAATCCACGACAAAATGACACCATACCTCATCATAAAAATGTACCCAAGTCAAGAAAATGGAAATTAGCTGTCAATCTCATGGAAATGAAAGGGAAACAAAATTTTGAATGGAGAAAGTTTATTTTATTTTTTTGCTGGCTCTCTACAAATAGAAAAAAAAATCTTCATTCTTATTTTTTCAGAATTTAAATTAGAATCGCAGAGAGGAATTCACAATTACTATGTTTGAAGAATGAAGACGATAAAGTTGCGTAGATTGAGTTTGAGTTAATTTTGGACGAGGAACAAAAATCTTATCTCCATTATTTCTATTTTTCTTTATTTCCATTGCGATTCTATGCTGCTTCTTTCGTTTTCTTTTTTTGTGGAGAATTTGTTATGTAATTATACGAAAGTGATCTTTTGGGGGATTTTAGTGGATAAAATTGAGTGAATAATCAGAAAATTATGATGAATCTTAATTAAAATAAGCTTAAATGGATTATTTCGCAAGATTTAATTTCAGATTTAATTTTACGGATAGTTGAGAATGGATTTTTATTGAAACTGAGAGATTTAGGGAGAGATTTTTATGGTTTTTGATACTCAGATCATAAAAATTTTCGGTTGAGAAATCTATTTATAAAAATTCTTGGCGAAAAAAAAATTTTTACTTTAAAAAATTCAGGCCTTAATTAAAAAAATTCAAATTCAAATTTAAAACAAAAAATTTAAATTAAAAATTGACAGTTGAAAATCTTCTACCAAAATACTTTCAGTTTCACCTTTAATACCTCATTAAAGCATTCTAAATTGCCATAAAAAATTCCAAGCTACCAGCATTTAAAAATTCAATTTCAAAAAGAAGAAAAAAATCCAGATAATAAAAAATTTACTAAAGAAGTTTTTTAACGGTCTCGTAGCTTTGTTTTCTTCATCTCCACCTGAATTCATTTAATTCAATTAAAAATATCATCACGAAGTGAATTAACTCTCGCGAGGAGCAATAATAATAAAGAAAAATTGTACTTTCCATTCACTAGCTACTTCAATAGCAGGCACACATAGAATCTAATGACGTTGAGATGAAAGAATCACCATTGCGTGTTAAATTTCTTCTCAGTTCACATCATTTGACTTAAATTTTTTATTTCGTACACCTTCGATGCCTCATTACATCTAAAATTTTTCGATATATCCAATTTTAAAGTTAAAGTTAGATTTTCATTCGTGTGTAATTTGCAATCATTACGCATAATAACTTACAGTTATGAACATGGTAGATAAGAAAGAGGAGAAAGAGATGAGGAAGAAAAAGAATGACGAGACTGCGAGTCGATTTCATTTCTATTCAGTTAAAGAAATGAAAATTGCTGGATTTGGTGAGTTTGGATTGATTTATGCTGACTAAAGCGCACTTAAAAAAAATGTTGAAGATGAAAAAACTTAATTTTTTTTATCAAATCATTAAGCTTTTATTGTATCATCAAAACGGACATAACATCCTATAAATTACCATATTCATCCACAAAATCTAGCTACGAAAAAAATCCAAATTCTTCTTTCTTTTCATTATTATTTCAAGCATTCCTTTCCATCTCTCGCCATGCAACCGTGAGTAATTTCCACGACTCATTTCTAGCTTCTAAAAATTGCTAAAAATAAAGAACAGATTTCTTTTCTATTCCATCCCATGCCTAATGTTTCACGACAATTTGATTTGCATAATTTTTATGTAAATGATTGACTATTTCAAAAAATAAAGCAAGAAAGAATGTTATTTTGTTGTGTACATTTACATGATGGAATGCGATGGGAGAGGTTTGGAATGTGCTTTATTGAGAGGAAACTTTTTTTATGTGATGTTTTAGTCCTTGTCAGTTTCTGTGGTTGGAGGATTTTTGGATTAGTTTTTTGGTGAATTTTAATGAAAATTTTGTATTTTTTTTTTTTGGGTAGGTGTGATTTTGGAATTTTGGATATGGATGGAGGGATTAAATTTGACCATAAAATGGATGCCATAAAATTCACAAAAAAATTAATTTAAGTATCAAAATTTCTTTTGATAAAAGGCAATTTAAATAATGCAGACCTTAACCTAAAAAGTATTGCATCATTTACTTTAACCGCAAAGAACTTAATGAAAAAAAAATTCCACAGACAAAAAGAATTTCTCATCATCATCATCATCTCAATCATATTAAATTAGTTGAGTAATTAGCAGCCACTGCCGCATACAAATTGAAACATTTAAATTACCATAAAGAACTCTTCCTTCCTTCTTTAAAATCTCTTCTTCTTTTATGTCTTGATGGAAAGTAAACTTCATGCAAATTTTTAATTAAAAAGAAATCTCAATTTTCATTTCGACACGACCTCAAAAAAAAAAAAAAAATATTGAATTTATTTGCAGCTTCATCATCTAAAGTAAGCGTAAGAAGAGGAGAATTTCCTCATTAACCACTTCATTCATTCTACAATTAATTTTGCTTCTTTTATTGACCGAAATGAGAGAGTTAAAAATTCTTTTCACATCTTCAAGAGCACCCGAAAGCTAATTAAAAACAAAGTTGAGCATGATGGTAATTTTCATGCATAAAAAGAATTGAGATGGAATTTTTTAAGTTCTATGAGGGTCGAATTGGATGTTACGTAACACTTAGAGTATGTATAATGTTTTGTATTGAATAATGTAATTTAATATCCAAAAGACTGACTGCACGATAAAGCAAAAACAACATTAAATCGAGATTCTGTACGATAACTATCAAAAAATTTAAGCACGAACCCCTTAACAGTGTGGAAACGAGAAATACAAATAAAAATGAAAATGAGGCATGATAGGAAATCATTTAGGCAATGAATCTATGAAATTACTTAAGGCTATAACTGGCTATAACAGACCTTTAACCGGAATGAAAAAAAAATAAAATAAATAAAGAGTGGAAAAGTTGAAGGCAAACAAAAGGAATAAAAATCAATTTGCAAGTTATTCAGACCATTTTTTTGGAACAAGAAAAGGAAGAGAGGAGGAAAGTTAATGTTCACACGAAATACGTGGTGATTAACGGCTATTAACAATTGTTCTTTCTCATTTTTACTCGGTAATTATTAAGCATATAATGACGATTTTTTTAAGATTTTAGGCCACTGATTTGCATATAAATTGTTGTTGTTGTGTAGTTTATTAGAGTAGAAGAATTTGTAGATTCAATTAGATTTTCAAAATGTTGGTTATAAAAGTTCTTATGCCCACGTGTCTTAAAGAAATTTTCATGACTTTTTCAAATTTTTCATACAAAATCAAAATTAATACTTCAATGTTTTTGTGTCATTGAAATTTTGCTACATTACTGCACAAAATAGAGGAAGTGCTAGTATAAAAAACTTAAAATTCAATGAAATATTCACAAAAAAACGTTTTAAAAGTGAAATATTAAAAATTTTGCATCTTTCTGATATTTTTTAAATTTTATAAAAGTCGTTTAATATAAAAATGCGCTTGTTTCAAAAACATTGAATAAAATCTAAATATTTTGCTTAGCTTCATTCCTATTTCTTTATTGCCTTTAGATTTCCGCCAGATATGAAGAAAAATGACGTTTTCAACACAAAATATACATATTTCGTACATTAATTCAATAAATCGACAATAAATGATGAGAAAGTCAAACAATTCAATGCACTATAATTTTATTATTACTATTTTCCATTTCAATCTCCGTCAATGTACTCATTAAATGATTTTGATCAATCTTTATTTTTAGGGGAAAGTTGTTTATGATAATGATGGATTTGTGATGTCGTTAATGACTATTTATTGTATGATGGGAGCATTGAATGAACTTTCGTACTTCATTAAAATTGAAAGTATCGATGCACCTTTCAATAAATCAATTTTAAGTGAGATCTAAAGATTTTAATATCGTGTTAATGGAGGTCATAAATATCTTATACATATGCTATTATTTACAATCTTTTGTTTGATTGTTTGTACTGGTGAAATTTTCGAATCGATTTTTCTGGTACTTAAAAATAAAGCAATGAACTGTAGAAGTATATAATTAATTGTGCTCCAGCTTGAATTGTATTACTTTTTAAGTAAGTGAGTGCAATTAGAGATTTGTTTATGAGAAATCGATTATGAAAAATGTGAGGTGGGAAATCCGTAAGAAAATGAAAGTTTTATCCGACATCAATGATGAAAATATTTATTTAAAATTCCAATCAATTCACATTAAAGTTGTTGATTTTCACTTTAAGAATTCTCATCTCAAAAATTTCACATTAAATTTCAAATCAATCATCTAAATCTCAGCACAACAATCTCATCTCACTAATTTCAACAAATCGTTGATTTATATCACAAAATTTCTCATTAAATGTATCATTAAATCAATATTTAATATCACTTGACAGCATTCTTCATGAATCACTTTTACGACGAAAATCGAACGATTATCTTCATTCACTAAAAAAGCATATACACTACAGCTTTCATTCAGTAAATACCTCAATATGCCCCATATAATCATCTCTACAACAAAATAAATTAAATTCGACAATGTAAAAGGCAAACGCAAAGAAACGAAAAGAATCAACATCAATCGATTTGCTTACTAATTTCACGTCGAAATCGGAAGTTTTTCATTTCAATCAGTAATTGATGTACAAAGAATTGAGAGAAGATGATGATAAAGAAATAGAAGATAAATGAAAAATGTGTAATTGAAAGACGAGGAATGTAAATCACGAATTGTGTCTGGGAGAATTTCGGCAGAATCTTTTGGAAGTTAAGTGTGAAATTTTTCGGAATTACAAAAATTTTTCAAAACTTTTTTACTTTTATAAATCTTAAAACAAATTTTTTCAGCTCGATTCTCAAAAATCTGACAAAATCCACCTAAAAAGCTTAAAATGAACGAAAAAAAATTCTTTCTCTTTGTGACTCGACTTTCTCATTCATTTCCCCATTTTTTTCATGTTTGCCCTGTATATATCTCCAATTCCACCTGCATCTGACACATTGACACATTCGTGAAAGAATTAAAAAGAAAAAGGTAGAAAAATAGTTAAAGGAAACCGGCATGTAGCACATCGATATCTTCCATCTCTCTCTCTGCATTACTTCCATTCACTTGACCGTTTCGATGAAAGATGGACTCTGATTATCTGTCAATAAATCTTAACCGGTTCAAGTCGTTCAATTACAATTTTTCGATAGTCTTCTGAAAGTTTTACTTTCTGGTCTATTTACCCAATGAATGGATTTTTATTTAAGCTAGTGAAAGAACAAACTTTTACGTCTACATTTACGAGCTCTATGGGTGATTATGATGTTTATGTTGATGAAGAAAATGATCGATATCTACTATGCTATGAAAGTTTAGGTAATTGAATTAGAAATTCAAGCCGATTAATGCACGATGATGTTAATGTTAAAGTATCTATAACTATAAGTATATATGGTGATTGAATGGCAAAGATATGAAAAGTTTATGAGACTATCGACTGATTTTCATCGAGGATGGAGGTCGTGAATCAGTTTAACGACATAATGAGCTATCATGTTGAGTAAAGTTCGATGTGAAAATTTTATCGCAACATAAACAATTTTGATGACTTTTTGTTTTTATTTGTTTTATTTTTAGGAGAATTTTGAGTTTGACTGGATGAAGTCTTTAAAGATTCTATTATCTAGGGTATTTGACTTTAAATTGCTGACCCTAGTTACAGAATCTAGTATAATAGAGTACATCATACTCCACAAAACATTAATATTCATCAATTACCTATCATTTCTCAACACACATAGTGTCAGAATCCATTATAATCCACACATGCTTCTAACCTCCCAACAAACATTAAAGTAAATTACCTCATCCTCAAATCCGTAATTTGTCTAATTTAAAGCTTCTCACACGTTTCTCGTTTAATTCTAATTAAAAGTTTGACGAACTCGCAGTGCACAAAAAAAAGTAAAATAAAAAATTTTTTATTGCCTGTCTGACGCCAAGTAGTCCAAGTTCTTCTCTATTTTTATAATCAAATAGTAAACATAGTGAAAAAAATAAAAATTGTATGCCCACATGCAATGAGATTTTAATGAACTTGTACTCGATAACAATTACGTATGGCACAATAACAATTTTCATACCCATCAATCGCCACACACATTGTACTTCTATATATATCACATCTCTCATTTGCACATTATGCATTCATGTAATGATATATTTTGTTTAATTATAAATGACGAAAAAAATGGTTGGTGTTGTTTGTGAGAGGATTGTTTACAGTATAACACATGCAATGTGCTGTACATAAAATTATATATTTTGTTTGCATTTCGGGTGAGTAACATAAAAAATTTATGTTTGGTCATTTTTTTTACTGTCCATATCATCCAAAAAACTTCTGAAAATAATTCACATAGAGTAAGTTCATTCATGCAGAACTAGCTTCAGCGGATTGTCAATGTGCATGTTTGTGCAAATTATAGTGTGCGATAATGAGTTTGTGCGTACATGGTTGTGAATTTGATGCATTTTCAATTATGTTGCTGTCGGAAATGTTTTTTGACACCGCATAATATACTATTTGCATTGGGGGCTAGCTGCTTGGATGGGTGGTACCTGATGATAGTGTTTTAATGAATTATTATGTGCATTTTAAGTAGTTTATGTTAATTAATTG
The DNA here is from genome assembly GCA_026123125.1 of Chironomus striatipennis. Classification (NCBI taxonomy): domain Eukaryota; kingdom Metazoa; phylum Arthropoda; class Insecta; order Diptera; family Chironomidae; genus Chironomus; species Chironomus striatipennis. The sequence goes on from CM047394.1 coordinate 40,210,685, forward strand.
AAATGTAGCTAAATATTTTGTTTGTTATTTTATTTTTTTATCTTCGATATATTTAATGTGTTTTTTGTAAAATTTATAAATTAAATTTTATGTTGATTGAAACTTTAACCTGCAATCCAAAAGGATAATTTTAATAGAAATGGAAAATATTGTCATTAGAATTATCAGCTTGAAACCATTTAAAAACATTCCAATTAATGCCCTAGACAACAAACAATTGAAATCTAATCCATCAAATCTAAAATCCATACAAAAAAGCTTCAAAAACTCAATTTTAATTTATCGCATCAATAAAATTTTCAGAAAATATTTTCGCAGACAGATTTCATTTGAAGCATAAATTTCAACTCAACATTGCAAAATGAGAAAAAAAAATTTCATTGTCAAAAGTGATTTTTTGTTGAATTATTTTTTTCTATTTGTTTTATGCTCAAGAGCTCTAACGAAAGAGAGCTCATTCAATCAATCTGTTCAATTGACTTCATGTCAAGTGCAATTTATAACATTTAACAACTAAAACACATAAAAAAATAAATTTTTATATTATGTCTGCATTCATGAAACGAGTCAGTCAATTGCTATTGCCTTTCTGTTAAGTTTGTAAAAAAAAATTGCAACAACAGTTACATGAAAAATGTTTGCTGGTTTTTTTTTTTGTGTTGTTTGCGCCGGATTGCTATCAATTACACATATCAACAGCAATTTTGTAGTTCTCACAAACATATAATACATTTATGAGCATCTCAAGCACTTCCTCCTGCTGCAAATGCTTCTCGCTATTTGTGAAACATTCCTTCAATTCTTTTACTCGCTTTTTTTTCAACATGAAATGATGATGGTGATGATGATGATGATGATGATGAGAAATCACATGTGTTTCATGTCTTTCGACGTTCGGTGCTGTTAATTTTACGACATACAGTGGAAATTATTCTTTACTATCGAACTATGATGAAAATAAATATTTTTTACTTCAAACGGGGCGTTTAAATGCCTATTTTTTGAGATTAGAATTAGAAAAAATTATTTCAATGTATTTATGTTAAAGTAAAAAATCTAATTAGAAATTCGTTTCGCTGTTGTGGTAGTAAAATTTTTTTTATTATTTAAAATCATGTTTATTCCACGAATAATATCCAAAAATAATATGAGAGCATTGCTTGTGTATTAAAAGAAAGATTGATGTAGTAAAGTGCAGGCAGCGGGATCTTTCATATCCATAAATCTGCAGCAATTAAGTTGAAAAAATAAGAAAGAAATAGATTGCTCATATAATTGGAAAATTAATGATGTAAAACACATTAAAAAATTATACAGTTCAGGTCAAAATATTAATACTTGCTGATTATAGATGGATGCTTTTATGTGAGTCGATTATGCTGATTGGTGCTTTACGATCAAGAAAATATTTTGTCGCAATAAGTAAAATTATAGAGTTGGGTAAATATTTTTATGATTTTGTAACGGTTTTTTAAAATTTGAATAAAAATATCACAAAATTTGAATCAACTTTAACTTCCTCAAAAAAATGGCAACATCAGTTCGCTCAAGCACATTAGAATAAAAAATAAACTCAATCCTTTCATATAATCCATCAAATTTGCAATATCTCTCATAATCCACTCATTCATACCGATTAGGAATCTACATTCGTATTTCTCCCCACAAATATGCATGCAGATAAAAACTCGAGAACGTTTCATTTAAAATTGTTATAAAAATAAAAACGTTTAGTAGTTATCAGAAGCTCTAGATTACAGCATAATGCTTCCACATTTCATGCCAATATCAATTTTAAAATTTAAATCTTTAAAAAGCATTCATGCCACAGTTTAAAATGCTATTTCATTTTTATGATCATCCTTTTACCTAATCTCATGACTCTAAATGCACAAAAAGACGACGACGACGATGATGATGAAGAAGAAGGAAAAGTTTTTCTCATTGCTTGATCCGTTTTGATTTACATACCTAAATCCATTAGTTATGTGAAAGTTGACATTAGCAAGAAGTTCGTACTACATACATTATTAAAACACAGAAAGAAGCGAGAGCGAGAAAGAAAAAAAAATTAGAAATGAAGGAAACATGAAAGGCGATGCGGACGAGAATTGTTCATACATGCAGTTCTTCTATTTTTAATAATATAACTCGAACACATTTTTTGAGTCACAGCAAGCTGAACAAGAACATGTAACATAAAGTCAATTACCCGAAAATATTAAATTAAAAATTTTTTTTCCTTCTCTCGACAATTTCTTTAGAACTTTGCATGTATAAACATGTGGATATGTACATGTCGGTAATTATAGGGCGAAAAAAAAATATTGTAGAAAATCGCTAAAGCGAAGCAGAAATGAGAGAGACTTAGAACTTTATGTGACAAAAATATAACTAGCTGCGGCTTACCAGATGTGATATTGTATGTATGAAATTCAACTCTGTCGCAATTGCATGACATGTGTATGTTCTTCAACAACTTCTTCCTGACTTTTTTCCGCTCACTTTTGCTTCTTCTTGCTGTTACCATCATTTTTTTTCGAGAACTTATTAAATGTGAATGACATAAGTAAGTTAATATGCATGAAGTGTAGGGTGAATGACATAATGACTTATTCAAAATAAGTGTTTTGTTAGAAAATATATTGCATTCTACCTAAACAAAATTTACTGACTTAGTCAGATGAAAATGTCACAGTAACTGCTTCTCAATCAATTTTAATGTTGGAAAAAATATTTTGACAAGATTGATGCATTTTTTTCTTGAAAATTGTCTCAAATTATCGTAAAATTTGTTTTGTTTTAGAAATTTTTTGACACTTTTGATGTCTTTTTACCTCGTTTTTTAGGTTTAATGAGGTATTCAAATTAGACTTTAAAATATTAAAAAAAATTCTTCTTTATTATTTTAATTTTTCATCTTTTTTGTTTGAATTTGCATCATTTTAAATTTTTTCGCATCATCTAAATTAACCTTGGTTCAATTTTTGCAAGAAAAATTGAAAATCTTTATATTAAAACTTTAAAACCCAACTGGCTAGCAGCAATATCAATTTAAATATATTTTTCACCTTTCATCTCACATAAAAGTTAATTGAAATTGAAGCTTAATTGCTCTGACTTTTCATTTTCATTTAAATTAAACATTGTCGAGTGAAATTGAAGCTACGTAAAAATCAGTTTCATCTTTCTTCTTCTATTAGTATTTTTATCTCGATTTAAGTGAGCTATCTAATGGTTACAAATTGGCATTTGTTGGGTTTTCCAAATGAGTACACATAGCGATCATAATACCGGTATTCATATCTAAGATTTTTGTTTGAAATAACAAAATACAAAAAAAGATATCTTTTTGAAAAAAAAAAAAATAATAAGAGAAATAAATGAACAATTTTGCTTTAATGAAACCCAATGATGGACTATAAAAAAACTTAATTAAACTTTATCAGCTTACTTACGGTAGATTACATTATTAATGCTATTATTATGAGAATCCATTGTGCGCAGATTTACTGCATAAAACGAAAAAGAGAAGAATCTAGATTTAATCGATTTGAGGTGTGCCACATAAATAATAAAAAAAAGAAACATAAAAAATATTTTTTATGTATGAAAATTGGAAGAAGTCTCTCAGTCAAGGCCATAATCGAGAAAATTATTGAAGCATTTAAAATTAGGAATCATAATTCAATTGACAGAGCACTTACATAATTCGATCAATAATTCATTGAGGAGGAAAAGACAAAAAGACAATGAGGGGGCAATGTCGTAAAATTTTCCGCTCATATGACGCGATAAAACACAAGTTTGATTGTATCATTGAAAGGAATTGAGTTATTTGAGGTCTCATGATAGCGTATGCGACTCAACTTATAACAATGATAATTTAACGGTTAACTAAGATTTAAATTATTCGCACTTAATTGCAAGTCACAATGATTATCAAATTTACACAATATTTCATGTTGATGCTAATCTTTTGTCATTTTTGATTACCATATTGTGTACTTGCCATGAAGTGAAATATGATAAATGACAGCAACATAGTAAAATAAGCGTTTATTGTCATCAAAAAATATAATTTTTTACACGCTTTGACTTTATGATAAATTACTTTTGTAATGTCTCATAAACTATTCATATTTAACTCTTGAATTTTGTGTCATTGTGCTGTTATCTTTTAATTTAAAACTGATTTAATAATTTGAAGTTAAACATTTTAATTAAATTTTCAAAATTTCAATAGGTAAAAATTTTCATTTAGTAGGAAATAAAATTCTTGTAAAATTCTATGAAACACCTCTGATGAAAAAAAAAGAAATAAAATAAAAACTCATCATATTCCATTCAACACACTTAATTGGCATCTATTTCATTCTCAATAATTAAATTGTACATAATTAAAATCTTCATTAATACATCTCATTTCTACCTAAAATGCGAGTAAAATTCTTCTTTTTTTATTTCCTTTTTTTTATATTTCAAAAGAATCTTAATGAAAACATTTAAGCATATAAAATCTTTTAATTACGAAACATAATCTTACAAAAAACGACTAAAGAGGAAATAAAGAATGGAATGATATAAGACATGCATGAAAAGAGAAGTAAAACCAATTCCGTATAAAAAGTAAGCAGTGAGATTTTGAGGAATGAGTAAGGAAAGAAAAATATTTTTTAATAAAAATTCCACGTGCTGCATATTCATGTGACAACATTAATCTTGAGTTATTTATTTCAATCATGAGATAAATTTTTATTACGCAATTTGATATTATTTTTTTACTTCTGTTAAAAAAAAGGAAATGCAAAAAGGCAGTAAAATTTTTCTGTCACTCGTTGATTTGTTAGTGCATTTTTGTGTGGGATTAGAGGGTTCATTTTGAGTTAGAAATAGAGTGACTTGGCAAGTCAAATAGGTTAATAATCAGCTTATTGACAACCTTACCAGATTTGTAGAAAATTCAAAACCAAATAAATAAACCTAATCAAGCATTTAACTTAATCTCTCTATAAATCACAAACCTGCGTCCCTGTCAACATCCCCTTCAAAAATTTCTCAAACATTCCATTTTACTCATAAGACAATCCGCTTATTTCCTTCTTTTTTTACCTCTTAATACCCCATGTATGTGCAGATCTTTATATTTATTACGATACCATAAACGCAATGGAAATGTGAAGACTCCTAAGCACATGTATTATGTGTACACCACGAAAGAGCAATATGAAATTTATGTCTACGCCTTGATTCAAATTTTTATTCGCTTATCCTCCATAAATTAGCTGTCGTAAAGATAAATGTTGATACATCTATCAATTGTCTCAGTATGTGCCAAAATTCTATTAAAAAGGAAGGATTTCATTTATTTTGTACATATGTTTGATATTGATGTTGGATGATGGAGATTGACAAAGGATTTTATTATTTTATTGTGTGAGTCTTTTAATGAAAAACTGAAACTTTAGAACTTTTAAATTGAATTGCAATTCTTAGTAAACACAAACTATAAAAGTCTTTTTACAGATCAATCTAATTACTCCGTTCAATTGATTTTCAGAATTTCACACAAAGATATCAAGGCATTTGTAATCATGAATTGATCAAATTCCTTCGAACTGCTACTTCGAATGCATTCAGAGCTAATTCGTCGGAAAATTCATTTTAATCCTTTGTAAAGTTTCCAAAATTTGCATTACTTCGTTCATTCATTTTTTCCATTGAACATGTTTTAAATTGTAACACAAAATATGTCTACATACTCAGTTACACAGCAGCAACAAGTATGTTGAAATTTGAGTTATGAATTTCCCCGAGCTATTGAAGCATCTTTCTATATAACTCAATTTCAATTAAGGCGTACACACTCGGGAAATCTCAGGAAATTTCCGGAAATACAGGAAAAACAGGAAATCTCTTCACTAAACATCTGAATCGACTGCAAATGCAGGAAATATTGTATAGGACAGTATTTCTGATGATTTCATGCTAAAAAATGTTATGAAATTTTTTTGTTTGATTACAATTCAAATTATAATTTTCATGGCTAAAATTTTTTAAAAAACAGAAAATTTTCAACATTTTTCAAAAAAATTTTAAAAACAATTTTTAATCACTCATAGTGTATTTAGACATCAAAAATACTATTTTGCACTAATTTTTCTCCAAAACCTTGCAGTTTAAGAGCTAAATCCAAAAATTTCCTGATATTTCCCGATTTCCGGAAATGCAGGAAATTTCCGGAAATACAGGAAATTTCCTGCGTGTGTACGCCTTGATTTCAATACACAACCGCTTCCATATGAATGTTGCTATGACTCATTGTGATGTACCTAATGGAATCAGAATGTGAAGAAAATTAAATTTTACAAAAACCTACAAGCTTAAAGCTCTTCATGATTTTTATATATTGAATTTTTGAATTGTGCTTTAAAATTATGTTGAGTTGAGATTCAGGGGTAAAAATTGAGAAGATTGGGATGTGAGAGCTAGAATTATTTAATGACTATTAATTGGTTTGATGATTCAATCATCTCTTGAGGTAATTATCTATTTAATTAGAAGGCTATCAGGTTAATAAGGACTAGGAGTTCAAAAAATTATTTTGCATTTCAATTATTTTTGCATTATTTGCAATTTTCCTTCCAATTACTCTACAAATCCAGTCGATAATCCCAATTTCAACCTCATTATAGCCACAATATTCAGCATAAATTGATTCATATTAAATTCTGATAAAACTGATCCAACTTTAAAATTCAATAATCCACTTCATCTTTAACCCAATGCAGCGCAAAAATTGATTTTTTTATCGTCTGATCTCAATTGACCTCTCAATATAAATTTTATTGAATCCGATAATTTTTCACCTGAATACTCAATAGCTTGTAAATCACCTCATATGAATTTATTACTTACTTAAAGATTGTAATTTTCAATTTTGCTTTTTTTCTCAATTTTCAATGAGATTCTCAGATCCATAAAGTAATAAAAATCCATTAATAAAATGAATGAAAAGAGAGTGCATTGACTGGTCAGAAAGAATTTAGTTTAATTTTTAAAATTGAGTATAATTTTTCTTCTTTGAAAATAAGACGAGTAAACTATTAGAGCTTAAAAATGAACACCAATCATGTGGTCAAATTAAAAGTATCATCAAGTGGAACAAAAATAAATAAAATAACAGAAAGAATTTTAATTGCAATTTGTGGTGCTTCATGATACGCGCATTATGGTCGAAGAAAAAAAAGTAAATTAATTACGGAAAAAATCATCGGCGCTCGTACGATTTGGAATTTTACTTTAGGTCTGTGGCTACGCTGCTCAAGACATGTGTTTGATGAATTGGTTATTGATTAATTTGTAAGTGTGTAATCAGCAATTGAATTTAAACCAAAACAAGTAAGAATTTTTTAAATGAGTTGAAGTGACAAAAGCATTTTTTTAAAAAAAAAAATTGATCCCTTTAATTAAAATTGTAATTATTTATTGTATATTTTGAAAAATGTATATCACTAAAAATTTAAAAATTTCAAGAAATCTTTCTATTGTACTTGATTTTAGCATTACCTCAAAAAACTCACTTCAGAGTCATAAAAGCTAGACAGTCAACGCAACGACTCAGCACTCATTAATTAAAATCCTGCTAAAATTTCACAAAGTCAATGAACATTCCATCCTCACTCTTTCTTACTGCTATTAAGTCTCGCCATGACTCACACGTTGACATCAATTTCCGAAGAAATTTTTCTATTAAAAATTCATACAGCGATTTATGAAACGCAATCAGTCAAAAACGATAAAACATTCAAGAACTTTAATTTTTTGCCATTCCTTTTACGGAATTGAAATAAGAAAAAGAGCAAAAAAAAGAAATGAAATGAAAATTTACGATCAATATGCAATTTAGTAGAGCCTTATGCCATTCACTTATGCGTTTCTTTATTTTTTGTTTTATAGCTTAATGTATCGACAATAAAATTGAATCATACATTTGATGATCATGTTCAAGTGGAAAAATGAGGGAGGAATATATGGTTGGTGATGTAAGAGGAAACAAGAAAAAAAGAAATATCATACAATACTCAAAATGTATGTGCACATAAAGCCCAAAAGTACGGTTGTGTTCTATCATTTCTTTTCCATATTTAAATAGCTTTTTGAGTTTAGCATGAGCTGAATAAAAAGAAAAGAAGAAACAAGTATAACGGTGGTCACTCGTGACCGACGAAAGCGCATTTTCCGCGATCAGTAAATACAAAAAGAATTAAAACCCCATAAGTACAAAGCCAAATATTTAACTATAACCATTCTTTATTTACCCAAAAATTTAAAATTGACCAAAAAAATGGAAGAAAAACAATATGCAACATAGAATTAAAAAAAAAAGCAAAAAAGTATTTGGTCACGGGCTAGGTTTGAACCCATGACTCTCAGGTAGGAGCCTCACACTATACCACTTACGCCACTGATGCTCTTTTTATTAAAATTATAATGTGACATTTTGATTATTTATATTGATGAGATTTCTTTTATAAATGTAAGTTTTTATAATATATGGGCAAATCTATGAATGAAGGGAACTGAAAAATTTTCCTAAAAACTTTTAAAACTGTTTTTTCTCAAAGATTACTCAGTTTAGAGCATCATTTTCTTGCTTTTCTTTATGTTTTCAATGATATTTGATAACAAAAAGAAGTTAAAAGTTAAAAAATTGCACTTTTAAGTTGAAAATATGCTGTGTGTTTTGCAATAATCGGCTAAAAAGTTGACTCAGAAACGCTATTTTTGCTTAATTTCTCAATGATTAAGTATTTTTAATTAACATTTTAAGCGTTATTTGAAAGTGTTAGTAGGCGAAAATATATTTTAATGATTCCTATTATTTAAAAAGCTGTATTTTCACGAAAATTTGTGTTTAAATTTTTTTTGACTTTTTATAAAATTGACTCAGAAACACTTTAAAATTGAAATAACTTTTTAACAAAGCAACTTACAAAACATATTAAATGTGAAAATTATAGTATTTTGATGACTTTAGTAGGAACAACTTCTAAAAGTTGTTCATAATGCGTCATTTTAACAAATTTTATGAATTTACATTACAACATCAAAAATTTCATTCATAGATTTGCCCATATACAAATCTTTTCGAAAAAAATTATGAAAATCTAGGAAAAAGGAAAGTTTAACAGCTAAAATATAAAAAAAAAATCATTTTTTCAGAAAAATGTATGAAAATATTAAAAATTTTCAAAAAAATGCTCGGAAAAACTTGGAAAATTCGTGAAAATGGAAAATTATGACATAAATAAATATTATATGTCATAAGAAATCAAAAAAGTATCAAAAAAAGCAAAAAAAAAAATTTTGTCATCGGTGGGATTCGAACCGAGGACAGCTAAGGTTTTGAAAAGTCATCATTTTAGTGCATTCGACCACACTAACACATACAAAGAAATGGCATTTTGGTACTTTTTACGCTGGTTCCAGCAGAGGAAGTGACCATTCGTGCTGATTTTTGGTTACATGGTAGCCAGACATACTACACACATTTTAAGCCAAAAACCGCATCAAAAAAGCTTAATCCTGAGGAGGAGATGCGGTGACAGACAGACAGACGGACAAAGTGCGGATAATAGCGTCCTTTTCCCAAGAGGAAAATGCGCTAAAAAAAGAGAAGTTACACGTTTTGAGGTTTTTTATGATGGTAACAGACAACCGCAATTTTCATCATCGTAAATTTACGCAACTAACTAGAGTAAGAGTAAAAACGTCTAGAGGTGATGGGAAAAAGGAGGCAAAAAAAACCTACGACGAGAAATTCTCATGAAAAAGTGGCAAAAAACGAAGAAGAATTAACTTGTGGTTGCAGATGCTTCGTTAACTTGAAATGAAAATTAAAAGATGAATTGCGGGAAATGTTAAGTGTTCTAATGATGAATTTCTGTTTTGTGTTTTTACTTGGTACTTGTGAAGCTATTTTTATATTAGTAATATTGTGGATATGAACACTTGTAATGGAATAAGTTTGTGTTTTTGATAGCTGAATTTACAATTATTAAATTTAAAAAAAAAAAAATTTTTTACATGCTCAAGATTCTAAAAAATAAAATCAATAGAATCAAAATTCAAGATTTCTGAATTGTCATGTCAATATTTTATGATTCATTTCCCTCTATTAACTTCTAAAAACCTCCATCATTTCAAAATTCTGACAAAAACCCCCACAAGGACATCATCGCTCATAAAAGTCAAGGAAAAATGTAGTGTGCGGTTGAATAATATTTCCATGTATGCATTCATGATGAGAAAAACTTTTTCTCATGTTTTATTATTTTATTATGTCGAGCTATTGATAGAAAGGATGTGGAAGGAGTTTTAAATTGAATTTCAATAAACTGAACAAGAGAAAAATTTTCCTTAACCATGAAAGCAAAATTCTACGTGAATGTTTTGTAAAATTTTTGAAAATTTTATTTCAATTTCTCGTCAAAAGTTTTTGAGGTTAATTTTTTTCTTTGATGTGTGCTTCTGAAAATTGAAAATTTTTAGAATTTTCTTAAAGCAATAAAATTAATTTATTTTGTTGAATTTTTTAATTAATTCCTCATTAATAAGTACTCAAAAACCTCATTAAAAATTTATCGAGAATCGCATTAATTTATTTTATCCGCAAAAACCATTCAATAAGTTGTTTTGCTCTTAAACCATTCACATTAATTGACATGACAATTTGCCCCAATAATCATAATTAATGACGATCGCCATGCCATCCACTCAACTGTCATTCGTTTTTATCTTAAATTTGCAAAATTAAATTTACTATTTTTTCATCCTGCGGTAAAGGAATTAAGAAAATTTGCATCATCAATGTTACAAATTGATTGAAAGGCTGAGAAATAATTCTTCCTATCATGAAGTCACCGAGCATGAAGCAAAAAGAAAAATTCCTTGACACAGTTTTCAATTTCCTCAATATATTCAAATCTTTCTCGTGCCATTCATTGCGGATCAAATGAAATTCCTTCCGTTCGAACATTGATATAAAACCTCCCCCCAAAAAATAATAAGAAGAAAATTGTCTGATTACATTTGACATTCGACATCAATTTTTTTTATATATATTCTATACGATATACAATATTGATACACAACGTTTTTACAATGTGAACATATAAGATACGGAGTGGTGTATGCAATGATATTAGATATTTCCATTCTTTCTGTCAACTTACAATAAAATTTTTTTATCTCAATTTTTGCTAGGGTGGTGTAGTAAAAAGCAGGGAAATTTATTAGCTGTAAGGATAAAGGTGTAATGCTAGTTGTGACAAACTAAAAATTTTAGAACTTATGTGCAATATCTTTTTTTAAAGATAAAGCATGAGTTTCCATTTTGAGGTAAGAAAAGAAAATTTGGATCAAACATAGTCGAATCATCCTAGTCGCAAATTTCGAATCACAAAAATTTCACCAACATTAACTCCAGAAATAAGGAAGAAAATTGATTGGCGCAATGCGAATTGTGGAAATTGAAGAATAATCTTTTCCGTATCTCCCTTCGAAATAAGAAGAATATCAAATAAGAAAGCTCATAGTATTTTGTGCCATTGCCGCGCTGTTGCGGCTTCTCATTTCCAATTTTCTTCTTCCCATACTTCCACTCTATTTTTTTCAATTTGAAATTGTATATACACAATTTGCAATGCTGCTGTTATCGAATTGATTATGGTAATCGAGTGAATATTCACTCAATGTGTTATGTATGCCTTATGTGCTATAATATTATTGTTCTTACTGTGGTGTAAATTGAACCTTTCCCTTTCACTTCTTATTCTCTTTCTTACTGTTAATGCAATGAGCTTCAAGACATTTTCATTTTTCCTAAGGCTTCTCATTTACCCTCCTCTTAATCTTCTCAACTCGTAGTATATTTTTATGAGCTTTGATATAAGCACACACATACATAATATAATATAAATAAATTTATTTGCTTGTATTGTTATGCAACAATGCCGACGTATCTCATATACCATATATGTAGGTTAAAATATTCTGTAAAAAAATTTATTTTCCTATTTTTGGATGTAAAGGTTAACTGGGGTAGAAGATTTTATGGAGAGATGCTGTGGGGAGCATTAAAGTAATTTCTCGTGGTTGATGTATTTTTATTTTCATTTGTGAATTGAAGGCGCAAGTTAAGTGTTTTGTGGATGGATTTAAATTATATTTGCAACAATATGAAATAAAATTCAAGCAAAAATTTTTAAAAGCTATATAAAGTCATGAAGGTAAAAATTTACTAATGACTTTAGAGCTACGTTTCATTTCTCTTAAAGATTCCTTTAAGCTTTGATTTCATTCAAGCTAGAGTTCCTAGAAAATCTGATTACGATAATTTAGAGTATTGCATAATAAAGTCACACAAAATTTGTGAAAATCTTCCTGGTCTTACAACTATCAATTTCAATTCTTACAAAGACATTTCCATGTAATCTCTTAATCCATTCTACGAAACTAACTAAACATAATCCCAAAGAAAATTTTTATATGTCAGTCTCTAGGCAAAAACACCCACAAAAGTACATTAAGTACAATTAAACACGTTCTGAATTTTATCATGGTAAGCTAGCTAATAGGCATAAAAGGTAAATAGAAAATTTGTTTCTAATTACAACACGATGAATTGTAAATGTCGGAATAAACATTTGCATGTATGTGTGTATGTGAGTTTGTGTAAAGTGGAATGGAAATTAATTGCAAATTCACCTCACACTTTTCCTTAATATGGCAGTAGAGGAAATTGAATAATTGACTAGAGCTTTTTTGAATGACTGTATGGGGGATATACATGTACGGTATAAAGTGAGGCACACGACCAGCCACTGCACATTGTATTTCCATTGCTGACGTTGACGTTGAGTCAATATTTCATTCATCAATTAATGACTTTGAAATGTCAGTTGATTCCACTTTCTTACTAGTACTATATATATATTGAATGTGGCTGTACACCAAGCACATAGGTCGTAAATTATCGACTCAAGCCAAGAGTTCAACACATTGCGGTTTTTTTAATATTTTTTTTCTCTTTCCTCTTCTCGCTCGCGTGAGAATGAAAGCAATTTAGCTATGCAGCAAGAGACTCTTTTTGTAGAAAATTATTTTTCAAAGCAAAGCACAACTTAATCTTAATCATTTAAACGTTTCCTTTTTGTCATGTTAAATTAACCTTACGTTGATCCATTGGATTATCAGTCAATTTTAATTTAAATTGTGGAAAAAAATGTTAGAGGGAAGTGGAAGAATTTAATTTGGTGCTGAAAGATTTATAACAAGTGGGATGGGAGGTCGAATGATGGACGTTTATGGGAATTTCGGAATTAGATTGTGATTATCATGTGCCTTAATATGTAAAAAAATTAAGATGATTTTTTGGAGTTCAGATAAAGTTATTTTTCGAGGTTATTCTGAAAAATACTGATAATATGACTATCAAGTCATTAGTTCACCAAGACCTAGTCTATATCATCTTCACCTATTCATTTCCTCTATCGTTCAACAAAGTTTATCTTCAATAAAGCATACTTAATGTTACACGGTTCAAAGATCATGAAAATGGCATTTAAAGCAAATTTAAAGATAATTTTCTAATCGTTCTCCACAGCATCATGCTGAGTGCATGGAAGATGAGACTTTTATAAATTTAAGCATTCCCTTTGTTTCATCTCGATTACAATTTGGTATTTCTAAATTTTCTTGCAATATTTATTTCAAATTGTTGAAAGCAAATTAAAAGCGATAAATTGTTTCCAGCTTCATTCCAAAGTAGATTTAAAACTTTTTTTCTGTGTGAGAATTTTTGTTGCCAACGAGAAGAAACTATTCAGTTTTTTCGCTGTGCAAATCGATTTGAAAAAACAATTTTGTACGTGCTGATTCTTTATTTCTAAATGATTTTTTCAACTATGAAAATTATGTCAGTGATATCAAGTAGTTGAACCGTAAAGTCCTGACTGAGCTTTGAAAAATTACTTTCGAAGTAGATTTACGATGAGAATAAAATTTTCAATGATTTCATTTTTGTTCTTATCGAGGTTGATGAGGAAGAAAAAGTTTTTAGTTGCAATTTGTTCGCATGGTCAGATTAAAATTGATAGAGTGGAAGTATTTGCAGTGTGATTTTGATGAGATTGGATTTGATGGAATTTGGATCATTAAGTTATGTCCTTAATACGATTGTTGATTGATATCAAGATTGAGTGTTGTGATTATTGACAAAAATGCTGGATATTGATTAGATTGAACAAAAATTAATCAGTCAAAAATGGCACAAGGATTAGATAGAGACTCAGTTCGTGAACTAATGAACAAGTCGGCAATTGGAGCAGTCAAAGCTTTAACATCAAATCAACAAATGAAGGAAATTCACTTTCTACGGATTCCAAGTGTCCACAACAAGATTAGCCTTTACGATGTTATGATTCATCTCCAGAAATTTTGTAAATTGAATTTTATTACATTTATTGCAAACTGTCAAGAAATACGTGGGACGAGAAATATAATAATTGCATGCAGAAATAGCCAAGAGTTCTATTCATTGATGAGAAATGATAGGAAGATAAATATAAAGGGATATTGTTTAGAAATGGAAGAATCAACAAGATCATTGGAATTAAATCATGTCATTGTTCCCGAAAGATTGTCTGAAGAAGTCAAAGACTTATCAAGAGTTTTATCATTCAAGGCCTGTAAGGATTATTCAACAGTATTTCCGTCTGAGCGAATTATTGAATTTTTAATTGAACTGAGAGAGGATTCGTGGTTTTTTAATGGACTTGCTGGGATTCTTTTAAAATACAATCACCACGAACGAGTGTTGGATGATAAGATAACTTTATTAGTTTCAAATACTGTTGGATCAGATCAATCGTCCTCGTTTTTAAGAAGCTATGGGAACACGGATGTTGATATGAGAAAGACAAGAATGCTATTGATTTATAAATCTGTTTGGAGACGAGAGGACTTGATTGAAATTAATGAGCATGGTGAACCAACTTATATGCTCACAAGAGAATTGTTGTCAAGGGATATCATATCAAGAATCTTTAATTTCAACAATATACGATCAATAATGGATTAAACTACTGTATTTCACTATTCAATAATTAATAAAATTGAATATTAGAAAAAAAAAAAAAAAAAAAATTGATGGAAATTTACAAAAGTATGTATGGTCGCTACCAAGTAAAAAATTATTGAAATTAAATTCCAACCTGTTCCTACAAAGCCAAAAAAATCAATTCAGCAAAAAAAAATCAATTGGCACTTCCTTAATATTTTAATTCAATTCGTGCTCTTTTACATTATAAACTCTTTAATCCATCGCTTATGAAGATAACAATGCAGCTTTACAGTTCCATAATTCTACTTGAAGTCTATAGAAATTTCCTCTCTTTTTTCATATTTAGAGTTGGAATAAAGAAAGGAAAAAAAGTATACAAAACCATATTCAATATATATCAGCCTAATCTACAGCCACTGCAATATGTATATATTCACATATTCATCCATTGTAAACTTGGAGTGAAAAAATTCTTAAAGCTTGATTTTCATAAAGTTGGAGGGGGTTTTCGGTGCTCAGTTTGAGATTTTGATGTTGATGTTGTAAATTGTTTGTTTACAAAGAATTTGGATCATGATTGGTATTTGGAAGCTGTCAGGTACAGAATTTAGGGTAGTAGTCGATGGTTGTTTTTCAATGCGTTCAATAAAATATCAAAGTATCAAAAGTTTAATTGTCGATATTTGTAACAATTTTCCATACAAATGCGTTTGCACCACTCATTTACTATAAAATTTCCAACAAAATTTTCTGAAAGCAAAATAAATCTTCTTTTCATATCGATGAGTTTGAATCTGAATGTAAAGATTTTTTCCGTACCGCTTAACAATTGTGCTTCATAAGCAACAAAGGGGAAACATTAACAACATTGTAAGTTCAAAGAATGAATAAAAAGCTGATACAATTTAATTGTATTGCTTTACAAGTGGCACTAACTGGCTTTATTGCAATGTTTCAATCCTCTTTCCAATTTCCATCAATGAGTTTATTGTTTAATATTCTTTCTTGCTATTTCTCTTTTTTGCCATTTCAAATTGCAAAAAAAAAAAAATGCTTAAATTGTTGCCATAGCAATAAAGTCATTAGTGCCATTAAGAACGACTAAAAGTGAAGAATTTTTCTTTTGAAGAAAATAAATCACCGCTTCATTTATTCCTTCCACATTTTTTTCTTTCTATATCTATTCGACTCTACTCGTTAATTCCAATTGTCATTAATTTTTATATACAATACATTTGCTGTTAAGCAGCATGACAAGACAGCTCTTAAGTTACAAGTCAACATCAAAAGAAAGAAATGAGATTTTTCATCTTTCTCTCTATCCATTACTGTATAAAAAATGCTGTTTGTATCGCATTATTCACTTTATGGCACGCATTTTTCATGTTCCTGTATTGACTCGTGTTGCATTGCGACTATTTTTGGAATATGAAATTGAAAATATAGAAAAAATGTTTCTCTGTTCTTACTAGGAATGATATGCGTTAAGGTTTTTTGTTTAATCCACAAAATTGCATTAATTTTTGCATCATTTTCAAAATTTTGATTTAGTTTTGCATCTTTTTCAAAATTTTTCTTCTATTCTGCATCATTTTTAAAAATTTTGCATCTTCTTATCAAAGAAGCGTCAATTTTGTATGTTTCTGATTACTTTGAATCTTTTTAAGACTTTTCGCATCTTTTTAAGATGTTTTCGAAAATTTTTGCCTGTTAAGCTAACTTTTTGAAATCATGCTCATCAAAGATCCCCAAAAAACTCATTTTACATCCTATTCACGATAAAATTCATAATTTCTCATTGTTCACCACAATCCTTCTCACAAAACATTGCAAAAACTACAATTACAACGCAAATTTCGGTTCATTAGAGACAACCTTCATGTAACGGTATTTGCAGAATATTTAATTCATCAACAAAAGAATCACTCGAACAATAGACTGAACATAGAAAAGAATTATATCATTTATGGTCGATGTACAATGTATAAAGTTACAAAACGTTGTGGCTGTTGCTAGAGTAATTACATTTCTCATCATATCTCGCAGTATGTGCGTCGAGACAGAGATGAATTGCTATTTTTTGCCATTTTCACTTGCTTCATATATATATTTTTTTTTTTGTGCTTCCTCACTCAAAACTCTGTACATATATTCTCGTACTATAAGTTGTGGCATGTTGATGCTAGAAGATAGCAATCGCCTGAATCTTTTTTTCTATTCTACTGGTGCTCTCATATCTTTCCCTTTCTTTCTCTCTTTTATGACCTGCAAATGCTTGTGTCATGTTGCCTGCAAGTGTAACAATTTTCTTTCATGTGTAACACATTAAAATATATTTCATTTTGTGTACATTTTTTTTTATTTATACATTTATTTATGTACATGAAATATGAACACAGAAGATGAAGAAGGAGAAAAAAAAAGTTTGTAAGACGAAGTGGAGTAAAAATGAAAGGAATGGCAGTAAAAGATGACTCTTGGTTGTTAGAGTTAAGATATTACGGTTGAAATGAAGCATAAAAGACAGCTTGTGTGTGTACTTGCTCATATATCTTGTAACATTCATGTTGCCTTTTCGACTAATTTTATTTCTGTTGTGAAGTCATCCATACATTTCCGTATTGGGGATCATTTTGCTGTCGTCATTTGAATTGGATTTCTTTTTTCAGTATGACGATAGAGTTTGGCTGATATCAGCAAAATTTAAAGCTTCAAATAACTTTCTCGTCCTGACCTAATAAATTTCATCTACAAAGGCATTCTTTGGGTAAATTTAAATTCTCTTTATATTCACAAATTTGCCGACATTTCTAGCATTCCTTTTCAAGCTCAAACCTCATTTATCTTTTATATTTCATAAACTACAGCACTCCATTCTTTCACCAGACATTCTCATGACTACATCATTCTTTTCATCTCTCTGTGTATAGTCGGAAGCATAATTGTTGAAATTATCTTAATGATAACACATTAAATTATAGCTGGAAGGCTAAAGAAGCCACAATGAATCACAAAACGAGATCCATTGTACTACATCATCATCAACTCACTAAAATGCCATAAAAATACCCACTTAGAAAGTTTTCATTCTTATTTTTCATATTTTTCTCCCCGTCATTATTACAATCATTATCATTCGACATAATGATGAGAGGAGACATGTAAACACAACATAAGAATTAAATGAGAAGAATTAAATGTGTACAAAAACTACAATTTTGCTTGTTTTTCGTGCCTTTCAGTCCTTGACATGCCCTTTTTTTTGTTTCAACGACAAAACACAGAGTGATTCTTCAACCCCTTTTTCATCCTCCTCAATAGACTGCTCATTTCGCCATGAGAGACACTTTTTCCAAAAGATAAATTTTAATGGATTCTTGTGTTACATTTAGATAAATGTGTAGCTAAAAGCAAAAGTTTTTGTTCTTCTTTCGTCGATTTTTTTTTTCTTTTTGTTTTGGCTCTTTATGCTTGAAACTAGTCAAGCTGGGTCGTTTGATTTTGATGGATTTTATTGTGGATTATAAATGTGCATGATTTTTTTTAAAGAAAATTTACAAAAGATGCAAAATAGCCATTAATGATGCGAAATAATCAAATAAAATTTCAAAATAGATGCAATATAAGTTTTAAATTCAAATCCATCAAAAGATGCAAAATAACATTTAAATAATGCCAAAAAAAACACAAATTTGAAATTTAGCAACACTGATGCAGAATATGATTGAAAAATCAACAAAATAAAAACCAACAACGAAAACTATAAGAAACTCATTATAAGAGCGTAAAAAAGACATTTTTCTTTTTAAAAAAAATTCAAGAAGCAAGCAAGAAGAACGAATATAGAAACAGCATAAAATGCACTTTAGTGAGCAAGAAAATAAAGAAAAATATTATTTTCATTTCTTTCTTACATTTGCTCTCGCGCATTTACAAAAATTAATTTTAAGCAACTTTTTTTCTGCTTTTTTCCTCGTGCATTTGAAGTGAGAAATGGCAATGTGAAGTTCACTCGCTGTATGCTTTACAAGGCTTAAGTGTTCCGGTGAGGAAAATTTTCCATCCTCAACTTCCATTTTCAACAATTTTTAAATGGATGTTTTCTATCTCATTCCTCTCTCCTGCATTTTACGATTGTTGCAAAAAAAAAAGAATAGATGGCAAAATAAATGGACTTTTATGAGCGTTGAAGAAGGAATTTATTCAGCGTGAAACTGAAAGGAAATTTTTTTTTGTTAACAAAATGAAAATTGAGAATTTGTGTAATACTCTATGGAGATTAGAATTTTCTTTTTTCGATAGAATGTTAGTGAGTGAAGGAGAGGAATGGAGCAATTTACACAGTACTTTATACAAGGGATGGAAAATTTTGTTTTTTTGATCCTCTTTTTTTGACACTAACATTTAACTAAACTTACTTAAAAATTTCAATTTATATTGCATAAAACTAAAATAATAAAGTTACCATCCCATTGATTTCTCACTACTACCTTGTGATGCTTGCTCTTCGTCCTAATCTCAAAACAGTTTTGAAGTAAATGACAGGAATGCTTTTTACACAATTTACACTTTCACTGTTGCATAACGATGAAAAACTTTTGACTTCACTTCATCCACTTCTTCCCATTTTCAAGATGTTTTATCTTTGGGAAAAAAATTTTCTTGTCGTTAGAAAATTGAGGAAAAAATTCTTTAAAAGGTTTTTTTAAAAGGAAATTTTTTTGGTGTAAAAGGTTAAAAGAGAAAAGTT
This sequence comes from Chironomus striatipennis, assembly GCA_026123125.1. Classification (NCBI taxonomy): domain Eukaryota; kingdom Metazoa; phylum Arthropoda; class Insecta; order Diptera; family Chironomidae; genus Chironomus; species Chironomus striatipennis. The sequence continues at coordinate 40,230,562 of CM047394.1, forward strand.
TTTTCATATAAGATTGAATATTTAAATAAAAAAAAAGTGGAATTTTCCATAAAAGGTATTGCAAGCTAAAAAGAAGAAAGTTGATGAAGAAACTCCATTTGTGAGGATGAAAAGGATGTGAATTTTCCATAGAAACCATAAAAAATTCCATGCATGCTAGAAAAGTGGAACAATTGAGGTTTAAAGCACATAATATACCTTTATATGAATATATATGCGTGAAAATTGGGTGACGTAAAATTCTGCAGATACCTGTGCTATATTCATGCATTCATGCAAGAGCTTATTGCTACATAACCTCAATTGAAAACAGATTTCTATCATGATAGAACCTTCAATGTATGCATGAATAAATCTCTGCTTTTACGTTTTTATTTTTTTTTTTTTGCATCGGAAAAACGAAGACAGGAGAATTTCTAGACATGGAAAAATAAAATTCCGTTTTTAGTTACTAGTCAAATTCAAGAATGTTGACTCTTAAAGAGATAATGTTTGTTCAGATAATTTGCTTATGGAAATTCTTCAATGAAATAATAATAAGAAAAGAAAGGTTTGGTTTAGAATGTTTTGTGTCCTTCAAATTGTTTTATGAACTGAATATTTTAAAATTAATTATTTTGGGTTATAATCAAAGGTGCCATGTAAAGTTCGAAGACCTTGAGTTATTAGAATATGCAAATTTTCTTATCATGTGTTAAATGGAGTATTTAACATTATTTATCAAAGGGGTCGCAATGTTAAAAATTCGCCAACTTGGATTAAAATTTGACTGGCAACAAAAATTTTTGATTTTAAAAAAATTTTGTATGGAAAGTTAGAAAGTATGCTTTGAGTCAAAATTAAATTTTATTTTTCAAAGGTTTTAAACAATATTTTTTGGAAATAAAGCCATTTATGTGATCAGGCTTAATCCAACTGTCGTTTAAAAACCTAATATTTTAAATAAAAGGATCAAAAAATCATTACACATTTTTTGATTTTTCTTTCATCACGACACACTTTCTCACTTTTCATACAAAATTTTTTTGAAATTAAAAATTTTTGTTGCCAGTCAAATTTTAATCCAAGTTGGCGAATTTCTAACATTGCGACCCCTTTGTTATTTATGGAATTTTTTTCTAAAATCAAACTTGAACATCTGGCACTACCTGATCTGTTGCTATTTTAGGATGAATTATATGAAAGATTACAATAAGAAAGGCAAACAAAAGAAAACTTCTCCTTCTCACCTAAATGCCTTACAGTTAATTATTTTAATGAAATTTAAAATATTTTCTTCCTTTTAGTTCCTTTCATTAATAAAAATTTAACATTATTACTCTTTTAAACAATTGTTACGAGCATAATGATGTTAAACTTTAATAAATTAATTTAGGATGAGGAAGAAAATAAACTGTTGACATGTTCATTAACTACATTAACGTTCATGTCACAATGATTTACTTTGTGTGCATTTTTTAACCAGCAATAGCAACAGCGTGAACTATTTTTAAAACAGAAGAAAAATCTTCTCCATTTTATTTTATTTTTTTTTCTTTTCTTCATCATCATCATCATCTTATACTGATCCTGCAATCTATTTATCGTCATGTCTCCTCTACTTCACTTTTCTTCATCTTTCATCTTGTATGGGAAAAGAATTTCTTTTTGCTGTCAAAAAAGAAGAAAAACTATGAAGTGGAAGTGAAAGTTTGGAAAATGAGAGGATTTGATGGTTTTTGGACGCCTTTCTGAAATTTAGTAGATACTTGATAGATACATTTGATTTCTAACGAAATTTTAAATTTTGAATTTTTTGTTCAACAGAAATTTTTATTGGAAATTAGGAATAAGACTAATTTTAGTTATGAAAGTTGTCAAAAAATTATTTTTTATTATCTAAAATGATTTATTCAGAAAATTTGGACAAAATCTACATATAAAAACTGTAATTTTATAATTCAACATTTTTCCCCAAAAAAATCACCTTCTCAATTCTGCCAATTAACTTCTCGTAACATGACAAGCCTTTAAGCGCAACAAGTTTCAAGCTAATTGATAGCCCATTAATTGAATAATGAACCGATCTTCGTCCTTTTATGCCATAGCAATAAATTTTCCCACATTCACAATGACATAATATAGACATTAACACATCCGCACTATAAAAAGTCGACACTAAAAAAAATTTTCCCATTTTTATTTTCAAGTGTCAAAGATAATTTTCATTGCACATTCGCATGAACTTCTTGTCTTAAAAGCAAGTAGAAAAAAAAAGATGAGAAATTTTCTCTTCATTCCATCCACAAGAAAATCTATCTTATGCTCCTCTGTTGCTGTTATTCGCGTAAAATAATATTTTTTTATTCTTAAAATATCTTTTGAAATGCATCATGTAGCACATGCAAGCTTGAATATCCAAGCGGGAGACAATTTCTGATGTTTATTTGCTACTGCTGCTGATGTTAATGCTTTTGCATGATGAGAACAAGAAGGAGAAAAAAAAAAAAGATATTCTAAATGCGAATTGAAATAAAATTTCATTTTCAATTTTATTTCTTTTCTGGTGTTGTCTGTTTGTGTATTATTTTTCCTCAGTATGAAGTAAGAAACGTGGCACACGTAAAGAAGAAGTAGGAATCTTATCGATGAAGATTAAATTTCACTAGAAAGAAGAGCAAAAAAAAAAACTTCGCATTTTTCCAACATTTCAACGTGGAAGAAAATAGCACGATTGAAGAGAAAAAATACTGAAAATGAAAATGATAATAAAAAAGGGAGAAATTTCATCATGTAAAGACATCGTAAAAAAGAAGTATCCGTATAATAAGAAAGTAGAAATGATCGTAAAAGTGCCTTAAGGTCACATTCCATTGCCAGTGTTTTCTCCTTATAAATCTGAATGTAATTCTACTCTTTAGAAAAATGATTCCTCCTTCCATCTCCAACCTAAGATGAGATATTTGATGTTTATGGGTTGGGGGTTCTATGAGACACAAACATAAACAATCTCAGTTGAGGTATTTTTGGAAATATTGATGGAATTTTTGATAAATTATTTCAGTAAAATGACCGATAGAGTTGAGAGGAATTTTTGTTTGGCGTTTGTGGTCCAGGTTGGAATGCAGTTATTGAAATTTTTCAAGCTTAAATTTTCCTACATTCGATTAACATCTAATAAAAATTTCCCACGACTGTCAAGAACCTCTACCTAAAAAAATATTAAAGCTCTCCGACACAGTTGATGGTGTAATGTAATTTATAGCATGAATGTCGTGCTGTTTGCACCTTCACTTCCAGCTATTCATCGTACCAAGAGAGACCACGAGATTTGAATATTTATGAAATGAAACTTTTCATTATTTTCTCTCTTTTTTATTTTCAATTTTCTCGTCCACCACTCAGTCACAATATGTTGAATATGATTTTTCCATCATCGTCATCATGGTCCTTGTGCTTGACGCCTGAAGTCATATGAATACATTTTCTACATTGCTAGATTAACTGACTATTCATTAACTTTTTTGTAAAAAAAAAAATATTCTCGGTGGATACAAATTCTTTATTTTTATGTAGAACTCACTATGGTCTGGAGATATAAAAAATAGATGAATAAAAAACAGTGAGATTGTCTTCCTCTTTCTCTCTCGTACTTCCTGTTGAATATCCGACGACAACGATTCTGACGACGTTGAGAGCAGACTCAAAGTTGAAACAAAAAAAAAAAGTTGATAATAATTTATTACAATTTGTCACTCATTCCTTTATGTAAAAATTATGATTATTATATGTTGCTTCTTACTCATTCTACATTCAAATAACATTATTGTAAGCGTCGACAGTCAAGTTTGTTGGGGATGAATGAAATGAAATGAGAAAAGTTGAAAATTCTTTTTGCTCTGCTTTCGATTTTCTTCTTATTATACCAATTTTTTATGGAAAATTTATGGCGAGAAAATTTTTTTTTCATGTTTTTTTGATATTCAAACCAATATGAATTTTTCTAGATTATGCTAGATGTTGGGGATAAAAAAAATTCAATTTTATTCAATAAGCTGCTGTGAAAAAAGTTTCCTTTTCTGTCATGCATAAAAGTTTTTTTTTCCTTCTTGTGGATTTATTCTAAAAAAAAACTTGACATGAAAAATTTGTTACAAAATGATTTTTATTGAAATTCCGAGCGATTAATAGGAATTTTATCAAATTTTCCAACATTTTCTAATAGACGCCTATTTTCAATCTTATAGATTCTTTCAAAAGAATTTTTGAGATGAGATTGTTGTTTGTTTTTGGTTTAACTCATCGACTGGTGGCTCAAGGCTATGAAATTGAGAATTTAGATGTTGAAGAAATGTTTTTAGGTTATTTTGAGGAAAATCTTCTTGTTATTTTGTCGAAATGATCAAGGTTTAAGATATAATTAGGACCATACTTTTGCTACTCTTCACAGAGTAATATTTGAAGAAAAATATTTAAACATTTTAAATATAATGCCAATTAAATTGAACTAACTTTTGGAAGCTTTAAAACACTAAATTTAATGAGATAAAAATCATAAATATGCGCTTACTTCCAAATGACTTTCTTACTTGTTCAGAATATTTTTTTTTTCTTCTCATTAAAACTTTTGCATGTTTTGAATTTTAATTGATTCAATTTTCAATCATGTCAAGTTTTTTTCCAGACAGTGGAAATGTCGAATTTGTCCGTTAAAATAGAATTCAAATTATTTTTGACCGTTAAACAAAATTAAAAAATGACAATTTCGTTAATAATTAACAATGTTATTGAGCTTAACATACTTTTAATTTCATCTACAATAAAAAAGACTTTCAATTGAAATGCTCAAATCTTTCAAAATTGATAAAAATGGTTTATTAAGAAAGCAACAACAACAATCAAAACAATAAATTCCGAAACAAAAAAAGTTAAAAATTTGCAATAAAACTTGAATCTTTGATGATTAAACGTTAGTTAATGCATTTCTTAACCATTAAACTATTAAAATGAATTGTTAAAGCATTAAATAATAGAATAATTAATCAGAAATTAATGATTTTTAATTTTACTGTTTTAACGGTCAAAATTAATTTGAAATTTTTTGGTTTGTCGACACATTTTGAATCCTCCGACACTGAGTGTCGAAGGATTTCGACATTGAGATTTCCACGGTCTGTTTTTTTCTCATATCTTTTTACTCAGACTCTGTTTAAGTAAAATGTATCCACAACTTTTTTTTTCTCCCTCATTGCTCAAATAAGTCCCAATGGAAGTTTAGAGTAAAACCAACAAATCCTCATCGTAAAACTTTTCTTATGAGATGAAAAATCTTTTTATTTCGAATTTAAAAGCAATTTTTTATGGTTCTTCAAAAAACCGCACAATTTTTCCCTAAAAAAAATCTTTTTTCGACACATAAAAAAAGCCAATTGAAAGTTCTATTGAAGAAGAGAGAAACAAATTGTGTCAATTGATAAGTTTTTCTATCCCTTTTTTATTTTACACAGTTTTATATTAAAGTTTTGTGATATGAGATTTTCAAAACTATAAGCGAAGAATAGCTGCAATATTGGGTGAAAAGATGGAAAAAAGGTTCAAGTTTTTTTTATCTGAAAATTCCATCAACAAACTTTATGCTATAATTCCCAATTAAATTGCAAATGAGTCTCTAGTTCCAATTATCTGCTTCATGCAATTTTATTTTGTAATTTTATAAAAATTAATCTTCCTTGTTTGTTCTCGATGAGACAGATTGTCTGAAGGGGAGTTTTAAACTCTTTTACTAATAAGCTGTTGTGCTCTCGTTTTAGACTAATTTATAAATTTTTTAAAATTAACATTAAAAATTATTAATTTCTTCAACCTTTTAAATAAATTTCTGAATATCATAAATAAATTTAGAATTTCTCAAAAATATGCTCACTATCATCCACAATCTCATTCCAAACCAAACTTACAGAAAAAAACATTAAAATACAGAAAAATGCTTAAAATTGTCTGCAAAACAATATGAGAAAGAAGTAGCACATCAAGAACTTTAATTGGCACTCTATCTGTGCTTCAACAATAGCAGCACAATGACATAATTACAGGATGTAATCAACTGAGGAGCAATTTAAAGTTTTTCAATACGAATGAAGACTGGTAGCAAAAAATTTGCAATTTATTCTCTCTTTTTTTCTATTTTCTAATTAAAATTGAAAATGAATAATTAAAATCTAAAATTTATTTCATTTCCATGCTCTATTTGGTGTTGTATGTATGTTTATACATTTTTTGCTGCATAAAAAGTTTGAAGTGACTTTTTCTTGTGATGTATAAAATAAATATTAACAAAATATAGAGAAAGTTTTTTATGGTTTTTATTTGACTATTCAATGTTTCTTAATGGTCATTCAAATGTCCATTATTAGAATAAGTTATGATGAAAATTGAAACCAATGCAAGGATAATTGGTTATTATAGCTTGAGAACTTTTTGAGTCAATATTGAAGCTTGCACATTAAAGTTTCAAGATTCAAAAATACTTTAAGGATTTAATTAATTAAAATTGAATTTTTGTTCAAAAGAGCATTAAAGTCTCTGAACACTTCAATTAATTTAATGAGATTGCTCTGATTTCGAAATCTTCAAAGTATTTTTTTTAATTTTGACACTTAAGATTGCTCCTTCAGGTACAAAAATACAGTACTTAAATAGATGTTCTAGCTACGAGAAAATTAAAAATATTGTGAAGTCTTAAAAAAAGTCTCTCATTGACAATTAAAGCTAGTTTCGAGCTTAATTTATGTTTTTATCTCCAACAGAAGACACCTCGAAGTATTTTTAATAAGAATTGGATTAAGAATTAGAAGAAAATGAATTTTAAAAAACCACCAAAACATACAATTACAGTTAACCTTTCAGCCACTAAAATTGAATATCAAGGAAAACATTTTAAAATTGCAAACTGCTGTCAAGCATCTTACACCAACACAAATGTTATATTTTTTCAATTGAATTGAAATTTTGTTTACGTGACTGCGACTGAGTCGAAATGTTGAAAATTATCCTCAGAGATTTCCATGATTACCAAAATATTGTTCATTTTAAAAGCTTTTGCTTCCTAAAGGCCTGAAAAAAAATAAAAAATGTTCAAAGAATATATCAAATTTCTAAATTTAATTAACAGCTAATTATGGTGGATTTTATTTAATCTCGAATATTTCATAGAACTGATGTTAAAAAATATTTTTTAAAATATCTTAAAGAACGACAAGTTAATAATTTATTTACAAATTCTCAGATCTTTATTTGACCTAAATGAAGGTAAAAAAAATCAAAAATCAAAATTTGATGTAAGAAACTTTTCATCCTCAAGTATATTCTGTGGAAAATCTTTGTAATTGACTTTGTTACTTAAAGAAATGGAAAATTTAATTTTCTCAAGTCCAAAAGAAACTTTTTATTTTTATACAAAGTGATTTTTTTTTGTTTCTATTTTGCCCAACTTTTTGAAGTTGTAAATTCTTTTTAAGAAAATCAAAAAACGTTCCTAGCAATGAATAAATCTTCTTTATATCTTGATTATGGCAACTGCTTTTGTTATGATATGAAAGTTCTCAAGACAAGTAAATAATAATGTTGAGTTGAAAAGTTATTGTAAATTGAAAAATGAAAATGTCGAGACAGAAAAAGTAAAGAGAGTTTATAAGGAAGTAAAATGTTTATTATTTTGTTCAGCTCCTTGACCCACTTTGGAATGAATTTAAGCTCTAAAAAATATTGGGTTATTGTGTGGTGAGAATTTCATTGAAGTCAGTTAGCAGTTCAAAAAAAAAAGATAATGATTTAGAGAATCGAGGGTAAATGGAACTTCAGATATAATTTAAATGCCATTCTGACTACGTACCAGCCAACAAACTATTTCCCACATAAAAAGCTCAAATTCATTTTTTAAGACTACCACCCCAATAGACAATAAATCTTCCTGAATAGTCCTTAAAATGTGAAACATAAAGCACTTATATATCTATACATTAAATCTCACAAGACTATAATTTAGTGTCTATTCCCTCCTTACTTCTCCTACTTTCAAGAAAGGAATAAAAATAGCAAGTTATTTTTCTCACTCAAATAAAAAAAAATGAGAGTAAAATAAATAAAATAAAAATCAAGACACAATAATATAAATTAAATGTTTAACATTGGTGGACTCTGGCACTTTTCGCACTTAAGACTCATTATAAATTAAAATTTAGGTCAGAAAAAAAATCATTTAAAAAGGAGTTTTTATAGTATAATTTGTCAAATGCACACATTGCATTGAAATCATTTTATATTCTGTGTATGGCAAGAAATGTTTTGGCATAAAGCCACATGCATGGTAACAACCATAAACATGTGCATAAAATGAATTATTTAGAATTTTTATGAAATTCATAATATTGTAGAATGGAGGAAAAGGCACATCAATGACACTTTCAGTTTCTTATGAATAATTGGCACTGAAACAATTTGATGAGCTTTGACTAGAGCGCATTTTTTAGAAAATTGAAATTTTATTTTTGAATTTCAAGATTGAACGAATATTGCTTTTTAATGTCAGACAAACTGTCAATAATTCCAAGACATTTTCAAAATTTACTGAAAATGTAATATTTAGTCATTTTTATTTTACCCACAACGAATATCGACACAACATCCTCTTTTATGACACTTTTTTATATTTATTTTTTACAATGTTGGAATCATTATTAATTTCATTATTTTATATATTTTTATGTCTTTATAGTTTTGGGAAATCATTTCCGAAGAACATGGAATTGATGCGACAGGCATTTATAAAGGCGAAAGCGATTTGCAATTGGAACGCGTAAGCGTTTACTACAATGAGGCATCAGGTGGATTATTAATGCATTTTTATTAGAAAAAAGATTTTTTAACAGTTGAAAAACTTACTTTTTTTGTTTTCAGCAGCTTCTCGTTCCTCGGGAGGAAAGTATGTGCCACGTGCAATTCTTTTGGATTTAGAGCCAGGCACGATGGAAGCAGTTCGTTGTGGTGCTTATGGTAAACTCTTCCGACCAGATAACTTTGTCTTTGGACAGTCTGGTGCTGGTAATAATTGGGCCAAGGGACATTATACTGAAGGTGCTGAGCTTGTTGACGCTGTTCTCGATGTTGTTCGTAAGGAATGTGAGAACTGTGATTGCTTGCAAGGATTCCAATTGACACACTCACTTGGTGGTGGAACTGGATCTGGTATGGGAACATTACTCATTTCAAAGATCCGTGAAGAATATCCAGATCGTATCATGAATACTTATTCGGTACTTCCATCACCAAAAGTATCAGACACAGTCGTTGAACCATACAATGCAACATTGAGTATTCATCAATTGGTTGAAAATACCGATGAGACATATTGCATTGATAATGAAGCACTTTATGACATCTGCTTCCGCACATTGAAGGTGCCAAATCCAAGCTATGGTGACTTGAATCATTTAGTATCATTGACAATGTCTGGCGTCACAACCTGCCTTCGTTTCCCTGGTCAACTTAATGCTGATTTACGTAAATTGGCAGTCAATATGGTTCCATTCCCACGTCTTCACTTCTTCATGCCTGGCTTTGCACCATTAACGTCACGTGGATCACAACAATATCGCGCATTAACCGTACCAGAATTGACACAACAAATGTTCGATGCAAAGAACATGATGACTGCATGCGATCCCAGACACGGTCGTTATCTAACTGTTGCTGCCGTCTTCCGTGGACGCATGTCAATGAAAGAAGTAGATGAACAGATGCTTGCTGTACAAAATAAGAACAGCAGTTATTTCGTCGAATGGATTCCAAATAATGTCAAGACAGCAGTTTGTGACATTCCACCAAAGGGATTGAAAATGTCATCAACATTTATTGGAAATACCACAGCTATTCAAGAACTTTTCAAGCGTATCAGCGAACAATTCTCAGCTATGTTCCGTCGTAAGGCTTTCTTACATTGGTACACTGGTGAAGGTATGGACGAAATGGAATTCACAGAAGCCGAGAGCAACATGAACGATCTTGTCAGTGAATATCAACAATATCAAGAAGCAACAGCTGACGATGAATTTGATGCCGATGTTGATGATACTGAACATGATGGTGAATGCGTGTAAATTCGAAGAAACTTATTCTTTTTTTTCATAAATTTTATTATATCATATTTATGTATGTGTGTGTATGTATAAAATATGCGTTGTGATTTGAGATGAGAGAATCGTGGTAGGAGGATTTATTTATTATAAAAAAATAAAAATATCTCTTTAATGCAAGCTGACCCCTTCAGGGATAAACAGCCTGTCTATAGAAAGAATGTACACACACAAAATGATATATTGAATCATTTCGTATCATAAATATCAATAACAATCAGCACAACATTAATACAATACATTTATTTTCCTTCTAATTTAAATCCATTTTCATTTATTGCTCCTCCTACGAGATAAATAAAATTCTCTCGCTCAAATCACGTAAAGCATGTTTATCACTTCTCACGTTTTTTTTTTTTTCAAAACAGAACAGATAAAAATAAACAGACATAAAGAGAATCCTTTAGGCAAAAAAATTTATTTTAAATCGAGTGTTCTCAATTTTTTTTATTTAACCTTCCAGGGGTTGGAAACTTTCAAAATTTTTATTTTAAAAACTTTTAGTCATTTCATTAAATTTTTGAACATAATGTGTCCAACCCTTGACAATTATATTTCTTACTATTTTCAATACAAATTCATTTAAATTATTAATGACAACCGACCGACAGTTAGAATTTTGCCACGAATTTTTTTTCTTTTTTTCTAGTTTTCAGTATTTTGAAAAATTAATATTAAAGAGAAAAAAAATCACGATTCATCGTTTTTAGCATCATTAACATCAATTATCATAAGCGAGCAAGTAAGAAAGTCACGTTTGGTGGATGTTGTTTGAAGTCAGCCACGTGATGATTTACATCTTAAATATTTACTTTTATTATAAAATGTATGTAGAAGCAATAAGCAATAAGCATATTGATTGTTTGGGAAGGTATTGTTAAGAATATTTTGAAAATATTTGAACTTAACTTTTTTTAATAAAAATTTATGAAAGTAAAATTTCTAACAAAATTGTTTCATTTCTAAATTTTTTGAATATAAAAATATAAAAATTCTTCAAAAAAATTAATTTATTTAAAAATGCATTTTAATTAAATTCTGAAATTTAAAATTCAACAAAACCTTCGCAAACAATATTTTTTTATAACTATTATTATGTATTCAAGATCTTTTCTTCATTTCTTATTCCCATACATGTCTAGACATTTTTTTTTTTTTTGTACGTAGAATTAATTGAATTGCATAACACTATACATTTTTGGCACAAATATTGTATCTTACCTAGTTGAGGATAAGATTTCATACAAAACACTAAAAAAAGGGGGAAATAAAAAATAATTCCAAGTGCACTAAAGTTTTTTTAAATGCAATGGCAAAATGGCAAAGTGCTGGAGAGAAAAGAAATAAAACAAAACAAAAAAGAAAAGCTTAATGGAAAAACTTGAAACTTTTTTTTTTCGCAAACTGTTATTAAAAACACTTTTTTCATTCACCCACTTGGAAAAGAGCTGAGGTGGAGAGAAAGGATAAGCTTATTTAAGCGAAAGTTTCATTTAAAAATATTTTGCAAGGCTTAGTGCCAACAAAAGTACGAGACAATGAGATATATAAGTGTATGGTGCTTTTTTAAAGAAGGATTATTTTGAAAATAAAATAAATTTCTTTTATGGAATGTAAAAAGTAAATTTTCCTAATGGAAAAAGCTTAATGGATCTTTGCTGAAAATTCAACATCAATTTGAATGCAAATGTAGGTTGAGATTTTGACGCATTTTAATGGATGAAATGAAATTTAAAAATTCTTTTTAGCTATTCTTAGATTTTATGACAGAAGATTTTTAAAGGATCTTTGTCAAAAATTTTCTTTGAATTCTAAAGCTTTTAAGAATTTCTACATTGAAAACGAAATATTCTAAAATATTTTTCTTAATACCTAACAAGCCAATATAAATAAAATGAAATATATTTCCAATTTAAGTACCTAATAATACTCTGAAAAGTTTTTCTAGCTTTAATATTTTTCATCAAGATCCTCAAAGAAAATCGAAAGAACTGCAACTTGTTCTAATTTCATTTTCACCATCATTTTGCCGTTTGCTAATTCACAAATCTCGTCATATTTCCCATTTTATAAACTAGATTATAGAATAGAAATTATTTTATATCTAGAGCTAGAGAATATTTTTATTAATTAAGATGACAGAAAAAGTTTCCCTTTTTTTTGACAAAAAATTTTATGTATTCAATGGAAAGAAGAAAATTTAATTAATAAACTAATTGATACTGACATAAAACATTGAATTAGAGGGAAGAGCACGTTTCTTTTTCAACTTTTGGACGAACAGTTAGACGTTCTTTTTCAAGTGAAATGCTGAATGAGATTTTTTTTTCGGAATATATAAAATAAATTCTTTATTTAATTTTCGCACATATACAGTAGTAAAAGAAAGGAGAATAAATTTGAATTTCACACCCAGTTCTTAATTTCATTCATCGACCACATAACAGAAAAAAAAGAAAACAAAAAAATATTATGAGAAAGAAGTATAAAAACAGCAAAGTCCAAAGAGTCGAAAGGTAAAACAAAACTTTTAATTAACAAGAAATAAATTTTTATTTTCTTGTATTCGGAATAAAAAATGATGAAAAATTATTTCACATAATACAATGAGAAATTCGTACATATATGTTTTGAAATTGAAAGTTTAATGCATTAGATCCAACAGAAGTGAAAATACGACAAACTCAATTTATATTTGATGAAATAATATTTATAATAATAACAGTTTTTCTTCCCTCACAAAGACGTCTTTCATTCAATTTTTCTTTAACATTATTATTATTATTTTTTTGTCTTTTACTTTGTAATTTATTTTGTATTTAAACAATATGGGAGTAAAAAAAAGCTTAATAAAAGAATAAACAAAAAAAAAATACGTGTGCGTGAGGTTCTCTTTACTTTTCCCAGAAAATTCGTTTTTTCCTTCTCTTCCTTAATATCCTGACTGAGAAAAGAATGCTTCAGATTTTCAGTGCTTTTATGGAACTTTATTGTAGACATAAATTCTTATGACTCTATGACTTTTGCCTGCTAAAGCTTTCTTGCTATTCTTAGTTTTGCTTTCGCTTTTTATGAGTCTGAAGTCGTCACGTTTTATATATGAGAGGTAGGGAATAGTGAAGGAAAAAGGGAAAATTGTCGTTGAAAATCTTTTTCTAATGTCTTTCGTTTTAGCATTTAATATGTGCGTTAATAATTGATTCATGGCTTTTTTTGTAACGAACTATTGAAATTTAAAATTTTATTTGAGCTTTTTGAAGCTTTTTCGTTGAAAAGTTTCTGATAGCTTCGTTAATAACTTTTTGAATTTATGGAAACCGTTAGTTTAAGTTTGAATGTTTCGTTAAACTTTTTATGAATTTTGCAACAAAATCACATTTAATTTATAATTTGGACATTTTCTTGATATGACTTTTAAAAAAATTGAACTATATAAAATTGTCAAATAGTTAATTTAAATTTGTGAACACCAAAAAATTTAAACAAGTTTCAAAAAATGAACTGTGTAATCAAGTATTTTTGAGAGTTCATTGCTTTTATGTGTTAAAAATAGAAGTTCAACTTCAATTTATCAGATTATTGACTTAAAAACTTTTCACACATTCATGTTTCTTAATGTGTACAAGCGAATAATTTCAATTCATCATACCCAAAAACTCAATGTCACCCCTATTTATAATATGTAAAAAAAATCATTCGAAATTTTATTCACGAATTAAATCGAAGATTATCGTTCCTTCCAGAACCCTTAACTCTCGTACAAAACTTCCCAAAAAATATGTTTGGCATTCTTAATTCGTTCGATTTCGTTTCTTATTCAAATTTCTATTTCTATGTATATTCTGTAAAATTTAAAAATAAAATGAAATATCATTTTGCAATAATTACACTGTCTGATGCCCGCAGCATGTGCAAAAAAAAAACATAAAATTATAAGGGTTGCTTACGACTACTGAGTAGCACTGAGTCACTAAACACCCCTTCATAAATCATTATTTTGCCCTTGAAAAACTCATTTTCATGTTCAACAAAAAGAAATTCTGTTTCGCAAAAAAACAATAATAAATTGCACAGCATGGCATCCTTCCTCAGTGAAAGAACTTTTTCAGTTTTTATAAAAGGTCAATTCTCAGACATCAAACTCATCAAGTATGGAGTACCTCAAGGAGCTGTGCTCTCCCCAACTCTCTACAACATCTTTACGTATGATATTGTAAGAGAGACAACCGACAACATCGCACTGTTCGCAGATGATACAGCATTGCATCATTCTTCAGAAAACTCAGCCGATATTGTCACCCATCTCCAACACAAAGGAAGAAAAGTCCAAGACTACATGAACAAATGGAAAATCAACATCAACAAACAGAAGACTCAAGCTTTATTCATCACAAATCGATACTCCAAGCAACTTCCAAAAAACAACAACATCAAATTCCTTAATGAAAACATCAAGTGGGAAACTGAAGCCAAATATTTAGGAATGATCATCGACAAGAGAGTGACATTGAAGCAACATGTAGACTATGTGACCAACAGAGCACACAACGCACTACGACAGCTTTATCCCCTCATCAGCAGAAATTCACATCTCGACGTACGAAACAAACTCCTCATCTACAAATTAGCAATCAGACCCATCTTCACATACGGCTGTCCAGTCTTTGAAAGCATCGCAAAAACTCACATTCAACAACTTCAAGTACTACAAAACAAATTTCTTAGAATACTTCTCAACAAATCAAGATATGATAAGATCGTCGATCTACATAACGAAGCAAAAATTCCAACCATCAAAGATTACGTCGGAAAGTTGCAAGCAAACTTCACCGTTCGACTTGCACCGCGAAACACCGACTAAACAATCATCAATGAAAGCAAAATGATTCAATTAAAGCAAAATTAGGATAATAAAGACCATTAAAGTGTCTGACACCCTAAAAATTACAGCTAGACATGTATCTTAACTTTGTACATAATTATATTCTAAATTTAATAAATAAAGTTTAATTTAAAAAAAAAAAAAAAAAAGCACAGCATGGCAAGAATGAAGGGTCGATTTCATTAATTTTATATAAAAAAATTGCAGTTCTTCTTAGTTGCTTCGGATGTTGTTAGAGAATTATTGGATGATTTTTTTCATTATCACGTCTTTTTGTGTGGTGGATAAGAAGTATTTCGTGACGAATTGGGGAGCAGTAATAAGATATTTGCCGGCTTTATTGACTTTTGTGAGAGATTGGATTAAATTTTTTGAGTAAATACCCACAAAAATTGATGTACTTTTTGTTTGTAGCTTCTGGACTAAATCCTCAAATTCAGTAAAATATGAACTCAACTACAACCATAGCTAATCATTAATTTTGTAGAAAATATTCTGCAATCATTTAACAAATTCACTCAAATTCCTTTCATTTTCTTCTGTTCATTAAAAATTCAAAATCGAGTACTTGAAAAACTCATTCAATCGCGAACTTCATCATGTGTGACGTCATCGAACTTACACCTGCCATATCGAGTGTGTTTTATTGATTCTTTCACTATATTCACGGTTGATTTGATTGAAAACAGCAATTCTTTGCTCATTAATTTAAATAATTTGGAATGGGGGAAGAAAAAAAAGTTTTTTTTTGTGTTGAAGTTTGGTCATGTTTAGTTGTAAACAATAAAATAAGTATATGCAAATATATGTGTGCGTGTGTAGTTTCCGTATTATCTAATAAGGTGCGCACTTACATTAGTTTAGGTTGTTTCCTGTGTAGGATGTGAGGGAAATTGGATACTTTTTTGAAGTTTTGAGAAGAATTTTTAAGAAATTTTGTGCAACATATTAAACTTTTATCAAATTGGGCAATTCTTTAGAAAGGTTGAATTTTTTAAAAACGAGTTACAATTCTTCCTCTACTCGAATTCAAATTTTTTAACGGTTACTTAAATTAAAATTGATTTTCGAGATGGATTTTTATTATACTTCAACAGATGTAATGTTTTGATGGGAAAATATTCACTTATTAATGGTTTTAGAGTAAAGAAAAACATTGAAATACATGAAAAAGTGTTAAAAATAAAATTAACAAATAACGAATTTTTGAATTTTGAATTTTTATTGGTTGATTTCCCCTTATAAAGCGTCTTTAGGATGATTTGTGACATCAAATTAATTTTCGAAGAATTGAAAATTCAGACTAATTAAGCTTTGATACTTATGACTGATGCATGAATATTAAAGAATTTATGTTAATCTACTGTTTAAAAACTATTTTATATTTTAGAAGTAAAACTTTAATAGTTAATTTTTGATTCTACGGTAACTACTATGAAAAAATTCAACTTTTGGTCACAAATCATTTGAACAAAGAATCGAAATATTTTCTTAATTAAGGAATTTATAGTTGAACAAATTATTTTATCATATAGGGAATGAAAAACTGCATCACATAAGCTCTAAATCTTTATAGTTTTAGTGGAAAAAATTGCCAAAAAACTCATTTTAAACCTAAAAAATTCTGATTTACCCTGTATAGAATTGCCCAATTAGAAAATAAATTTATCATTTGTTTAAAAAATGTTGTTCTGTGACTGTCTAAATATATGACTTAGCATTCGCTTCAACTAATTTTCTTCTTCATTCCAATTTACATACATGACTTCATCGCCTTTTATTGACATAAACAATTTATACGCTGTCAAGTCAGGTTTCTTCTTTTCATTTCTATTCACTCTTTATCTTCTTGTTTTGTAGAAGTTTTTCATTATTATCAATCGACGGTAACATGAAGAGACATCTCTAGAATACTTTCTACCATTGATGGTCGTGTGCGGCTTCTTAAATTATATTTTTTTGTTATTATTTATTGTGTACATTCTTTCAGTTTTTTGGTAATTTTTCGTACTTTGTTAAAGGTTTTACTTTATTTTTACCTTTTGTGGTATTGGTTAGAACTATTTTATTTAATAAAAAAATCAAATAAAATAAAGTTAAGCGCCATCCACGAGTTGATTCTTTTTAGAATATGTCAATGATTAAGTTCAAGTTTTGCATGATCAAATTGTATTATCTTTGCTTAAATCATTCAGAATAAAAAAAAATATTAAAAACCAACTCATACCCAAAAATCCTATCCATTTATATTTTGAATCAGCGCTCAATTCATGAACAATCTAGTTAAAAATTTCTTACTCATTTCCAAGAAAAAATTGTTGAATGCATTAAAAGAATTTATCAATACAGAATAGCAAAATGTGAAAATTTATTAAGCACATTCAAGGTTAAAAATTGATTTTGCTTAAACGGGCAGTATATTTCTGTGTCATGTATCGGTTACAACATTGTAAATTAGAAGTTTAAAGCCTACTTATATTTTTTTTGAACTCGATGTCTGACATCCACCCATGAAAAATTCTGTAATAATACATTTCAGATGATACAAATTAGATAATAACTTTAAGTTTTCAATGAACTTTTACTAATGAGTAGTTGAAGTAATTGCTGCCTATATTTGGTATCGTATTTATGGTTGTAATATATTGATATGATGTAATAAACGTCAATAGTTGTGGCGTGAATAAAATAAGAAATTTTTCTTTCGATTTTCGAATCCTTCAGTGAAATAATAGAAACATATATTTTGTATGTCAATTTTCATGCAAATGTAGGACGAATAAAATTGAAATATTGTAATAATAAAGATACAGGTAAAAGTTGTGAGGCACGCCAGCAATTATTATTATTTATTCACAAACATTAATGTTAGTAAACTTGCTGTACATATTTGATTGTGTTTGTTGTTTCATGTTAATAACAATGAGTCATACGTGCAATATGTTAAAGATGGTGTCCTTATGTATGTTTTATTAAGGGTTATTCACCTATTGAATATTGAAATTGGGTTTGTTGTATCGAGAATAATAAATGTGACCAAATATTTAGTTACTAGTAATTATTTTAATGGTGCATTATTTATTCATGTAAGAGATTGTTCAAGGACTAAGAAATTGTGGCAGGTTTATTCATTCAAGACAAAAATTTGAATTATTAAAAATAATTCAAAATATTGTTAACAAAAACTACTCATATTCATGTTTCATAAACATTTATGCTTTTAAGAAAATTAACAAAATATCCAGAATTGCTTAAAACTTTTTTTCATCAGAAAGTTGACTTTCATTTCCATAGAAAATAATTTGGCACAAGTAGCAATTTTTTCGAGTTCATTTTTCATCAAAAAATCAAGTGAAAAGCTTGCCAAGCATGACGAAGTAAATTAAACATTAAAATGAGCAAATTTTTCGTCAAAATGACAAACAATCTCTACTGAGTGACTCTCCAAAAATGTATTATATTGTGAACAAGTTGACTTGTGTGCTGACAGTTCGTAAATATATGTATCAATGAATATCAACAACAAACATAATGCGATTTAAATCTGAACCTGCACGATTGTTCTAAATTTCTTCTTCCATCCACAAACTTTTCTGATTGTCTCTGTATGACATTAGTTAATGCAAATAGAAAGAACAAAGCTATTAATTCGAAACACCCATACATCTATTATTTAAATCAATGATAATTATTATAATTTGCTTTTTACGCTTCTGTGAATGCTTTGATGCCTTGATTGGAGCAGGTTTTGATTGTAGAATTAGCATTAAAATTTTCTTAAAATCGCGTGAATCTCATAAGAATCAAAATTTTTATAATTTTTTATGAAAACTTTGATAAACCTAAACTAAATAAAATTCACTAAAACTAGAAAAACCTGCAAATTTTCTCACGTGATTGACTGCATGTCTGCTCGCCAAAACAGCACTTACTTCATCACTTTTCATTTTATTATGGAATAAAAAGACGCATGATGTCATTACTACAGAATATTTAATTTTAAGTAGCATGCATCAGAAAGAATATGGAAATGGACAAAAATAAATCATTTACCGCTGTGATCTTGGCTGTCATACAATTTTTTGTTGAATTTTCTCAGGTAGCTAACATGTTACTTGTGAGTTTTTGAATTATTATGAATTAGTATGTTGATAGAGTGCATTTTTAGTAATTGCTGTGAATAATTTTTAAATTTTAAATGACTTCAATGAATTCTTCAATAATTAATAAGATGACATGATGATAATTTAAAATGTCTGAACCAAAAGAAATGTTAACTACCCACCCTCCTCAATTTTTAGTAAGCAACAAAAATCTCAAGACTAATCAGCCAAAAAAACCCAATAAATCAGCCAAAAATATCAAGAACAAATTTGTCTTCACTTTAGCTATATTTATAAATGCTCATATTGCTCAGTATACCGACCAGACCGATTTCAACCTGATTACAAAACTCAATATGGTTCTAATCGACGAAATCGATTCATTTCCATATAAATGCATTAGTTTGTGTCACGACATCAGTGGAAAATTTCAAATATTTTTTTTTTCTTCAAAGCTATTAAGAACCACACGAGTTGTACTTAACTGTGCTAATTAATTTTTATATATTGTAAATTCTTTAACCTCAAATCACATAAATCCACTGTTATATGGCTTCTGTGCAAAGGAAAACCGAAAATTGCTAGACCTGTCCGCAATACTTTATTTAAATGTAAACAGGAAAATAAAAGAAGAAAATTTTAGAATCAAATTAAATTTTTGTGGCTTTATGGAGAAGTCGGAAAATTGGATAATTTATTTCAGCAATTTTATTTCGAATATAAAAATAGAAAAATTGCTTTTTAATTTCTTTTCTATTTTTAAATTGAATAATCTACGTCAATTCCAAAATTGATCAGATCAATAAGTCGTTTTGGAAGTTCTTGACCGAAAATGTGCATTAAAACTTGCGAGACTTCTTCGTGACCATAAATAAAAATCATATGTCGTTTATCTCGTTTGTGGAAAAGTTTGAAATGGATGTACTAGGTGCATTTTTTATTTGATTGTTCTTTTAAGAAAGATAAGTCTCGAATTAATAGCTTGAACATGATCAAATTACACATAGCCAAATTCATATATATTTAAAAATATTCAGACAAAGTGCTCTCATCAAAGCTTCTAAATTTCTAGACAACTTCCCAAAAGTTATATTGAACCATGTTTAGCACAACAACAAATTCTCATTTTAATTCTGCCAGCGTCGCAAGCGAGTGTGTGTAGGTGAATTGTGAGTGTTCTTATGTCAAAATATGGTCATGATGGAGGCACAATTTTAATGTTTACTGAAGCATGTTCTCTCTTTTTTTGGTCAATGCCGTATGACTATCGCATCGCGTCTGTTTCAGACTATTATTAAGGCACTTTTTTGTGCACACAAAGTTTTTGTATTTTTAAATGTTGTTTTCAATTTAATTGAGAAATCTTTAAACTAAATGACTCGACAATTAAATAATTTTTTTAAAAGTGTATTTAAAGATAGATGAATTAATAAGGCAATAATGGTTCGGTATAATACGTGTGAGACACGGGCCTAGCCAGGAATTTTTTTGAGGGGGGGTCACGGGCCTAGCCAGGAATTTTTTTGAGGGGGGGTTTTTGCTACTTTTCGACGTTTTTTTGTTTTTTTTTGGTTCGGATCTGAAAAATTCTATAATATCTAGTATATACTTCGCGAAAATAGGGGGGGGGGGGGGGGTTTGTCCCCCAAAAAACCCCCCCTGGCTACGCCCCTGGTGTGAGATGAGGTATTGATCTTTTTATAGCTAAATATGAGTAATTGTTCAAAAAAATTTTTAAAATTTGAAACGACTTCTAAATATTAGTTCATTATGCCATAGAAAGTATATACATAAAATCCACATAAAGTCGCAATTTGTAGTCAATTTACTGATATTGATAAAAAGCACATAAAATTCATCATTAAAAATAATCCAAAACCAAACCCCAAAGCATAAATATCTAATTTCAAATATATACTCATCCTCAGCGGAAGATCATCAGAACATCATTTTTTTTATTATATTACTTCCATTACTTCTCACTTTCAATTTTAAAATTCATAAAATTCTACACCATTGTTTTGACATTCACCACAGGTTTTTCCCTAAATTGATGCGATGAGAAGCAGTTCTTAATACACGCAATTAGGTGCTCACAACCGAAATTTCATAATTTATTTATTCGTCATCCTAGCAGATATGATGTCACTTGCTTGAACTAATTGTTGATAGTGGAATTTATTCATTAACCAGAGGTGGATCAATAGCAATCAATAGAGATTTTTTCAAAAATTTTGTTAACAAAAAAATAAAAAATGCTTTAATACCAAAATATTGTTGTCGTTTGGAAATTATTTGAGTTTGAAGTTTTGTTCTGATTCCCGAAAATCATACGGGACCGGGAAATCGTGAATCCCTAATACCTATTAAATTCTAAATTTATTTTTTTCAAAATTTTTCCAACTCTGATACTCAACTATCAACTAAAAATGTGATACTTCTTCACGTATAAAATTAAAAAGAAGATTCAACAAGGTGTGAAATTAAAGACGATAAGAGGAATGACATGGCGAAATGAATATTTAAAAGAGTCTTAAAATGGAATTAAATTCAAACTAAAAAGAAAACTTTTCAAAATTGTCTAAGAAATGAAGAAGAAATATTTTGAAGGAAGCGACGAGTTTGTTCTAAATTTTAAAAAGGAAAATTTAAATTTTGGAAGTTTCAACATTTTTGATAATAAATAAAATATCTAACTTACCATAATTCTTTTCTAAATCCAAAGAATCTAGATCTATAAATCAATTAATCTTAAATATGTAAATTTTACAGTTTCATCATCACTTAATTAAGCAACTTTAATGATAAACATTTTTACCCAAAAAATAACTTGTTTACTTTGATTGTATAAATTTAATATCAAAAGCCATGTATAACAATCATAATTTTAAAATATCAACCACCATTGTGTATCAGAAATGACAAAAAGATTAGTTTGACTTTGAAATATCATTTGACAAGCTTCATTTTCTTCTTGCTCAGCAGTTCAACAAATCTGCTATTAATTCTTAATGACTTGATAAGGTTTCATATTAAATACAATATTAAGTTCACAAAATAATGTTGTAAATCTTTCACATTAACAGTAAATTTGTTTATGATTCCAAAAATCTCATCATACTCAATTTCACATGACATATTTGACTGTCAATGGATTTCAAACCATATTTGGACTAATAAATTTAAAATCATCGACATAATTTCCATCTCATTATTAATTTGTATCGTTATTGACAATATTAATGTATGCACATGAATTTTAAGCTTGATTGAAAATCCATGTGTTTACATAAATTTCCATACATTCTTTTCCTTCGTGAATCATTTGCTTGAATTTAATTTCAAGCCATTTTGGATGAAAAATCAAAAATGAATAAAACGATTAAAAAAATTCAAATTTTGTGATTTCAAAAAAAATCACTATAGAGATTAACAACTTCAAAAACATACTCAGAAATTTCAAAAAAAGAAGAAGAAAAGAAACAATGCAGACAGTTGTAATCCACTACAACTTAGAAGAGATTAAATCATTTGGTATATGATTTTTTTTTTCTTAAAAGAAGCGTTTCGTGATCATTTCCGTTAGTTTACTCAACACATAATTAACTGATGAAATTCATCTCATTCGTCTATGACTGTAATGGAAACTCAATTGATACTCAAGTACTACTCTTAAATTAATGCCCGATTATTTTTTTTCTTAAAATCTTCAAGTGTATTTTATGAGATTCTTTGTTAATGTGTGATTTCGTAAGTCTCTTATTCTCTTGAATTTCCAATTTTCTTGTTTTTTATGCTTAAATCATAATTTTTTATGTCCATTCTTTCTCAATTCTATTTTTAGTGTTGCTGTGCAATAAAGTTTATGAGAATGAGAAAATGAAAAATTTTCTTACAGGTGAATTGAATTCTTTGGACGTCAATTTTTATTGCTTCTGTTGTGAGAATTTTTTTTATGAATTGATGCTGAAAAAAGGTTAGAAATTTAATTTTATTTTGATTTAATGTGTGTTGTATTTTAAATGCAGCTACAAGTTTTAATAATGAATGAGATTCTAAAAATATCTTAAATATTTTTGAAAATCATTCCATTTTTATAGCGTTTTGAGTTTATCGTTTAAATTACTGCAGCAAAATTCATAGCATGTGGCTAAAATAGAAAGGTCAACATTCGGTATTATATAATATAAAACAGTTGAAATATATATCTAAATTTTATTATATGATGTCATTCTAAATCTAAACAGCATATTGATATTCATTTTACATTTAAATAAAAAAATCATATGCAAAAACCTAGTCATATATGAACCTTTAAAAACTTTTTAACCATTTAATAACAGCCATTATGCCACTCCCTTAATGATTTTTAAACAAAAAAGAACATGGAAGTGTCATAGCAGCATCAAGAGTACTATTAAAAGCACGAGAAAATCGTTAAAATAAATAGTTCTAAAGTATGTGAGAAGAAAGCTTATATTTTGTTTATTTTCAGCCTGCAAGAAAAGAAGTTTATTTTTTTTTAGGAAATGTAATAAAAAGGAAAATCGTTTTTCCGCATTCAGTGGCAATATTAAAAGCTTGAAGCTGTTTTTTAAAATGATATTTATCCAATTCATTTAGCAATTTCTTTGAGATAAAAATCTATAATCCTGAGAAAAAGGCAGCTCTAAATGCGAAATAATCTTTTTTCTTAAAATTTTATGTTTAAAGATTTGTGAACCAATGAAAAATTTAAATCAATATTTTATAATCTCTTGAAAAAAGCAACAATCTTCAATATTCTTAAGTGCTCTTTTTCTCAAAATTTCATTCAAAATTTATGCATTAAATATTACATTAAAAAATTCAGCAAATAAATCTTCACAAAAGAATTTTTTCCTTCTGCCACGTGTCAGCAATAATAAGAAAATCGTACTTTAATGTACGCAACATTCTACGCCACTGTTTATCACGTAGTTGCTCTCATAAGGAGTGGTTCAAAAGCTTTTCAATTCCTTGCTGTTTTTTTCTCTGAGAGAGAAAATTTTCGTGAGAGTAAAAAAAAATTTTGAGGGGAAAAAGAAGCAAATTTTATCAATTTTTCTTGAATTTCTGTAATGTTGAAGCTTTTACGTGACAAATGGTTTTTACTTAAGATTTTTACCTTCCGCCAATATTTTCCCATGTCATAAAAAATATTGCCGCAAATAAATTTTTATGAAAAGTCACGGCATCAAGAAAAATATGATTATTCAATCTACATGAAAGCCTGTCCAACATTCCCAACGGTAATTGCTTTCGGTCGATAGAAAATAAGGAAAAAAACATTTTTTTAATTTCCTTTCCACAAAATTACTCTTTATTAAGTCTATATCACCTGATTCTGATCAATCATTTCATAAACATAGAATAGATTTATTCGACGTATAACGCTAATGACTGGACAATCAATTGACCCAAATATTTCATAATAACTGGAAAGATTTTAATCATAAATAAAATTATTCGCCTCATTTCTATTGCTGTTATAAGGAATATGTTGGATATGTAAATTTCATGTCTGCTGCATGAGTTATTAGCATAATTATGGTAATGAGTAGTGAAGCTGGCTGGAAAAGACAGAAAGTAC
Organism: Chironomus striatipennis; assembly: GCA_026123125.1. Classification (NCBI taxonomy): domain Eukaryota; kingdom Metazoa; phylum Arthropoda; class Insecta; order Diptera; family Chironomidae; genus Chironomus; species Chironomus striatipennis. Next base: position 40,255,327 of record CM047394.1, read on the forward strand.
ATCAAAATTTATACTAGAACTTAAAGAACTTGATCTTTTAATAATAAGAAATGAATAGACTATCTACTTGAAATAAACCCAGAAAGTTATATTCTTACATATGGAATAATTCAAGGATAAGATTCAAAATTTTAGAATATATTTTCAACCATACATAGAATTTAATTATTTCAAGCACAAAAATGCTTAATAAAATTTAATGTATGAAAAATTGCTCACTTACTTGATCCCCAACCCCCTTTTCACACACATACCATATTTAGTACACAAACTCCGTGAGTTTCATTACATGCACGACATATTTGACCCAACACAAAAATTCTTTCTTTAGCCATCGCCACCATCATCAACACAACCATCATCATCAGTAATAATAATTACATTAAAATAAATACTGCAAAGGATATGAAATACATAAAAAGTAGGAAGGCGTACAATCAAATGTACAATCACCTCTCAAAACTGCAATTATCCATAAATTTAGCCTTAGAATGGAGTCAAACAACAGGTCATGCACGGCATATCCAATATTATATTAAGCTCCCCAATTTTCTCATCCATTTTCCCATTCCCTAATTCCTACATTATAGCATATAATGTACATGAGTATATATATATACAGCATGATTATTTTTGAAACGCGACGGGGCGATGAGTCATCGGGAAAAACACAAGTCCCATTTTTGCTATGCTGTTTGTACAGCAAGGAAAAAAAACAACAAGAAGAACAAACAGTTTTTGCGCAGTTGATATCCTAAAAATAGAGTGAGTATGAAAAAAATTGAGGTAGAAAATATTATGGCACTTAGATGCCAGCAACAAATGTTCCAAAAAAGTATAAAGTATGAGGATGTGAGGCTGTAGATATTGATCCACGTGGAATTATCACAGATTTTTCATTTCAACATTTTTCTGTGCGGATGCTTTTAGGAATTCTTTTGCTTTTATCTTCATCATGACTTGGGTGGCTAGATTTTGAGTTTTGTATGGCGTTTGTCTAACAAAGAAGATTAAATTTATTTGAAAATCTTACATAGCAACCCCACATACAGCCAGTTCTACCCCAAAAAAATACTGAATATATTTACTAAACTTTTACCATTTACGTTGTTTATTATGTCATTTGAAGAAGAAGATGACAAAAAGAGGGTACATGAAAGAGTTGTGGCACACAATTTATTATTCATGAGTCACAATTCTTTATGCATGATGGAATATTAAAATAATATTGGATTAATGAAAAGCACAAATATTTTTTTGGAGTATTTTTTGTGTCTAGCTTAGCTAAAGGAATTTTAATGGAATGGATTTTAAATTTGATTATGAAGCTGGATTTGTTATAATTTATGTTGTCTGAAATCCTGTTCAAAAGCATCCAATGAGTTCTTAATAGATGTTAAGTATCCATATATCTTCTGCCTCAAAATTAAATTTCGCAAAGCCCAATCAATACCAGACAAAATGGCTAGCATAGACATAAACTCAATATGTGTACACGAAAACCTTTGGCTATATTTAATCATGATGGAAAGTTAGTAACTGTAAAAAAGTAAATATAAATATTTTATTAAAAGAACTTTACATCCATTATGTCACTTAACTTTCCATATCCCATAATCTTCTTCCTTTTGTCCTTCAAACATCCTCACATATACCGCAGATATTAAATAAGAATTCACCCGAACCTTTCAAGGATATACACGCCATATCAATAAATTTTTTCTTTCTCTTTAAAAGTAATAAAAGCAATAAATTTTTCTTTTAATATTTTATTGACTTGAAATTGATTTTATGGAAAACACAGGAAAGGAAATTGCAGGGCAATAAAAGGTAAAATAGACAAGAGGGTCACGTCACCTAGTAATGTCAATAAACAACTTTTTTTGTACGATAAATCGATATGTGCTGAATAGGAAATAGAAAATATGTAATTTGATAGGCGGTGAGATTATGTGATTTGTACAGATGTAAGATAGTCATACACTTAAGGAAGTTTGAGCTGAAATAATTAAAAATCTGATTTTGCACATGAAAAATATATTCCTTAATTAAAATATAAAAAGATTACTTTTCTAATTTTATAACGAAAATAATGTACAGAAATTCTAAAAAATAAAACCCCAAATAAAAATTCCATTCACATTCACGATACATACAAGCAAATTACATTCGAAAAAATCCTGTGCTCTTGTGCCTTTACATTCTTTTCTCTTCTCTTTGAATTTGTTGTTATGTGCAAACGATGAGTCATCAACGGCAAGGAAAAAGGAAAGACATTCTGTACTGACAATACATATACATGTTTGTACATGAACAGGATGGCAATAAAATTTAACATAGGGGCTTTGTGCCTTTGATACTGCTACTACGACTGGATATTTTCTCTTCTCTTGCATACAAATGAAATATAAATGAGAAAAGCTGAACCTTTTAAGAGAATTGAAAGCGACAATGGAAAAGATGTTGGTTATGTGTTGAGGCAGAAAAAAAAACGAAAAACCTTCATGCATTACGCACATTCACTCGATAAAAACTGCTCTAATAAGAATATCGATTTTTTGTTTCTTGTTCTATTCCTTCAAGTGGTTTCATATTACCAATGTTATTCATGTTAACGAATGAAAATAGAGTTGATGATTCGACGAAGAAAACTGTTGATTGTCGATAGAAAAATACAGGATGGAGGATTTTTTTTTTTTTGGATAATTTTATTAATATAATTATGCAAAATGTTAAGTTTGACATTGACATAGTACATGCAAAATTCTTAGTAATGATTATATTGATAATTTAAGGGCTGCATATAACATTTAAGAAAATTTTATTTTCAATAAAAATAAGAATTAGTTCACCCGGATAGCACAACGTCACCGCTACGTCGCCGTCACGTCGACAATTTTGTGGCTCGCCGCATTTCGTAAAAAAATGGGACTTTATCGGACATCAGGTCGCCGCCACGTCGACGAAACGGCAATTTTTACGGCGCGCCGATCTGTGCTATACGGGTTCACTCATATAATTAATAATTTTGAGAGGTTCTTGCAGGTCTAACCATGATTATAGGATTCAATGGATTTTCTAATCTACTTCTTCTTTTTAATTTTATAGAAATGTGAAAAATTATGGTTACAGAAAGAATCACTCCTGCTAAAATGCACAAAGTTGAAAGTTCTATAAAATTTTGATTTAACTCACTACAATCCTTTAAAAATTCCCGATAGTTCCATCGATTATCATTTAAATAAGCACCATTTTTTGAAATTATCCATCGTATTGAAAAATTTTTGTAATAAGCCATTGAAAATTTATCAACTCTTCGTTCGAACTCATCTCTAGATACATAGTTTAAAATCCCATAAAAAAAGCTATTATATCCTTTGACAGAATGTTGACAATTGAAAATTGTGTTAAGCATTTTGTCCATGTTGAATTGTTTCAAAATTCCTAATCCACGGCAAACATTATTTGATTTTTGAGGCATCAATATAAAGTTCCAAGAAGTGTTTTGGAATAAAACTCGAGACTCTATATTGTAATTATCCTTATAAACATTTGGTTTTGTTTTGTTTATCACATACAAAATTTGTCTTGTCAGACTGTTTGGAAGAGGGAAATGTTCATCTAATAAAACTACATCATAAGTAAATGTCACAGTAAAAGTAATATTATAAAAATCTGATTGAATATCTAGCAAATTAAAGAGTAAATTTGGCTTATATCCATAAGCATGACTTATAATTGATAGTAAAGTTAAAAAAGATTTTATCATGTTCAATCTTATCACAATGTGCTAAATTCAATGATTCCAATCTCTGTTTTAGTGTCTTTTCATTTGCAGATTAAAATGATTTTTGAAAGTTTAATGATTGGTGCACAAAGTTTTTATACTTTTCTAAAAATCAAATTTAATTTGATTTCATGTAATAATAAGAAAAACTAATATCTTTGTCCACAAAATTATCACAAAATTAGACATTAATCACAATTTAAAATTATTGCACTTATTACATTAACTTTTAAGTGTAGACACAATTTTCTACAGCTTTCGATTATATATTAAATACATTTTAAGTATACTTCCATCAATCATCAAATTCTTTTAATTATGAGGAACAACTTTAATTTTTCTCAAAGAACCATGTAAATATGGCACCAAACTCCCAAATATCATTACAATTATTCCAATCATAATTATCAATATGACATAAATTCGTGCATTAAAATGACAATCTTTAATAAATTTTTTAAAGTTTATTTCACTCTCGTAATTTATTTCATTTTTTCTTGTTATAACCCAAAAAGTGAAAATCTTTTTCTTAAAATTTGGCTCAGGATCTGAGAGCGAAATTGAAGTTACATCAAACTCATATTTTAAGAAAAGGAACCTATTAACATAGATATTTGAATAGTTTTGACATTTGAAAATCATATTTAATATAAATCCTATATCAAAATCTAAATATACATAGGACATGTTTTCAACTGCATTCTTTTCAAAATTTTCGTTATCAGTTGTTATATTGAAAATTTGATCATCATACTTTACTAATAGGCTGTGATGTCTAAATGAATGGTTTTTCAAATCTACGGTTATAATCAAATTGAACCTGAGATATTCGAGCAGATTGAATGAATCATCCTGAAGTCGATAAAAATTATAAGTAGCGCTAAAAGTTTCTGAATCGTTAACTTTTGATTTAATGTCAAAAAGTGAATTCGGTGCTAAACAAAATATTGATTTTATTATTAGCAAAATAAACACGATTTTATCAGTATAAATGTACATTCTTTTATATTTTTGAGGATCTTATAACGACACTTTTCAAGCTTTGAAACTACTAAAATACTAAACTAAATTTATAATGAACTGTAACTTTATGAGCTGTTCAATTATTTTCACATTTAAGGCTTCCAATTGAGTCCTCAAATAAAAGATTATTTTGTGATTATAATTTGTAAATCAAAATAGTGTTATACAATACATTTACGATTAATATTCGAAAATTAGGGAGAAATAATAAAGTTAAATTGTATTTTAATCGTTAAATGATTATCACCTTCAAACAATGGTTACAGCAACAGAGCTTTATTTTTAATATTTTTGTCATAATAAGCTTTGAAGTTTACAGAAGAATTTAATATTTAGGATGGAAAAAATTTTTAAAACTAACAAAAAATACTAAAAATTTTCGCTTTCATGCAATTTAATAACATTTAGGTGCACAAGCAAGATCGCCAACAAAGCAAAATATTTTTAGTAATTTTAATTATTACGATCATAAATAAACCTTCTAGACAAATACAAAACAATCAGATACAAAAAACCAACACCAAAACATGCCAAAATTCCATAAAAATAATTCTTTGATTCATAAAAGCAATCGGAAAAGAATTCATCAATGTCATCGGAATCAATTTCTTTGTACTCATTTCCCTTCTTCAAAACCGTTCTGTGATCAGCAATTAATTTATCTGAATATTTATCGGTATCGTTAGCATCATTTTGATATTCAAAAACTCGATTATAAGTTGCATTAATAATGTGAATTTCCAAGTAAATCTGATTGTTGACCATGTAGTAGCAGTTATAAAGAATTGTCAAAATTTCGTCCAATTTAAAGCGAAATAAAATGTTTAATTCTGAATCCATCCTTTGCTTAATATTTATCTTTGACTTTATTTGTTTTCCAAGATCCTTTGACTCAAAATCTAAAGTAAAGACATTATTGAATTCACAAATTTTTCGCTTTAAAACGATTCCGAATTGTTCGCCAATTTCATAAATGAATGTTGCCGCATCGCAAGTCTTAAATGAGTAAATAATGGTGACGCAGTTTTCATATGGAATTGCAAAAGTTTCTGATAATTCAAGTTCATGTACTTGAGCTGCACCAAATGCAAGAATATTTGCAAGAATCCAAAACTTTAAGTTTCTCATTTCTTTCGGTTTAAAAATATGAAAAATTCAATTTGATGGCTTAGAACTAAGTCAAAAGACTTCAAACTTTTATCTAATCAAATTTCAATCAAAAAGTTCTTTTAAATCTTGAATTGGTAATTGAATTATAATTTGTTGACAAATATTTTATACAAAATTAGCTTTATGAGTGCTTTTAGGCATAAAAATGATTGATTAATTTTATTTATCTGATCTCTAATTATTGATTATAAGACAAAGTTAAAATATATTTTATATTCTCGATTACGTAATCCCTCCATATTCTATTTTCAGAACAACAACAGTTTTTATCCTTATATCCGCATAAATCAGCAATCATGTGCGCATATCAGACCATCTATCGCATGGCAAGAGATAATCATGAAAATTCAAAAAAAAAAATTTTTCTCGTAGTCAGAATTAATGTTCGCAATATAATAAATTTAATGAGAACTTTTTCATCCAAGCATTAACTCTCATTGAATTAATGTCGCATATACACATTTCTCATGACTACCAACATTGGAATGGAAGTAATTCGAGTACAAGGTGAAAACTTTTTCGATTAGACGATGTCGGTCGGTCTATTAAGGTCGTTGAAGGGAGGAAAGATTATGGCTTGAGGAAATTACACAGAATGAGAAAGAATTTCTTATTTTATTTTTTTTTTTTGTGTGTGAGGAAACTCAAACCAAAAATAAATGAAGGATAAAAGCTTTCATGTCGTTTCAAATTTCTTTTTATTTTGTTTCAATTTTACTTTTTACTTGTTTTGGCAAAAGTTTCCTTTTCTTACACGACAATCCAATAAAATTAGGATTAAAAATAATTTGTAAGTTTGAGAAGTTTGAGAAGAAGAAATTTAATGTAAAAGTTTGATGATGTCTGAATGTTGGTCTGATTGTAAAGCAAACTTTTTTTATAGACTGATAGACAAGCTTGTTTCTCATCCAGCTTCAACAACTCAAGAACATTACAAATAACTTAAAAGCTCCTCAAAATACTTTCATAATTAACACAATTAATAATTAATTAAAAAACTTCTTATAAATTAATTAAAATTCTTGTCCTTATCAGTTTTCATCGTCTAAAAATACTACAGTCAGTGAAAACATCTTTGATTGTAAAAAAATAATAAATTCATAATTAATGAACTTGTTGTGCCTTGTCTTGTCATTTACCACATTGACGTTCATAAATTTAATTAATAAAAATTATTTCCCACAAAAAATGTACATAAAAGTTTTTTTTTCATGCTCCTCCCAAAAGAACTAATTTTTTATTGATTTTTGTGTATTTTTGCTTTTCGTCTTTTATTTGACTTTATTTGATATCGACATTTCATCTTCTTGTTGGTCCTATCTGCTTTCCTTGTGTCACATAAATTCCGCAATAAAAGAAGAATTTTTTAATAATTCAAATTCCATTTTCCTTCCTTGATAGAAGATATAAAATTTTTCTAGGTTTTGGTATGAGGATATTTTTATGTGACAATAAGTTTAGGTAAGTTTAAAAGTTTTGACAATTTAGTCAAATTTGATCAAAATTATCATTCTAATGGAATTATTTAAACTTATTCAAAAATTTGGAAGGTATTTAAATTTTTTATTTAGAACCTCAAATCCCAGCTCTTACAAAATTACCACTAAAAATACAAGTAAGGTAAAAACTGCAAAAAACAGCAATAAAATTTTTATTTTATTTATTTCGTTTTTCTTATTGGATGCCAAAAAATTTGCTTCTTTTTTGATTCCTTTCATGATATGAAAAGGAAAATCTAACCCATAATAAAGAATTTTATGCTTCAAATTTCCATCTTCTGTCAATTTTCTCACTGCATCCAATGATCATTATGTAAATATCCTTAATCTTATATTTTTTTCTCATATCTGAAAATTGGCAACCGATAAAGCAGAAAGAAAAGTTTCTCATATCTTGTTTCGATACCACATGAGAATTTTAGAATATTTTTTTTATGAAAGCTTTTAGCATGGTAGGCAAAGTCAAGAAAGAGACGAGCTATCGTGATGAAATTACATCATACGAAAAATAACACAAACAACGTCTACTTGTCGCCATTTCCATATACGGCCTACGAATTTCATTCACATAAATATGTACATAAAAATATAGATTTATATTCACATTAAAAAAAAATGTTTTGAGCATAAAGACTCGATTCGTGTGAATGTACAAGCTGAAAAAATAATTTTATCCCAATTTGGAAGTGAACAATTAAACTCAATTTAATAAGAAAAATGAAAAGTTTTTTTTTATCCACTACGGTTGAATCGGAATAAAAGAGCTGGTGCTTTTGGGGATTTTATTTTTGATGATTTTTAAATGTCTGATGAAAAAATTGATGTCAAGTCTTAATTTGTGATTAATAACTAGTTTGTATCCAAAACTGTGCAAAATTTGGTCTATAATTTTATGTTTGAGTACAATTTAGACGATATTGAAGGAACTTAGTCTTTAAAATTTTTAATACTTAAATCATCTTCAGACTTCCACCAATTCCAACTCTGTCACATAAAAAAGACTTAACTGATCAAGTGGGCGCATTGAAAACATAATACAGTTGCAACTCTCACATTTTATGCACAGTTGATAGTTGTCTACTTGATCAAGTGATTTATGAATGTATGGCAAATAAAGTGCGCTCATTCCATCTGTCACTTTGACCTGCATTTTATAGATAATCTATATGGTATTCTCACACGATTTCTAGTTTTTCCCGACACTCTTAGCGATAAATGATTCCGCATATGGACATTTGCCTTAATTAGTGATATTGAAGCTACAAATTGTATGCACCTTCATGTTTACTTTTTGCTTATTAGTTGTTAGTTGTGTGTTTGCTTTACGTCTTAGTCATCGGGGAGAAAAACGAGACACAAATTTGGTATGACTTTTTATTACCATGGGTGCGGTATATCCACATATATGAGTAAATGTGCGTACATGATACTCATTCATAATATTCTAATTGGATTGAAATTTATTTTTTTTTGGGCAAAAAAGATTTTCATAAAATCACTTTTTTGAAATTTAAGTGTGGATTTAAGTTGCTATGTGGAACCATTTGCTTGGAAAACTTTGTGGCACATGTGAAATTAACTGTGAATTATTGAATTGACATAATGTTTATGAAAATATTGTAAGTCCTTGAAGAAAAATTTAATGATAGGCATTTAAATTTATGTCATTGAATTGAACTTTTAGTAGGTATTTGGTGTCTTTTCTCTTAGCTGTTGATTCAGTAAAATAAAAATTTTAAACATTTAAGAAATCATTAAAGAAATTTTAAATTCAATTAAAATTCAACTAAGAAAGAGTCAAAGCCTTCAAAGTTATATACAATTTAGTCCTTACATCCATAAATCATTCACATCACACCATTCCAGTCGTCATACATACATAAGCACATCCATATATTTTCTATACTCGTAATTCAAGAAGAAATCGAGGTTATGCGTGGTGACAATTCAGTAACTATAAGGCACATGCCATAATTATTTTAAGCCTAAGTACTTTACCATTCACCACGCTATGTTTTAATGTTAATGGACTTAGTTTTAAATGCGTACAAACACACATTTTTTTAGCTGTGAATGTTACACCCTTTTTGAAGATATTTACAGTCATTCTGAATTATTTTTAAGGAATTTAATTTAATTAATGAAATAATTCACGTGAAAAGAAGACAGCATTTTTATAACATGATGTAAATGAACATGTGCAATAAGCAAATAAAAAAAAAATTATTGTCAGTTTTATGAACATGTCATGTGAGTGACTTTCTTTTTAACATTTGCGATATGATCTCACTGGTTGAGGTGAGCGAAAGGTCTTTTTTTTGATGAAGTCTTAAATCACCCGAAACCCAAAACATCCGAACATTTTTTACCAAATCACCCGATAAATGAAAATCACGGGTTTCCAGAAACTCCGCTTGGAAATGTAAGCGGATGTTTTGAAATACAGTGATTTTCAAAACACCCGCTAATATTTTCAAGCGGGTGAAAAAATCACACGTGTGTTCATAATATTGATTTGGGATATCGTGATTTTAGTTTTGTAGGGAGTTTTCCATAGAAAAAATTCAAGAATTTAATTCGATTTTGCTTTTTTACTTTTCTGAACATAATTTATGTAGGATATTGTGATATTTTTTAATGTTTCAAAAATAACTATTCATGAATCATGCAGTTACTTCCAAGTTACTTTGATCTTCTTGAAAAGCTGGTGAAAATTTTGCAATTATTTTTAATTAACTAAAAAAACTTAAAGAAACTAGTTTAAAATTTTAATGAGCTATTGATGTTTAATATGTTTAAGAAGGTATTTATTTCGTCAAATTTAATGAGTGAATCTCTGATGCTTCTTTTCGGAAACCTTCGAATCTTCTTTCAGATATAATCTGCGTTTAAGTCGCATTTTACTTTAATTAGCTAGTATGTTTTGGCTTAAGAATTTAAGTCTTAACAAGTCAAGAAGCAGTTAAGTGCCTCAGTAGAATAATCGGTAAGGTGCTTGGCTTAAATTTAGTATGGTTTCGAAGGTCGTCGGTTCGAATCCAGTCATTTCCAAATTTGTGCTTTTCCAGAAGTTTAGATACTTTAACTGCTTAATGTACGAGATCAAGTCATAATTGGAAAAATCGAAACAAGACCTGCAAGGTTACCATATGATTGGAATATTGTCAGAACGGACCTAAAAGTAATTACGTTGTGTCCACAATAAATCAGATCGATATCCTTAGTACTATATTACTCCCGACAGCATGTCGTCAATAAATGAAGTAAAATTCACCAAATGAGAAATTATTGACTAAAGCTGTCAATTATTTGATGGTTAAAAATATTTAGAAATATAATAATTTGAGTAAATATATTTAAAATTATTCTTCACTGAAATATTATTGATAAAAAGTTCAAAATATTCAAAAATCAAAAAAGAACAAATACATAGCTCAAAAATATTCGCATAAGTAAACGCATTCAATCACAGAATTGTTAAAGAATCAACAGGAGTTAACAAATACTATCCATTATTTTAAAAAAGACATAAATGATTTAGACCAGAAAAGTAAAAAAAACAAAATCGAATTAAATTCTTGAATTTTTTCTATGGAAAACTCCCTACAAAACTAAAATCACGATATCCCAAATCACCCGAAAATCAAAAATTTTCGGGTAATATGAAATACACGTGAATTCAAAACCTCCGCTTATAAATACAAGCGGGTATTATGAACACACGTGTGATTTTTTCACCCGCTTGAAAATATTAGCGGGTGTTTTGAAAATCACTGTATTTCAAAACACCCGCTTACATTTCCAAGCGGAGTTTCTGGAATCCCGTGATTTTCATTTATCGGGTGATTTGGTAAAAAATGTTCGGGTGTTTTGGGTTTCGGGTGATTTAAGACTTCATCTTTTTTTTGTGTATGCGTATGGATATATATGTGCAATGATGGACATGTCGAAAAACTGTCAAAATTCAATCATTATGTTTTATTCGCATCACATTGAAAGGCGATATGTAAGCTGTTTTAAATCGATTTTTGTGTTGTGGAGGTTTGATTGTAAAATAAGGAATGATCGATATGTGATGGAAGAAGAATGACATGTGTTGCTGGAATGTCCATTTGTAGGACAGACTTGCATGAACAAAAATTATTTTTGATTTTTCATAATTTTTCACGATAATTTAGCAGACATGTCTACAAAACTAAAGTTTAGTAGCAAAATAGTTTATATAATGAAGAAATATACTCAAACTCATATCCTTAATATCAAATTGAATTAATTACGTAACACTCACAATCCCAAAACTGACATCACATGTCTACTTCAAAAAAAAAAAAATATTCAAAGGTTATCATTACTCTTCACTTCTTCATTATCAACATCACATTTGCAAGTGAGAAATATGAATGATTCAAAAATTTAAGGTCAAATAAAATTGCATTCGACTTATCACTCATTTAATGCTTTACAATAAATTATGATTATTAAATTTTTTATGAGATTTTAAATTTTTGACATTTTGAATTCTCAGGTAAGTCGTTGAACTTATTATAAGAGGTGAATTTATCTAAAAATAACTACACGGCATGTTTTTTGAACGATTTTTTGTTTCTCTGTCAATAAAACTATCTTTGAAAGTTCAATAGCATCGATAAAATCATCAATTATTTTTAAAGGAGAAAGGTTCGATTAATTCCTTGCAATTTTTTTGGAACATCCTTATAAAGTTAATGATCATGATTTGTATCTCAAAATAAATTTTGAATTGTAAAAGCTTTTAAAGAAAAATTTAACTCAACTTTACTAACAAAAATCTAAGATGTTCAATCCCCTGCTAAACACTGCCATATTTACGTCCATTTACGACAATCATGATCATCATAATGGTCTTAATAATCCATCATATATGTCCACTAATAATAGTCATGAAAAATAATGGTAATGAACATAAACATCGATAGCGAATAAGCCGTGTCATAATAAATTCATGTATGAGTGCGTAAGTGGGGTCGATTTGGATGTGACGTAACATTAAGGATTAATATGTCAGAAGCTCAAAATATTGTTAAAATTTTAAAACTTATTTTCTCAGTAATTATGATCATGTGTTCCATAATTTTTAATTATCCCCACATTGTGTAGGCCACTCAACCCAAAACTATCAATTCTTCATCATTCCGTGTGGTTTAGGCTGGAAAAAATTTCTTTATACAAAATATGACAATCATTAATTATTGATTGACAAAAAAAAAAGTACTTTAGCTCGCGACTAGTTGATTGCCTTTAATTTCTCTCCCACATGCTTTTGTGCTATATGTAATTAAATAATTCAAACTACAAGGCATTTCGAAGAAAAAGTAGACGAAAAAAATATGAATTGTTTATTAGAAAATCACAAAAAAAACGAAACAGAATTGCCAGGTTAACGAATGACAATGGAGGGCAAAAAGACAACAAGAGACGATGCCAATTTATCAAATTTAATTTATCAGAAGCACTGTGGAGAAAGAGAAGAGAAATTAAATCCTGGAGATGCAATTAATGTGATCAATCAAAATTGACTTTGCTCATGGGCATCATTAGTAATGTAAGGAGAAATTTCTGCCATGGTGTGAGGTGTTAGGCGGTTTGTCTTTGTGATGAAGCATACTTAGTGCTTGTTTTTATGTTAATTGATGATTTTCAGCTTGTTGATGATTAATTTATGATGAGGTATCATGTAAATTTCCATACTTAATAGTCTTTTGATGTCTGTGCCATTTCTAGTCTAGTTTATAATTCAACTTTTGATTTTTTAAAAAAATATTGAATTATCAATCGTAAGCCTGAGGTCATTTTATCACAAGACATCAATTAGCCTAATTCCAACAAAATAAACTACTCTGAGAAGTCTCTTGTCTAATCAGTTATCACATACATAATCCTATTAATACTTGATAATAAATGAGAAAAAGTAAACTTCCGAGTTTTATCAGAGAATCAACAAGGCACCATGACTTCATTCCCACAACAAAATAACAATAAATTAGCGAAAGCCATTTGAGCAATTGTGTCGAAATTAAATTAACTCACAATAAAAAAAAGAATCATATAATATCTTCGACTTATCAACGAAGCGCTGCACTAAAAAAACTTAAATTGAATGAAATGGAAAATTTTTTTTTCGTAAACATTGGTCGAAGCTATTAGCGTGGGTTCGAGCATTTAATTCATGACTTTTATGGATCTTAATGATAATGTCGATGATTTTTTTTGATAAGATATGAGCTAAATGCTTTGTTTTGTTTGTGCCTTTTCAATTCTCATCAATTCCAATTGTTTAATATTCACACAAATGTCTAATGTAAATGACTTTGAGATCACTTTAATGTGACTCGCGTGGATGAAGAATATGAAGCACTAAAAAAGTCAAACAAATTTTATATTTTCTTTGTGTTTTTAAATTTGACCAAAAAATGTCCATTTTTGGAAGTGAAAATGAAGTTTTTAAAATTAAGAAATGACAAACTATTTATGAGGTAATTGTTGACTGTCAAATTCTATTTACATGTCTTCTTAAATGTTCCTTTTAGATCTTTGAAGTAGGATGAAAAATCTTCAAATTTCTGTGTCTGTTTGCAAACACTCTCAGCATTTTATGGTACTTAGTCAAGAAAAAGAAGTCAAACAGTTGCTCATTAACTTCTTTCTTTTTTTCCTACGACGATTATTTTCTCCCACATGATGCGGTGTCAGTTATGATAAAAATGATCTGTCAAATACAGTTGGAGCGACAAAATTAATAGTTTTATAGATTAATCGACAGATTGTTTTCCAAAACTGTGCACAAACTTGTTTTCTGACCTGAAATCAATGGAAGTGTCTTGTAACGGAATTGAGGATTTGATAATTGTATGCGGGCTGCGATTTTTTTTTACTATTATTATTTTTAAGATATGTTATGAAGATATGGTATTGTGTAGGGTGTGCCAGTGAAATTGTTATGAGGTTTAATTTTTTTTTGCAGATCATTGTTGATTGTTATTTTATTTATTACGGATGTCTTGAAATGAGACAAATATTTGGGTACCGATGAACGCCATATGGTGAAAAAAAGACATGAAATTTAACTTTGAACCAGTTTATTTCCGGTTTGGTTGAAGTTCCAATCTAAATTCAAATTTATGTGGGTTCAAAACTGGATTGACTTTAATTGTGTTATTTTGGATATGTCTGTAAAAATTTCTTAGCAATTGACCATGTCTTAGGTCTAAGATCTAACTTGTCGAGCTCTTTTGACCTCTATTGGTTTTTTAATTCCAAGACTATAATCTGCAAACTTTCCCACCCATATTCCATAAAATAATAATTGCTTTAATCTTTCAATAAATACCCTCCAAAAAAAAAGTTTAACGCACAAAACCCCTAACACAAAATTAATTGCTTATTAAAAACTTTAATGCCTCTCGAAACTGCACACATCATACATGAAAGTAGAAAGTTTAAGACTCTTTTTTAAAAAATCAAAAATTACAGTGAAAGTCAAATAATTGTACATAGCACACGATTTTAATCATTTGTCATTGATACATCTTCAATGGTCGTCATAGATACTCAGAAATCGTGTAGTGGTCACATGCATATTGTTATTATTATTTCTATCCTTAACAAACTCAATTCGATTTCTAAAAATAACAAAATGATGATGTATGAGCTTTCCAAGTAGAAAATGTGAGTATATCATAACAATACAGTCATAACAAAAGTAGTAAAATCGTTGCAACATTGTATGTGCAAAATATACAAAAGCACGACACATACACAGATTACATCACTTGCCGGCTTAATGAGCGGTAATAAATTACTTGTCATACATTTAAACTTTCCATACAGATGTGACTATATACGATGCAGTGACATAATTTTTTGTTTTTCAATTTTATTTGTGAATTTTTTCATCAAGTGCTAAAATAATGAGAGACGTTATCTGTGTTTGTAGAGAAAAAACATTAAAAGTTTTTTTTTTATAAACAAAGTTTTATTAACAATAATAAACGGATTCGTTCGTTGTATGCATATTAACTAGTAAGATTAATGCTTGAGTTTGCAGAAAAAGCGTCTTTTGGAAAATCATGCTTTGAGGGTTTTGAGAAGTTTTTGAAAACATGCAATTTGATGAAGACTGAAGAGTCTTTAAGGGATTCTAGTTTAGTATGGTATACGCTTAATCAGTTTCGTCTAAAAATTGATGATTTAATAAAAATATGATACTTTATATGATTTTTTTATCATATCAGTTAAATGACTAAAGCTATTATTCAGAGTACCGACTTATACTTGAATTAGACATTAATGCTTGCTTCTCGACGAGACTAATTGATGAGTCAGGAATTTATGACAAATTCAAAGTCCTTGTTGCCCACATACCACTTACATTAACAATTAAAACTCATACGCAAACAACTAACTTGATCAATTAAATCTGTCTGTACTTCAAGTACATTGAAAAAATTACAGCAAATGCATTTCTTAATATGGAGTCTAATAAATCATCAAAGAATTGATGAATTAACTGCATTAACCTAAATATTTTTACATCATTAGTTATTGCAGCCCGTCCGTCAAACTAGTCATCAATCTACAAATTAAATCAAACACCTCCAAAAAATCGCTTCATTTTAAAAAAAACATTCAGTCTTATCTTATCGCAGGAAGTATGAAGAAGAAATTAAACGAAAGAGCACAAAAATATTTATTTTTAGGAAGAAATGAAAAGTTTGTAGTCATGCAATTTTCTGCAGTATGTACCTTGCATCATTTAACTTTTTTTTTTGTTTCACATTTTTAAAACCTTAAAAATAGAAACAGGAGGAAAAAGAAGGAAAAGGAAAAAAATCAATAAATTGCAGCATGCACACGTGAAAGTTTTTCTGCCTATAACTGAGCAGACTCGCTGTCGGAAAACTTTTTTTTTCTCGCTCTCTATTCATTTTGTTTGCTGTACCGAGTAAGTTTAAATTGAAATTATTTTGGATCGATAAGAGGCTGTTGAACTCGAGCATGTCTGTTAGGTTGGACTAATTGAAATGCTTTGATGTATCATTTTATTATTGCTGCAGTTTTGTCTGCATTATAATTAGAGAACTGCAAATATGAAACATGAAATTTAATTAAATATAATTTGATTAATTTCTCTCTATTTAAGTTGTTTTGGAACTAGAACGCATGATGTATGAAATATGAACGCACATTAATCAATTTTGTGACATATGCAATAAGCTGTGGGATGCATATAAATGATAGCTGAAGGTTTTTTTTTTTTGCTGTGATTTCAATGTGTCAGATTTGAAGGAATTGGATCTTTGTTGTGTAAGACAGCTACAGATTTGATTGATCCACTAGATCAGTGATGGTTAACTGGTGTGCCGCGGCAAAAGATTGCTGAGACTCCAAAAAAGCTGGTCACCACTGCACCAGATGATGATCTGATTGTCTTTTTTAAGGCCGGTATTTGCAGATTTTTTTACTGATAGAGTGCCGATTATTGATTTTGTCTGAAGCCTGTATAGATTTATATTTATTTAAGACTCTTAGAATCATACCCAATTTGTGAATAGTCCCATTAGTGATATCATAATTTAATGACCTTCTAAATATCAATTTATTGAATGTGTTTCTACCCCATAAGAGACATAGAGCAAAAGAAGAAGCCAACATACAGCCATTAATGCTGTTTTGTTAGTAATTCGAGATGGTCACATACAGCAAAAATGACAATCAACATCTATTCTTGTCAGTGACTAAGCACTACAGACAAGTCCCACTTGAATTAAAAATTTAAGATAATTTAGTTTTTTTGTGATTTTTTATTCACAAATTGTTGACATTTGAAACTCTCACTTGAAATTCTCATCTTCATCGTCTACTTCCTAGACACAAACATCCAACCATATTTCATCTAAAAATCAATATTTAATAAAATTATATAAAGAAAAACTCTGAACAAAAGCAAATAGAAACCACAAACAACGCAACGTCTGTAGGCCAAAAAACCACTACAACACACTTCAATTGTTCTTATTCTCTCTTATTCTATATGTTAAAAGCGCATGAAGCATGAAGTTACGTCATTTTTAATTAGAATACATCCGTGAAACGAAACCATAATAATCCACACGTTGCTCTTTTCATCGCAATCTCTTGCTTACTTTTATTTTTTTAACAAGTGATCTCATCGACGAGAGAAATTCAATTTGGCAGCATATGGCAGTTTATTTCCATATTTTCCATAAAATTAAATAATTTAAATAGAATATGAAACCGTAAATCGTTAAGAGATTGGTTAATAAAACCAACTGTACATGCATGATGCTCACAATCATCTCCAGAAAGTCGCATTCTTTCCATCTTTTTTCTTCTTCTAGATTCCACACATAATAATTTTTACGCCTTCATTCATTCCACTGCAAGTAGCGTATGTGTGTATAAGTTCCATTATGTTAAGTTTGTCTTACATTGTATTGTGTATATATGCAAGAGGCTGGATGGGATTGTTGTGAAATGACGTCATATGATTGATATTTTAGGTAGGTATACAGGAATATTTATTGAAAGATTGGTCAAAAGTAGGGAATCGAACGCTGGTTTTTTAGCCTTAAAAAAAACTTTTCAGATTTTTACAGAACTTAAAAGCTACTCAACTGCTTATGCTATTAACTGCAATGAAATACTGGCAAATTGGTCCTCATAAGCTTCAGAACCAAAAGTATTAAACATTCTCTCCTCAACTTACATCATTGACTGATAAACCCCCAAGCTAGATAATTCATTTCGCCTAGCTCATTTCATAGAAAAATAAATTTTCAATTTGACTTTAATTGAACTGGCATTTTTTTAAAAAGGTTCGCATATGTATGATTAATTGAAATTTACATGGAAGTAGCACCTTTTTCGGATAGCTATAATAGCATAAACGTAAAAAAAGGAAGAAAACATATTCATTATTTATTATAGTAGAAATTTTCCAGTACTTCTTTTGAGTGCGAACGACTTGAGACACAAGCATTGAATGTAGGAAAGCATAGGAATGGTTAACTGCACATGTATGAAATTTAAGTGCAGTGTAATAAATTTTTTTATGGAAGTTGAATTTGCACTCGTGAATTTTTTAAGCATTTCCTTCTGTTTGGCGGAATCATGAAGTTTACTACTAAGTACTTCAGATTTTATTTTTTTACAACCAGGTAGAATGAAAAATCTAAATTGCCCTTAAGTGCTTTTGTCCAAAGTCGATCGAGTAAATTTAGCTTTAAATTATCAACTTGAATTTTTATTAAGAAGCTGTCTACGTTTATTATTTGGAATAGATAGAGATATTTAAAGCAGGGACTGGAGAACATTTTTTTAAGGATTGCTAATTTTTCAAAAAATTAATATATTGGCATAGAAATAGGTCAAAATTGAGTTGTAGGACTAAAAACTATACTGACATATCTTTAAATTCTATGGGTTTCTAGGACCATGGCATTTAGGGGTCGTTCACTTAGTAAGTTACGCAAAAAAAAACCCCTCCCTCTTGTCACGTTTTTTGTATGAAATTTTTTTTCTTTTGCATGACATGTTACAAAATTTTAGACCCCCCCCCTCCCCCTAAAAAGCGAACGTACTTAGTGAACGGTCCCTTAATCATTTATCACTAAAACTTTACTAACTAAGCTTAAAAAATCATTGAGTCATTCATTTTTTCAATTATTTCTACTGCAAACCTTCCTACTCATTTCAAGATCAATCGCTTTCTTCTCCCTGTTCCATTAACATCGTAAAAAAAGAAACATTCATAAACATATTTTTTAATAATCTCCGGTACACAATAAAAAGTGATTGTTTTTAATTTAATGGAAAGAAAAATAAGAAGAAAAAATTCCTGCAATACATAACAAAAACGGCGACACAGACTACTCACAACGCCTACACATACATCCTCTCTTAAATTCAATAATAATAATAAATGTTATGAATTGTTATTGCAGTCACACATTTTCAACATCATATAAATATATGAATATGAATACAAACAGCATATACTTATTCATACGATAGATGAATGGAAAAAACAATCAGCAATGCGAAAAAAAAGAATTAAAACTTTTTAGCTATTTTTACTGTATTTGTATTTACTCGATTCTCGCTATTACTTTCTATGTAAGAATCGTTTTAAATTGGAAGTATGAACAACAATTATGTCATCAACCCATTTCTGTCGGTGTCGTATTGACCGAAGAAGGTATAAAATGTTTATGTCCCGAGAAGTGCTGAATGAAAAAGTCAATACAAATGATGTTGTTTGATTTTTTTTTTCAGCAGAAAAAAATGTATTTTAAAATTATGACTAATCTGAATGATCATCAGATGATTGTGGTGCAGTAGAATGAAGGTGATGTGTATGCTGTTTTGATCATGCGTTCCTTGAATGTTGAGATTAATGATTTTTTTTACTAATATTGATGGCGATTTGCATAGAAATCTTGAACTTTTTGAGTTCATCGAGGTTGTGAAGGTTAGTTCTGTTAATGATTGTCTTTTTTAGAATAATTTCAGTATGTGTGGATTTATTTTTCTTCTTTGACATAATTTTATTCTAAATGGAAGCTATTATTAGGATTGGGTCATAAAGTACGATACTCTCGAATTATTAATCCCTAGGATTGATGGTGTAAGAGATCAATCCTCAATATTATTTAGTTACAATAATCCACTGACTAACTATATATACACCTCTTTAACCTAACCTCATAAAATCTCCAATTAATATCTCATTTTCAACATAACTAGCTAATCATTGCCTCAAAAATTTCTCAAGCATCATCTTGATGTCTATTAATAGCAAATCCATCTTGAACTGCTCGGATGGATTATTTTAATACCATATTTGTATTGGGCATTAATAGCTATAAAAATGTTTCTTAACACCATTCAAAGATTCTTTTTATGGAATCTGATTTCTAAAATCGTTAATCTCAAAATGAATGAAAATAGAATTAAGTGAATACATTCCATTGCTAGGTTTTCTTTTTAACTTTTCTTTCTCTCTCTCTCTCTTTCATTCTGTCTTATTTTGGTCACAAAATTGAAATTGCTGCTGCTTCGACTTGTATTGTAAGATTGTGACTAAAAATAAAGCTCCTTTACTTCTTCTTACTCCCATTTCACGCTAGTCATTATATACAAACAGAGAAAGAGTAAATGAGAGAGAGAGAGAGAGAGAGAGAGAGAGAGAGAGAGAGAGAGAGAGAGAGAGAGAGAGAGAGAGAGAGAGAGAGAGAGAGAGAGAGAGAGAGAGCGAGAGAGAGAGAGAGAGAGAGAGAGAGAGAGAGTGAGAGAGAGAGAGAGAGAGAGAGAGAGAGAGAGAGAGAGAGAGAGAGAGAGAGAGAGAGAGAGAGAGAGAGAGAGAGAGAAAAATACCTCAAAAGTGCCGATTTCAAAAGTGAATGCATGCTAACAATACTTTATCGAAGTCTTTAAACGTTTCGAACTAAAAGTCCGAAAAGAATATAAGTTGGCAAATATACAATTGAGCTTAAGTACAGTCAGTAAGAATGGGCAATTTCTAAATGGCATAAAATTTATGTTCAATTGAATGTGGGTGATCTATGTTATTAATCAAATTTTGTCAATGATCTACAACTTCCCATGCAAAACGCAAAGAATAAAGTCAACAAACCCATTAAAAAGCAACAAATTCAAACCAATTGTTGAGATTGCAGAAATTTTTTTTAAAATTCCATTGAACTCCCGACTGTATCCAATTAATAATAAACCGATCATTAATCCTAATCACCCACTTCAATTTCTTCAGTACGGCAAAAAAAATCTCTACAAATTTAACAGTTCACTTGCTGACCATTCATTCATTAGCTAATTCATTCATTCATTGCTTGATCTCAATTAATTCACACTTAAGGTTTTTTCTACCACTACTTCGTCAGCAAACCGCATAGAGTAAATAAGTTAAGCAGAAATTAAGATGAATGATCATGTTGATGTCGACCCACGCGTAATAATCTATTTCAAGCATTTATTAGAGACAATATAGTATGGCATTCTATTAAACTTAATAATTTTTTTATTTATTGTTTATGTAGTCGACTGTCGTTAGATAGTCAGTCAGGAAATTACCCAAAGATGGTGAAGTTGTTTGCACTTTCCATATGTATGTGTGAGACTGTATGTGTGTATGAGAATTAGGTATTTGAATATATCAGTCGATTTGATTCATTATTCATTTGAATTGAGATTTCTCGGAGGTGATTTTGGTCGCCTACGATCTACCGCATCTACTTTTGTGTATATATGTGTTTAAGTCTGTGCGACAAGGGAAACCAGTTTCAATAATAAAGGTGATTCGTAAAGAAATTCTGATGAACAGCCTACACTGAAATTGTGTCCCAATACAAAACCACTAATGCATGAATAAAGAGATTATAAATGAATGGCACATAATAACATAAAGTGATCAACATGACTCATATTTTACACTCTTTATAGTTGACAATTAATGAAAAATGAAATTTAATCGACATTTTGTTCGTCTCGAATTTCCATAACAATAAAAATAATTTTTTTATGTCGCTGCGATGGTGTCAATGGAATTTAATTTTTTTGATTCTTCCTATTTTTTTTTATTTTATTTTATGCTTTAGAATTATGTGTTTTGAATTAAATTGTAAATTCTTATGTAGTAATACTAGATGTTGATGTCGTCAAGAATCAATGAAGTCAACATTGTTTGTTTGGGTACAAAACTAACTGAAATTTATTAAGGTAGGTAATATGATTAAACCGAAATAATTTCGTTTAAATATTAACGGTCATTTAGTTTTAAATCATATTTTTTTAAAGGAAGTTGTTTGCCCCTTCATACAAATATTCAGTTTGTTTTTAACTTTTAAACAATAAACATCTTATTTTTATCTTATCAACTTTAACTTTTTAACATTCAATTTCAAATAAGTTAGGCTTTCAGCTAGAAATTGTTACTCTAGTTTTACACTCATTATTCATTCAAAATCTGTATAGTGATTTAATTTTGGTCTCAAATCAAAGAATGAAGCATTTTAATTTGATACAAATACCAGATGTCACACAATCCATTTCCAGTATATCAACAATAATATCCATGCAAGAAGTAATCATCATCATAACAATAATCAACGCTTGACTATTGCATAAATATTCACAAATCAAGTCATTCAACACACCCACAATGATTATTATATTCTCAACAGCATGCACTCATATACATTTGATCGCCTTTTCGAGTCTGACTCTTCTTCCCCTTACTGAATTGCATCAATAAATTTTAATCTTCACTTTAGAAATTCAATCGAGTTTTTCATGTCTATAAAGAAGAAAAGAATCCATTGACTTTCTTAAATCTTATTTCCATAGAATATTTCTTTCTCTCTACATCCACACGCTGTCTTAATACAGAAAAACAAAAAGTTGCCTTAAATCCATAAAGTAATTAAATGAAATGACTCGGAATTAAATATTTTATTTCTTTACATTGAAATGTTTATGTTAAGTCGTTGACACTTCAATTTGTGTTTAAATTTGTCATTGCTAACCACACAAAAGTCACTAAAATGATGTGTGGCATCTTCCCATAGAAATTAACGATTGTGAAGTGCAATTATGTTGTTTAAGTTTTTTTAAACACTCTTTGCTGAGTGATTAGCATACAAATGTAATATTACAGTCAGTCTTACTTCCAACAACTGTTTTTTTGTGATTATATCGACTTCTAAATGGATTTATGATAACAAACAACGGAAGTTGAGGAAATTGAATTTTCTAATGCACGCAATTTCTTGCTAAACTTATCAGCATAATGGAGGCATCTTACATGCTAAAGGGAAGATATTATGTCTGTAAATTATGAATGAATGCCTATTTTTAATCCATATGAGATGAAAATGTATGAAGAAAAAAATTGCATATTATCTTCTTCATTTCTTTAGGCGTGGCACAGCACTTTTCACATAAACGTATGCTTCTTGTTATTACATTCAATCTTCTCCACGCATTTGTTATTTATTTTTTTCATGTCTAAAGGTGCCTTTGAAGGTGGATTTCAATGATGAAAAAATATAAATGTGCTGTTAAAAATTATTAATAATGAATATGAATCATTGATGTTTTCTTAATAAATCGATAAATAAGCATTTTAAGGTGAATTTTGTAGAATAAATGCAGTTTTGGAGTCAGTTTGACTATATGAATTTTCATTCTACTGGATCTTTGTTTCTGGATGTTATCTCATTTGTTAGATTGTCATTGATGCTGGAACACATATTCCTAACTTCAATGCCTTGCTCAGTAGCCTGAAGCAATCCATTCACCCTACAAGCGCTTCATATTTAAACATCCAGCAATTTTTAACATTTTGAACCTGTCAGCATAACAATAAATAATAATTTTAGTTCGGAAAGTGAAAAGGAAAGATTAATTTGCTTTGTATTCGCAAGTCTTCTCTCATATATGGCTTCAACCATATATTGCATAGTCAAATAATCCTATCTAGACACTCAGACGGAGCATATTTTAATTGTGTGTACATAGCAAGCATGTATTAATAAAATATCACTCGCGATAGACACAGACATTATGCAATCAATTCAAAGACTTAGATACAGGCATCACTTGAATGTACAGATGTGACCAGCTATGAAAATTCACATCTACAACATTTCAGGCTGTATAATCATCATAATTAATTCCCATGATATGAAGGTAACCGAGAGAGAGAAAAAAAATTGCAAGACAGATGTCCATAAAAAGTCATCGCTGGAGACCAGAAAACTTAATAAATTTAAATTTCTTTTTGCTGATGTCCATTTCTGATGTTTTTGCTTATTATTATGCTGTATAATAAAAGTGAAACAAAATTATTATTTTTTGAGAAACTTTCACGAAAGTAAATAGGTAAAAGTTTGCAATGATCTTAATAAATGGAGTTTTTAGGTGTGACACTTACTGTTTTTGGATGTTCAACTGATTAAATATTTGTAGATTGCTGTTTAATTTTTTTTTTTTAATTTCTGTTCAATTTTTCTGTGTTTACATTATTTCAAAACTATACAACAGTCTTTTGGAACCATATAAATTCTAGATGTTGTAAGGTTTTTTAGATACATACAACAGCCAATTAAGATGCAAAACCATACAACAACAATAATTTATTCAAACCCTCACAACAGCAATAATTAAATCAAAACCTTACAACAGTAATAAAATTCAAATTGAAAATTGTCGTTATTTTTTTATAGCCAAATAAAAATTATCCAAGACAACTAATAATCAGTTTCAAGCCATAAAACATACAACCCACCTTCATGCTTACGCTATAAATTATTTTTAAAATTGTTTTCTTTTTATATCTTCATTAAGTAAACAAACTAAGATGTGCAAATTGTCTTCAACGTGTACAACTAAAATCCCACACAAATGTGTAGCTAAACCTTAAAAAAAAATCCGAAAAAAGCATAAAACAAAAATCACCAAAAAAATTTCTTGGTTTGCTTAAAAAAGTTTAATGAACTTTTTATTTTATTTCTCATGATTTTTTCTTCTGTTTCTTTACTTCCATTTAAAAATCTCATCAGCATTTTAAGATTTTTTTTTGCTGTTTTTTCGTTCGTTATAATAAAAATGTTTGAAAGAATATTAATCGTAATGTAAGCAAATGGATATGCTGATTATATTTGAAAATCAAGCAAAAAGAGATTTTGCAGATTTAATTTGTAAATTTTTTTGAGAGAAAAATGAGAAAGAAGAAGTTGATAACTGTATTGTTATGGATGCTATTAGGTAGCAAGAAGAAGTTGATTGGAATGCAGTTCTTAGTCTCATAAAAAATAAAATTTGAAAACCATACAAATTCTAGATGTTGTAAGGTTTTATAAAAAGACATACAACAGCTGTTCAAATAAAAAACCTTACAACAGCACAAAATTTCAAAATTTTATTTACCGTTAAATTTAATCTGCACTCAAAAATTGCATCATAAATGATCATTGACCTAAAGTCTGAAATCAAACATAAAAAGTCAATAAAAATAATCTAAAATTATTTTCACAAACTTCCAAAATCCAATTCTTTATTGAGAGAATTTCTCATTACAAATAACGAGTCACAATCTCAACATTTATCATAATTAATCCAGCATTACAATATGAGAACAATCGAAAGAAAAAAATGCTACAAAATTTCCCTGTAAAAAAGCATCAAAAACTCATAAAAATGTCTGCAAAATTAAGAATAAAAAGCCATTTACAATTTTTTTTTTACGTTAATTTAAAGCAATGCAACGATTTTATTACGAAATCATATGGATCCTTCCATTTTTCTCATTTTAATATTTTTTTTTTTCCTTTAAAAAAATGCCATTTTCAAATTAGTTTTTTTCTTTAGAGAAAAAAAGGACGAAAATTAAGAAACAATACTGCCATGTAGTTCGGGTCTTTTATCGTTTTTATATCATCAATAATAATGCAAATGAGTTTTTATAGTAAAAAAAAGGAACAAATTTTTTCTTGTGTGTTTTAAGGTTAATTATTTTATATATTTTAATATTTTATGACAATAATTTTTTTTTTTCATTCTTACTTAAATTTCCTTCATTCTTGCAAAAATTGTGTAAGATATTTGAGATTTTACAAATTTCAGAGAGAAAAGAAAAATCAATTTAAAAACAATTCAAAATTAAAGTTTTTTTTTTGTTCTTGAGAGAAAAAGGGGGGAGGCAGGCAGTGTGTTACACATTAAGAAGCATTTTTTTTTGTCCAAACATTTTGCATTATTAAACTTTTGAAAAAGGGATCTGGAGGGGGGAAGGTTTGAAGGGTCAATTAGGACATAAAAAGGATATTTGAAGAAGGAATTTAATTCTCATCAACTTCAGCTTCTTGTTCTTCGTCAAATTCAGCATCTTCATCAGCTGTTGCTTCTTGATATTGTTGATATTCACTGACAAGATCGTTCATGTTGCTTTCAGCTTCTGTGAATTCCATTTCGTCCATACCTTCACCAGTGTACCAATGCAAGAAAGCTTTACGACGGAACATAGCTGTGAATTGTTCGCTAATACGTTTGAAGAGTTCCTGAATGGCTGTTGAATTACCAATGAATGTTGCACTCATCTTAAGTCCTCTTGGTGGAATGTCACAAACGGCTGTCTTTACATTATTTGGAATCCATTCGACGAAATAGCTGCTGTTCTTATTTTGAATGTTGAGCATTTGTTCGTCAACTTCTTTCATTGACATACGTCCACGGAAAACAGCAGCGACTGTAAGATAACGTCCATGACGTGGATCACAAGCTGCCATCATGTTCTTTGCATCGAACATTTGTTGTGTCAATTCTGGTACTGTTAATGCGCGATATTGTTGTGATCCACGTGACGTTAATGGTGCAAAGCCAGGCATGAAGAAGTGAAGACGTGGGAATGGAACCATATTGACAGCCAATTTACGTAAATCAGCATTAAGTTGACCAGGGAAACGAAGGCAGGTTGTGACGCCAGACATTGTCAATGATACTAAATGATTCAAGTCACCATATGTTGGTGTTGTGAGTTTTAATGTGCGGAAACAGATATCATAGAGAGCTTCATTGTCAATACAGTATGTCTCATCGGTGTTTTCAACAAGCTGATGAACTGAGAGTGTGGCATTGTATGGTTCAACGACTGTGTCTGATACTTTTGGTGATGGCACAACCGAATAAGTATTCATAATACGATCTGGATATTCTTCACGAATCTTTGAAATGAGTAATGTTCCCATACCAGATCCAGTTCCACCACCAAGTGAGTGTGTCAATTGGAATCCTTGTAAGCAATCGCATGATTCAGCTTCTTTACGTACGACATCGAGTACTGAATCGACTAATTCAGCACCTTCGGTATAATGTCCTTTAGCCCAGTTATTACCAGCACCAGATTGTCCAAAGACAAAGTTATCTGGTCGGAAAATTTGTCCAAATGGTCCTGAACGTACTGAATCCATAGTACCTGGTTCCAAATCAACTAAGACTGCACGTGGAACGTACTTTCCACCTGAGGCTTCATTGTAGTAAACATTGATGCGTTCCAATTGTAAATCGGAATCACCGTGGTATGCGCCAGTTGCGTCAATTCCATGCTCGTCAGAGATAATCTCCCAGAACTATACGAAATAGAGGAAATTAAAAGAAATAAATTAGATTAAAAATTGCAAATTAAGTTAAGAATAATTTTTCGTGAAACACATAATTGACCTATAAAGCCGTCAACATTAAAAAAATTTGATGAATCATCATCGTGGCAACACCTTAATGACGGGCGACCTCAAAAAAAGTATAAGTGAAGAATGGAATAAGAAAGTAAGAGAATGAGAAAAAAATTTCATGTAACTTCATGTTTCAAGAGCAATTTTACGTGAAATAATACGCGATCGCTTTGGATGAGTAGCTACGAGAAAATGGAATGTGTTTTTTTTTTCAGCTTCTTTTGCTATCTCATTATGATGAATTTTTGCAAATTCTTTTAGTATTAAAAACCCGCTAAATTTTTAAAAATTTATTTATAAAAAATTTTGAATCTTAAAAAAGTAGTTAAAATTTGAATCTTGAAAAAAATCAGTAAAAATTTATTTTTAAAAAATTAGAATCTTAAAAAGTCGTTAAAATTTCAATATTAAAAAAATCGTTAATTTCGTTAAAATCTCAAAATTTCACTTAAATACCAAACCTAACTGTATAGAGTAAAAAGTAAGCAGAGTCGAAAAAGAAAGAAATGCACGTCACTATTGCCATAGTAATAGAAAATATGCAAACATACAATAGAGGAAAGAAAAAACTATGTAGACGCGGTACAATCATTAATCTTCGCTACTCGCCACACGTAGCTATACGAGTGAGAGAGAACCGGAAAGGCCATTAACATTGTTTTCGCAATCAATTGGAAAGAAATATGATGAAAATAATACATTTTTGCGTATATTATAAAAAAAAATAAAAAAAATATGATTCGTGGGCGCTTGGAAACTAACTACTTAATACCAGCCATATGCTGATCTCATTATGTGCAAGAAATTTCTTCTCAATTTCTTTTTTGTTATTTTCATTCGCGAAAAAAAAAGATACCGCATTAAAAAAAAAAAATTATAATTTATTGTATGTAGCTCTCGCATTCCATTACTGAACAAAAAAGAAAAAAAAATTACAACTACATTCATGCTGTGCTCTTCAATTGTTATAATTCATGTTACAGTCTGTTGACTTTTACAACGCGCTGATGTGTATCTATTTACTTCGATAGAGAGAAAACAACTAAAATATTTTCAGGGATGGATGATCTTTGGGTTTTTAAATATTGTCGAAAAAGGGGGAATTTATGGAATTTAGTCAGTCTGGGTGACATATGGTGATATATATTAATTTTTTTTAGGGTCAATTGAAAGATATTTAATTAAGATGCTTGAAAACCTCACAAATGTTCAATTAAACTGTTTAAAACCTTTCAACAGAAAAGTAAAACTAATAGAAACCTTATAATTGTTTCAACTGCTCTAAAACCCTACAAATGAATTCAAATCTTATCTAAAACCCTACAAATGAATTCAAATCTTATCTAAAACCCTACAAATGAATTCAAATCTTATCTAAAACCCTATAAATGTTTCAAAATTTATCCAAAACCCTATAAATTCAATTTAAAATCTTCAAAACCTTTCAAATGTTTTTAAAACCCTTCAAATTCTCAAAAATTAACCGAAAATCCCAATAATCCCCTGACAACCGTCAAGTCGCTTATATTTGCTGATTTGTTTTTCCGTTAATGAAACTAACGCCCACATAAATACTTTTATTTCTATTACGTATTGAACAAAAGGTACCCAAAAAAAATTTATCGAATATATCGCCACTTGGTACGAAACAATTTATTTCATTTAATAATAATAGCAACAAAAAAAAGAAAATAAATTCTCTATAATGCGTCATCTTTACAATATATGGAAAATAGTGCGTGATAGTTAGACATCAATAGATTGAACAATTGAACATTCATTTAGTCAAGGCTGCTTCTTTTTTCGATAATTTCATGGAAAAAAAGAGCTAAGTTTATGGCATAAAAAAAAATTTATGCAGAAGAAAAAAAATGAGAAATTAACGGGACATGCCTAGCAAGTCACTTTCAGATTGAGATGCTGAATGAGCATTCACAACATTTTTCTTATGTGGGAATACAACAGAAAAGAATAAGAAGTTTTTTCAGCGACGAAAAAATGACCATAAATGGAAGTAAAAATAGTTTTTTTGTGTGTCGTGTGTTGCTGTATGTGCCTTATAATTTTTCGCGATCACAGAACGTTTAGGTTTTTCGATATATAAGAGATTACATCTATTGACAAAAAAAAAACTTTTATTGGTCGGTGTTACTCATACACGCTTATTGGTAATGAAATATTTAGTGTATGAGATACAGGCGCTGGATCTTATTGATTTTCTTGTTTTGAGTCTAAAATTTGAAATCCAGTTTCAAAATTCAATCAGATTTAAGATCCAGGATAAAATTTGAGATCCAGTTTCAAAGTTCAATAAAATTTAAGATCCAGGATAAAATTTGAGATCCAGATTCAGAATTCAACCAAATTTGAGATCCAGTTTCAAAATTCAATAAAATTTAAAATCCAGTAAAGGAAATCTTCAAAAATTTTAAGCTCAGCATATAAATTCAAATACAGCTTTATAAAAATGTAATTTTTATGTCTGCATGGAAAAATTTTATTGATTTTATGTCAAACTGCAGCAGTACTTTTTATAGCCATCAACTCAATACTATGAAAAATATCATTTTATACACTAAACGACTATTTTAAGACTTTGATTCTGCAATATATGGCTATAATGAATTAAATTCATAAAGATTTGAGTGCAATACATGGTTATATACTTAAAATTCAAAATCCAGTGCATTGCTGCACTTAAAAATATAATGACTACAGATTATAAAATTTAAGATCCAGTTAAGCATGATTTACATGTCTAAATGTCTTAATATCCAAAAATACCGACAAACATTCACAAAAAAACTTCCCGAATGACAATATTTAAACGGAATGTCAAGATCCAGATAATAAAATAAAAAGAAGTATACACAAGAGCAAATATATCGCAGACTTATGAGATCATCATTAATTAATAAAAATGATCTTGAAAAACACGAAAAATTGTATATTAGAAAAACACGAAAGAATCTTAGTTTATCAATCAAAAATGATAATGAAGGAATTTAGATATTCAGGAATTTATAATTCGCTGGATGTGGATTTTGGTCGTTAATTAAACAAATTATTCAAAATGAGCGTAGGATGTGCTGGATTACGTGAGAAAACTTTTATTTTAATAAATTTGTCCTCAAAGTGCTTATTTCATTGAAATTAAAGCAAGAAATTTGATCGATTTTTTTTTCTTTTTTGTGTCGGAATGGAGGAAATAAAGATGGACGCGCTTTTTGGTAACCGTTGTAGTTTTTTTTTTCGTTTTCAGGGCGTCTATGAATGTATTTGTACCTTTTTACCGGATAACTATTTCTATGTGTGTGTAATGTCTAACGGCTTTTTATGGTTAGACTTTTGCAAAATTTTATGAGATATTAACAATTTTTATGGACGATAATTTCACAGTTGAGTCAATTTATGAGAAAATTTTGCAGTTTCACTAGAAATTTTATAAATTTCATGCAATTTTCATTATAAAAAATCAATAAAACATGATTCATGTATTTTTCTTTTTTTGAGTCAGTCTCTCACACACAATTAAATAAATTCCATTGAATTTGTGTCTTTTGTTAAAACCGGCAATTTTTTTTTCCTTATTCACATCCAATTTATACTTTTTTTTATGTGCCAAATTTTCACGAAATTTTATTAAATTTCACGTCTTAAACTGACTTACCTTAGCTCCAATTTGGTTTCCGCATTGACCAGCTTGAATATGAACGATTTCACGCATGTTGAATTGGTTTTTTTTTTTTGACTTTTGATTCAATAAATTAAAAAAATTAGATACAAAATAGCTTTTTTGATGCTACACAAATATGTTCTTTTCCACAGAAATTAATTAATTAAACTTTTTTTTTGCTTTATCTTAGTTTGGGCTTGGCTTTTAACACTTAAATAATTATTTCTTCCAAACACGTCTTTCTGACTGTGACGAACAATGAGAAATGAGGGGAAGTTTTCTCGCGCTTTTTCTTTTATATGCGTCGTTTATGGAGGGGATTAAATTTCGCAAATTGATCGATTTTTTCCCCTTGTTGACGTTGTTAAGGCGCATTCACAAAAGAATTATTTTATTGATTTTACTTCTTTTTACTACTTTATTACAATATTTAACTAATTCTAATCATTTCTATATACTTAATGCACAATTTAATGCTGTAATTAATGAAATAGAAAGAAAATATTTGCCGGAAAATTTAAAATTTAATGCAGATGTTCCCCTTTAATTAACGGTTTTATGAAGCTACAATTTTGTCTTCTACACTACATATTATGAAATAACTGAAAATTGATGAAAAATGTATTAAAATGATAGCCAATCATGCCGTTAATTATATCAATTGCTAGTCAATACTTGATTTATTAATTCTATGACAAGTATTCACAGTTAAATAACGTAAATAAAGGTAAATTTTAGCAATTTTTCAATGTCTACTTTCTCTTGTGTAGAACACAAACTTTTTTAACGAAAAATTTTAAAAAATGTGACCGTTATTTAACGAAAAAGCTTAATTTTGCTAGCTTTTCACTAAATTTATAATAAATTGGCATTGTTTTTGCAATTTATATGAGCTTTCTATCTTTAATTGAGTAAATCGTTACGTTTTTAAGGATATTTTGGTTCTTTATTTCAATTTATTTTAAAATAATTTTAAAAATTTACTTATATAAATTATCAAAGGGGATTTATTTGGATTGTCATTGGAAGATAAGAATCGTATTCAAATTTTCTTTCAAAATGTTTTTCTTTGTTAAGGCATATAAATAAAGGAATTTAATGCAATAATTAGTAAAACAATTGATATTTTTAAAAACAAATAAGGGGTCGTTCACTTATGATGTCCAATTTTTAAGGGGGGGGGGGGGTGAGTCTGAAGCTGTGAGACAGTTTTAAACAATAGATTTTTTTTGTATGAAAATTTTGTGACAGAGGGAGGGGGAGGGGGTCTAAAACAAAGTTTTTAATGGACTTCATAAGTGAACAGCCCCTACTAATTTTAATTAATTTGTATATTTTGATGAGGATGTTGATAGTTTCAATCAAGGATCAATGAGGTCTCTAATTTTTTTAATTTTTTTTTTTAAACAAAGTCTTAATATTTAAGGGATTCACATTAGTATAAATTATCACATATAATATATTCTATGTGTTTTATTACGAAAAGAATAATTTTAAAAATTTGAATGGACAAAGCAAAGAACGCATGAATCCACTTTAGCCACTTAAGGGCAATTCTTCAGATGAAAGGAATTTTTGAAAAAGAGCTTTTAAAATCCAATGTCAATTATCTTCATCTCAAAAAAATTGTTTCTTAAATTTTGCTGTTTTTATTAATTTTTTGATGACACAAACTGTTTTAAATGATTGATCATTAATTACCTGTTGTAACCAGTCTATTAATGCATAATATAACAACGTATTCAATTAAAAAATCGAAAATTTTCATTTCAACATTCTGTATTTTACCATGGATTAGGAAGAAAAAAAGCTTTTTTATAACTCGATAACGTTTTGAAATTTTCAAAGAATCGAAAAATCTCAATAATTAAACATTTATAAATCAAAGTAAAGCCACAGAATCATAGATTTTTGTTTGTTCTATTACTTAGTAGCAGTGAATTTATTTTAATATCAACAGTTTTCTTTAATTTTTGATTCTTCGGATGCTTAAAATCAAAAATTTCCATTTTCGTTATCGAGTTATTGACCAAAGAATCAAAATATTTTAATAATTAGAGACTTTTAACATTATTGTTGTTGAAAATATGATAGATCATGGAAAATTACACATATAAAAACATTAATATAAAAGGTTTTAGTGGAAAATTTTAGAAAAAAATCGATTCTTCGACAAAAATTTTCAAAATTTCATCTAAAGAATTGCCCTAACACATTTAATTTTATTTAAACTACCTAAATATTTTTTAATTATCACATTATTTTTTTTCTCAAAATTTCCCAGGTTAATTTTGGTAAATCTAATTTGTTTGCAAGTATACAGAAATTTCAATTAAAAGTTCAAAACCAACTTATTCCAAACAGTAGTTCAGGTCAATTATATTATATTTTATTCCAAGCTGACATTCATAGTTCTCCATAAAACAGAAATTTGCAAAGTATGATGCATGCTTCTTAGTTTCAGTCATGTTTCTTTCATTATATGAATCTTTACTGACAACACAAACTGGATTTTCGTGAATTACTGAACAAGCAGCAAAACAATCACAATTTCCATGTTTTTTCATAGATTCACAATAAACTAATCGGATGGTTTCAAAAAGATTCCATGAGTGTGTTGAATGGATGAGAACAAGGGTGGCAAGGAGAATGAGAACTGCAAATAAAATATTTATTAAATAAAATCGAAACTTTTGGTATTTTGTACCCGTACCTTTCATTGATAAAAATTTATATTTAGTTAAAAAAAAGTAAAGATTTAAAATTATTTTCACAGCCAAAAATATTGAGTTGATGATCTCGTAAATTTACTTTATCAAATGAGTTAATACAAAAGATGTTGCTAATTTATATTTCGAATGTAGACATGGTATTGAAGTGGGAAAAAAGGTGACTCACAGATAATAATTGTTTTCTCAATCCAAAGTTATAGCTTTTCCTTCGGAAGCGCAGGCATTATTTATAAAATATTGAATATGCTTGCTAGGGAATTGCTTATAAAAAATTATAATACGTCCCTTAATTAACTAACAGCAGTATGACGAATATTGTAAAATTAAATAAATTTATAAATAATGTTATCACATTACGCCATAATTGATTTCATCAAGATGATCTGATGATTTAATCACCTGTGTCTAATTCTTATAATATCGAGTATATCTAATTTTATTAATCATTAGAATATCATCTCAAAAACTTGAAAAAAACACTTTATTGATAAGGGGTCATTTAATTTTGACAATGTTATACAAAGCGTGTGTTGCTACAGGGGGATATTTTGTGATATTATTATTAGATATGTTTAGGGATTGTTTACTTATGACGTCCATTAAAAACTTGGTTTTTTAGACCCCCTTCTCCCCCTCTGTCACAAAATCTTCATACAAAAAAATTCTATTGTTAAAAACTGTCACACAGCTTCAGACCCCCTCCCCCCTAAAAATCGGACATCATAAGTGAAATGATTTTAGTTTTAATATTTTAATATACTAAGATTTTAATATTTTGGTTTAGAACTACCTGGAATTACCGCTAAAAATGGTCGTGAAATCAAATTTTTTTAAAATTTTCAAAAAAATTTTTGGTCAGGAAATCCATTTGGGGTGTCGTCAAAATTTTGTTATAGATTCAAAGTGTGTCGTGATGTAAAAACTATCAAAAACTTGAATTTTTAGACCATTCTTCCCCTCTCTGTCACGTAAGCTTCGAACGAAAAAAATATTTTATTTAAGATGGTCACAAAGACTCAGAACCCCCACCTCCCTTTAAAATTGAACGTCATAAATGAACGACCCCTAAATTTGAGTTAAACTTTTTGTTTACGTACCACACGTGCTATTTTATTCCTGTTTCAGTTTCCATTAACTTCAAATAAGTTTTTATTCATCTTTCGAGTACTTTAACTCGCAAAATAATTGAGAAAAAAGAGAAGAAATAAAAATTTCTGCGATCATATGTTTCTTCTTAAAGATATAAAGCCACAAGGCATTATTGCTCAATCCATAGTATTACTTTAGAACTCATACAGGTCACTTAAAAATTTACCAAATAATGTTTGCAAGACGGGAAAATAATTTATGGAATTTAATTATCATTTTATCTTTGTTACCATTAATTACAAGTCATAGTGACGCATCGGGGTTAAATTTTAACAAAAGTTGTGGAAATCAAGAACAAATTGGATTAAATTTATTAAATTTTACTCAAAAAAGTGGTAATAAAATTTCTCATAATAAAAATTGTGATAAAATTAATAATTCAATAAATTTAGGTGATGAATTCAATTTCAAATTCGACTACAGTGAATTTAATTTGAATTTTACAAGTGATGAAGTCTCTTCAGAATGTCGAAATTCAATAGAAATTTTGGAACAACGTGCAAAGTTGTTGGATTTAAATGCATTAAAAAGTGAGAAAAATTTTGTGAATAGTTCAAAGTTTTGATTTATGCAACCTTTAAATTCCTCAAAAATCAAAGTCCTAGAAAAGAAGTTTGAAGGTTCAAATTAATTCGAAATATAGAATGATTCCTAAGTTAATCAGCATGAATGATAAAATCAATTACAACTTCTTTCAGTTCTCGACGCTAGTGCAAAAATTGGAAGTGGAGTTCTAAAAGGAAATATAAATAATCTCGGTGATTTTGACGAGTGCCTAGAGTCAAAAGTTGAGAACTTTCAAGGAAAATATTGCCTTGCGGAATTTCAATTTGAGCTTCATGCGCATCTTAATCATTTTAAGAATTTAATTTTGGCTAATGAGACGTACAAAAATGAACTCGATGACGTAAGTTTCTAATAAGTAGTTTAAATTATTTTGAGTGTTGATTGATTGATGAAGAACTATGAAAAATAATAGTAAATAATTTCTAAAATCTTCATGAATGGTCATTGTTGTGGCTGTTTATTGTAATTTTCAAATGATGAGCTAAAGAATGTGATAGAATGAAATACGAAGATAAATATTTTGTATTCTAAAGAAAGTTCAAATTTTTTTCTAAAGATTTAAATTCAATATCAATTAATTACTGGGGGCCTCGATTTGAGTGATTGTTTGGTTCCGGAAAAAATCTACTCAAATCGAATTTACTCAAATCGAAACGTATGAAAAATGACCGTTAAAAAAAGAAAATTTGAATTTTTGTATGGGGACACTCTAGTTACTCAAATCGAAACAACTCAAATCGAGTCAACTCAAATCGAGGTCCGCAGTACTGATCTTGTAACCTTTTTTTACCTATAGTATTACAAAAAGATATTTAACCTCATAAAATTCGTCAAAATATCCAAAAACTTTAATTCAAAAAACAAATTGTAAAAAAAAGTAGCACAAATGATGAGTTTGACTTGATCATGACCTATCGAGACGTTACATCCACAATCATTAAATGTGCTTAAATACGAGTGGCGTCTTAATTGATATTATCTATAGAAATTCAACTCATAATCCAAAAGCACATTATTGTACATCTTCAAAATATTCCTCTGTAATAAATAGTCTGTAGTTGCGCCTAGCCAAATTATTATTGTTGTTTCTTCCCGTTCTCATTAAAATCTTCTTTTTTTTAGGACAACAAAAAAAACAAACTCATTCGAATGACGTTTATCTGCTCATGTATGAACCGAAAAGAATGTTTTCCTTTTTTACATTTTGGAGTCATTCGTTAGTGAGAGTTTATGAGGTTTATAAATAAATGAAAATTATGAGCTGACTTTCAAATAATTCCTAAGGGGCCGTTCACTAAGTACGTTCGCATTTTAGGGGGGGGGGGGGGAGTCTAAGATTTTGTAACAGGTCAAATAAAAGATAAAAAATATAACAAGGGGGAGGAGAAGGGGGGTCTAAAAAGTCTTTTTTTTTGCGTATCGTACTAAGTAAACGGCCCCTAAGAAGTTCTTCATAAATGATGTCCGAAATTAACGAACCCTCGTTATCCTTAGACGTCATTTTTAAACGGTCCCTAAATGGTTCAGTGATTATTAGTCATCTTAATCTTTTCATGATCTTTAGACCCTTCACACCATTCAATGACGTCAAAAGTTTATCGAATTTCTTCTCAATCTTACATGCTAATTAATTTATTGTTGCAAAAAATCTTTATAGGTTACTCACATTCTCCCAAGAACATCGACAATTTTTTGGGGTATTTGTATGCCATCAACATGTAGTTATAAGGAATTAGAAACGGTTTTGCGTAATACAATTCAACAGAAGTTTGGAAAATATTTGATCTCACTACATATGAAAGTTAAAGAACAAAATTGTCAGATACAAGAGGAATTTTCATGGATTAATGTAAGCAATGGAACAAAATTGACTATGTAAGTAGATATACGAACAAAAGAACATAGCAAATAATAAATAAATAATTCAGTATGACTAACGCAGATTTTTTTTTTTTTTGTTGTTCTTTTTTCAGAGCGATTTTCTTGTTGCTTTTGATTATCTCATGTGTGGCCACTGTCTATGACTTAAATTCATTAAAATCTCAAAGGAACGAAACCTTAGCAGCTTTTTCGATGAATAAAAATTTCAAAGAAATTATGTCAACAGACATAAGTCCAAGAGAAATTGCATCTTTACATGGAATTAGATTTGTCAACAGCATAATGCTTATCATTGGACATAAATCGATGGGAGTATACTTCCAGCCATTAATCAATAAAGCAAGAACATCTGAGGTTTACAGCTCATTAGTATCAGTTCCGTTGCGGGCAACGTTCTTGCATACAGAAATATTCTTGATGCTTAGTGGACTGCTGCTGACTCACTCATTAGTCGGCAAATTAAATCGAGGGCAAAAGATTGACATTGTGAAGGAGATTGCTGCAAGATATTTTCGGTTTATGCCACCTGTAATTACTTTAATGCTAATTTCAACGTTCATTCTTCCACTGCTTGGGAATGGTCCATTTTGGCCAGATTCCGTCACAGTACAATCAGATATTTGCAAGAAGAATGGCTGGATGAATTTATTCATGATACAAAATTGGTTTGGATTTGAAAATATTTGTAACTTTAATTTACATCATGTTGGAACTGATTTTATCATCTTTATTGCATCGCTGCCTATCATTGTGTACCTTCATAAATTTCCCAAGTATAACATGACCATTATATTTGTTCTTGGGGTCCTTTCAACAATTGCTCGATTTTACGTCACTTATGTGACTGATGTGATGATTTATATTAAATTTGGCAGTACGTAAGTATTAAAATCCATGGTTTAATCTCATTAGGTTAATTCAAAAGGTGAAGAAAACAAGGCAACTAATTAAAATTTAAAGTCTTTATCTTGTTTTTATTCAAAAAGGAACTCGAAACAATATTCGACGCTATATTTTTTTTAACGTGTTCCTGTTTTTATGAATAAGCATTTAATTGAAGTCAATTTGTTCATCAGACTAACTTTTTTCCTCTTGTATTTTCAGCACACAGCAAATGATGAATACAGCAAACTTTATGTATGGAATTCCGCCTTATCGATTTACGTCATATTCAATTGGAATCTTAATGGGCTATATTTTGAAGAATCAAAAGCCTCATAAATTAGAATCAAAAATAATTAATTTGGGATGGATTGCAGCAACATCTTCAATAATACTTATTGGAATACTTGCAACTACTGTCCACGTTTCTTATTCACCACTTAATATGGCAATGTTCTCAGCATTATCTCCTAATCTTTTTTGTGCTTTCTTCGCATGGATTATTTACGTTTCTCATCATCAATGTGGAAGTAAATATTTGCAGGCTCATTCAATTTCTTGATCTTTTATTTTCATTAGTCACCATTATTCTTTTTTGTAGATGCATTTACAAGATTTTTTGAATGGAAATATTTTAAAGTAACATCAGCATTGTCATATGGAATTTATCTTGTACAATTTCAAATATTCAGCTATATTGTCGGAACAATAAGAGGTCCCATTTATTTTACTGCATACAGTCAAATGGTAAGTATGAGAGTTTGAATAAATCAAGTTATAATCTTGAAATGCATACATACATTTCTACTTACTTAAAGATTACAATATTTTAAGTTGAAAGTTCATGGAAATCGTAATCTTAATTTTAAAAATTTTTAGTCTGACATAATTTGTGCAAAACATGTTTTTCAAAACAGGATTTGACATAAGAAAATATTAAATTCAAAATTTTTCAATATTTTAAGGTTCACTTAAGACGTCCTTCAAAATCTTGGGGTTTTTGCAGTTTTTAGACACTCTCTGCCACTAAACCTTCATACAAAAAAATCTCATTGCTTAAGACTGTCACACAGCTTCAAACCCCCTACTTTTTAAAAATTAAACGTCATAAGTGAAACACCACTTATGACATGATATTTTCAATACTGCGTATTTATTTCTCAATTTGAAATAATCGTAATTTACGATTTGTTAAGATAATAAAACTGAAATGAGTGCCTTTGATAACGTTTATAAATTTATTGACGATCGTAAAAATCAAAATGATCAAATTGCTTTCATTGCACGAGATTCATCAAATTGTTGACTCCCTTGCTTACATTTATCAGTTGAAAATATTGATGAGCTTTAATCTATTATTAGTTATTCACATAATATGAACGATTAAATCATTTTATTTCCGTTTCATTTCAGTTTCATCTGAATGAACTTCTGCTGATATTTATTTCTGCATTCTTGATGACTTTACTAGTTGAACTTCCATTTGGAAACATAAAGAAGATTATTTTTGATAAGACACCACCTGTAAAAGTAAATTCAACTAAAAGTGATAAGGAAGAATGAGGAAAAAATTGATTTTATTTATTCAATAGGTTTATTACTTTTTATTGTAGGTATTGTATTAAGCAAGTATTAAGATTAAAAGGTTTTGTGTGATTTTCTATTTTAAAAGTAGTAAAAAATAATTTTTTTAACTTCCAAAAAGAGTTTTTATTACTTTGAAGGTCCTTAATGGTATCATTTAAAATCTTTAAAAATTTAAACTCTTTATAGCATTAGGTATCAATGGATTAAAATCAATCAGAATTAAAATTTTACAAACATTGATACCCGTGTAGAATCATAAAAAATCTTTAACCATCAGAGTATATAACCTTCCTGTATGTCATTTGTGAACGACCCCTAAGGGCTCGTTACGTTGTGAACGACCCCTAAGGGCTCGTTCACTTATTACGTAACGCAGGGGGGGGGGGGGGGGTCGAGAGGAGAACAATAGAATTTCTGAGAATTCCATTGTTCTTTTTTGAAATATGACCGTTATTTTGTTACGTAATAAATGAACGATACCTAATCGAATTATTAAGTTACTCTGTATGGAATCAGTTTTAGCAAAAAAAAAGAATCATTCATAATTTATTAGTCTCATACGTTACCCTCCAAACAGCTGTTTTTGTTAGTGCTACATCGCTCACATCTTCTAAGAGAACATAATATGATTTTATGCTCCACATACACATCAACAATTTTTTTCCTTACAAACACTAATCAGATTTCTTTTGTCAGAATGAAATCAATTACTCAAAAATTTTACAACAGAGCAGAAGTTAAATAAAGTAAACAGCTTAACACAACCATACAGAAGCACATGTTGCTTGCTTGTGATCGTGATGCAGTTTGTTATTTTATTGAGAGAATGAGAAAAAATTAGTCGCTGTGATGAATAAAAAAAAAAAAATTGAATGAATTTCAGTTTACCATGCACGACTGTGAGAAGCAGAAGTAAAAAAATCAGAAAAGCAAAAAAAAAAAAAAAATTTTATTTACATAATGGAAAAAAATTAATATTAAAAGTTAATTGAAATTCGTAATCGAAGGTAATGAAAATAATTTTTTAAAATTGTGCTACAAAATTTTTAAGCAAGTTATATAAAATTTTAAATTGTGCAAAAATTAAGTACACATAGAGAGGCGTCAATGCTCGAAAATAAATAAATTTTGTAATGTGTCTATATAATTTTCATTACTGTTGTTATATCTCGCTTTATTTTGCTGTCTCGAAGGGTTTATGAACTTTTAATTCATTTGTCTGGCTTACTTATTTATCGAGTTTGTGATTGAAAAGTATAAAGTTCATGCAACTGAGAACGAATAAAAAAAAAAAAAAATATGATGATGAACTTCAAGACAATAATCTGTGAGAATAAAATGTCATTTTCCAGTTTTTGAAATTGTTGAAGAATTAGTCAAATGCATAAGTGTGAGAATATTCAAATGCAATGTTTAGTTACAGCTCTAATTAGTATTTTAAATGATTTTTTGTGATTATAATTTCTTATTCTAAAATCTAAATTTTCGCGCCAAAAATTTCAACAAATTTATGCAAATTTTTATTCCCACAAAAATCCACTCAAATGCAAATAAAAAATGAAACAACTCGTTCTGTTAGAATTTTTTCACACATTTAATACGACATTTAGTCATACATTTCCGCTAATACTAACAAGTGTTGTTTCTAGTTTCATATATATTTATAAATAAAAGTCTAGAGTAGTGAACTTGAAAAAAAAAATGAAAAGAATATGAACAATAATAAAAATATCTCTAAAACGATAAGAGAGAAAAAA
This sequence comes from Chironomus striatipennis, assembly GCA_026123125.1. NCBI lineage: Eukaryota > Metazoa > Arthropoda > Insecta > Diptera > Chironomidae > Chironomus > Chironomus striatipennis. The sequence continues at coordinate 40,297,340 of CM047394.1, forward strand.
AATCAGCACTTGAGAAATGATTTTCAAGTTTTTACAATGTTTACATTTTTAACTGCAGATATTGAAGGAATAGAGTAGTCATAACTATAACAATTAAAAAATTTTGCACGATGAACGAAAGTGAATTGAATTCATTAGATGCGGAAGCATCAAATAAAGTACAAATTCTCGAGACACCCGAAGAGAGAAGAATGAGACAATTGTCTCTCAAAATTATCTACTTTACAATGTTTCTCATGACACTCGGATTCTCAATTATTTTGACTGGCATTTGGCCGTACTTAGATAAGGTAAAAACATCCATGCAACCGTTAAAGAAATCATTAATTTTTTTTTTTGTTTTTAAACAGTTAGACAAAGATGCTGGGAAAGAGTTCATGGGTTACATTGTTGCCGCAAATCCATTAGGTCAATTTATATTTTCACCAATTTTTGGATGGTGGGCAAACAAAGTATCATCAATACGCACACCATTTGTCGTGTCGCTGATAATTTTTTGCATCGCAAGTGCCATTTACTCTTGTTTAGACATTGTTGAAAATAATGTAAAATTTTGGATGATATTTGCGAGATTCTTTGTTGGAGTCTCGTCTGCTAATATTGGTGAGTTATTTAAATTTATGTATATGATTGTGTGACAAAATCATGAAGCTACATACATAACTGCAAATCTTGTCTTATCATCAAAATTGAATGTCCTTGAAATCAAAATCGCAGATGTAGATTAGGAGGCAATTAGCACACCATCAAACATTTTATTTTATTTATTTTTTTTTTTTTTTTAAAAAAACAACACCCAAAATTTATTCAACACGTTATTTCTTTCCATTAGTAATTTGCAGAAGTTATGTATCAGCGGCAACAACACTCAAAGAGAGAACCAAAGCTGTTTCATTTTTAACACTTGCCCAAACATTGGGATTTATTTTTGGACCAATGCTTCAAGGCCTTTTCACACCGCTTGGTAGTGAAGGAATTAAAATGTTTTACAATATTCCATTGTCAATGTATACGGCGCCAGGATGGCTGAATGTCTTCTTGGGATTACTTAATCTTATTTTATTCTTTCCAAAGTTTTTCCAAGACAAGACAGTAGCGGCTCGTGAACAAATGATAATTCATGGAAAAGAAACTGAAAAGGAGACATGGAAAGCAATAAAGCCAGATTATCTTGTGTCGTGGGCTTTAATCTTTTCACTTTTCGTGTTTGTATTTAATTTTGTGTTACTCGAGAGTTTGGGAACACCTTTAACGATGGAACAGTTTGCATGGAGTAAGAAGGAAGCATTGGAAAATATGGCTTATATTATGACTGCCGGTGGAGTTATTGCATGTATTACTTTCCTGATGATCTCGCCGCTGTGTAAAAGAATCAAAGAAAACGATCTTTTGATTTATGGTGGATTTTTCGTCATGATATTGGGAAGATTCGCACATATTCCTTATGGGAATGAAATTCCAAAGCTTGCATATTCCAAAGAATATTTCATAAATGGAACGTCTATACTTGATGATGATGATGAAGCATATTTAGGTTGTCCGTTTGAGAAACAAAAATGGTGTTTAACGACACCAAAACTTGGATTCACAGAATTCATTATAGGATATTTACTTACAAGTTTGGGGTAAAGAATAATTCTATTTCATCTTATGATTATTTATTAGGAAAATTTTACTTATTGTTGATTTTAGGTATCCAATTGGTTTAACACTTATAACGACAATATTTTCCAAAGTGTTAGGACCTCGTCCTCAAGGCAATTGGATGGGATTAATGACCAACGCTGGATGTCTATCGAGAATATTTGGACCCATTTGTGTGTCTTTACTATATGCCAGATTTGGTACACTTATTATAATGTTGTTCACACTAGTTTTAATGCTTATACCAATGATATGGCTGTTTTTACTAAAAGATCGACTTTATATAAAAGATTTTAAGGATCGGAAGGTTGAAATGGAAGAAGTGAGTGAGAGAAATAATTTACAGTCACATAATATTGATAGATAATAAAAATTTATATTTACATACCAAAGAATTGGAATTAATTTACTAGATTCTTTAAATTATGATGAAAATTGTTATTCTAAATTTTGTCTGTGAAGGATTATGAAAATTCTGGAAAATTTCAATCGGTTTTAACTATAACGGTTTTTAAAAATTCAAAATTTTCAATATAAAGGGAAGCAAACTGTGATGCGATAATCAGTAAAGAAAGAAAACTCAGTGAGCAAAGTCAAAAAAAATTCAAAGTGAAAAATTAAAAAAATATTTTTTTAAAGGAAAAGTAATTAATATAAATAATTAAAAATGCCAAGAAGAGGACGAAGTGCATCTCCACCACCAGCCCAACGCAGGTAATTACAAAATCATTCAGCATAAATCATCTAAAGTTCAATTTAAACTTTCAAAGAGGTTATTGCATCATCGTTTTTCTGGAAGATTTAATTAATTAAATCAAGTTTATTCATGATAATAGAATCATTTAAGATGAATTTGATAATTAAATTGCTGAAAATTTGATTAAAATTGTGAAAATCTCAACAAATTCAAAAGATCCAGAAAATTCTCGAATGTTGTCAAATTATTTCCCATTAATGACGTCACAGATGAAAATCTGATGATTCTTCCTAATGCTGTATAGTTCATAGATCAATTTTTGTTGGATATTTGCCATTCACGTTACGATTGTTTACAGCAATTGCAAATATTTATTGTGAAATTCATTGACTGTTTATAAACCATATTAATGTTATTAATGATTTATTTTGTAGACCAATGGCAACTGCCGCACCTCAACAGCCAAGACCAGCCCCACCACCCGCTCCCGTTCAAGCTGCACCATCAGCTGTCGCTCCAGCAGCTCCAGTTTCTCAAGGACCCGGTTTAATGGCTAATATCGCATCAACAGCTGCCGGAGTAGCAATTGGACATACTATGGGACACGCAATTACAGGAATGTTCTCAGGATCTGGATCAGAAGCACAACAACAACAACAAGCAGCTCCAGTCGCCCAACAGCCACAATATGCAGCACCAATTGATCAACAACAGACAACACCAACTGGTCCATGTGCATGGGAAATTCGTCAATTCCTTCAATGTGCCCAACAGCAATCAGATTTATCATTATGTGAAGGATTTAATGAGGCTCTACGACAGTGCAAGTCAGCTAATGCTTTATAAATTATTTTTTTGTGAATGGATGTGCTTTTTTTTGTTTGTTATCACAATCACCTCGTACTTCCTTATTTCTTGATCCTGAAACAATTAGTACACATTTCGACTTTAAATCCTTTGTTATCAACTGCAATAAATCCATGGAATTGAATTTTTTTTTATAATTTTGTCTGACTTTATGTTTAAAATAATATACAAAAAGGAAAATAATCCTTCCATAAATTTTCTATATGGATGATATAATTATGTTCAAAAAAATAGAATATTGAAATAAAAATCTTAGATGAATATATTAGAAATATTATGGAAATAACAACTAGGAATTAATAATAAATTTGCGCATCATCTTATTATCAAGTTTTGATGATGACGCTCAAAAGATAACAATAGACTTTTTTAATCGAATGATTGTGTGCATGAATGTATGAATGTTGAGTTCCTATCATTTTTGTCATTTAAATCCATAAATTTAGACCTTTGTGTTCTAAATTAAGGATCAACAAGTTTGTTGCAACTTTTATTTGGAAATTATCAGAAATTATATAGTTTAAAATAAATTTAAAAGTCATCTATAAAATTATGATTCATACCTGAAATTTCTCATAAAATTAAAAATCATCTCATTATATTACACTTACCTTTTCATACGCCATATCAAATCTATCAATGAGTCATAAAAGAAAATCTTCATTCAGTATAAAATAATCTCATAGCTTACATTCTAAAACTTTTTCGTTTGAAGCACAAACACAACCTTTTATATTTTCCATGAATTCTTCTTACACTCTCATTCAACAAACTCATTTCCATCACCTTCCATTATCATGATTTAGTGGATATAATGTGAAAAAAAAAAAAAAATAATGCTCCACAAACATCATAAGCATCATTAGTTAATTAGTTTTTATTCATCTGCAAATGAAATACTGATGATAATTTATCCTCTTTTTTTTATACTTTTTAGCATGTTTTATAGATTTAACAATTTTTAAAAGCTTTTAGATTGGTTGCAAAATTTGAATGATGACGAATTTAAAACCATACAATTTTTCAGAAACACTTGAAAGGTTTTTGATTTTAAATAAAAGAGAACCGTACAATTCCTTGATAATTTGTAAGGTTTTGTTAGAATTTTTAAAATTCTATTAGAAAGAACCTTATAAATTATCAAGGAATTGTACGGTTTTTACAGAAGCTTTTTAACAGACTACCGACATTTCATTTCGAATTTCTTCGACATTTGATTTGAATTCTGTTCAAATTTTGTTTGTTATTGTTTACAAAATTTTAATTCAATCAAAAATAACTCTTTAACACATTTTACCAGATAAAAATGCTTAACAATACTAAATAAAGTATCTATAAGCTAAACTGGTTTGTTTTTAGTTTGATTTAAGGCAAATCAACAAATTTAATTAAAAAAAAATTTAACGATAGATTTTTTTTTTTAAAAATTTTGAATTTTAGTTTTAACGGGGATTTTAATTCTGCTTTTTAATAGCTTTTAAATTGGTTGAGAAAATTGGAACTTAATACTATGTGATTTTCAGGAACATTTGAAAGGTTTTAAAGATTTTTAAATTTAAATTAATTGAATTTTTTATTTTATTTTTTTAATTGTATGGTTTGCGTAAGACACCAAAATCATGGTTTGAAACCATAAAAATCGAATCTGTCAATAGCTAAATTTGAACGATATTTTAAAACAAACCCCAATTACCAGAAATTTTAAACGTTAGTGTTCAAAAAATTACCTCACGGCTATCTACAGATATACTAGCTTAAATATTGCTATTAACTATTAACTAGCTTTTAACGGTCGTGGTTATTAGGGAAATATTTAACAAAAATTTTAAAAATTACAATTTCCAATCCTAATGCGCTTCTAAATTTCCGCTATCAACTCATTCAATTTTCTCTCCTTTCTTATCATTTTCATAAATCTTTTATCTCTTATGTTTTGGAAGCATGGTAAAAAGAGGTAAAATAAAAAAAAATGCAATTTTTTTTTCATCTTCTGTTTATTAAATTTGTGAGATATGGAATGGGAGCGAAATTAATTAAGGTAATTAAATGAAAAGCTTTCAATAACAGACGATGATGAAAAATATTTTTCATATTTGCGGTTGAATCTGTGTTGGTTTTTTTTTTAATAGACATGAAATAACATTTGAAAATTGATATTTATAAAGTTTATGTTTTAATAGAGGTTGAGTTGTGTATGGAAGGCTTTAATCTTATTAAATTATAAACTAATGAGAGTTTAGTAATTTTACACTAACCTAATTCTGTTGTCTTTAATAGTAAGCTATTCTAACAAGCCAATTTAATATTAAACTTCTCATCTCAATTCAATTGAAAACATTTAGAAATTTCTCATGCTGAATACAATTTGACATGTGGGCAACAAAATGAGAAGCATATACGTATGGTGCCATAATATGCTGTACAAATATTAATTTAATGATATCTAACGACACACTTTCACAATTTTGTTCTCCTTCCGCTTCGTCTTGAACTTCAAAATTTATTTTCATAGCTGAATTTTCAAGCAGACAAAATTGATATCTGTCGACATATTGTTGCTATAATAATATTATTATGATAATATAAAATAGGAAAAGAACTTTGGCTTTTCATTGGATAGGAGAAATATTGGATATTCTTTGTATTGTCCATAGCTTATCATTATTTTAAGTGCATGACTTGAAATTGTGTTTTTGAAAGAAATCACGACATTTTTTTTTGAAATTATTTTCATTTAACAACTGAAAAGTTTATTCAATTTTCATTTTATTGCTAGTTGTAATTTGACATTTCGATCAAGGAATTTTTGGAAGGAAGCTGTTGATAGAGATAGCATTGCATTTGGTATTGGTAATTGGCAGAGTGTAGCCAGTGGCAGGGTCGTGTTCAGACACCAAATAAGGGAGGCTGTTGATCACAATTGATCTTTAAAGTCAGCGATATATGTATGTATGTACTGGGGGCCTCGATTTGAGTTGTTTTGATTTGGGTAACTGTTGTGTCCCCATACAAAAATTCAAATTTTCTTTCTCTAACGGCCATTTTCCACACGTTTCGATTTGATTAAATTCGATTTTAGTAGATTTTTTCCGGAACCAAACAATCACTCAAATCGAGGCCCTCCAGTATGTAATCAAGGAATTCTGTGTATTGAAATAATTTTGCTGTGAATAAGTTTGATTTTTTTTAGTTTTAAACCTTTTAGGACCCGACTACCGTCACTTCATTTCGAAAAACTTCGAAATTAATTTCGAAAACTTCGAAATTAGATGTAAACAAAAAATAAATGTAAACAAACAAAAAATTTCAAATCGAATTATTTTTGAATTTTTCATTTCTGGATCTTGATTTATTAAATAAATTATATTCTTTAGTAATTTTCCTTCCATTTAATCAGAAAAGCTTTTAAGGAAAAGCTTCAATCGATAAATTATTTTGAAAATTATAATTAGTGAAAAAATTCACTAACACATTCACACTTTTTATTTTCAAAAATTTGACAGTATTTAACTGACAAATTTCGAAGTGTCGGTAGTCGGTTTAGGACTATCAACAACATCATTTTCTCTGGTCATGCTTTTGTTTTAAACCAGGAGAAAAAAATTGTTAAACTTTAATTTCAATTACAGTCAAGTAATGTTTTCTGAAAGGCAATAACCTTATTAAAAAATATTCAGCATCATCTGCTAAAAGAATCACTGAATGAGAGATTTATTACATCAAAAAATCCACAAAAGCTAAAAAAAAAATAAATGAAATCAATCTGTTGGAATTAGCAATGCGAAGTAGCTCTCTATTAAATAACTATTTCCAAACACATTCTCAAAACATACTAATATCCTTTCTCATCCAACTGAATTGTTTTCTCGTGAAAAAATGAAAGAATCTATTCCACTTAGGGATCCTTCATTTATGACGACCAATTTTAAGGGGGAGAGAATCTTAGACTGTGTAAATCCGAGCGACAAAAATCTAATGTTGTCGTGATGGCGACCTGATGTCGCTTCTATAGTATTGTAAATACACTTCCAAGGCTGCCATGTGGCGAATGCATACCGTATTTCTGATATTCTCTGTTCGCCAAATTGCAGCCTTGTAAGTGTGTTTATAATACTATAGAGGCGACATCAGATCGCCATTACGTCAACATAAGATTTTTAAGGAGTCAATAATTTCCCAGTATTTGATGGACGTTATAAGTGAACGACTCTTAATATGTTTGCAAATAGAAAGGACGACGACTACGATGATGATGATGAAGAAACGATTCAGAATATCAGATATACGGTATTGAATAGTTAAAGGTAGAATGAGGTATTTTTTTAATGTTTTATTGATGCTTTTATAATAAATTGCACATTTTTTTGCTAACGTCAGTCGAACTGGGTATTTTTTATGTGGTTATCTTCACGTATTCTATATCCATTGAGTCATTTGGTAAGCATGTGTTTCCAAGAAATATGATGAGGAATTAATGCATTTTCTATTTGAACGATTTTAGATCCACAATTTTATTCTTATTGTCAATTCAAATTAAATAGTTTTTTACTTCATTTCGATTAGTGCTTTAAGTTCGTAAAGACATTTGGAAATTGCTTAATTCTAAAGCGTTTTATTCTTTTTGAGATTTGACTCATTTTAGAAAGATTTCCTAAATAATAAATTAATTATTTATTAATTTTTCGACTTTGAATTTTAAATTTCGACAAAATTAAAAAGCAAAATTCAACAATATTTAGATCCAATAATTTGTTTTGTACCTATTTCAAACAATATCAACAATAACAGCTCAGGAAATGAAAAAAAAAAAATAATAATTTGCGTCATTCTCACGTCCAAAATAAATTCAATAAACACCTTTTTTTTCAAAAATAGAACATAAAACATTTCAAAATAAAACCCAATTTAAATAAATTTTTATTATTTTCCTATCACATTAGAACATCCTTAAAACTGGATTATAGAAATCCAAACAGCATATAAATGTAGGTAAACTAAAGTTTCACATCAAACTGGACGTGAAAATAGACACAGAACGAGAAATATAAAACGAAGTGGATGAGGCTTCTTAATTTATGTCTCCCCTGAGGCAAATTAATAAGTCACTTTGCATTCACAACAGACATGAAAGAGAGGCCTAAACTGGAACACGATGATGAAAAAATACAACATTTTTGCATTCGATAAATAAATTTTATTCGATAGACTATAAAATAGACACGAGAAGAAGAGGAATTAAGGCTCTCCTTTTTTAATGCCTCAACATAAAGATTCCCCTTTATTATGGCCATTTATCACTAACGATTTGAGAACGAGGAATTTTTTTTTTATTTATTTATTTATTTTTACTTTTATTTTGTGTTGTGTTGTTTTGGGTGAAAATAAACATTTCAGGAATTTCGATTGACAATGAAATAAATTAGTCTCATGTGCACATGCAACAATTAATTGTGAAAATTTGCTCTCTGGATGGTGCTCGTTTTTGGGAGATGCTTGAATTGCCATAAATCTTTTAATTGACTTTTCGATTTTTTTTTCCTCGTCGATTGAGTTTTTGTCGATTTTCATGGCAATTGAGTTTTTAATTGGAGATTGTGAGTGGTTTGAGGATGTGAATAGACATTTCAGTAAGTTTGATTGTAAAAAAAATCCTAAATTAAGATCAGTTTAATCAAAACTTCATCGTTTTTAAAAAAGTTCATTCAACAACTTTTTCATTTGTTGCATTTTTCGCCAACTAACCAAACCAGTTGGCCATTAACACACATTCATACAGCATATATTGTCAATTTATTTTCACATGCCTAACCGAAACCACAAATCCCCCCAAAATCACTTTCTCTCTTCTCTCTTGAATTTTTTGCTGTTGCTGCTCATCCACCTCAGCTACCAGTATGATTCGTATATCACATGCATCACATCCAACAATGATACAAGGAAGTTGTTGGATGTAGAAATTCATTCTTTAAAATTAATATCAGTATATGAATACTGAGTACAATGACTAGATGGATAGAATCGTCAAAAAAGTGACATAGAGAGTAAATGTAAGGAGTAAACCAGTGGTGGTAAATGTTACGTGACTTGCTTTAATAAACTTTTAACTTTAGTACAATTTCTTGCATCATGACTATTAACTCTATGCTTTGTGTGTCTTGCTTTCATTCTCAGTTGTACATTTAATGACAATTTTTTTTTTCGGATGTATCATTTGACATTTCATCTTATGTGACTTTTACTCGTGTACTTACTTTCTATGTATCTGTTGTTTAGGAAAAAAAATGTGATAATTAAATCTCAAAGCATGATTGTGCCTTGATTCTTGTGTCAAACATTATTTTTTTGCTGTTTTTGCATTGGGAGGAAATTAAGGCACTTTTAACAAATTTTATGATTCTTTCTCTTATCTAAATTTTTCTCTTTACTAGCTTTGATTGCAAGTGATGATAAGGTACATAGGATTGCAAGTTAGAAAATTTACTTGGTGATGTGTTTGATCAGAAATTTGTATTCTAAATGCTATGTGTTCTCTAGGTTTAACAATAAAAGAAGTCTTAAGGCAGCATTTGATATCTAAAAGCTGAATGGCTTATTTTTGAAAAGTGAATACTGGGGGGCCTCGATTTGAGTGATTGTTTGGTTCCAGAAAAAATCTACTCAAAGCGAATTTACTCAAATCGAAACGTATGGAAAATGACCGTTAGAGAAAGAAAATTTGAATTTTTGTCTGGGGACGCAACAGTTACTCAAATCGAGTCAACTCAAATCGAGCCCCCGCCCCCTCCCAGTAGTAAATAACACGGTTCTTAGAAGACTAAACTTTAGAAAATCATAAAATTTCTTTAAACAGCTCTTTGCACAAGCTGCCTTTCAAAAATCAGTCTACCAAACAGCAGAGATGCCCACAACTTCTCAAAAAATCCGAGCATCCTCAAAAGAAGCTCATGTAGACAGCTGTAAACTCATTTGTAAATATCAACAAAATATTAAGCTTGCACGTTCTAATGTATCTAAAATGAAGAGATGGGACATTACACGAGACTACCTACGACACTTTTATATTCACATAGCAAAGGAATTGCCTTCTTTCATAATTTTCATCATTTTATGACCGTCACTATAACGTTTTTACGACGATGTCTTTTGAATTAGCATAAGTGCGTGAATTCAGCATAGAATGTGTGTGTACACACATTTGTATCAAAGGGAAGAAAAAGTAAAGGAAGTGAAATAGATAAAAGGGAACGTAAGAAAAAGATCAGAGGACCTTTTGACAAACATTTTTTTTTTTCTTTAGCCTCACCTCCTCCCATTGCAATAATTTTCTTTGCCTTTTCTTCTTCTTCGTCATTTTTCTGCTGTAGAATCCCATTAGCAAAATTGAACAAGAAAAATTGACAGATGGCAACCGACATTTATCAATGGAAGGAGAAATTTTCTTTTTCTATGCTAACTACTTATGCAGCACGATAGAATAAATGAAGATAAAATGCGTTATGATAAGGAAATATTTGGGCAACTAGAAGAAGTCATAACATTAATCGACTGAAATTAACATGGTATAGACACGCAATGGATGAGTGATGGATTTATTTTGTTGGATAATTTTTTAAAAGGCCTTTTTGATTATTTGATCTCTTTGTTGAATGGCACCTGGACATTGATAGAATTTTAATAATTCAAAATATTTTTTTGTCAAAAACTTTAAAATATGGCCATCTATGACTTTTAATTTCTATTTTTTTAAAATAATAATTTATACATCACGACAGCTACCGACACCTTAATCAACAAATTTTGAAATAATATATTTTTTTTTTACTTTTTGTTAAAAATGCATATATATATCCATAAAAAAATAAAATGCAATAAAATTTATTAAAACAATTAATTGCTGATCAAACCGTGACTTAATGAAATTGAATTCGAAATAGCTTATCAACCAGTATTTAAAGTCATAATAAATTAATATTTAATACTAGTCTATCATCAGCTTCAAAATCTAATCAGTCTGTGATTAGTCTTTGAATTATTAATTTTAAATGAATTCTGCTTATTTGAGTCTCATAACATTTGCATTAATTATTGCATTTTCGTTTGGTGGAAGTCCTGCTAGGCAATGCAAAGAATCTTGTACAAAGGAATATCTTCCACTGTGTGCTTCAGATGGAAATGATTTGGTGACTTTTGCTAATAAATGCTTGTTTGAGAAATTTAATTGCGTAAATAACAAAGGTAATTAGTGTGGAATTTAGTGACATTTGTGCATGTTAGAATATATTGGATATTGATGATTGAGTGATTTATTTAATTTTTAATTAATCAACAAAAATTGTTTTAGAATTCGAGGTTTTCTATGAAGGAGAATGCACAAGTACGGAATGTATGAAACCTTGTTCTAAACTGATTTCATATATTTGTGCAGCAAAAGGTGGCAAAAATTATACATTTAATAGTAAATGTGTATTTGAAATAATTAACTGCAAGGCAAAAGGAGGTAAGATTCTAGTAAAAAATTATATGAAAAAAGTGTTTAAAATTTTGTTTAATTTCAAGCTTTTGAATTTTTGTATGATGGAAAATGCAGTGATCCCGATTCAACAACGTTTTAGTAAAATTATGAAACTTATTAAAAAAAATTTATATCACTAAAATCACAAATAAAGATTGAATTTCAATTAAGAATTACGTTCACGACCAACGTCCATCTATATCCACACATCATATAATTCGATTATCATTACAGTCCATAAAAGTAAGGAAGCAAAAGAATCTCATCACATACCATTGCACAAACATCATATCAAAACTAACTCTGCTTACACATCATAACCGGACAAATAATGTAAAGCATTCAAATAAATGTGTAAATGTTATTTCTATCCGCTGTGTGTGTGAAGTACGGCCGAGACCTATGTCGATGTAACTTTTTAAGTGTACGCAAATTATGTCATAATTATGTCAGTTCCAAAAATGCATAGTTTGAATTTTGTCACCCCTAGGAACATTCATAACAGCATACCCGATTTTGGTCAAAATCTCGGCCATACTTCACACTTACTTGAGCTTAAATTTCTCGTAAGTTTTAAAGTTTTATCAAAAAGTAACTGTGCCTGAATTTTGTCGCTATATTGTCGAACATTTATGACCAAAGAAAAAATTTTTTCATTTCCATACTTTTTTCGTATGAGCAAAATACTAAAATATCGAAAATTTCGATTTTTCAAAATTTGTGTTTAAAAAATTTCTTTTTGCATGTGATTTATGTCAGAATTATGTCAATTAAGAAAAACACAAGAGAAATTTTTTTTGGCCGATCTTCTTCTCAGAAAACGAATTTTTTAAATTTTGGTCAAATTTGACCATTTTTTCAGTTTTTTGGTCATAACTTTGCCATATCTTAACCATATATCATGTTTTATACCTCGTTGGATGCGTATTGCAATGTGTTATAAGAATTCATTAAAAGAATTAAAATATAAGATCATCCTAGGGGGATAGGAATCGATAAGTGAAATATTAAAGCTTAAAAAATAGCTAAATGAGTATAAAACACTAAAATCACATTTATATCAAGTTAAAATGACTGAAAAAGTTTACTAACAATGTTAACTACCATTTCTAAGAATTTCAGCAAATTTGGATGAGATATTGTCGAGTTATGAAATTTTTGTTCCTATAAATTGTACAGTGGGCTGAAAATTGATTTTAGGGAATAAAATCATAATACTTTGATGACTTATAGTCTCGAGTTTCACGAGTCCAAAAATACTCACAATTCTTTTTGTCGTTCATAAAAAAACCCATACAGGCCCAAAATGTGTTTCTGGTACAAGTAATTTTAAAAAAATTCGAGTTCCTCACTGAGTGAATAAATTTTTGTGAACTTTTTTTATTCGCTCAATTCATCTATTAAGCTTCATGAAAAAATACAAAAGGTATGAAAACATTTCATACTAATAGTCAGAAACTCGAAAAAATATAAAAAATCGTAATTTTTTCAACATATTTGCCTCTTGCGCATAGGTTGGTCTTAAAAATTCAAAAAACTAGTTTATATTACAGCTCTCGATTAGACTTTTAAAAAACTTTCATCAATGATTGCCAGAAATGTCACTTATTTCTTCAAAAATGAGTTCAAAAAAGAGAATTTTCGATTTTTCGAAAAAAATTCATAACTCGACAATATCTCATCCAAATTTGCTGAAATTCTTAGAAATGGTAGTTAACATTGTTAGTAAACTTTTTCAGTCATTTTAACTTGATATAAATGTGATTTTAGTGTTTTATACTCATTTAGCTATTTTTTAAGCTTTAATATTTCACTTATCGATTCCTATCCCCCTAGGATGATCTTATATTTTAATTCTTTTAATGAATTCTTATAACACATTGCAATACGCATCCAACGAGGTATAAAACATGATATATGGTTAAGATATGGCAAAGTTATGACCAAAAAACTGAAAAAATGGTCAAATTTGACCAAAATTTAAAAAATTCGTTTTCTGAGAAGAAGATCGGCCAAAAAAAATTTCTCTTGTGTTTTTCTTAATTGACATAATTCTGACATAAATCACATGCAAAAAGAAATTTTTTAAACACAAATTTTGAAAAATCGAAATTTTCGATATTTTAGTATTTTGCTCATACGAAAAAAGTATGGAAATGAAAAAATTTTTTCTTTGGTCATAAATGTTCGACAATATAGCGACAAAATTCAGGCACAGTTACTTTTTGATAAAACTTTAAAACTTACGAGAAATTTAAGCTCAAGTAAGTGTGAAGTATGGCCGAGATTTTGACCAAAATCGGGTATGCTGTTATGAATGTTCCTAGGGGTGACAAAATTCAAACTATGCATTTTTGGAACTGACATAATTATGACATAATTTGCGTACACTTAAAAAGTTACATCGACATAGGTCTCGGCCGTACTTCACACACACCTATCCGCTCAGTGAAAGCCAATCAAGTTACATTTTGTTTGTAAATAAATGAAGTGAAATGTTTGATGAATATTGTACAGCATGTCATACAGTGTAATGTGATATGATGATAGGTATGATGTTACTACGACAACAATACAACAGTCATAGAATTACAAGTTTTATTTTCAGATAAACTTTCAATGATGCGAAAATAACACAATGTGGAACATGAAAATATGAAAAGTGTAAGGCTGGAGGTGGGAACTTCTGTTGATTGTAAATGGGATTAAATTAATTTTATCACAGTTTTATGGAAAATTGAGGTCATATTAAAAATTTTATTCGGTTCGAAATTTCTGAAATTTTTTCATTTTTAACTTCTCCAATTTTGGATTTCTTGATACCTGAACTGAAATTTTTTAAGAATTACTTAATTGAAATCATAAAGGATACGTAAAATTTTAGAAAAAAATTTTTTTGGTCTCCCCGAGACCCCTCTGTACCCCCAAATTGACACCCCACACTATCCCCTTATTAAGGAACATATATTAGACCTGTGTGCCAAATTTCAAGTGATTTGGACTTAATACACAAATTTCATACAAAAAAAAAATTACAAAAGTCCTCGTGTTTCATATCGAGGGACTTCAGCGCATTTTTGGCGCGGCGATCAGTAATCGAGCTACGAATTGAAAGTATATCAACTTTCAGGACAGACCTTGCAATATTCTACATAAAAATAACGATAATTTTACAAAAATGTTACAACAACAATCAAAAACCCTTCAGTTTCAATTTCCTCGCATTCATTGTGCATGAAAAGTGTGTTTTCAATATGCACAAACTAATAACTTGCAAAACTGAACAAAAAACTTTTCGTAAAAAATAACGGTCAAAAAATTTTCAAATGTCAACGGTTAAAAAATATTTGAAATTTCTATGACGTGAAGTTGCAGTCATGTGTTGATTATTTTTCTTTGTGAAATCAAAAAATAATTAATTAAAGTGTTTAAACACAAATTTGGGACTTTTAAATACATTTGCCGCCAATAACTCGATGAAACGGAGCTAATAAAACAAGCCGGAGCTCTCTACGATGTCTAGATCAAAAGATAGTTTTTCAAAATTTGCTGCCGACCGAACAAAGTGTATGATTGAGCTTCCTTTTTGAAAACAAGTTTCCAAAAATGCGCTAAAAAATCAAATTTGTATGAAAAATGTCAACAACAGTCACTTCCAACAGCCATAACTCGAAAATGAAGTGACCAGTTCCAAAATACTTTATTCAGTCGCTTTCTATATATAGAAGCTACCACTGTGTCAAATTTCAGGACAATTGAAGCTTCCCTGCGAGACTAGTTGAGTCCACAGACGGTATTACGGTATTACGGACAAAGTGAGGACAATAGCGCCTTTCGACTGAAGTCGGAAAATGCGCTAATAATGTAAAAATTTTCAGATTCATTAAAATAAATAATCAAATAAGTATCAAAAGTAACCACCCCTTGCTCATCATTGAATCTGGGATGCTTATTTTGCAAGACATGAATTTTTAAGCTCATCAGAGAGGAACAAAAACTTCAGCAACAATAAGCAGAAGAAAATAAAACAAAAAAATATATTTTATGATGAACAACAACCATAAATAGTGATGTCATGCTGACATCAGTACAAATTGCTTAATTAACCACACATGTGTTTATATTATTCACATTTAATTACTCATTGCCGGTTTAATTAATGACAAATGAGAGGGAAAAAAATTTTATTCGTGTGGATTGTCGTTGGAACTTTGAAGAGAACTGAAAATTTCAAAAGCTTTTTATTGGATGTTAATGACATTCGAGGACATGCGCATATTGTCACGATTATACACGACACGAAGTGCATTTTACGCTCTCAATTTTCATCGCAAGTTGAGAATGAAGAGAACAAATTCACCGTCAAGTGGCCGAAAAGTGATTTTTTTCAGTCTCCTTTTGACTTCTTTTCTCGCAATTTTTATCAACATAAAAATTCTGTTTTGAATAACAATAGAAAATTTTTCACGCTTTTTTGATTTGAAATAAAAAATTTCTTTTGTTATGCATGCTCCACTTTTGTCCAAAAATTTCAAACCTTTTTTATGTTCCTACAATTAAACAATTAACACAGCAATGAACATTAAATATTTATTACAATTAACCGGCAACTCATTAAAAAACGATTTAAAATCATTTCTCGTCCCACTGCAGTGTGATAACAGATGTAAATTTGTAGGTAAATAGAAAATTATGTCAGGAGCTTGAGGGTAGACTTTAACATATTTTTAGGCAAATGATGGGGGATTGTTTACTTATTTTCTTGTTGGTGTTATGGATGGAGATGAAATGGAGATTTTTGTCGTTTTGTCAATGCGAATGTGTCATGTGTTTATTGTGTTTGATGAGGATTTTAACAAAATTTTTAGATTTTACATGTGTGATTTTAGGGAAGGAGTGAGGTTGTTGTAAAACTTGCAAAACATGCTTTTGGTAGCTTTGATTTGGGTTGAGGGGTACACAGATCTGTTGCATGAAGTTGTTGATATTTTTTAGTTCAAATTTTCAGATCTTAAAATAATATTTGGAATAAAGTGTTTAGAACATGGAAAGGATACAAAAAACGAAGACGCTTCTCATTATCAATCATTATATCTCTCCCAAATTTTCCAAGTACCAAAAACTTAAAGGTGATAAAATAATGCACCACAACAACACAACAATGATGAGAAAAATGTAAAAAGCAAACCAAAAAAGAATTTTTTTTTGTACCTTTTTCCTCTTTCCACTTGTCCATAATCCTCTCTTAAAAAAAGGAAATAGAAATGCTTAGGAATGTAATTAACAGCACAACAGAGTTGATGATTTTTCACCAAAACAGAAAGAAAGGAAAAAAACCTTTTTTTTTGCTTATAGTAACAGAAAAAAAAATTGTACAACAAATACATTTGGCAGTTCCATAAATAAAATTATTGTGGCTAGTAACTTTGTTAAATAAATGAGAAAATGGAAAAATGAGCTAAAATCCGGCAAGAAAAAGTATTGTCTATGGCACAAAAAATAAAAATAAATGAGTTCACTTCGCATAAACTAATTGTTTTTTCCCACTTTTTTTTTGTTGTCTTTTAGGTTGGATGTGGATAGGTAGTTTTACTGCCTTTGTGGTTACTTCTTGTGAGAGGATTTATTTTTGTCTGAATGACCGAGATTCCTTTAAGAACATATTTAATTAAAGTCTTGTAATGAAATATTGTTTGGAAAAGTTTTTGGGTCATGGAAATATTATGATGGAAAATGCCAAATGTTGACTAGGTCACGAAATGTAAATAATATGAAGAAGTGACAGTAATTTATGGAATGTTTTGAGAAAGTTTTGTCTTCTTGAAAATTATTGATATTTTCTTGAATTTTTATGATACTCAGTTTTTGTTTATAACAGAGAAATTTCATGGCAAAAAATTATATAAGAAGTAAAGGATCTAAAAAAAGCTGCAAAATCTCTAAAAATTCCCTTAAACAAAAAATTTGATCATAAAAAAAATTAAATACAAATAAAAGTTCATCATTAATTATTCACGTCTACTCATCACTCAATCCCCTTAAAATCCCTTAAACTGTAACTATTTCCATACAGACATTAAACATTCACAATTAATCTCTTTATCACTCGCTAATCTCTGCGAGAAAGCGCTTCAACACCCATCACAGTACTCATCTAAATCCTTTTCAACTGTTTATCTGTTCATTTTTCCACATTCAGCTTTTAATCTCTGGTGAAAAATTTTCTATGCTATTTTTTTTCTCTCCCCTTCATAATTGGATTTTCTCACAATATTAATTCTTTTCTACACTTGGTTATTGTATGCTTTTTTTCCACACTTCACTCATTCAAATCGCTCGGTGTGTTATTAATTGGTCTTCACATAATAATAATAATAATGATCATTAAGAGCAGAATAGTGAAAATATTTGAGTGAAAACAAATGGCAAAAATCACAATGGGAATTGATGTGTGTTCATGTATGGATTTTTGTGCTGTGCTTCACATTTTCACTTAAATTCTATATGTCTACATCTCGACACATATATATGTGATTAAGTGTGTGAAAAATGACGGACAATTAACAAAAAATTGTTTCTGCTTTTTTTTCTATTTTTGCTGAACTTTTTCTTTCTTGAGATGAAAATGAAGAAAAATTTATTTTACGCATAAAGAAATTTTTGGAATGAGGAAGTTGTCTTATTTAAATCATACGTTTAACATGCCTTATAATAAAGCTCCCATCAACTATGCATGAAATGCCATTCTTCACAACATTTCAGCTCATTTTTCTATATGACTCTTTTCATCACTCAGACAAGAAGAATGAGAAAAAGTTGAATAAGATTTGTTGAAAATTTGAGATTATTTGAAGCGTTTTTTTATGATTTGGGGTTGTTTGAGGGCCAGTAAGGCATTATTCCTTCTTAATTTCTCAACAAAAAAAAAAAAACTAAATAAGATAAAATCTAATTAAGTTTAAGTTTCTAAGTCATGTAAAAAATCATTAGCTTTTCCCATATAACTAAAATAGTCCTTATGTATTACATTGACCTTCCTTAAGAACATGAATGGAATACATTAGATCGATTTTGGTTCCTAGGGCTTTCATGATAACACAGTGCAAATAAGTTAAAACCAACTCAAACCGTCCATAAAAAGCAAATCTTTCTCTTAAACAACTCCGCTCTTAAAAATTCTTGACAATTCACATATTTCTGTTTGCTTTTATGACGATCAAGAATGCATGAGTGTCAAAGCTGGTAAAAGACACACAAGGAAATAATGTGACATGATTTCTTCATCAAAAAAGGGAGGGAATGGAATCACCCATTCATCTGAATATATTTTTTTCCTTCTTCTCACAGCACAAACAATGCGATACAAAAGGAAATAAGAAGTGAAAACATGGGCATATAGGAGGGAAAAAAGGGAAGGAATTGAATGACACTGACATATTTGGATCATGAGAATAATCAAGGCAAATATGTGTATCTATAACACAAAAGGTTTACGGAGTGGAAAATCAATAAAGAGCATTTTTTTTTTTCAAACAGAAAGGTAATGTCAAGGATTTGTTTATGATCATGGATATGGGGAATTTGATTTTTCAAAGAGTCTGATTCCTCGTGCTAATTCAATTGGGATTTCTTGGATGAATTTTGTAAACAACATTGACTTTGGAGATAAGTGAGAGGATTTAGAAGCGATTGTTATCAATTTTGACTATCCAGAAAAATATGTTTCACTTTCTTTGTTTCACTTTCTTTGCTTGGATGTATATCCATTCCAAAAAAGTCAACCTCAAAAATCAATACCGCACTATAATCCTGCTTCAATCTCGACCATAATATACGCGACAAAATTTCATCACGTTAATGAAACAGAAATTATTGGTTAAATGAGGTAAAAAATTAAAAAAAAAATTAATAAGCTTTACAGCACAAACATCCACATGTGAGTATAGCGAAAGTATGACAATATAGAAAGAATCAATTTTAATTGCGACATGTCTTTAATTATTTTTAATTAAATGTTTATCAAGCTTTATGTTGATGATGGCTGTGTTCTGGGGATGATGACTTTTTGTAGAGGATCTGATGGAGTTTGTGAAGGTATTCTATTATGTTCTTTGATTTTGAATTAGTTTAAGATTAGAATAATTCTAATTCAATTATTGATTTAAATATAGGTAAATTTAAAAAGTAAAATTCACAGCCAAACTTATCATTTCCACCATCCCCTGATTCCACTGCAAAATTAATGTTGAAAAAGAGTCGAAAGAAAAAAAAAATTGATGTGAAGTAGACAGATGTGTGGCATCAAGCTTAATTAAATTGATTATCATCGAATAACACGCTCCGTCTATGAGGAAAAAAATTTTAATCGAAGAATTTTTTTTTCTTCCTGAAAAGCGATAAGCAGCACAAAAGAGGAAAAAAAAACTTTAAGTAATCATGAATGCTTAAAAAAACTTTCGCACTCAGACTTTTCATATTGATTTTTGTTAACAAGTTTCGCTGTGTCGTTTATTGAAAAAAGGGATAGAAAAAAAAACTTTTCTCTTTAGTTTTTTTTTGTTACGGTGCACAATGTCAGGAGTACGACATAAAGTATCCATTTTAGCATTATCATAATCATCGGGTCGAAGTGAAATGTCTGGCACTATTGTTTGACACTTTCTGCATACTTTTTTGTGCTTATTTTCTCACATCTTCTTTGCTAACTAGAAATGAGATGCTGAATCACTTTGAATGTTAAATGAAATACATTTTAGCTTATGTTTCAGATTGTAGATTTTCGTGCGGTATGGAAGTGAATTTGGTTTATTTTTGGAAAGAAAATTTATTTGAATTTCATCAAAAATCACGACGCAAGCATAACAAACCTCTAATAGTTTTATTAAAGGCGCTAATTTCTCAAAACCTCTCTTAAATCTTCTTAACTTTCAAGTCCTCATTCTTTCTCTCTATATGTGGACATTATTGCTTCATCACAAACATTTAGGAATGAAAAATAAGAAGAAATTGAGTAAAAAAAGAAAAGCATTTTAACTCAATTATTCCATTTCGGAAATTTCTATTGACTAAACGTGACTAAACTATGAGTATTTGCAGTCACCATTGTCGTTATTGTTGGTTGTCGTTGAAGAATTTTTTTTTGTCTTGAGAACACTTTCTTATGTGTGGACATGATATGGCAAAATTATTCAATTCTAAGTTGAAAAATAAAATTTAAATAATTTCCAATTCAAAGTTAAAAAGTTTAATCTGGGTTTAATCGCATAAAAATGAAATTATCTAGAATATTTGAGAATGTTTTTATATGCTGCTCATGGTTGGCTTTGGGGATCAGTTTGAATTACATGTCATTTAAGCCATTTTTCAATTTTTTATTTCATTTTCTTTCAGTTCAATTGGATTATTTTTATTGAAATGAATTTTTATCGAAGAAGAACTTTTGTGTGGATTTTATCAGAATTTATAAGCAAATTTCAGGTCGACCATCTGCTTCTCCACAAAAAAAGTAAAATTATAGATTCGAAAAATAAAAATTCAGCCTAGTTTACTCACAAGGATTCAACAAAGAAAGGACCGGAAAAGTTTCTAAAGTTTCTTCCCTAATTCAATTCTTTTCCTCCTCTTACGTCCAACTCGTTGATAAAGTTCTTCATTTCTTCCTCCTTTTTTCACTCTTTCAACGACAAAAAAAGAGCAGCAAAAAACCAAATAATAAAAAGTCGAAATGGCAATAACTTTTAATTTACTTATAGGAAAAAAAAGAAAGAGGAGGAAAAAAATTGAATGAACGTAAATTCAATAACTTTTTTTTTCTGTACAGGAATATAGCCATTATAACACTTTGAACTTTTTCCTGTAAATATCGAAATCGAGTAGTAAAAGAGCACATGAATGTCATACATACATATCTTCCAGTACAGGTAACCCACACATCGTTTTAATGTTCGATTACAATCTAAAAAATATTTTTTTTTCACCTTTCTCAGAGTGGAAAAAAGAGCAACAGCTATAAAGTTCATCAATATTGTATGTGTATTTTTTGGGGGAGTAGGGTGAAAAAAGTATTTGAAAAAACCTCTTATCTCACCAAATGGAGAAAAATGGCATTGGAAGTAAGGAAAAAAAAATTCTGAAATTCGTCGTGGGTATCGAGAAAATTTATGGCGACAAACGATCACCTTCTATTATGACTATATGCATGTGTGTGAGGAGCAAAAAGTAAATATTGCAAAAATTGGTAAGGGTTTGTTCATATTTGATGTGCAAGATACATGACCTTTATTTTTTATAGCTTTTAAGAACTCAAAAAGAGATTATTTTTTCGATTTAACATAATTTGTGAATAACTCCTCGACTGCATGTGAGGGGAAGTTCTGAATTATATAGCCAACAAAACGTACAATATTCGCCTACATTTTATCGAAAATGTATGAAAAAGAGAGCGGATTGTGCCATAAAAAATGCTTTTAGTATTTAGTACTGCCGAACAAGAAAAAAGCAAGGATGCTGAAGAAAAAAAAGGTAAACCCTCAAGAGTATATTAATCTTCCTTTAAATAGACATCAACTGAGATGGCTTTGGGTACGAAAATGTACTGGTAGTATTCTCTATATTATCTTTTACTTTACCTTAGGTCTGGCATGTTATTGAATGTTGGATGAAGGTAACTTTATAGTGTTGATGTACTTCTCAAGAATTTCCAATCGATTAAGATAAAGAGATTTTTTTGAACTAAAAGTAGGCTGGAATTTTCATCTTAAATCTGATTTAAACTTTTTAAGTTGAGATTGATGTAAGTAGTTTGTTTGTTTATTTTAAAGAAGATTATAGAGTGTATCATGGGAAATAAGTAACCTTGACTTTAGAAAGCATTAAAAATTTAACATCTTTTTGTTCTTTTGTTATTTGCAAGTTATTTGTTATCTCTTAAAAGTATTTAAAATCACTTTTAATTAAATTTGTTAAAATATTCGGAAATTTTGAAAATTTAATATCTAGCGCACATAGTGTGCTACATAATAAAAAAAAAAATCAAAATTTATTAATTATCAACATTTTTAGTGCTTTTGTCATTTTTTATTTCTTAAAAATATTTAAAATCATTCTGAACTCAAATCTACTGAAAATTTTGAACTTTTTATATTTTTGTAAATTGAAAATTTGGTGTGAATATAAATTACAATCCTTAATCATGATCATATTCCGTACCAAAGCAATTTTTCTTCCATTCATCTTCTAATTCCATCCATTTAGAATAATTTCAACATATGTACTATAAATAAAAATTACTGTAAGCAATAAAAAAATCATATTGAAAGATCTAAGGATATGAGAGACAAGCAACAGCAGCAAACAAAGTCATAAATATACTGCACAATGTAAAAAAAGAGAAAAAAAAGAAAAATTTTATTGCAGTCACAAATTCGATTAAGGACTTTTAGACGAATATGCTGTTTCTTATTTCTTATTTCATTTTATGTTTGATCATCATATAAATGCTATTAAAATTGTGTATATTTATGCATGCACACTCAATAAATAAAATGCTTGTCTTCATCTGCTTCTTCTGTGCTGCAAAGTTATTGTAAAATGACTAAAATGTAAAAATACATGCTTTATATTTCAATATAAAAATTTATGTCAATAGAATAAGTTTTTTTATTTTGTAGTAATGTTGAGGATGCAAAATGATTTCTATATTAGATTATGAAAAACGAATTGGAACACATTGTGGATTGAAATAGCTTTTCTGATATTTTTTTGTGCTTTCAAGTAGAAAATAGACAGTAAGGACAATTTATTGAAAATTTAGTTGTCTTAGAGACAAAAAATGTTCTGAAAATTCAGCAAAAAATAGACTTTTAATACAACTCACGAAAACCATATGACAATAATTGTAAAGCTGTTTAAACATCACTTCCTTCTCTTCATCTATTCACACAATCTTGATTTTGTGTTTAATTAACATTTATTATTTGCTATTTCTATGCAAATTTCATTATCTCATTAAGATGTGATGTGGAAGGAAATCATCAAGAATTTGTTGTCTTATATATTGAATGTAAGGGGGGAATGAAATGTAAGGCATGTGAGAGATGTAAAAATCATTTCAATGATAAGAATAAGGTAAATTTAAGAGAAAATGGAGAAAATTTTGTTTTTGTTATGAGATTCTTTAATTACACGCTGCATGGGAGGATTTTGATGAATCTTTAGATGTAAAGTAGGAGAATTTTAATTAATTTTAAGTAGGTAGGTGATTAGTTTAATTAAATTTTGAGAAAATTATTCTAGAAGAGAGTTTTAGCATTCGTAGATTTATTTCCAAAAATAATTTTTGATATTTTAAATGTCATGCTTAAAAAACTCTTAAAAATTAGTTCAATTAAATCGATTCCTTCTCGACCCTAAAATCTTCTTAAATAAAAATCTCACATCCATTCTTACACGATTAAACAAGCACAATTAATTGTGCTCAGATGTACGAGCAAGATAAACAAAGCAATCGATTGTTAGTCCTGACAAGCATTAATTGAAAATGACAAATAAGCTTAAAGCTTTTCATTTTCCTTCAATGCCAATAAATTATTTTCTTCTTCCTCTGTCTTTTTGTTGTCTTTTCCCATACATCACACATGATGTGCCATAAAAACCGACAAACAATCAGTCAATGTGAAGATAAAGGTGACATAAAAGAAATGAACGCAAAAAATTGTATCCACATTGTATCTTTGTGTCACATCAACATTTTTCCTCATCTCCATTGTTCATGACAGTCAACGGAGCATGGACGATCAGCGGTGCATAAAATTGAATTTTTTTTTTTGATAACACCAATGAAAATGAAAAGCGAGAGGATGAATGTGTATAAATAAATTTTTTATGTGATAGAAAAAAAAATTATTTCTTGTGCATGAAGTTAGGGAATGGATAGGTCACAATATTTTTACTGCATCAAAATTGAACTTAAATGTGTCTTTAAAAACATTTTTCTTGTATGAATTTAAATTAACATATTGTTCTACTTTGAATTGACCTAAATGTGCCCATTTTGTGAATTTTGAATACTTTAAATAAACAAAACCTTCAATGACACTAGACTAATTGGATATTATATCACAAAATTGCATGCATAAATATTTCTCGAAATTCTATTTATTAAATTTAAATTTCATGTCATCAAAAATTACCTTCATATCATTGAATTTACCATAGAATGTTGAAAATGATATTCAATTCTCATCTATACATAAAATATTCAATAAACATCTTCTCTAATCTTTTCAACACAAGAATCTTGTAGAGATGTCAACGGAGAATGGAAAAACGAAAATCTCAAGACTCATGAAAGAAATTGAATAAAATCAAAATGACAAATAAATATGACTCAATATTATGTGTTGCTGCAACTATTTTCGTGTGGAGGGAGAAAGAATAAGACGACACGAAGTTGTGTGACAATATGCGATGATATTGAAATTCAATATAAATCTTGTGAATAAAGCAGTACATTAAGGTGAAGATATGCATCCGAGGATCTCGAAGTTTGGTGCAGTTTTATAAGATTTCGAACGTATTTTTAAAATTTAAATTTTTTTAACTCTATAAATTTGAATTTTAATATTTTTTAGGTAGGTACTACTTTTTTTAGTTTTAGGTTTTTTCTAAAACCTTCAAAGATTCAATGAATGTTGGATTTTATCAGATTTTATAAGATTATTTTTCTTCATTTTATTTTATTTCTTATTCAATTGTGAAACTGAGAAAGTGAATGAATGTATAGTGATGTGTATATCATGGAATTAAGGTACTTAATGCATTTTTTTCATGAGAAGAACATGATGAAATTTCATTCTCGTTTGCAATGTTATTTCAAGCAGATGCTCTTAACAAATGATATGAAAATGAAATAAAATATTTTATTTTTGTACACAATGAAAAAAGTTATAGTTGAGTGTTCACATGACGATTGCTTGTGTTTCCATGTACACAAATTTAATCTTCTCTTTTCATGTTCGATTAAGTGAAAATTTTCCATTTAAATTTGCTATGGAATTTTCAAGTATGAATTTCACATGAATGTCATTTGTTCTGGCTTAAAATTTTCGAAATATGCTATTGAAGATTTGTAAAATTTTACCTCTGTTTAAGTAACAGATTCAAAGCTTGAATTACTTTTTTGTGTGTGTTTAAAATAACAAAGATTGTTTGGATTTGAATAGCAGATGATAACTGAATTAATTAACCGATGAACATGGTAGAATTGTCGAGAAGATAAGCAATAATGATTTTTGGATTATCCTTGGTACATTGAACTTGAGGATTTTACCTAGCATCTCTGAACAAATACGTTACGTGCGAAATTTGAATTTGTTCAAAATAAATCGCATTAGTACGGCTTATTTTAGTACAAGTCGTCCGTTAAATTTTTAAGAAACAAATTAAGATTTATACACTTTCTATTTGTTATAATTAGTTTAAATTTTTTTATATCAAATTTTATGGCTGAAATTATGGAAAAATCATTATTATAATAAATAAAAACTTAGGAAAAACACTTAATTTTGCAAAAAAGAATTTTTCTTGGTCGGATTATATGTAAAAAAAGATTTGAATTTTTGATTTTTTTCAAAAATTGAGGGTCTTTTAACTAAAAAATTAACGGACAAAACAGCTGTTCAGAGATGCTAGGATTTTACTTTCAGTTGAAATGATAATTCTGTATGCTTTTGTATTTGCAGGATTAAATTGCTTTTAACTTGAATTTTACAGAACTTTTTCTACTGAAATTAAATTTACAACTTTTAAATATTCAAAAGTTTAATTACCTATTGAATTTTATTTTAAGAAAAATCTATGACCATGTTAGAGGCCGTTCAAAAATAATTTTTAAAAAATGATATCTATCGAAAAAAAAAATACTTAACTAACTTTCGAAAGAAAGCTTCCTTTAGCCAAAACCCCCTTCCCCCTAAAATGCGAACGTACTAAGTGAACGACCCCTTACAAAAATAGTGAAATTCCTAACAATTTAGCTAATATGTATGTAAAATCACTCAACAATGTCTCACACAAAATTTAACTTCAAAGCTTCCACAAAAATTGTTTCTCTTCATTAAGCTTTAATTTATGACATTCTAACCTGTTGCATTCCATTCTCCTCCATGGGTATTTGTCTCATTTAACATTACATGGATAATTAAAAATTTATTTCATGTTTGTAATCTTGTAAAATGATTTTGGGGATGAATAGAAATTGTTGTGATTAGATCTGTAACAAATTTGGAATGAGAGGTTTAATGTTTAATTAAGGTTGTAAAATGTGTAATTTTTTAAATTGATTTTATTTCTTTGACATAATATATTGAAATTTTTATTAAGAACTGTAAATTATAATTTTTGGATTTGATTCCATTTAAAACTGAGGTAAGTTTCACGCCAAAATCTAACTTTTCTCATCTTTCATCTGATTCCTTTGAGTATACACACCAACAACCAAATTTAATGAAAATTCAAATTATGCAACAAAAATTTTCTCACATGCAATAAGAAGCCATAAATTTATTCTGAAAAACAAATTTCTTTTTCCTAGTGGAATGAGATAACATCAGGAATTTTTTTTTTTGAATTTTCAACAAATGTTCCACTTCAAGATGGAAGCAGTTGACCTCGAAAAAAAGCATCAACATAAAAATAATAATAAATAAAAGTGAATGCTTGCCTGTGTGGCTTTCGAGGTTGAAATTTTCTCCCATTTATCCTTTAAATTAAATTTCAAAAATTAATGAGGTTTAACATGAGGATGGTTAAGTTGGTTAAAGCGCATTTTCAAAGTAATTTTAGGATCACGAAATTGAAAAAAAAATCTGGATTCTCGGAGTAAGGGGACTGGGATGGACCAAAATTTTTAGGCAAAAAATTTTGCCAAATTTTTTTGGATAAAATTAAGATCAAGATCAACTTTTGATCTTAAAAAATTTGAAAAAATTTTGACCGTTTTTTCAATCACAAAATTTTTGGCAAAAATTTTTCCTAACCGAAAATAATTTTCATTGACCACTCGGAAGTTTTTAGCCAAAATAATTTGGCAAAATCATTTATCCAAAAAAATTTGGCAAAATTATTTTAGCCAAAAATATTTGGTTAACGAAACTTAGACGGTTTCAAGTCAGAAAATTTTATCTAAAAAAATTTGGCAAAATCATTTATCCAAAAAAAATTTGGCAAAATCATTTATCCAAAAAAATTTGGCAAAATCATTTATCCAAAAAAAATTTGGCAAAATCATTTATCCAAAAAAATTTGGCAAAATCATTTATCCAAAAAAATTTGGCAAAATTATTTTAGCCAAAAATATTTGGCAAAATCATTTATCCAAAAAAATTTGGTTAACGAAACTTAGACGGTTTCAAGTCAGAAAATTTTATCCAAAAAAATTTGGCAAAATCATTTATCCAAAAAAATTTGGCAAATTCATTTATCCAAAAAAATTTGGCAAAATCATTTATCCAAAAAAATTTGGTTAACTAAACTTAGACGGTTTCAAGTCAGAAAATTTGGCAAAATCATTTATCCAAAAAAATTTGACAAAATCATTTATAAAAAAATATTTTGCTGGATAATAATGTCAGAAAATATGAGGCCAGATATAAAATTGATGCTCAAGCAAAATATAAATCTAGGGGCCTAACCAGAAATTTTTTTTCTAGCTTTCAAGCACGGTTCGTGTGTTAGGTATAATTTTGAGGTCTGTGACACTTAATGTGTCTCCATTGCTAGTATACTAGTATACATAAATATTTAGATGATTTCTTTACAGCATCTTGCACGCACGAATTGTAACTAGGTACATTGCAAGGTACATCAGGTCTTCATGACGTACTCGTGTCTTTGCAATGTGCAGAGCTTACAAGTGGTTCGGATCCCACTACAAACTGTAGGTCTTTAGGATATGGTCCAAAATATTTAAAATTGCAGTGCCTCCAGTTCTAAAGGCTGAATCCTTCCATGGTTCCTTTAAGTCCAAACACATTTGCTTCTGAAATTATACTTATATATACGTGGACTTATATTTAAAATGAACGAACTTAAGTTCAGAAGCAAATGTATTTGAACTGTTGTTTTGCACTTTCAAAATATTAATTTTGTATCTGACCCCTTATTTTCTGACATTATTACCAAGTATAATATTTTTTGATAAATGATTTTGCCAAATTTTTTTGGATAAAATTTTCTGACTTGAAACCGTCTAAGTTTCGTTAACCAAATTTTTTTGGATAAATGATTTTGCCAAATTTTTTTGGATAAATGATTTTGCCAATTTTTTTTTTGGATAAATGATTTTGCCAAATTTTTTTGAATAAATGATTTTGCCAAATTTTTTTGGATAAATGATTTTGCCAAATTTTTTTGGATAAATAATTTTGCCAAATTTTTTTGGATAAATAATTTTGCCAAATTTTTTTGGATAAATGATTTTGCCAAATTTTTTTGGATAAATGATTTTGCCAAATTTTTTTGGATAAATGATTTTGCCAAATTTTTTTGGATAAATGATTTTGCCAAATTTTTTTGGATAAAATTTTCTGACTTGAAACCGTCTAAGTTTAGTTAACCAAATTTTTTTGGATAAATTATTTTGCCAAATTTTTTTGGATAAAATTTTTTGACTTAAAACCGTCTAAGTTTCATTAACCAAATTTTTTTGGCTAAATAATTTTGCCAAATTTTTTTGGATAAATGATTTTGCCAATTTTTTTTTGGATAAATGATTTTGCCAAATTTTTTTGGATAAATGATTTTGCCAAATTTTTTTGGATAAATGATTTTGCCAATTTTTTTTTGGATAAATGATTTTGCCAAATTTTTTTGGATAAATGATTTTGCCAAATTTTTTTGGATAAATGATTTTGCCAAATTTTTTTGGATAAATAATTTTGCCAAATTTTTTTGGATAAATAATTTTGCCAAATTTTTTTGGATAAATGATTTTGCCAAATTTTTTTGGATAAATGATTTTGCCAAATTTTTTTGGATAAATAATTTTCCCAAATTTTTTTGGATAAATGATTTTGCCAAATTTTTTTGGATAAAATTTTCTGACTTGAAACCGTCTAAGTTTAGTTAACCAAATTTTTTTGGATAAATTATTTTGCCAAATTTTTTTGGATAAAATTTTTTGACTTAAAACCGTCTAAGTTTCATTAACCAAATTTTTTTGGCTAAATAATTTTGCCAAATTTTTTTGGATAAATGATTTTGCCAAATTTTTTTGGATAAACGATTTTGCCAAATTTTTTTGGATAAATGATTTTGCCAATTTTTTTGGATAAATGATTTTGCCAAATTTTTTTGGATAAATGATTTTGCCAAATTTTTTTGGATAAACGATTTTGCCAAATTTTTTTGGATAAATGATTTTGCCAATTTTTTTTTGGATAAATGATTTTGCCAAATTTTTTTGGATAAAATTTTCTGACTTGAAACCGTCTAAGTTTCGTTAACCAAATTTTTTTTGGATAAATGATTTTGCCAAATTTTTTTGGATAAATGATTTTGCCAAATTTTTTTGGATAAATAATTTTCCCAAATTTTTTTGGATAAATGATTTTGCCAAATTTTTTTGGATAAAATTTTCTGACTTGAAACCGTCTAAGTTTAGTTAACCAAATTTTTTTGGATAAATTATTTTGCCAAATTTTTTTGGATAAAATTTTTTGACTTGAAACCGTCTAAGTTTCATTAACCAAATTTTTTTGGCTAAATAATTTTGCCAAATTTTTTTGGCTAAATGATTTTGCCAAATTATTTTGGCTAAAAACTTCCGAGTGGTTAATGAAAATTATTTTCGGTTAGGAAAATTTTTGCCAAAAATTTTGTGATAGAAAAAACGGTCAAAATTTTTTCAAATTTTTTAAGATCAAAAGTTGATCTTGATCTTAATTTTATCCAAAAAAATTTGGCAAAATTTTTTGCCTAAAAATTTTGGTCCATCCCAGTCACTTTCCCCGGATTCTCGCATTTTCAAGTTAGGGTAAATTTACTTACTTTTTTCGCCATGAATTTGTTTTTGAGAACCTGAAGATTTTGCAAAAATTTCATTATTTTGATACTGAAAAAACAAAACAATTGAAATAAATCATAACTTGATTTGTTTATGAATTCATTTGTGTACATATGAACTGTAAAAATCTCATTCACATCATAAAATTTGTTCTTATTCTCCTGTAGATGTAAACATATAAATTTTCCTCTCCATCTATTCTTTTTTCAACAATTTTCATAAAATTATTTCTCTTTATAAGATTTTATTGTGTTTTACATATCCTTTTCTAGTCTTCGTCTTTTATTTCTATTGCTTCACTGCTTGGGTTCTTTATTTTCAACACACAGTAAAATGAGAATTTCCTGAGAACTTTTTCCTCATCTCCTTCACAAAATGCCACAAAACATGTGTTGAAAAGGAATAAATCTTTTTTGCCCAACCACCATCTTGGCAATGGATTACTACATTCACATTTATATACATATGCTTTTCATCTTTCTCTATTTTCATGGTTTTGATACTAACAATAAATAAATAGCTATGAATAAAACAAAGGAGTAAAGTTTTTAGCATGGTTTTTGGAATAGGTCAGGTGAGTATTGTGGATGTAGTTTTATGAATGGTTTTGACAATTTTCTGGCTTCAAACTGAATTAAAGAAAAAATTGTAATTGAATTAAAGTTTTGAATCAATAAAATTTGGTAAAAATGCGCCTTGCAACATTCTTTGTAACTTTTTATTTTTTATCAATTTTTACTTTTTCTTAACAGAATTTATTTTACTTTGTTTATTTTATGTGGCAGGATCTCTCTCATCTACTACTTATTCTACTTTCTATTATCACTTACAACTAACTTGTATGGAAGAAACAAGAATCGATTTGGTTTTTTTTTCTTTTAAAACACAAGAAAGTACACAAAAGAAAAAAAATATTTTGAAAATAATTTCTTCAATAACGATGTGCTAGATTTATATCCACAAAAATAAAAATAAGAACTAAAATTAGGTAAAAGTTCGACAACAGTAGAATGTGGTTGTCAACAGTTAACAAATAGTTTCTGGTAATTAAATTCTTTTGGATGAAGAAGCAGGAAAAGGAAAAGTTTTTGTTTGATTTTGGAAATTCTGTTTTGGAGTAGTTTTAAAGAAATTGATCGGTGTGTATCAAAGTTTCAAAGATAAAAAAATAAATGCTTAAAATTTTAAATAAAATATTTCATTTGGCTTAAAAATGTTAAATTGCCTAAATTTCAAATTTTTTAAATCTTTAAATTTCAAAAATATAAAAAAGTTTTTTTTTACAAAAAAGCGCTCATAAACTTCAAAAGTTACACATCATCAAGCAGATCTTCCACAAATGTGCAACAACACAAGGAGCAAAGGAGCATAAAAACTTATTCTTTCTATAAAAAAAAACTGAGACAAAAGAAAAAGAAAATTTCTCGCTCAACATGAAAATTAACAATTTATATTATTTTTTATTGCATAAATAGCAATGATACAGCTATCATAAGAGTCTACATATAAAGGTTGAATATACACTTTAATGTCTCTCATTCTAAAGCACTTTCACATATACAGATGTAGATGTA
The DNA here is from genome assembly GCA_026123125.1 of Chironomus striatipennis. Classification (NCBI taxonomy): domain Eukaryota; kingdom Metazoa; phylum Arthropoda; class Insecta; order Diptera; family Chironomidae; genus Chironomus; species Chironomus striatipennis. The sequence continues at coordinate 40,329,697 of CM047394.1, forward strand.
GATAAGATTTTTATTTATAGCAATGACAATTGTCTACATGCTGCAACATAAGACGGAAGAGAAGCAGATAGACAGAAATGAATATATGCTAGCGGAAGCAGCAACTGGATTAAAAGTTTTTCTTTTTGTTATAAAGGTTTTAATTACAATTAAGTTGAGATGTATGTTCATGTAATTGATATTGTGCAAGCTTTATAATTGTGAGAAATGAATGTTAGAGGGGTAAAAATTGTTTTTGAAGGAACATAAATGTTCATTAATTAATTAAGATGAGACGGTTTTGTGGGAAATGGAAAGTTTGAGATGGCAGGCAGGTTGTTATTGTTGTATGTATTTCATGCCGTTTTAATTGAGGAATTTATTTTTTATAATTTAGGTGTATCTTTATTGTAAAATACAATTTTGAAGAACATTTTTCCAATTTTGACAATTCTTGTTGAAAAAAACTCAAACCAACTTCCAAATAAAAATCTATGATTTTCCTGCAAAATAAAAATTTTAAAATCCACTTCTAATTCCACGATGAAAAAAGAAGATAACTCACAGCATTAAAAAAAGTTAATTAAAAATTTTTCTCAGTCTTTTCAATTCCATTGATTGAGATTTTCTACGAAAGAGTACAAAAGAAATTGCCTCAAGGTTTTTGAACAATTGTGTTGGAGTTAATGAAATGTGGTGGGGGGGGGGGTGGTTGAAAATTTTCATTCTTTTGTTGTTGAGAAATTTTTTTTAATCATCTTTATTAATTTTTGAAGGAAAACTCTTTTTTTTTGTTGTTGCTACCTCGATTAGGCAATTGACGTAATCTGTTTCTGAAATGTTTACATTTAAGGAAATTCTTAGAATTTTCTTTGTTTTGAGCTTAATATTTTGTTTTTTAATCCTTTTGAAAGAAATTTTTTGAAGGATTTTATTTTCAATTTTCATGATTGTCGATAAATGCTTTATAAATTTTTATCTAAATAAAATCAAATTCTAATCCACAAGGCATGATTAACTCTACAAAATAATATTCACGCAGCAAAAAAAAACTTTATCCCCGCATCCTCTCAATTTTCAATTCTCCTCCTCATAAAACATAATTGGGGTATGAGTTGATTCAATTATGTTCATCTCTCCCAGCAGACTCAATTGAACACTATTCATGATAATTAAATCAAATCTGAAGCAAATTGAAATTAATTACAGACATTCAGGAACGTAAAATGAGAAGTAAAATAATTTTTGTGTTTGTGGCTTTTGATCGTTAATGAAACGGATGAATGCAAAAGTTATAATGCGAGTAATTAGAATAATGAAAGAGTTTATGTTGAAAGTGAGTGTTTGGATGCATTACTTTTATTTTTTGTGCTTATTGAAGTCTAAATGTTAGTTGAGTAGGATTATGAATGGAATTTTTGCAGAACTAATACACATAATTGAACTTTTAACTAATTGAATTTAATTATACATTTTATGGATCTTTGGATTTCACAGAGAAATATTTTTTTTTCATAAACTATTGACTGAATAATATTACATTTTAGTTCCAAAGAATTTACATTGAAAGTATCAATTTGGTCGAAAATGTACTTTCACTAAAATCAACCTTTAATTAACATTAACAATAGAGAATTCAAAGAACGAAAACCTTAATCAGAAGAAACCTTCATTGTAATTAAATATTAAAGTTAAGCATGAATTTAGACGACAATAAAATACTAATAATATCGTTCTTTTTGAGTCCAAATATCAATATTGATTATTTTACTGGTGCTGGACATAAAACAAAAGCTATATAATTAAGTAAATTGTATTTTATTTGTATTTCAATTAAGAAGAACGAAAATTCCTTCCAACGTATATTAATTCAAATTTTGACAGCCACGTGGCGCTGCATTCGCTTTGTTTATGTTTTGAATAAAAATGTGTGAAAATATTTAACTAAAAAAATTAGAAAAATTAAGTAATTTTAATTAAAATGAGATACCAAATAAAAAGTGCAGTGAATAAATTAATTATTTTATCAGGAATAAGTGGAATATCATTTTATATTGGACGTAAATCAGTACAAAGTTCTATAGATAATAATGTAAGATCCAGAACCAATGTTTTTATGTAATTGACAATTTTAATTAAGAAAATCTCATTCACAGTGTAATGTTAGTCCATTAAAACATTTTAATAAGCCTGGATTGCCAATTTATGCGACTGTCAGTGCAGCTGTACCTGTTCCTCGTAATGAAATCATCGATAAGCCAGCGATAATACCAACAGAAAATAGAATAGCAACAATTATGAAATATGGATTTCCGGGTTTAGATAATATTCGATCATTTGATGACTATGTTCTAAGCTACGACCGTAAGACAAGGACAGCACATTGGGTATTTGAGCATTTAACACCAGAACATGTAAAGCGCAATGATGAAGTGGACAGAGCAAAATGCGATTTTAAGCCTGACGAAAGCATTCATGTAAATTGATTGACGTATGGATTTATGGATTAATTGACATGACAATTTAATTCGTTCATTTACAGCCATACTTTCGAGCTGATAATTCAGATTATAAGAAATCTGGATATGATAGAGGACATTTGGCTGCAGCAGGAAATCACAAAATGAGTCAACATCATGTACAACAGACTTTTTATCTTAGTAATATTAGTCCGCAGGTCGGAGTTGGATTTAATAGAGATTCATGGAATCGACTTGAGAGGTAAGTTGGAGGAAATCAAAGACATCAAGAAATAGAACTGACAGATCCTTTTCTTAATCTTAATCTCATCCACAGCTACGTAAGAAAGCTCACTAGACAATATCAAAATGTCTATGTCTGCACAGGTCCATTATACCTTCCAAGAAAAGAACACGATGGCAAACTTTATGTAAAGTATGAAGTCATAGGAACCAACAATGTAGCAGTGCCAACGCATTTCTTTAAAGTCGTCGTTTGTGAAACCAAAGATGGTAAACTTGAAATGGAATCTTATGTCATGCCAAATGACAAAATATCTGACGACACTCCATTAGAAAGTTTTCGAGTTCCACCTGAATCTGTTGAACGTGCAGCAGGACTTTTATTCTTTGATAAAATTAATAGGAAAATGTTGAATAAAATTAATGGAAAGAAAGTTTAAAATTTGACGAAACTTGCCTGTCTACAACAACTCCTTTCCATTTAAAATTCATAATAGAAAGAATTTTTTTTTTGTTTCATTTTATGTTCGCGTGAGTAATAAAGACTTCATTAATTCATTAAATGTTTTGAGTGTTCTTTGAATTGCATGAGGAAAGTTTTTTTTGAAAATAAAACATTAAATTTTACTCTCTTGATTATTTCTGCATTCAGAAGTTGAGGTGGAGTTTTGCAGGATTGGGAAATTATTTCTAATGGAATTGCTAATTTAAAAGCCCAAATAATCAAAAAAAACTGTTTGAATCTCATCATTTGTCTTAACATTCATCCCTTCCCACAATAAAAATATACAAAAAATTCTCCTGTTTATGAGGAATGCAGATAACAAGCTATGGGAATTCACAAATATCAAAGCCACTCTGCACAGAATAAAAATTTTGTTCTGAAGCACCATTCCTTTTATTATTATTATGAGTTAGAGATCTATGATATTGAATAAGCTAGAATATAAAAATTCACTTAAAATTTTAACCCCACTTGCTTCATTCATCCTCTTGCGCTTCATGATAAAACTAATTTTCATTGAAACGTACAGCAGAGTATTAAAATATTTTGCAATTGCATAAGGAAGGCGTTATACGAAGTAATTATGCAAAATAACAACATGCTTTTAATACAAAAATGCTGATTAAAATCTATTTTATTTTCTAAAACTGCCGTTCGCTTCCTGTTCTTGTAGTTCTATGTACAAGCCCGAGAAGTGTATGAATGGAAAATCGTAGCAAGCTTGGTAATGTTTTATGGGAAGTCTTGAAGAATTGTAAAAATTAGTTAAAATGCTATCAGTAACCAGACAATTTAGAACCAAGTATGAGGGTCCAAGGAAGTCTGAAAAGATCCGATACAAAATTATTAGCTTCTCGGGGAAAGCTTTCAAGTATTGCACATTGCATCGAAATAATAATCGCGTTCGGAGCATATGGAATGTTGTTAAAGAGGTATGAAAACAATTTATTGGGAAATTATGAAGAAAGCTATGAAGCAGCAGTAAAGTGGTAAAAAAAATGCAATTTTCATCGTACACCTGATGTTCATATAGCAACTAGCTTTGATACCAGATTCTCGTTCATTTAATTCCATCATGTAAGAAGTCATTGTAAGAAGCAAAAAAGTTTTCAATTAAAAACAAGAAGAAGTTAAAGAAAAATAATTCTGATATGTACATGAATGGTTATACATGTTGCACTATTGTACTAAGAAGATTAAGTGGATTACAATGAAAAGTATTAAAGTTTAATGTACAAAAAGAAAAACCTTTATATCACTCACACAAGAGTGATTGATTTATGCTTTTTTCCAACATTTTTTTTTCCACATTCTCAGTCAACATTGCACATGAAAAAAATTTTTTTTAGTCAGAAATTGCATAAATATTTTCATATGTGCTGTTATTCGTGGTATTATAAAGATTTTAAAGCATTTTGGTAGTGTTTTATTTTTAATCCAGCTTTATTGAACTGAATGTTACTGGCTTTGAGTGATGCAATTAAGCTTCAAACTGAAGGTAAGTCATATTTTTGTTGATAATGTTTTTATTTTTTAAAAAAATTTTCAAAGGTTATTTCGATAAAAATTCGTCATAATTCAGTACGTTCTTATTTCTTATCCTTACTGATTTTTTACTAAAAATTTTATTTTTGCATTTTATCGAGTTTTCTTTAATAGAAAATATTATTTTCACTTTTTTTTTGGAGCAACATGCATGTGCACAGTAATACACAGGAAACTTTCGCTTAAAAGCCAATTGTTTGTGAAATAAAAAATAAGAAAATTCTTTTTAAAATGTTATTGCACAAAAAAATTTCTCTGTTGAGGTTTTCTGAAAATGCAATTTTTTGTAGCAATCCCGAGCTTAAAGTTAGATGAAAAGTTCTAATAAAAGTATGTTAATGTAGTGGATTCAATTTCGATTATTTAGCTTTGGCTCTTGAACTTCAAAGTCATAAACAGAGAATTATTAAATTTATTATTTCCAATGATTTAAGAGTTCAATTCCTAAATTTTAATTAAATACATTTCTAATTTATAAATCAGACTTCTTTTTGCCACCAAAATTTTGGATTTCCTTATTTTTTATCAAGCATCCAAGTACCATCTCATTTCAATTTTCTAGCTCGGGATTAACAGAATAACTTTTTAAATCGAACACATTGCACAACATAGTTTTAACAAAGAAAGTTTAAAAAAAAGTTTATTTCAAGTATAGAAAAATATTCCATCAAAAAAGCCACAATGTTGTATGTACTTGGAAATGTAAAATATGTTGATGTTATTGAACATGCTGTGATGGATTTATTCTTTCAGTTTCTTAAGAAGAACTTGAAATCCCATTTTTTTTGCTAAGCTGTTAAGTTGTTCTTTATGAAAAGTTTTGTAGAGTTGAGTAAAAATACTCTAATAATTCCTTACTTTAGCCATAGTCGTATTAAAATGACTTACGTCACATCTAACACGCATTAATATTAATAACCCAAAGGGTAAGATTAAGGCGTAAAAAATTGAAACTTCCTGTAACACTATATTATTCATTTCGTTCCAAGAACATCGACACACCTTTAATAAGTAAAATTCACCCTCATTTTTCACATACTTAAGGCTCAGTTTATGCATATATGCTGAAAAAGAGCATCATTAGTTCATAAATTGCTCTTAAATAAATAAATTTAGTTTCCATTATCGCATAAATTTTTTACAACGACCGTGCTGTATACACAACAGTATCATTATCACATTTATTTTCAAAATGTAAATAAATAAATAAGCATACATACTGTTTAAAAAAAATTTCTTGCTATTTATAATGTCATGGATATATTATTAATAATTATAAATGGATTAGTTAGTGTGATAAGTTGCTGAATCAATATTGATGCTTTCTATTTAAAAACAAGGATAATTTTGACGCTTGATGTCATAGTTTTGAGTAAATAATTCTTTGTCTGTATCCATTGTATCCATTTAATTGGCAAAGAGTAGCCAGCGACAGGGTCGTGTTTAGACGCCAACTAAGGTGTGGCTATGGATCACAATTGATCTGTAAAGCTAGCGATGTATGTATGTATGACTGTATCCATGACAACGACCCTACGCAAAAAATAGTCATCAACATTCTATAGATTTAACTAAGATCACCTTAAGAAACCTTCCCTTAAATCTAACTCAATCGCATTTAAAATTCCAAAAGCACCATTTTTTTCAAGTAATTTTTTAATTCAACATTTATGAAGTAAATACACTTAAAAAAACTTCACCCCACCATTTCGTGATTGCGATTTACTAGCATTGATATTGCACTCAATTTACAGACTTTAATAAGTTTTTATTGCCCTAGAGCCGCTTTTTTTCTTTACTATTGCACGTTATAACTCACAAGTGCAATAAATTTGTATGAAAGAAGGAACGAAGAAGTAAAAACACATGAAAAAGTTCATCACCGAGTTGAAAAAAAAAAAATATTGAGTAGCACACAGAAAGCTGAATAGAACTGAAGTAAAAAGAAGGAAAGTTCTCAAGGGTGCAATTCATTTCTTCAAGTGAGAAATAAGAGTAGAAAAACGGAAGTGCCCGATACAATTATTCAAATAGACAAGAAATGAAGATGATTGCTATCGAATTTCATGTATTTTTCGTGCCATCTTGACTTGTTTATTTATATATGTGTGGCATTTAATGTCATAAATAAATGAATGAAATTTTTTTATGGTCGATCATAAATTTTTTGTTTCGTTTGCATTTTCTTGATGGCAATATTTTCTTGAAATTGATGCTTCACATTTTAAAAAGTATTGTGCTATGTTTGTTTAAGTATTAAGCATGAGGCGCGGTCGCTAGCTAGTCATTAATTGTGAAAATGATAGGAAAGGCCATAAATAATTAAATGAATTATGAAATGAAGCATTAAGGTTTTCATCTTAATTATTATTGCTTTTACTGTGGCTAATACGCTTCTTAAATATGGAAATTCGATGCCATCCATAAAGAAATATTTGAAAATGTTAGCATATCTTTCATTTCCCTTAAGTAATTTAACCTCTAAAACTTTGGTTCAATCCATGAACTTTCCAAACGTACACGATCGAATAATGCTTGTTGTAAGCTTTTAAAACTATCAGCTTTCATAAAAGTCTCACATTTCCCACTAAAGTGCCAATAATCCTTGTTATACATGTGTAAGTAAAAGCAAGTTAATCGCATTCAATCTATAAGTGAAACCGTATCAGTATCATGTCATGTATGTCTGAACGGGTCTGAACTAAGAGAATTTATCAGATATGAAGTTAAGTCTTCTCGGGGGTGTTCGTGCAAGTATTCATCAAAATATGCATCGACATCACAACATAAAACATGCATCATGGCATTTTTAAGGTATTGCTATTTTTTAAGGATTAAATGTTATTCGGAATTCCATCAATATTTATGTGTAGACTGAGAATTTGAGTGAATTGGTCTAAGAGGAGTTTGTGATACAAATGGGGATGGAGTTTTGTGAATGTGAATCGGTTGATGAAAAGTGTATTTTTGGATTTGAAATGGCAATTAGTCGGTTGGTGTTGATTCTTTGAATTAATAATGCTAGATTTTGAGTCTTTTGTTATGATGAAATTTGTATTTTGAGAGAATTTTTAGCCTCAAATCTCTAAATTTTAAAATTATTTACTCAAAATTTTTTAAAAATTCAAAAATTTTTGTGCTGTTTTTTTGACCCAAAATTTAATTTAACCATCCATCATTCAAAGTGTTCTTATTGAACCTTCCCAAACATAACATTTTGCATCACAAAAAACATGCACAAAAATTCATAAAATTTCCATTCTACAATGAAAATTGAAATTAGGTAACCGCATAAAACATAAAAGAAATTAGAATGTTAAAAACTTATTACATGCTAATTAAAAGCTTCACTTAAACATGAAATTTGTTTCCGCAAACCATAAAAAAGCACTCAAATGCTTTTTCATACAACAATTTCCTTTTCCAATAAAATTATTTCATGTTTTTAAAAAGAAATTGTTGCATTAAAAAATTTGCAATTTAAAAATAAGGAGGAGGAAAATAGGAAAAATGTTTTTCCAACCTCCTACCGAAAAGAGAACAAGAACATATTTTTCATCGTCATGTATAAGAAAGTAAGGTAGTTCTATTGCATACATTGGAGGTAAACGAATTTAAACGAATTTTCTTAAATTTTGAATTTTTGTCAAACATTTCAAAATTTATTTTTTTTTTCAAAAAAAAAATTGTTTTTAAAAAAATTTCTTTTAAAAAAAATTATGAATTTAAATCTATATTTTGAAAGAAAATTTGCATTTTGTCTGTTATTTCTCCTCTTTCAGTGCAAATTAATGTTCTTAAAACACTTTGAATCTCGCCTATACTCTTGAAATTCCTTTTATTAGAAAACATTTTCAACAAACTATTAAAAATATATAAAATAATTATAGTCTCAAATTACCAACCATTTTGCTACACTTCCGAATGATTTCTTTTGTTACGAACGGAATTCAATGAAAAAGAAATAAAGTTACAATTTTAACATGAAAATCCTTCATTCCCACTTATGACATTGAAAATTAATCTCTATTTGTTACGCTTTCAACCTTCACGGGAAGAGAAAAGCACGAGAAGTGTATGAAACAGAGATATTTGGGAAGTAATGAGGGGATTAAATGAGCGAGAAAAATTTATCCAAAATATTCCAAAATTTACCAACCCTAGTTTCATGAAAAATAATCGCTATTAGTCTCACTCCAATTTTTTTTCTTAACCTTATTGTATACACCGATAAGCATTATGCCATGTATAATTAAATTTAAATTATCTGATTTTATGGTTGAATGGAAGGTTCACCATTAATAATTGAATTGAAGAAAATTATCAGCTTAGGTAAATTTCTTGTCGTACAAATATTATTTTTTTCTTCTTCAAGACTTGTGGTATTTGTGGAGGTGAAAATAAAAGAGAGGAAGAAAATGAAAAGAAAATCTCATCATGATGCCATGTCGTGAATTATCCTATCTATAATTATCTTTAATCACTTTTCTTTCATTCACTTTGAGGACGAGAAAAAAGAAGAAAATTTCTTTTACCTTGAATTGAATTGACAGTGAATTTTCTTTTATTGAAATTCTTTCACAAAAAGTAAGTCTCCTTCATTTACATTGATGACTTTCCACTCACCCTCCAGTTCTCGAGTGCTCTTCAGTGTTATTTCAAGTGGAGAATCTTATCCTTCGGTGAGTGGTAAGAGCACATAAAAATGTAAGTAAATTTTTCAGTCAATCAGATAAGAAAAAAAAGGAAATTTTTAACGACATGATACCTTCGTCGTTGATTCTTTTGCTACCTCACTTACATTATATTGACTTTTAATTTTGTGTCAAATTATTTTAATGAATTGAGAGTATTAATGGCAGGTACGTGAAAAGTTTGGGTAAATTAAATTAAAATTTTGAATGATTTACGTGTTTTGTGTGTTAATGTTATTGGATGAGTATCAGTTAGTACTTTTAATTGTATTTTAGGGACTTTGATGCTTAATTTAATTATTGTTAAAATTATGCTGGATAAATTGATTTAATTTTGAGTTTAATCCTAATAATCTTAATAGGATTTAATAGTAAAATTAGTTTCAATTTACTTTAATCATTAAGGAATTGAAATCAATAATTAACAATGAGAATTGTCTATAAAATCTCAAATATGTAATTCCATGAAACAACAAAAAATCCCTTTAAACTTCCCAATCATTTTCGGACCATTATTTTCACAGTAAAAATTTGAGATGCATCTCAATAGTTCTCTTGTGACTCTTTGAAGTCATTCCATTTTGCATCTACATTGTCCTTTCATTCATGATTACACTAACTTGCTTGTCTTGCTTCTATTCCTTTGAAAACATTTGAATTTTCTCTTTCTCTCTTTCCCTGCTGCTTCATGCATTTACTTCCAAAATAAAAAACTCTTTCTTTATCCTATTTTTTTTTAAAGTCAAATCAAATGGCAGATGAAGACATGAATGAGATAAGGACCGGCAGCAATAGTCGAGTTGATTAAAAACACCAATCACGTACTAACATTTGGTTTTGACATTACGTGTGTCATCATTTTTCCATATACTTTGAATTTTTTTCCTTACCCTTCTTATGCTCATTCTCTTCGCACTTGTTCCTTGATAAGATGTTTAAAAAGCATTGTATTTAAAGACAACGAGAGGAAAAAAGGAAGAGATTTTATTTTAGTTGAGGTTTCACTTAAATGGATTATGTTGACTTTTACTTCCTCCTTTTGTGGCTTTTTATAATAATAACAAAAAAAAAATCCTTATCTTGAGAAAGTAATTATTTAGGTGCGAGGATGAAGCTATGATGAGTTAATAAACTTGGCTTGACTGACTTAATCAACTAGATTTTTTTAATATAATTTTAAGATTTTAAGTCTTAAGCATGTGAAGAAAGTTACAACCACACTGAATACCCTAAAAATGCTTCATACTTTTAAAATCCCTCAAAATATTCTCTCAACTCATCCTTAAGACAATTTATACGATATGAAGAATTCCCTTATGACTTTGCATCTCTAATGCCTTCATTAAATTTCAAGATATCCACACAGACATCAACTTAAAAAAAAGGATGGATTTAGATAAGACTATACAGAATTGCCTAATAGTTGTACATGAATATTTTACGAGCATCGCGTTGATAGTTAACGTCATCTGAATTTATTATTCAACAAAAACCCGGGTAGCATTGAGGCATTTGTCGTTGTGGGAGAACAAAAAGCGTTGAAAGTGGCGTACACGAGCAAACAAACCATTAATTTCCGCTTAATGTAAATGGATGTTAATTAATTTCCTAATGTATTATTTGCATTTTCCGTTTGCGCTGTGGAAATGGAGCAGAAAAAAATGTTGTGTGGATTTTAAAGGGAAACTTATGTGGTAAGTTTTGGAAGGAGGAAAGAGGTAGACAGAGTTTAAGTAATGGTTGGAAAATAATACAATGATGAAAATGAGAAAAAAAGTTAATTTTTTAAGAAATGAGCATAAAAATAGTTAAATGTGAAGAGAAAATGGAATGCAGTTGGAATTCACTGGTGTAAAATTAGCACGAAATTTGATGCAATTGAGTTTAAATGCATTTTGTCTCAAATATTTAATTATAATCTTTAAAAATCTTTCATACAAAGATTATAATCTTTAAAAATCAAAGATTATAATCTTCATACAAAGATTTTTTGAAGATTATAATCTTCATACAGAGATTATAATCTTTAAAAAATCTTCATACAAAGATTATAATCTTTGATTTTTAAAGATTACACTCATAGAAAAAAATCAACCAAACTTTTTGTAATTTTGTTGGTAATCGACTTTAACAAACTCATGGTTAAATTTGTATGAAAATTTTTTTTCCCAACAAAATATTTAGTTAAAAATTTTACCAAAAAAATTGTTAGTTTTACTAATTTTTTTGTTATTTATTAAGTGAATCATTTCAATGTTTTCTCAATTTTAAACTCTTTTTTGTTAATAAATAAAAAGTTTCCACTAAAAATTAAGCCACAAAAATAAATGGCAAATGCGTAAATCATATTTTTATAAATTTAATTAACAAAATAATTTGTTAAATGTAACCAAAACTTTGTTACCAATTTTTTAATTTTTAAGTCCTTTAAAAATTAATGGTGACACTTAAATTAATTTTTTTTTAAAATTTTTCATGCTTTTTAAAGTTTTAATTAATCATCAATTAATAAATGTATAATTACGATATTATTAATAATTCGTAATTTATATATGCTTAAAGTCATTTTAAACATAAATAAAAATTAATAAGAATTAGATCAGCGGAAAATCTTCGGGACATAGAAGTTAAGCAACAAAAATTTTATTTTAAGATTGGATGGGTGACCAAATAACAAATTTTGTGGTTAAAAATAATCAAAAAATTTGTTAAATTTTTGTAAATTTTTAGTTTACTAAAAAGTAACAAATTTTTGGTTAAAAATTTTGACTAACCAAAAATTTGGTTAAATTTAACCAAACAGTTTGTAAACGCTATTTTAACAAACATTTGGTTGAAATTTCCATACAAATTACAAAAGTTTAGTAAATTCTTTTCTATGAGTGTATAATCTGCGGAAGCCTTGCTCAAGATGCTCCAAAATTCATGATCAATAGTCAATTTATAGCTTGTCATTTATAAAGTCAAAATTTCATTAAAAATGAACTCTCAATCACTTCCAATACCATAAAAATCAACCAATCTTCCCATAAATCCAATCATATATTATTTACAAAGTAACCAACATTTGGCCAAGCATTAAATGCACATAATCACAAAAAAAGTACCATAAACAACAAGATTCCTGTTTGCTGTTAAAATGGAATTCAATGGTGATGGAATTTAAAAGAAGTAAAGGAACAGAAGAAATCAAATCCATAAAGTGAGCATTAAAAGCAGACACAAGAAAAAAGAGGAAACAAAAAAATCCCATAAAAAATCCTTCCCACCTTTGTGTGCTTTGAATATTTCATTCATTTGATTCCTCGTTTTCTATCCATTGCATTTTCATTGTGTGGTTGATGTCAACATAATATAAAACATACGGCACAGAAAAAGGAATGAAAAAAAAAGGAATCGTTGGATTGAATGAGGAACATTGAAGGATAAGTAAAAGCCCATAAACAAACATTCAAAGACTGATCTGATTTTAACTCTAAATAAACAATCATTTTATTGCCATTCTGTCGATTCGATTATGTCGATTTTTTTTTCACACATTGTGATGTGCCATATAGCAGCAGTAGCCGAAGAAAAAAAAATGTCAAACACGTAGGATTTATGTTGACAATGTAACTGGAATTTTCTCTGTCTCTCACTGCTATTTTTTTTTTTTCGAGAATAACATTACGACCATTTTGTTGTCTGTACACATCGTTTAGTGTTGAATTCAAATCGATTTTTTTAAATGTTTAAGCACCCACGCCTCCTATCCTCATATGTATATACTCTATTGTTGTTGTTGTTGTACATTCCTCTCTTATTTTTTTAAATTGCAGTTTATGATCACGATTTTTCTATCAATTCCATTGTTATCTTCATCTCGATGAGCTACGTGTAAATATATGTTTTACATACATGCAGACATACTTACAGCAATTTTCCTTAGTTTAAATTTTGTTTCCTGGCATGGGGGGATTGGAGGTTTTTAGGGAGGTTTTCTTGGCATAGAATAGACTCAAAGGCGTAGCCAGGAATTTTTTGAGGGCTCTTTGAGGGGGTTTTTGCTACTTTTCGATTTTTTTTTGGTTCGTACCTGAAAAAGTTCAATAATATCTAACTTCGCGAAAATATGGGGAGTTTTGACCCTGGCTACGCCCCTAGATAGACTGTTCAGATTTTTCATATAAACTAAAGTGCGAGAATTTACTCGATAATTTTTAAAATTTATATTCTTAAAATCCACAAATTTCCATCCCTTTTTAAACTTTCTACTCCCCATCTCCTCACCATCGTCGTGATATGAGTTGGGATGGAAATAACAAACAATACAAACAACAACATCAAATATCACACAGAAATGAGATTTCCTTCAAGATAAACGGTTAGAAAAAAAGACAAGAATGAAGGAAGTAATGCAGGAAAATAGACAATAAAAGTGTGTGTTATGTGAACACTTCACTGTATTGCTGCAAGGTAATTTTTACTTCGCTCTTTATGTCACATTTATTCTCATGTGCATGCATACGTTCACGTATGTATTTATAGATTTTTTGTAATGTTATGTATGCTGCTGCTGTGTAAACTGATAAATCATATTCATGACGCTCCGTCTGATTCATCCCATTCTTGATTTTCATTTTCAAGGGGAACTTTTTTGTCTAAGGGATTTTTTTTTGGAAGACTTTAAAGAATTTTAAAGAGAAGTAGACTTGAGGTTTTAAATAAAGAAGGAAAATCAATTTTAAAGATTCCAATTAACCTCATTTATTTTTATGGATTTATTTTCATCCATCAATAAAATTGCGAATACTTTTTTCTTCAAAATTTCCAATACCAAGAAAAAGCTAAGAATCGATACCTCAAATTATGGTTTCACCTAGTTTAACCTCACATTCAATTCAATCCGTTCTATTCATCACAAATCCATTAAATAAATTAATGATGTAAAAGAAATGAAGAAAGGAAGCTCCATTCAGCTTAGTTAAACTATCGATTTCTTGAAAGTTTAAAGGCTCTTTCATTTCATATCCAAAACCGACAATTTAATTAATCATAAATTATGTGTTTCTACTAGTAGAGAAGACTGTCTGTGGGAGGGTGGTGAGGAAGTTTGAAATGAAGAAAAACCATAAAGCTGTAATCCGCACCTTGTTAATGATTTATGAATACCGCGAAATACTAAAAGAGATAGTCTTTTGTTTACTTTATGTTGGATTGGTTCTAGATGTTAGAAGTGGATAGTTTTGGATAATAAACGAACTAACCATGAAGCCGGCATAAAAGCTGGTGCTGGCCTCACCCCGGCATGGTGCCTGATTTCATCTCGATTATCCGACTTCATTTCATTCAATCATTCATGTGTAGTTGATATGGGTTTGGTCCGATTGCCCACTGACGATTGCCCACTCATTGTTTGCCCACTGACATTAGCCCACTGATTATTTGCCCACTGGTACTTTTGCCCACTAGTATTTTTGCCCATTCATTATTTCCCCATTGATTAATTGCCCACTGGTACGTTTGCCCACTGGTACATTTGCCTATCACTCATATCCCCACTCATTATTTTCCCACTCGTACGTTTGATCGTTGATAATTTTGCAAAAAAAAATTTAACCTATCACAGCTATCACAGCTATAGCTTTTTTGTAAAAAAAAAGCAGATTTTGAACATTTAACTTTTAGGAAATTTTTGATATCTAGGAAAAATCCGTACAAATTAAGGATATTCAAATTCCAGTATCATTTTACTTAAGTAGCAGAACTTTTAAACTTTTATCACCTCGAAAAAAATTAGATGAAACTAGTAAAGTTATATTTGCACAAATCCATAATGTTGATAAATCATAAACGCAAATAATAAAACTTCAATTCACAGTCATAAAAGTTATATGTTTATTATAATTATGTATTTAATATCGAAAAAAACACTTCTCTTTTTATGCCCAAATTGTCTAAAAGTCAATAGACATATTTCTGCTGCAAATCTGCTCAATCAAGACAATACTAAATCTTTTACAATTTGCACCTTAAAGAAGACTGTATGATACCCCATGCATCCAATTAAAATATATTCCAAATTTTCCTATCCTTGTTTGGCCTTTCATGGACATACAAGGATGAAACTTTAGTCAAATTGAGCGTTCATAAGGTTAAAAGTATCCCATATATTTTAGATAATTGAACAAACTGTAAAACTTTAATGGAATTAAAAATTTTAAGTTTAAAATTAGCTGTCATATTTAACATTTTATTAGCATAGATTATACCATCAAAAACTTGAATTAATTCACCTTTACCAATTGTTAAAAAAAGTTTGACGAAAAATAATTCTTGCAAAATTATCAAAGATCAAATGTACGAGTGGGAAAATAATGAGTGGGGATATGGGTGATGGGCAAACGTACCAGTGGGCAATTAATCAATGGGGAAATAATGAATGGGCAAAAATACTAGTGGGCAAAAGTACCAGTGGGCAAATAATCAGTGGGCTAATGTCAGTGGGCAAACAATGAGTGGGCAATCGTCAGTGGGCAATCGTCATACTCCCGTTGATATCAGTTTTGAAAACTTAATCTAAATCCAACAATCATCCGGATAATCTTTATTTTTTTCTTTATTTAAAGCTAACGAAGATATTTTAATTTTGTGTTATTATGTAATTTTATTAAATGTTAAATATACAAGCTGTAATTTGAACAGATTATATTGCTAAAAATCAATGAAACTAAAGATACCCAATGGTTATGAAAATAAATAATTTAATAGTACCCTGTTTTTTCTTTATAAGCTACCACTCGTTACTAAGCTACTAGCTTAGTAAAGTTTTTTTGAATCCAAAACTTTTTTGTAATCTTTACTAAGCTACCATAAAAGCCTAGCTACCATAAAAAAATTTAGACAATAATTTTTGAGAATCTAATTGCATTTTATGCTTTAATCTGTCATTAAAAGTCAAAAAAAAACCAAGATTCCGAGATAAATCCATAAAATTTTTGAGAAAATTGAAAAATTTTGTTTTAGTACAGGATTTTTACTAAGCTACTACTCGTTACTAAGCTACTAGGGAGCCAAAAAATCAACTTTTTTACTCTACTAAGCTACTAGCTTATAAAGAAAAAACAGGGTAACTTTTAAATCTACATGAAGCGTCGAATTATTTTGCAGCCTAGCAGAATTTTATCATTTAAATATCTTAAAAGTAATGTTTACAGACCTAGCAATAAATTCAAAAAAAATTCAAATTAAAAAAAAAAAATCAAAAAATTTTCAAATTAAAAAAAAATTCAAAATTTTTTAGTTTTTAAAAATTTATTCCTAAATCATTCAACAAAAGGAAACAAAATCTCCAACTTCCTCAAAAAAATTCGAAACATTAACAAAAATGTAAATGTAAACCCTTCAATTAAAATGTTTAATGTAAATTTTCCCACTGGGTTGATATTTAACCATTAATTAAATCCTCATAAAAAATAATCATAACAAAGAAAACCGAGAAAATTATCCTTCTGAAATCACAGTAACGTTTCATCTACATGCACACACATATAAATGTTAATATTTAATAGCATTGTAGGATGGATGAGTTTAAGCTATAAAAATCCCTTATTTCTTCTAAATTAAATATAGTTTGTAGTAACGAGCTAAGGATATATAAATTGTAGTAAAAGGTAAGATTGATCGACTGTTAATTATAAGGATTTTGTTCAAAACCAAACAAACCAGGAAAGTCTTTCGGATGTGAGATGAGAAAAGTTTCTGTTAAGCTGGGTTTTGTAAGGTTAATGAGTTAAAGGTTTAATTTTGTCGGGTAGTCTTGCTGAAAGAATTGGAAATGTTTAAAACTGATGTGCGCAATTAATGTTCGACAGACTTATCGAAAGTCTAGGGGTATTCAATTAAGTTTGTTCGGAAATTTCAAATTCAAAAAAATACGTTACGCTTTTTCTTGAATTTGATAACTTTTTTTGAGTTTTATCATTTATTTGACTTTATTGTAGTCCTTAATCATGGACTGAATCATTTTCTTTAAAAAATTTTGCATGAAAATGATTTAATTTGAGTTTAAAATTTTTCGAATTTTCGAACAAGGGGTATTTAACTTCGAATTTTGCATGGCAGACAGACAAAAATGACATTTTTGCACTTTTGCTTGGAAACTGTAACGGCTACAATGTTTGAATTGCTCACATGAGGTTTAAAATTGTAGCTTCAAAATTTTATTAAGTCTTGTCTAATTTCTAATCAAAAATGCGCTCTAAAACCTTCATCAAAACTCAATTTAATGCCCCAAAGCTCTTCTTTAAATCCTATTCTTACCAAGAAAATTCAAACATTCACTTTCATGCTCGTCTTTTCTTTTCATTCAAAATTGAATTGCAAATAGTTAGGATTGATGGAATGAGAATATAACAATAAATATTTGTGAAAAGTGATAACAAGCAATACAATATCAAGTTTAGATATTGAAACTAGCAGACGTAATGAAAACATTGTTGTGAATTAAGTATTCAATAGTTTTTGTTATGGAGATAAATGAGTAGATTCATTGTTGGAGAGAGAACTCTTAAGAGAGGAAATGTTTTGAGATTATTCTCAAAGGTGAGTGACGATTTTAAGTAAGGAGAAAGGATTGATAACTTTAATGAAATTTATGAAGATGTTGGAATTTAAATTGAACCAAATAATATTTTAAATTGATAATTTTAAGTAAATTTAGGCATGGGGTCGTTCGTAAAATTTGTAACGCTTAGGAAAGGGGAGGGGTCTAAGATTTTGTTACGGGGTATTACAGAGAGGGGTGTGAGCATTTGTTACGTAACATTTTTTCAAAATTAGCAAAAAAAATTATATTTTTTAGAGAATTTATGAGAAATTTTTCATTAAAATATTTTTTTTTGCATTTTTTTTTTTTTTTTCAGTTTCAAAATCATTTTTATTTTAAAATTTAGATCAAAAAGAATATTTTTGGATACGTTGCACTTTTGAATTTAATTCTCGATAAATTTTATATTTTCATGGAATTTTTGGCGCTACGAATTTTACAAACGACCCCTATGGCAAAAATCTCTGTAAAATTATAGTTAAAGTTAAGATTAAATTAACATAAAAAAGACACTATTTGGTTTTCTTTCTCTCTTTATATATATATATATATATATATATATATATATATATATATATATCTAGACCATTAATAGCTTAAATAAAATTTGATTGCATTATTTCACTCAAAACTCAAATAGTATTTCAATTGTATTGTTAAACTACACAAAACCTATTGAATAGTTGTATCAATTTCTTCAAATAATAGAAACACAAATATTTTTGGTTTATCGTAAAATCTGACATTGAGATTGCAAAAAAAAAAGAAATTTCATTTCGATTCAAAAAGAAATCGAAGAATTTTTTATTTATTTATTTATTTCTTCCTTCTTTGCTCTCGATCCTGTGATGATTCCTTTTTTTTTCAATAATATTGATAACAAATTGAATACGTGACCATTTAAAAAATTGTTGGAGGAAGAAAATTGTTTTCATTTTTGATATTTTTTCAACAAATTTTCTTTATTGTGCAGTGTGGTTATTTTTTTTTTAAAACGAAAATAAATGTTGAGTAAAGTTTTCCTGTATATGTAGGTGGAGATTGAAAAGTCCTAGAAAAATTGTTCCAAAAGAATATCTTAAAAATTCTTAAGAAATTATTTTCGACCAGGAACTCAATGAACTGAATATTTTATTGAATGAATGACGTCAATTGAAAATTTAAAAGATTTTATGGAAAAATTTTAAAGCTTTTTTTAAAAAATCAGTCTTAAGATCTTCCCACAAATTAATGATGTAATTTAGGAAAGTTGTTAAGTATTTGGTTTGTATAGTAATTTTTATAATTTTAAAATACATTCCAAAGCATTCAATTCATATGTGGATATGGAACAGAGAACAGGTAAGTAAATAAGTGAACGAAAGTGTATATTTCAACTGAAAAGTAATTTAATCAACATGCCACACTTGTTGTTGATAAAATTTTTCTCTCATTGAGTTTTCCGGGTTTATTTTTTAAAGGAACATAATTTTGATAAAACGAGTTTGAAGCTTAGGTATGGTGTTTGGCTGTTCGCAGTTTCAATTTATTTTTTTTGTGGCTTTTTAGTTTCCAAGGTTCATCTTTAATTTTAAAGGTAATTTGAAAATTTGATACCTTAGTCTTAAATATGTAGACTTTAATTTTCAAAAATTTGATAAATTTTTTGTTTAAAATGTTGCGTCTTATTTATCAAGAATCAATAATTTTCTTACCTGCACACTTCCCCATTCTCACTTCCATTACACGATTATAGAAGAATTAAAAATTTTCTCATCAAAAAATAAACTTTTTAATCATATTTCTGTAAACTAAATTAAAACTTCTCCTCTGTATACTGTATTTTTTTATATATTTTTTTAATAGTTTTTATTTTCAACAAAATTGATGAAAAAAGTTGAAATTGTCTATGTGACTATGCGAATTTACTGGAAATGAGTATTTTCTATCTATTCATATTTACAGTTGAGGAAAATGTCTCTCATTAGGAATGCTCAGGGAAAAAGTTACAGTTGCATGATGTAAATAATTACTTCCTTCCATCATTGATTTGAATAAGATAAGTTTGTCAGATTTTTTTTTTTTTACAAAATTTTCAAGAATTTATTTTTAAAAAGTTTGCAAATAAAACTTACAAAATTATATTTTGACTTTTTTGAAAACACAATTTTCGAAAATTAAAATTATATTCAAAAAAATTTCTGGAGTTTATTTAGTTAAGGACCTTAATCGGTGAAAATTTTTAAAGACAAGCTAGATAAAAATTTACCTAACAAGATTTTATAGCACTTAAGCACTCAAACATGACGGCATGAATTTATGAGAATTTATGTTTATAATGTTATAAATATTATGAAAGAATTTTTATTCAGTAAAAGTCTATATTAAACAAGAATAAAATACGCGGTTTTAATGAATCTGCAATGCGAATGAATTAAGATTTACTCATTTGAGATGTTTTAATGAGAAAAATGTTTAATGCTGTTTTACAGAAATTGTAATTATTAATTATGAAATTGCACTGACTGAACTTTAATTATGATTTTTTTAAACGAAAAATATTTGTTGAATTTTATATACATTTTTTTTTTTTTTAAATAAAATCATTTAAAGATTTCAATTCTAAAATGACAAATTAAATTCATCGTAATTCAAAATTTTTAAACAAACTTATATTTTATCCAAGTCCCCAAACACAGAAATTTTTAGATCATAAAATTAATTTTCAAAGATTCAAGCAAATATCATTTATCATTAAAATGCTATCATAAAAGATCATAATTTAAAAAATTCATATCGATTTAATAGAGTAAACATTTTATGGTCAATTTTTGTACAAACAATAATCCATAAATCCCAAAGACTCATTTTATATTAGTATCAAATTTTATGAACTCATCTTTTGTCAGAAAAAACTTCACTCCACGCTATTCGCATCTTCATTGAGTTTAATTTGCAGTATTTGCGGACATGATAAGTACATGCAAGGAAAAAAATTGCAATCTGATGATTTTTAATAAACGATTTCTCATAAAGTTCTTTATGTCTCAATAGAGAAAGATGCTGTATAAGAGTAAGTAGAAGAGCAAAAATAGCACAGTGAAATGAAATGAAATTCCCATTCATATAATCAAAGCATACTCGAGTTCATTATCTATGCCCAGAGGATGAATTGTGAGAAAACAAAAAAAAAATAATGACTAAGTTGAAAAATTATTTTAATAAAATTTAAAGCGAATTTGATTTTGAAATTTAAAAATTTATTTCTAAAATTTGTAAAAATGAAATTAAATTTCAAATCTCAAATTTTAAATGATAAATTCAATTTTGTTATAAGAAACCAAAAATTCAAAATCTTGAGATTTAAAAGAAAAATGAATGAAAGTTCATGAAAAATTTAATTTAGAAAAATTCAAAATATTTGAAGATAATTTGCATGACATTTCACTCTCAATTGAACAATTATTTCACAAAAATTCAGCTAAAAATTCTACAAAAACAGAAAATGAATCTTGCACAGAGTAAAAAAATTATAATATTATTCAAAGAAAGATGAGATGAGTAGAGAAGGCAGCAGCACAAAAAAAAAAATTTGCATTGAAATGTGTTTTTATCGCAGCAATGCAGTAGAACAGAAAGTGAAGAATAAGGATGAGAATACTGATGTTTTTGCTTGAAGTTATGCAAATAATCGATTGGCTTTAGAGCTTTCATTATTGTTGTTTTTTGATACAGATTAAGAACGTGCGATAAGACGAGTAAATTTTTTTTTTTGTCTTTTTTGATCAGTCAGCATTGCTGAACTAAATTTTGTTGTTTAAGAAGTTTTAAAGGATTTTATTTTAAATCAAGTAACAAAATAAAATTAGTTAATACTAGAATACAATAAATGAATCAAATTAAAAAAATATTAAAATTTTCAACTAAATCACCTCTAAAGTACCTTTAAATCCCTCAACAATCCAAAATTGCTACAAAAAAAGCCGGATTTATAATTCATCAAAAATAATTAATCAATCATTATTCATTGCAATTGGTCACTCGAAGCGATTTAAAATTTTATATTATTGATCATGACATAAAAACAATAACAACAATTGAACATAAATCGCTTATAAATAATGAATTAATTGATGCATTCAACAACATAAGCGTCCAATGGTGACTTTATGGTCATTAATTGAATTGTTTTATTTCATTCATGTACATTTTAATTGTGTCATTGCATAGCATATACAATGTGAATTTTATGATAAACAATCACTCAATTTGTTTCTGTCAAAAATCAATTTTATTTCATTTTACATTAAATATTGAATTTTTGATTGTACACATTTAAATTCAACTCATATTTTTGGTACGAATGCGATGTTCATACATCGAAATTGAAATCGAGAAGCATTAATCATGTTCGTTGACCATCTGTTTTACAATAATTCATAAAATGTCAACGAGTGGAGGCTTTTTTATTGTTTTTGGACTTGCTGAATGATTTTTCGAGGGTAGTAGGCATTGTTTTTGAATACTTGACATTCACGGTAGACAGCTAGCTTACAATAAATTATTTGTAAGAATTTTCTAATTTCTCCTTAATTTAATTTGTAATTAATTCTGAATTTTGGGTGAACTATTTTCAAAGTTTCAGTTTTAATTCAAGACATAATAATTAACCGTCTTTTTTTAGTGATTCAAAATGTCAAAAAAAAACACATTTTTTTACTTAATTTTTTATAATACAAAACGCGTTTAATATTGCAATATATTGCATCCTCAAAAAACATAAAATTTCATTCTCAACTTTCCAATACTTCTATTTCAATTTAAAAAAATCTCTATTCACTCATTTGATATCGATTGCATGCTGTTTGCCATAGAGTTCATATTCAAAATTGAATACACATAACATTGAACATCGATATTCATATATTTGTATGGTATATGATGAATATGACACAACAATACACGAGATTATGAGAATAGTTTTTCAGATCAATTTGATTTTGTAAAAATGGAAATAGAAAAAAAGTTTTTTTTTGTCGTTTCTAACGAAATTTAACCACATAAATCAATTTACTATTGGAAAAATATTTTTATTTTTGAATAGCATGACCGCATGGTACGAACTTCTCCTCCTCTTTTATCTGTTCTGCTTTTCATAAATCCCTTATTTTCATTTATCGTAAAGGCACAAAAGTTTTTAGTTTCAAGAAATGAGAGGAATGTTGTTGACAGAAAACAGAAAATGAATAATTGAAAATTTTTTTATGGTCGGTGTTTTTTGAAAAATCTAAAATGAGAATTGCGAAAATAGATTCTTGAAATTGGGTGCACTTTGTTGAAATTATTGACTTTTTAGAGTCAACAGGTGAGACATTTTAACAATTTAATTTTTTATATTTTGAGAAATTTAAGTCCAAATTACTCATTCAGAAAATGACATGATTATTTCATATTTCTGAATTTCTATGGAAAAATAAAACTCAGAAGTACCTAAAACATTGCAAAAATAAAAAATCAAATTGTGATGAATGAAAGTTTTTTTTTTCTATATACAGGAAAAATCAAGGGTTTCTACAAACATTTGTGTGTACGAAACGATTTGAAATGTTTTATACGATTTTATAGTTTTGAATGAATTTTGGAACTGACCTATGTCATCTATTGGAATTATTTTTTGGTGAATCATACGGGAACGTTTATTTAGTCAATGAACTTTATAATTTTTTAAATATGAACAATATAGGTAAAAAATTAATTATTTATAAATTTCAAATTTGCCTTATCATTTAGCTTTTGTTGCAAGTCAAGTTTTGATCTAAGTTGGTGAATTTTGCGAACATCGCGACCCCTTTGATTTATTCTTAATAATTTGAAATTGGAATTTATTTTCTAAATCGCTTCTTAAACCTCAATATATCAACAACCTTTTGATCCTCACGTTTTATTTTTTCACAAAAAACAACAAGCTCATTAACGTGTGGAGCAAAAAAAAAGTTTATCTTCATTATTTTTCATCAAAAAAAAGAAAGTAAAATCCTACGATTAATTATCATGTGCGAAACCATGAATACTTATTTGCACATGTTTTCTACGCCACCATTAAATTCAAATTATCCAAAAAAAAAACTCTTACATATTTATTGGGTAGTAAAATATTACGGATTTGCAAGTAAATAAATTAAGAATTAAAGTGTGCAGTTTGGGTAAAAATTTTGTGAACATCATTTTTTTTAAAAAAAAATCAAATTTTATAAATCCTAGTTTTTCCTTAAGTGTTAATTATTTTAGATTCTTTTTTAATTAAGTTTATAAATTAAATTTTTAAATTCCAAAGAGGAGAATTCATCCAGTCAAATCCATTTCATGCCAAACTGAAATCTATTCTAGTTCACTAATAAATTTAATTTGCAAAGCAAGAAGATTAAGATTCATCTTCTCAATAAACATTTCATTCTTTTTTTTTTCGTTTCTCACGATAAACAGGAATTGAGAATATTTTATTAATTCTGTTCCTGCTCATGTTGCTTATTCACTTTAATCTATTTATGGGATCGTGAATAAAGTGCCTCATATTTAATTCAATTTTACCTAATTTCATTCAGCAACATGATAATCTTTACATACGATCTTCATGGCTTGGGAAAAAAGGGTGTTTGATGCTACACACGAGGAAATGTAGAGAAGGATGGATGTTCAAGTATATAAAATAAAAATGTATTCTACAATTTAACCTTTTTTTCTGCTTTTTGCTGCTGATATTGCTTTCTCCAGAGAGGTTTCACTTTATTTATTCTTACCTTCCGTCCCTCTTTTCTTTTTAGTTGAATTTAAAAAGGAGAAAAGAGTAAGTTCTAAAGACGAGTTATTTTCAGTGTCGAGGGAATTTTTTATTCCACTTTGTGTTTATTTTTTTTATAGCGTCAATTTTGAAGAGTTGATTTGACAGTTGCTGTTGTGGTGGATCAGTGAGTACTAGTTTGATAAATTTGTGACAAAAAGAAATTATCAACGAATTACTCAAACTTTTAAAATATTCATGAGATTCAAACTCATAGTTCGTAATGCTTCGATATAAAAGAATCTTTCTTTAAGTTTTATTTGAGAATATTTAGCAAAATGAACATTTCAAGGAACATTCAGGATATATTGTTTAAAATTGTTTTCAAAATATATTTGAATAACATTAAAAAAATGCGTCTATAATCATGACATTCTAAAAAATCATTTCAAACTTACTCAAAACTTTTATTCCTCCTTTTTTTTAAAGAGACCAAAATCAAATGATATTTTTCTTCGTACTCTATTGAATTTGAAAGTAGATAAGAATGAAAAAGAAAAAAAATCTTAGAAAAAGAAAATTTTAAAGTAAGAAAGTTAAAAGCTTTTTT
Organism: Chironomus striatipennis; assembly: GCA_026123125.1. Taxonomy (NCBI): domain Eukaryota; kingdom Metazoa; phylum Arthropoda; class Insecta; order Diptera; family Chironomidae; genus Chironomus; species Chironomus striatipennis. Next base: position 40,355,076 of record CM047394.1, read on the forward strand.
TCCATTATTTCTTCTTGTTTGTTAAAAATCGATGAATCGGAAATGTGTTCTTTATTTTATTTCATATCAGAGGCGTTATTGCGGTCAAGATGAGACATAAAAAGCTGGAGAGAGAAAGGAATCAGATGATATGAAGTTTGGAATCAATAAAAATGTTGAATTTATTTATTTAAAGAAAATGATTTTATTTTGGTTAAAATTTTGGGATTTGGATGGAATTATTCACTTGTTAGGTTTAATATATTTTGCTGATATTTTTTTCTAAAAAATATAAATTTTAAAAGTAATTACCCATGTAACCAAATGGAATATCAATGTATTCCATAAGAATGTTCCATGGACGGTCCCTATGTACCGTCCATGTACCGTCCTAAGGAACATGTTGTCCTATGGAAATGGAAGATAAAAGGACGATCGCGTTTTCCATTGATGTAATACATCAAAGTAATACATAAGTACTACTGATGTAATACTTCGATGGAATACTTATGGAACATAAAAAATGAAAAAATCCACGTGTTCTTTTGTTCTATTTCTATTGTATTTTTATGTGATTCATTATTAATGTGTTAGTGTTCATTTATTTAACAAACACTAATACTTAAAAAAAATATTCATAAGCAACTTAATTTAGCTAAGTTGCACACTGATGAAATCTAAAGACTTCATCACATACATTAAAAACATTATTAAATGTTTAAAGTCTCATACAAATTTCAATTCTAGATGTAAAAGTGATTTCTGCATACTCTTGTGAAGTATATAATCAAGATTTTTTGGGACTTGAACTTATGCGCGTTGAAGTATTTCCTTCAATGGAATATTTTTGGTACTTTCATGTAAAGTAATTTTTTGTATGAAAAATTTGATAGTACATTGGATCTTCCATTGATGGAAAAGGAAAACCAATGGAACATTTTGGTTACATGGGTAATTTATGAAAATGAACCTTCCTCTGAAAATATTAATTGTTTAGTTGATGTTGAATTGAAAAAAAAAATGAAAATATTCAAGGATACCTGAAATTTCAGCTAACAACCAAAAACTAATACATTTAAATTAATTTTAAATTTGTACATATTTATGTAAGCAGTAGAAAATTGCCTTAAAAATCATTCAAAACATTTTAACATACTTTTAAACTTTAACTTCTTGAATCTTGAAAAGAATTGATTTTTTTTTTTCAAAAATGACCTTAATCCATTAATCATCTCAAAAATCTCATTTCTATAATCATAAAATCAAGACTTTTATTGCCCTCAGTCAAAAAAAAAAGAAATTGTTAACACGAAAGAATTTCTTACTTAATATGCCTGAAGCACCCTCAAAAAACACTTTAATCCTTTAATCCAGTCAAACATCTCATAAAAAAATATTCTCTTTTCTTCCTCACTAAAGGATTTTCTTTCAATTTTACATAAATGCATTCAGTTCTCATTTTTCGAACAGTTCATTTTCGGCCAGTTTTTATCTCTCGTTGAATTTCGTGAAAAATCAAAAAAAAATTATTTCTCATTCTCATTTTCTCTCAAATTTTCTCACATTTCCTTTTCGTCCAATAAAAATCGTCTATTTCTTCTTAAGAAATGTGAAAGACGTGGGGAAAAAAAATGTTAAAGATGAGCGAGAAAAAAATGATAACAAATGATAATGTGGAAGAAGAAGAAGAAGAAGAAGTCGGAATGGAAAATTAGATTTTTTTCGTGGATATTAATGGAATTTTTAGGTGAATTGTTTGAATTTTTAAAGAAATCAGTTTGAATTTAAATATGAAATTGTTTGATTACTTACTTAAATATTAGGGATTGCTGAAGAATTCAGAGTAAAAACTTCTGTTCAAAAACTTCCGTTTAGAAAAATAAAATAAAATTTTTTAATTTTTGGAAAATCAAAATCTTTTGTTTTGTCATCTTTTAAGGATCTTTAAAATATGAGCTGAAAAACTTGTTCTAAATAAAATTTGTGAAAAAAATTCTAGAATTTGAACCTAAATTCAATTTTTTTTACAAACAATAAACTTAAAATAATTTCAAAATCCAATCCAAAAATTTTTCTTTAATTAAAATAAAAAATGTTTTTCATTAACAAGGTTTCAAAAAAATTCATTGAGTCAATTGCGGCAATGAAAATTTCTCTACATTGGATGAAAAAAAGGAAAAAAAAAATTATCACAACCAACCCGAGAGAAAAAATGAGCAAAACGAGTCAGAGAGAAATAAAAAGTTAAATATTTTTTGTGAGAGCATAAAAGGCACTCTCGCATAAACGAAAATTGCATTAAAATACATGCGGTCTACACAGAGAAGCGGACAAGAATGAAGAAAAAAGAAAAACTAGAGATAGTAAAATGTGCTTTGTCGTTAAAGAGGGAAAAAAAATTGTTCAGAAGCACACAACACGATAGAAAACAAACATAAAAGGATAACGTTTGTGAATTCAGTCGCTATCGGCATTTAGTCGCGTTTGCATTGAAAAATTTTACGCTCGGTGTGTGACTCGGATTTGTGAGATCATTAATTGAGTGAATTTATTAAGGAGTGATGGAAATTTTAATAAAAAATTTGTGAAATGAATTAATTAAAAAAAAAATTGTTTAAAAACTAAAAAAATAAAGGTGGAAAATTTCTAAAAAAATTAAATTTCTCATAATTTTAAACTTTAATTTTCCATTTCAATAATTTCAAAGAAAGCTCAAAAGTACCAAAAATTTTCTATGTACAAAAAATGTTTAATTTCTGATGGTTGTTTGCTCATATGGAAAATATTTGACTGACCTTAATTTATTTACTATTCATATTCAACTCTAGTAAAATTTTTCAAGCTGAAATTCTGTTGATGATGCTTATGAATTAGGCTTTATTTCATAAAAAAATGAATTGTTAAAAATGAAAAATGTTCTTTTGTTTTATTAAGTTGATTTTTACATTAAATTTTATGGGATTTTTAAAAATTTTGGTTGAATAAATTCAGCTTGCTAATATGTAAGCACATAAAATTGTAAAACTTTTTCATGATGTGGATTTAATTGTTAAGGAGAGAAATCAATGAAAAATGTTGAAAAATCTCTAAGATGAAAACCATTTGCTTCATTTAATATTTTAGAGATTTCAATGATGATTTTTGTATGAAAATTTGAAGTTGCTGGAATTAGAAAAGTGCTTTCTATTTGCATTTCATTTTGGTTAAATTTCCAAGCTGAACATTTTTCAACATTTTCATTGTTTTTTTTGCTCTATTATACTCGAAATATTATTTTTAAATAAAAATATTTTTTTTTGTTTTTAAAAAAATAGACAAAAATAAATTTACCTGTTAATTTTTTGCAAAAAAAAGGATCTTTGCCATACTTTCTTAAACTGTTCACTAAAAAAAGTTTTTCAATCAATTCACAGTGGTCCAGAATTTTCGAAAAGTGGACATCTACTTTTTTCTCAACCAAATGAGCTGAAATTTTCAGGGTTGGTAGATATTGTTACTATTAGTAATTTACAAAAAGAAATTTTTCAAAAAATTTGTCTGTTGGGCCGTATGGGGGTCTCAAAGTTCAAAAAACCACCCTTCACTCTGACCTCAATTTCTCTCATTTGTTTTAATTTTTTTAAAAACTGTTTTCAGTGGCTTATAGGACATTATAATAGCTTTAATTTGATGTATAATATGTGTGGTAAAAACTTTTATTGTTTCTGAAATTTTAATTTTAGTAAAAAAAATGAGATTTTTTTAGGGGTGTCTCCATACATCAAGCCCCCAAGCAAAAAATTTTGGACTTTATTCACTGAGAAAACACTTGTGTATTAAGCTCTCATATAGTACCTTTTCAAAACACTTTACCATTTTTTCTAACTCGTCCGCTTTTTAGAGAATTTTGAGTTCAAAGTTGACGAAAAATGACATTTTTATGAAAAATGATTACTTCAAAATTCACTATATATTGCAACTAACTAAATAAAATTCAAATTTCTTTTCAAATACTTGTAGCTGAATACAAATGCGTTATTTTGATGTATAATATGTTAGGTAAAACTTTTTACTTAGATAAAAATCTTGATTTTCGCTAATTTTAGTAATTTTTTAGGGGTATCGCTACATTTTTGACCCCTACAAAAATTTTTTTTGACTTTATTCAGTGAAATAAAAGGTGATTATTATTGCTTAAGCATCAATAAATCAAAATAACCTTAAGAAACTTCATTTTTCATCCGCATTTTAAAAAATTTTAATTTTTTGGTTCGAAGCTGACATTTTTTGGGGCCATCACTATAATTTTGACTCCCATGAAAAATTTTTTCGACTTTATTCAATGAGCTAAAAGATGATTATTATTGTTCTAGCATCAACAAATCAGAATTTTTTCACCCATTGTGATAACTTGTCCGCTTTTCAGAGAATTTCAATTTTGAAGTTACTTTTTTGAGAATTAAAAGTTTAAATGCATACAATTCTTACCTACATTGAAATTTTTTTCAAAAACACATTCTCAATTATGATAATTACTATATTGCAATAAAAATGTTAAAGTTTTTCATTGTTTACAAAAATTTTCAATGTAGGTAAGAATTGTACGCATTTAAACTTTTAATTCTCAAAAAAAGTAACTTCAAAATTGAAATTCTCTGAAAAGCGGACGAGTTATCACAATGGGTGAAAAAATTCTAATTTTATGATGCTAGGACATTAATAAAAACCTTTTAGCTCACTGAATAAAATCGAAAAAAAAATTTATAGGGGTCAAAAATTAAGTGATTATCCCAAAAAATATCATTTTTGAAGCTAAAAATAAAAATTTTCTTAAATGCGGATGAGTTTTCAAAATCGGCAAGTAGTTTCTAATTTATTGGTACTAAAACAATAATAATCATCTTTTAGCCTACTGAATAAAGTCGAAAAGAAAAATTTTAGGGGTCAAAAGTGTAGTGATACCCCCAAAAATGTCGATTTTGAAGCTAAAAATCAAAATTTTCCAAAAGGCGGATAATGTTTCAAAAACGGTAAATGGTTTCTGATTTATTGATGTTAAGACAATAATAATCATCTTTTAGTTTACTGAATAAAGCCGAAAAAAAAATTTTTATAAGCACCAAAAGTGCAGTGATACCCTTAAAAATCAAATTTGAACTTCAAAATTGAAGTTCTCTAAAAGCGGACGAGTTATCACAAACGGTAAAAATTCTGATTTGTTGATGCTAGAACAATAATAATCATCTTTTAGCTCATTGAATAAAGTCGAAAAAATTTTTTCATGGGAGTCAAAATTATAGTGATGGCCCCAAAAAATGTCAGCTTGAACCAAAAAATTAAAATTTTTAAAATGCGGATGAAAAAATGAAGTTTCTTAAGGTTATTTTTGATTTATTGATGCTTAAGCAATAATAATCACCTTTTATTTCACTGAATAAAGTCAAAAAATTTTTGTAGGGTCAAAAATGTAGCGATACCCTAAAAAATTACTAAAATTAGCAAAAATCAAGATTTTTATCTAAGTAAAAAAGTTTTACCTAACATATTATACATCAAAATAACGCATTTGTATTCAGCTACAAGTATTTGAAAAGAAATTTGAATTTTATTTAGTTAGTTGCAATATATAGTGAATTTTGAAGTAATCATTTTTCATAAAAATGTCATTTTTCGTCAACTTTGAACTCAAAATTCTCTAAAAAGCGGACGAGTTAGAAAAAATGGTAAAGTGTTTTGAAAAGGTACTATATGAGAGCTTAATACACAAGTGTTTTCTCAGTGAATAAAGTCCAAAATTTTTTGCTTGGGGGCTTGATGTATGGAGACACCCTTAAAAAAATCTCATTTTTTTTACTAAAATTAAAATTTCAGAAACAATAAAAGTTTTTACCACACATATTATACATCAAATTAAAGCTATTATAATGTCCTATAAGCCACTGAAAACAGTTTTTAAAAAAATTAAAACAAATGAGAGAAATTGAGGTCAGAGTGAAGGGTGGTTTTTTTGAACTTTGAGACCCCCATACGGCCCAACAGACAAATTTTTTGAAAAATTTCTTTTTGTAAATTACTAATAGTAACAATATCTACCAACCCTGAAAATTTTAGCTCATTTGGTTGAGAAAAAAGTAGATGTCCACTTTTCGAAAATTCTGGACCACTGTGCAATTATTTTAAAAGATTATAGAAATTTAATCTAAAGTTTAACAGAATCAAAACTCCATTTTTCTTTGATAATTTCAAAATTTCGTCTCATAATTGTATAAATCATTGAACGTTGAAATACAAAATTATTATAATGAGCTTAATGCAACATTTAATTATTATCAAGAATTGCAATCTAATTAAGCCAGCAGTTGTGAATTATTTCTATTGACTCTGTTCTGTTCAAAATTGATTTATTTTTAATGAGTTTATGAATGAATTTAATTAAAATTTTTATTATAAAAAAAAATTACATTTAGACTGCGAATTGCAAGAAACGACAGTTTTTGTTTAGATTTTTTTTAAGCGATTTTCCATGATTTCTTAGAAAATTTTAAAAGGCATTTCTAAGGTTGAATTTTTTTATTTTTAATATTTTATTTTAATAAAATATTTTATTTTAATAAAATATTAAAAAAAAGTTGAGAAATATCGATTAAAATTTTTGTTTTGAAAAAAGTTCATAACAATAGTCTTAAACCTCTTTGTCTTTACTACAAATAATCCACATACATAGCCTTCAGCATTAATAACTAACATCATAAAATTGAGAACAAAAAACAAAATTCCGCAAATACAAAATATGAGAAAAAAAAGTCATTCATATAAAAGAAAAGTCAATCCGAGTTGAAGTCTATTGATTTCAATTCAATTTTATGCTGTAAATTTTTTCCACTAGCAACCATTTATCAAATGAGAATGATGATGACTACTGGCCTCAAATCGTACTTTTTACTGTTCAATGTAATTTTTTCATGCGAGCTTCTATTTACTCTCCTCATGTTTAGTCAAATAAAAGGCAGCAATTGATATGGAAATGTAAAAAGTGAAGCATCGCTAGGATTGAAAAGAATAGTTTGAAAAATAGCTCACAACATGTTTTATATTTTCTAACTCGATTTTTTAATTAAACGAACTTTCATAAAGTGATTCAGTCATGCATGAAAGTTTTTTTTTTACAGTGTTATGGATTATTGAATAATTTCTTTATGGTTTCTAAAAGATTTTTTGTGATATTCTGGTGCATTTAAAAACTTTTTGATCGATAATGTGAATTTAATTGAATAATTTGTATTGAATTTGCAATGAAATAAGATAACAAAACAATAACCGTCACAAAAATATTTTAAAACTAGGTAGTTTTTTTTTATTTTTTTAATTTATTTGTAAGTTGTTGTTTAAGCCATCGAAAATTTGGTCATTGAGCTTATTTTTGAAAATAAAAAGAAAGGTTTCAATTTTTATTTTTAGATGAACAGTTAAATTGCATATCATTGAATTTCATTTAAATCAAAAGGTGTGAAAATTGTAAATTTTTAAAAAACTTATCAGCAACTTCCATTATATTAATAAAAAAATTGTTCAAGATATAATCCACTTGATGGAAAAATAACCACTCCACCATATTAAATTCTTATAAAAAAATTTCAACACAACAGAAACAATTGTGAAATTTAAAACGAGAAAAAAATTTACGAATGGTGTAAAAAAAAATTCTCAGTAAATCTACAATAAACAACAGCATAAAAGCACAGTGAGATAATTTTTTTTTTTTACAATAAGCATATTATTCAAAAGCAATAGTGAGACAATATAAATAATAAAAAGCAGTATCATTTCATGAGGAAAAAATGGGACTTTTAACATATGCATGTGCATTGTTTGCGCTGCAGCTAATTCAATTACCAGGTGAGAATATTTTATCATGAAAAAATTATTTTTCAACAGACTAATTTATGGGTTTTTGTGTGTGTGTATTTTACACTAATTTTCTCGTTTGCTTTAATCGCTATGGTTGGGGAATAATGTTAGGTTGTTTCAGGATTTTGAAGATTTCTGAGTTTTTATTTTTTTTTTGTGTTAAAAGCATAGATAGTGATTTTTAAGAATAAAAATAAATGCGATTACAGTTCCAATTTAAAATTCGCAGCTTTCATCACATAATGGCAGGGGCGTAGCCAGGGGGGGTTTTTGGGGGTTTTAACCCCCCTCTTTTTGGGAAATTTCTTCAATTTGCAAGGGTTTTTGGGGAAAAATCCCAAAACCCTTCTAAATCTTTCGTTCCATACAAAATTTATCAAAAATACCTCAAGTAGCTCACATCACCTTCAAAAAACCCATCTCAAAAAAAACATACGACTTTAGTATTATCCCAAAAATACACGACCAGACAATTAAGTCCCAGTAAATAAAAAAACACAAAATTTTAATCCTTCATGAATTTCATTTTATTTAACATAAAAAAGAGAGTGTTGCAAGTGGCTTTGTGGAATTATAAAGACAGTCCATGGGAAACAAAATACTTGTTATGTTGTGCTACGTTGTTAACTTAAAGCATGTCCAATTTTAAAGAATAAAATAAAAACTCATTGCAGCAATAAAATAAAAATTGAGTTAAATTCTTTCCACAAAAAAAAAAAAATAAATAATTTATGATTCATAAATGGAGCTTTTGAAGCAGCTACTATTGCTGTTGTTTGTACATTCATAAATATAATACTCAACACTCAAGTGACACAAAGAAGGAAGAACAAAAGCATACAAAACAATTTCTATCTTTGTGGGTGGAATTTTTTTAAAACTCAGAAACACAAAATTTGACATAAATAGAAAGAAAGAGACTGCTTTGAAGTATATAATAATTATAATTATAGGATAGTGTGAATGGAATTAAGTCCTTCAAATGTTTTCCCTCTTGTTCTTTATTGTAATGAAATTTTTAAGAGAAGTAATGAAAAATGTGAAAAGGTTTTGAATAAAAAATGATTGTGAAGTGTGTTCGTTAAATAGCACGAGTAGCACTAGGTCAGGGCACATTTAAAAATTTTAAAAGTGATGTAAAATCAATAAATTCTGGTGTGAGTTTCTAGGGTCGCCGAATTTTTTTTCGAAAAGTACATCGAGCCGTGATCAACGTGCGGTTTCGGTCATGACTTACTCACAAGGTGTGCCGCGGCACAGAAAAGGTTGGCCACCACTGCCCTAGGGTATATCCCATACCCCAAGGATATATCCTAGAAACGCAGCCCAGATGATTATTCCAAAAATTGATTCTCAAAAAATTTAAGAAATTGCTTGTTTTGTGAATTAAAATAAACAATCAAAAATTGATTTCCAATTCTATAAATTCTGAAAATTTCCAACTCCCAGTGTGCTTCAAAAGAATAAATAAAAAATTAATCATAAATTTAAAAATCACCAAAAAAAAACAAAATTTTTAATTTTAAGGTTCAACAAATTTCAATCCACCGTCATCAACACAATAAACATAAAAGTATTCTATTAGCATAATTTCTTTTAAACCATTACGAGCACTTGAAGCTCATTTCTTTTCCTCCTCATCATTGAATGAAACATTAGGTCATTAAGCACGAAATATTAATCGCTCTAAGTATATACACAGCATTCAACAGAGGAAACAATGAACTGACACGCAAAACGACATTTAAATTTTTTAACGCTTTCAACAATGCACAACATTAAGTTTTATTCATATCCGCTTCATTACTCTACCGCCAAACAAATTCTTACTTCTTTCACTCCACACTCCGACTGTATATTTACTAAATTATGAATGAAACAAATTGCGAACAATTTTTTTTAAAGGTGTGAAACATGAGTGCAAAATTACCTATGTTTAAGTGCTACATAAAACACGTGTTGTATATGACGAAGGAAAGGGAGGTTGTTCATTTTAAGATTTTCACATTCACATCTAAATGATGAAAAAAAATGCTGCTTTTGAATGGTGAAAATGAAGAAATTTCAATGCCTTATTTTGGCATTCACGATACTGTTTTATATTTTTACGATTTTATGATTGCAATTGAATGAGCTTTGCTGAGAGACGAGTAGGAACATCGTAATGGAATGATGATTCATGGTTGAGAGAATTTAAAAATAAATCTTCTTAAAAAATCTGATTTTTATGTGAAAATGTTTTTATTTTTATGAATGTTGGAATTTGTTGCAAGTTGATGCAAGGTTTAAGAACTTTTGAGCAATTTTATTCCGAACTTTACGATTAAGTTCGCATCAATTTTAGTAATAGGTTTATAACTTCGATAGTTTTATATTTTGGGGACTGAAAATTTTCCATTTATAATAGATTTGATTCATGAGATCGCTATTAATCAAATTTAGAATAAGATTTGAACCTGTAAGGGATCGTTCACTTATTACAATAGAATTTCTGAGAATTCCATTTTTCTTTTTTGAAATATGACTATTATTTTGTTACGTAATAAATGAACGATACCTAAGTTTAAAATTCATTTAAAATTCTCTCAATTTTGATGGTCAAAGCGAGATAGAAAATCTAATAATTTTCAATCATAAGGAATGGATCAAAATTCATTTCAAATGTCACAATAAGTCAAAATTTAATACCTTCAATTATGAAAATTAAATTTATATATAATTTTAATAATTAAAAGGCAAAAACTGCTTCCATCAAATTTCTCATTTATAATGGCAATTACTCAATCTCGTCATAATTTAATTTCCACTTAAAAGATTGCAGCAATCAAAAGTCTTCAATAAATTCTTCATCCCACATATCCAACATCATAAATGAAAGAGTAATCAATCAAGCAATAAGCATCAACAATATCCGTTTCAAACAAACATTTATAACTGCGAATTGTTGGAGGGATAAAGATGAAGCTTGAAATAAATCAATTGAAGCATTAAAAGAAGATCCTGTTTGTGCAATCTCCTCTATTTTCTCTTTTTTTCTGCTGCTCTGCTAGAATTTTACTCGCTTGCATCCATTCACTTTGTTTTTTATATCGATAGATCTGTTGTGAAAATCAATTGAACATAAAAGAAAAGAATGGGAGAAAAAGGAATGAATGAAATCAGTGTTTCAACTTGGCTTCTACTGCTGTTATTTTTTTTTCTGTGCAAATAATCCAATATTGTTTTCGTCTTTCTCGTTCTTTTCTGCATTTTTGTGCTCGTGTGATTTTTCTGTATATTGAAGGAATTGGCTTGCTGTCGATTTGTTTGCCATGGCTGTCTGAAAGTTTTTGGAATGCAATTTGATCAGAAGTTTTTGGTTTGGTTGGAAAGTTTTTTTTTATCGTTGATTTTTGGCTTAAATGAAGGGTTTAGCATCAAGTTTTAAGCTGTTTGAGATGAAAATAATAATTTTTAGAATTGCTATTTTTTGGATTGATATATTTTTTAAAATATCGCTAAAAGTTTATTACAATTTTTTATCAAAAAATTAGAGGCATACTAAAGTGGTCCAGAGGCGTAGTCTGGGGGAGGAGGGGTTTGGGAGTCAAAACCGAGGAGTCAAAAAATCGAATAGAAATTTTTTAATTTTTTATGATTTTTTTGAGGCCAAAAGCATTGAAACTCGTCTAAAATTTTTATTTTATACAAAAAAATTTTGAACCCCACTTAATAAAAATTTCTGGCTTCGTCTCTGTCAAAAATCATAATCCATAACTAGAGCTCAAAAACAAATTTGACAAAAAATCCGAGTCGACTTTGAGCTCTGTCCATAACCTACAATTTAATTTATCAATAAAGATCAATAAGTTTCATAACTGATAACTTAAAAGGAGCTTCCTTACTTCCTTGATTGCAAAACTAATAAAAATCCATTTGTTGTGTTTTTCATTCAAAATTTATAGCTTTATGTGAAAATTTCTTTCTCCTTTTTTATTGTTTTTCTTTCGTCAGTTCTCGTTTTTTTCGGCAGGCATGAAGTGCATGTTATATCCTTTATGTGCATTTGTTTGTTTCTTTTCGAAATTAGGAAAAAATTTCATCATTGAACTCTTATACCCAATTTTCCTCATAATCTGTTATTGCAACAATTTTTTTTCTGTCTTCACATTTCTATAATGCGGGACGCAGCTGCACTGCATAAAATTTGAAGAGCTTTTAAATTTTTTTCTGACGAAAAAAAAAGTTGTTATTGAAAAATCCAATTTTTGCGAAAGAATTTTTTCTGGTGCATTTTTGATGCGAGTAATGGAAGTGCAGAAATTTTAGCTCCTTAGAAAAAGTTTCATTTTAATGAAGTTCTTTGGATGTAAAGAAAGTTTTTCCATTTTTTATGGCTTCACTAATGAGTTGTGGGTTAGTTGATCTCGTAAGGATCTTTAAGATGCCATGAAAATTAGAATTATAGCACAATTATGTGCTAATTCTTATGATTATGGAAAGAAAAAGTTTTTTGATGCTTACGTGATAATGGTTTTGTTATGAAAGAGGTGGATTTGGGGTTGAAAAAAATTTTAGTAAAAAATTTGGAATCATGATTTGAAAGTTTGAACTAGAAATTTATCAGTAAGGCTTATTGGATCTATATTTGAATTCTAATAGAAAAATTGCGAATCTTAAAGATTTTATTTAATATGTAAGTATCAAAATCAAGATTATTTTTTTAGCTTTATTTCCTTTATTCAAATTTCCTTCAAACATTCAGAGCAATTTCTCTATCCAGATCAACATAAAGTTCCTAAAAATACCTTCAAACAATTCATAGCAATTTATTCAAACTAAACGTGACAATTTCTAGCTCCTCCTGAAATTATTAATACTTTTTCATCCATAATCAATTTCCTCATACTCATAAATGTTAACACTCTAAATTTATGACATATTCTTCCACATCAGAGCTGCATAAGATGAAAGATTCTCATACTTTAAAGCGCGCTTTCCAATTTTTCATCTCAACCAATTTTAAATGCATTTTTCAACATCATACATGATGATATCTTCCCTTCTGTGAAAATCTGTTCTCACTCCTCATCCGTATCTTCATTGTCTGGTTACTTGAAGCGTTAAATAAGCACATAAGCATTATCCAACAATCTCAGACAGTGTATCTCATTTCCAATATCATCTCGATGCTATTATTCTTAGATTCCAATTTTTATATATATTTTTTTTTTTTTCATAAAGAATATACTGTGAAGATGGATAGATAGCTATAGCTACACATGGTGAATGAGTGGATAAGATAGAAAGAGTTTCATTCTATTCAAGCAACTAATTGACCCGAATTCTTCTTATAAATTTATAAATCCACTCCCTAGTAACAATAACCTCAACATTTTCAAGAGCTTTTCATTTCTTTTATTCTTTTGGTTTTTGAAGGCTTTGTTTTATGTTCTTCGGAGGGAGGGATGAGTATGGAGTATATTGTATATGGAGGTTACTTACTTAAAGTAATGGAATGAAGTTGTGAAATTTTGATGCCAATGAAAAGAAATGTTTCAGCTTAAATAAATTCAAATTTTTCCGTTATAAATATGATTTTTTAAAAGTTAGGAAAATTTTATATTGCCCATTGAGTTACATTCTAAAGATCTCAACCCAAGAGTTACTAAGATTGCAAACTCAAGTGTTTATTGTACACACTTATAAATGGAATTTCCAAAAGTTTCCATTTCGAGTAGCCACTAATAAAATCCCAATCTTTACTGTTAAAATCGATGAGAATTTCCAATCGATTTCTTGCTTTACATAATACACAGACAAATATGTTCATGACCAGCATGACCACATAAGCCACAAGCCAAAAAGAACTTTTTTTTGTCGGTCAAATTATGAGTGTGAGAGAGGAATGTGTGAAAAGGGAAATTACTTTTTGAGGAAATGTGAAATGGATGCGTATGTAAAGGTTATAAATTTTCAATATTTTACGATACATAAACTGTGACGTCCACAATTCATTCATGCTTATTGGAAATTGTAAAATATTTCATGAAAAAATTTTTTTGTTTATATAAAAAGAGCTTTAATATTGACTTGAAATATCTACATCAGCATCATCATGATGATTATTATTTTTATAGTCAAAATTTAAATATATTGATACCCTCAAACTCTTCTTTATGTAAATAGTACATAAAAAATACATTCAATATTAAAAAAGCACATCACAATGAATCGATTAATTTATGTGCATATAAATTTTATAGATTTCAATATGATCATAAATATTCATATAAATGTCTGTTATCCTTATATTGACATGAAATTGAGATGAACAGGAAAACGAGTGGCAAGAATGGGAAATCAATTGAGTAAAGTGACGGAAGCTATCGTCAATATTATGAGAATTTTTTTTACTCATGAACTGAATTTTTAAGTGAGTGCAATTTTTTGTGCTGTTCTTTTAAGGGTTAGTTAGTCACTGAAGGTGTCTTTTTTGGGAATAAGAATTTAACCTTAATGAGCTTAATTGTTGTCCGAGAATTGCTTTGACTTCATTCAAGCCAATTTAAGGACTTCAAGGACTTCAAGGATTTGAACTGAAATTATGCATTAATATTTCAATCTTTTGAATTTTCACGCTATTTTGACCTTTCAAGGCCAAAATCAATTTTCTTTCATAGAAATCAATAAACCTCTTCAACCCCAATAACTTGCAATAAATTACAACTTTATCCTATAAATTAAGTTTTAAGTTACATTTTTATTTCAATATCCATTCATAGACATAATTATGGAAATATATAAAAGAGTTTAAGCACTCAATTCAATAAAAATCTCAAATTAATGAGATGCATTCACGGATAATTTAATTATTGCTCATTCATAGCTGATGACATTTGATGATTTCGTCTTACTCGGGCACTGAAAATGAAAAATTTAAAGGTTTTTAAATAATTTTAAAAAGTCCAGTAAGGATTATTAAAAAACTATAAAATGCTTTAAATGACCTCAAAAATTCATCAAAACTTACGCATTCTGTCTTGCTTCCTTGGCAGCCATACTAGCTTTATAAGCTTCCTTCTTCGTGTTAGTAAAATCAACTTTTGCAGCCTTCAATTCCCTAATTAACTTCTCAACGCGATTCTTGGCTGCTTCAAGTAATTGAGTCTTTTCATTCAACTCTTGTTGTGATCCTTGTGCTGCTTGTTCTGCATATCCAACTGTCGATTGTGCAACTTGAATCAATTCAGAGAGCATTTTTAAGAGTGCTTGTGCTTGTTGATAAGCTCGAAGAGCTGAAATGTAAATAATTATTTGAGAATTTTATTTCTTTTGCAAGTTATTGGAATGGAAGTAATTTGAGGATGTATTTTGATATTCATAGCACACAATAAGTAACAATTCAGATTATTTATGACGATTATCCTTACCAGCATTGGCATTCGATTCCGATTGTTGAATACTCGAGCTTAAGTCTTGAACAACAATTTCAGCTTCTCTTAATTCTCGTTCCAGTTCTTCTAAAATCATTTTCTTTGCAGACAATGCAGCTTGAGCAGCTTTTGCTGCCTGAATTGCTTTTTCTGCTAATTGGAACTTTGCCTGCTTTGATGCCTCTTTTCCAGCCATTTCTTGTGCCTCTTCTGCTGCTTTTGCTTCCTGTGCTGCTTTCAATGCAATATTTGATGTCTTTCTGCTTGAATTCATATCCGAATACTCATTTCTTCGTTGCTGTTCATTTCCATTCTCCTGTCGATTGCAATTATTTGGATCATCACAATTTGTGTCTTGTGAGTAGTAAGGATCATTAATGCTTCTCGAAAACTTCTGTGCTGAATATTTAACATCATTTTTCACTTCCTTTTTTGTTTCTTCACAATCTGTCAATTCATTAACTTTTTCATATGCAAATGGACGTTCAATTGGTGAATATTGACGAAGACGATTCCCATTGATGACTAGCTTTGTATATACTGGTTTTGCAGATGCTGATGATGCAATAAATGCGATGAAGATTAAAAAATATATTTTTGAATTCATTTTTTTCGATGGAGATTTTTCTTTGATGAAATTTCAATGATAACTGAGATGAAAAAAAATTGTCAATGAAGGGTTGATTTTTTTTTTTAATTTCTTTGATAAGTATTTTGGTTTTGTTTGTGCTTTTGAATTGGATTAAAAGACATCATGCTAGAATTTTAGGACATGAAGCATTGAAAAATTGTCAATCCCGGGTTTACGGTATTCATTCATTTTGAAAATTTTTCCTTGATTAAAAAAAAATCTAAAATTTTGAAGCCAAAAAATGTTTATTTTTCTATATTTTCGGCATATTTTCGTAAAAGTTTATCAAAAAACATCTGAAATTACTAAAGTTTTCTTTTAAAATGTAAATCGCCGACTGCCGTCACTTCTTTTCGAAGTTTTTCGAAATTAAATGACCACAAATATCAAAATATGATGAAAAATATGTTGAAATCAAAATATTTATCCCTATTTTTCATTCTGGATCTTGATTTATCAAAATAATTGCATTCTTTACCGATTTTTCTATTATTTAATCAAGAAAGCGTATATAAACAAACTTTAATTAACAAATCATTTTGAAAATTAAAAATGGTGAAAAAATTTACAAACACATTTACTATTTAACTGTATTTAACTGACAAATTTCGAAGTGTCGGTAGTCGGGTAAATCGTTGATTTTAATTTAGGGGCGAGGTAATTTACTTAAAACATTTCTATTTAATTATGAATCTTTTTTGTAGAACAATTTTCAACTCAATTCTCAGTGCTTGTCGAATATTAGTTAAAATTTTATAAATTTGTTGTTTCCATTTTCGAATTAGGTATTATTCAACTTTTTCAAATCACAATATCAGTGCACTGATATCACTGCAGTGATAAAGTATTAAAAACCATACTTTTTATGAAAATTTAATGTATATTTTTCTTTAATTTTCAATTCTTTAATAAAAAAGTGCTATGTAGCTCAAAAGAAATTAGGAGATTTTAAATTCAGACAATTTCAAGAAATTAAATTATTAAATTTTAAGCAAATATTTGATTGAGTAATTAGTTAGAACAATTTACATACACAAATTTAATGAGAATAACTTATTTTTTGCATTTTTGGACATCAAAAAAGTGGTTTTATATCTGATTCTTGTTTAATTTCAATCCCGGGTTTAAACCCGGGATCCCGGGTTCACGATTTTTCAATACCGTAATCCCGGGATTGAAAAAACCGTCCGGGATTGAAATCCCTAATCCCAGAATAGCACTTAAATTGCTTTAAAATTCATCAAAATCCATACATCCTCTCGACAAAACTCAAAAAGTCAATACTTTTTAAAAATATGTTTAATATCCAGTCAACGACAACTGAACATGCACTCAAATTACATCTCGATTTTTTTTTTATGTTTTTATGATGAAATTGATCAATAATAAATATATTTTTGGTTCAGCTATCGATATGGAAACAAAAATTCATGAATAACAGAGATGACAATTTTTTTAGACACATATGCAGCTGATAGAAGTACATTCACAGCACGTATTGACAATTTAGATAGAAAAAAAGAGGAAATTTTAATTGTGCCATTTGCTAAATTTTATTTTCAATATATCGACGACAACGACGACACAAGCTGAACGTTGACGATGAAGAGACAAAAAAAAAGTCGTTTTATTATTCAGCCAATTTTCAATTTTATTATTTTAAATATTTTAAGCATTATAAATCATCAATTTTAAATAATAACAAAAATAATCATAAATAAATTCCATAAGGGGCCGTTCACTTATTACGTAACGCTCTGAGGGGGGTCGAGAGTTTGTTACGGTCTATGGTCTATTGTTCTCGCACCTGATTCTTTTGTTAAAAACGTTACGCAGGGGGGGGGGGGGTAAAAAAACCCGAATTTTCGCGTTACGTAATAAGTGAACGGCCCCTAAGCGCATCCACACATTATATTTTCATACATACACGGTACACACAAACATACAGGAACCGTGGAAGCTTTGTCGTGCATTAAAAAGCTATTTATTGTTATGAATTTTATGGAGACAAATTTTTAGTGTTTCATTGTGTTATGCTTGTGTAATCTTCGCATTATTTTGGGACAAATTTTTTTAGTGAATGGATTTTCAAAGTGGTTAATATTTGGGGATTAACTGAGTTGGTTAAGAAGAGATGCAAATTATGTTCAAGACTGTTGACCGGGTAACTGCTACTAAATAATAATTGTATATAAAAAATATCAAGATTTAATGTCATGTGGAGGCCATAAAATTTAATTTTCTATTTGACATTAGTAAATAAATCAATATTCTAATATAACATTTTCCTTGACTACGCCAATTCATAGCAAATCCAATAAATAAAATAAAATTAACAATCCTTCCTTTTTAATATAAAATATTTCTTTCTCTTTCCGCAATATTTCAGCAAAAAAAAAATAATTATAATATTTTAATTATTTTCACCTGAAAAGAATATTTTAGCTTCAATAATTTTCGCTGAATGAAATTTTATTTTTTACTCCTTTTTTTACCTCGTCTGTCTCTCCATCTATTTATGTGCACAACCATATAATGTTCACACAGACATATTTTCATTATTAATTGGAAATTAATTTTCATAATCCTCGGATGAGAGAGTGAGTGCGAGACATACATATAATTTTTGCATTATAAATATGCATATGCATTGCAAATTGCAGAGGGGTCGAACGATGAGAGACACAGGGATCAATAATATATTAAATATTATTTTCGAAATTTATTGGTGTGACATTATGTCAGCACTATTAATACCGGAAGTCACAATAATGAGATTCTTTTTTTGATTTTAATTTTTTCAGATTGTTTAAAATTGAAATTTTCTAGTTTTAATTAGGCACCTAAATTATTGACATTTCGAAGCAGTTTCTCAACGAAAATGATTAAAGCTTTATTCAGAAACTCAGAAAATTTTCCACACCAGAATTGCATTTAATTATCAAACGTTGTGGGTATTTCTAAATACATTTATCCATGCCAAGGTTTCACGTTATTCATTCTATTTATCAAAGAAATTAAATATCGAGGGTAATATTGAGTGAAAGGCAAGAAATTCATCTAACAAAGGTGTGTCAAGCTGGAAAAAATTGAGGAAAATGCCAACACATTGAAACAACAATGGGATACTAAAAATAATGATCATCCCTTAGGATGATAGTTGGTAGAATTGGTTGCAAAATTAGTGCCGTTTTTAAAAACAAAAGTGATTTTTTTAATTTTTTTTTTCAATTTTTAAATTTCTTAAAATTTACCAAAGGGGTCGCAATGTTAAAAATTCGCCAACTTGAATTAAAATTTGAATTTGCTATTCAATTTTTAATCCAAGTTGTCGAATTTTTAACATTGCGATCCCTTTGAAATTTACCAACTCATCAAAAAACTCTCCCAAAATTATTCCAAAGACATGTCTAGGAAAAAAAAACTTTTTTATTGTAATTTTTATTGCCTTATTCTCGCTGATGTTGCGTTGGTTTAACGAAGAAAATTTGTGGCGACGCTTTACAGCATTAAGGTGTGGTACTGGACGTCGCTTATGTTCTCAAAGGGGAGATAGAAAGATGGTATGAGACGTTGAATTGAAATTGCATACACATTAACACATTTTTAGGGGTCGTTTTGTGGATTGATAATTGAGGTTGGTGATGTGCGTGTGGATTTATTTAAGGAATCCATGTAGGATTGAGTATTTCTAACAAGTGATGTTTAGGTTATTGAAAACTTATGTTCTTTCATCTTATTCAGTTGATTAGCTTTAAATTGGGTAAAATTGAATCTAATTATGATCAAAGCTGCAAATAATCAAATTATGTTAATTATTCATGAGAATTGAGACTAAGGAGAATGATAATTAACAGATTATAATTTTATCTACTTAGAAACTGTATGTGATGACTGCATTAAAATTAATATTTGCTACAGAGAAGTTCTAAATCATCAGCTCAATATTTAATTCATTTAAAATTGCCTGTAGCTATAAATTTTATACAAAATATAAAAGAACTTTAATTTTTTCAATTTCAATAAATAAAAGTGACATTTTCAATGTCATAGCCCCAATAGCACAAACAACAACAGTTCTAAATCCACCCATTCAAAATAACCTCTCGCATGAATAGTTAGTTACTCATTTGGGAAAAAAGGACAACCCGAACAGCTGAAAATATTTTTTTTTATTATAATTTCTATTAAATTAGCTCATCGACATGACAAACTGGGGCAATAATTTATGACACAAGTGACATTATTTGGAAATTTAATCCTTTTTATTTACAATTTAATTATTTTTGTCTTTTTTTTCTGGGAAATGACAAATTTTATTCCCGAGTGATTTATAAATTGAAAGGGATTGTCGTCAGTGAGATTGTTAATTGACATGGAAATTGAATGATTTTCTTGGTGAGTTGTTTTGGGGTGTGGTGTTGAATTGAGATGTTTAATTTGATTTGCCTGCTCTTTAATTCTTAAAATTTTACTTTAAATTCAGGAATTGAAATTTTTGCAATCTTTAAATATAAAAACTACTTGAAAATAGACTAAAGTAAAAAATGAATCATTCAATAGTGCAAGAAGGAAAATTGAGGATATTTGGTATGTCCATATTAACAACCGATCCTGACTACACTACCAAATGCATTCCCAAATAAATTCTTAAAAATATTCCAAATTTTTTTTTTATCTCAAAAAATGAACACACAAAAAAACGTATTTTTCATAAATTTAACAAAATCAAATGAATTACAAAAGCATTCAGACAGGAAGAGGAAGTAAATTTATGCTGCAATAATTTTTACAAGATAAACGATGAGAAGAAATTTTTTCACATAAAGAAGAGGAGAATTGACAAGCCATAAATTGCACATATGTGAATGTGTCAAATAAAAAACTATCATGAGGTATCTTTTTTTTTATTTCATCTTCTTCCTCACTTTTGCAAGTAAAACTTTCAATTTTTTTTTAAACCGTGGAGTAGAAACGAGAGTGTAAAAAAACTTATTTAATATAACTGAGTGCTTCTTCAACATCCAAGCGACTGCCAAGATAAATTGGTGAGCGTTGATGTATGCCAGTTGGTACAATATCGAGAATTTCCAGATCTTTACCAGCACTTGCTTTACCACCAGCTTTCTCAACGATAAATGCCATTGGATTACATTCATAAAGTAAACGAAGTTTTCCATTTTTCGCTGTTGCGGTTGCTGGATAGATGAAAATGCCGCCATATTTTATGGTTCGATGAACATCTGCAACCATTGAACCGACATAACGTGCTCCATACGGCTTTCCTTTTGTTGGATCCTTTTTCGATTGCACATATTCTTGCGTTGCACTGTCCCATTGCGAGAAATATCCTTCATTTATTGAATAAATATTTCCACGTTCTGGTATTCTCATATTCATATCGGTAAGGACAAATTCACCAATACTTGGATCATATGTGAAGCCATTAACACCACCTGACTGTAATGCGAGTACAAACATTGTTGCAGATCCATAGAGTGTATAGCCAGCAGCAACAAGAACTCTGCCTGGTTGCAATGCATCATTTATATTTGGCTCATCATCTGTGACTTTCTTATAGATTGCAAAAATTGATCCAATCGATACAAGACAATCGATATTTGATGAACCGTCTAATGGATCAAAGCATACGATGTATTTGCCACGTTTATCATGATCAATTTCAATGACTGTTTCATTCTCTTCTGATACAAGGAGGCATGTTGTGTAGGACGATTGAATCATGTTGATGAACATGTCATTTGAGAGAACATCGAGCTTCTTTACAACTTCACCTTGAACATTTGTCTCGCCTGCAATACCATACCTAGAAGGGAATAACAAGATGTAATTATTTTAATTAGCAATGGCATATTACATGTGTAATTTTGAGTCAATTTAATGGAATGGAAGGAGATAATCGATTTTATGTGAGTGGAAATGGGAGGTTTTGTGAATTTTTAGGAGACAGCATGTGGAGTTCAAGATTTAGTTAATTAGTTTTGTGAAAATTGATGCCTTATTATAAAATGACAATGAACTTGATCTGCTTGCTTGAACTTTTGACAATATTTTTATCAATTTTTGTTAGGGTTTGAACTCATGTTTGTAAAGAAAATTTTGTTCGATTTCACTTAAAGTATTAAATAAATTTAACATCTATGACACAATTTACACTCCTTTCAACCTCCAAAAACTAGCGCAAACTGTCCAAAACTTCCTCTTACCCAAAAATAGAATTACATAATTCACCATATTGACCCCATAAAATTGTACGACGTTCTATAAAAAATAGGTGTGTTCATGATATTAACAAAACCTACAAGATAATAATGACTTAAGGGTATGTGTATCTTATCAAACAAACAATACTGTTTAATATGTATAAGCAAAATGTTCGGGACTAAAAATAAATGCAAAATCATCAAGAATCAAGACTTTTCTTTTGTGTTGTGTAATTTTGATAATTTTGTATGCTATTGTGTGGATTAAAGGCTTGCTCAGACTTTTTGAGGTGATTTATTGAATTTTGCATTGATTAAATGTTTGTATGGACAAAAGAGTCAAAAATACTCAAAATTGGAACCTTTAAAAAGGCAAAATAAAAACTTATGAACCCATGAAGCATTAAAAAATTCTGACGTGAATGATTGTTAACATAACAACACTAGCAACACAGATAATAACAGTATCAGTAAACAATTTTACTGATAACAAGGAACACGTTTTCGAGTGAAAATAAGAGCCAAAGAACAATACTAAAAAAACATCACATACTCAACAACAAAAACAGATTGACTGAGGGGTCAATACACATTTTTTTTTTTGTTCATGACGTGAAATTATGAATAAAGTTCTAACGATATGCCTGTATGTGTGTACGTGTAGCATGTGTGAGCATGGCTAAGAAATGAAATTGAATTTTTTTTATCACTATCATCATTTGAGTACTCACAAGCGAGCAATACCAGCTTTGCGGACAGCAGAACCTATGGCCTTGACAGCTGTTTGAACAGTTTGAAGGAGTTGGGTTAATTCACCTGTTGCATTCTGAACATTTGTGTATGTTCCATTTAATTTTGCAGCATCATGAAAATTCAAAAAATTTTTGCGTATGACAATTATTGTGATTGAAAAAAAAAAATTTTTTTTTGATACTCACTTTATGCTTCTTTTGTGCCTGTATAATGAATCTGGTCAGTGTCATACAGTTGGAATCGAAGGCTTCTCCTCTTTGAGACATGTCTAATGGAATGATAATTGAAAATTTTAAATTTTTTGGGTAAAAATTAAAGATTGATTGTTAGTTTGAAAAGCAATAAACTAGTTAGAAAAGCTAGAAAATAAAACAAAATCTTGCAGGAAAAATAATAAATAACTAAAAAATTTTTTTGGATCAAAGCATTTTCAAAAAAATCCACAAGACATTCAATAAATAATTTATAATAATTAATTAAGTTTCAATTTAAAATTATGACTAAACGACAAGATTTGAAGATATATCAAAATAATTTTTACATCTACCCCATCTAAATGTTTGTAACTTAACAAAACTGTAGCTTCATCTGAATTAATTAATTACAACTTTTTTAAAAATAATATTTTGATGATTTAAGACATCATAAGAGGAGTGTATTGTGAGATAAGAAACAGAAAAAATATTGAAATTAAGTCAATAAATTGGGGCATAAACAAGAATCTTTGATAAGATTTTTAAAATAGAAAAAAATCTATAAATTTTGGAAATAATAGTTATTTTTGGTGAAACAGAACTATTTGTAAAGCAAAAAAATACCTAAATAAAAAATAAATGCAATATTTACAACAACAAATAACTATAAATAAATTAAACTTTGAACTAAGCTAAATATACAGCATGAAGTTATCTTAAAAATATTAATAAAAATCAAAGAAAACTGTACAAAAATCAAAATCCACTCAATTTAAAAAGCGCATTTATATTATGCAAAAATCTTGTAACAAGCATGCTTACTGCCAACTATTTGTTCTAAAAAATTTGATTTATATTAAATTAAGCACAAGGTCAAGCTAGTTATTTTTTTGTTCATACAGAAAAGATCTGGTGCTAATTTTGAGATCATTTTGAGTGCTGCCAAAATTTTGGCAATAACAACCTGATTAAAACAATGCGGAAGTTCCAAAAATGATCAAAAGTTCATTCTTGTATTTTCTTTAAAAATAAATCAACAAACTTGTTTTGCTGGTACCAAAATAATCGGCAATTTTTTCGAGTTATATGACATGAGTCTTCAATATCATTGTCTAAATTGATAACAACTGTTACCGAGGGTAAGAATAGGTGGTATTCATTTGATAAGCCTGAAGTGCACTACTAATAAAACAAAAATAAAAAAAAAATTATCACACTTGACATTCAAAAAATAGCAAAAGTCAACAACAGAAAAGAAATAAATAAAAATATTTTTCAGCAACAGAGATGTTTGCATACATAAAGATAAAAAGTGTGTGGATTTTTAAATGTGTGAGAAAGAATGAAGTTAACAGCATAGACACATGCACGTGTAAGCTATTAATAGATATCAATACACACATAAAAGGCCAATTTATACTATTTTTTACCATCTTTTTCCGATTGCATTTTGACTTTATTTTCGATACGAAAATAAATGAAATAAAAATTTTTAATTAACAATTTTTTCTTGAATGTGAAAATAAATTTTTATCACTGCTAACCTTTAAAAAATTTAATCAGCTGGACACCACACAAAAAAATTAAAACCGCAACTGCTCCTCACGAAAATTAAATTTCGACTGTGAACTTGAATAAGAATGAGAGACATACAGTAGAAAAAATAAAATTGGAAGTAAACTTGTTTTTGTTATGCCATCGCAAACATATTTGTGTGTGAATAAACACTATTATCACAAAAAAAAAATGTTTTAAATTCATGTGGATGTGCCGGATGGAAGTGTGCGTGCAGTCTGTGTTTTTGTTTTCTTTTTTGATGCTTCTTTAACTCGATTTTTTCTGATTGTCGCTGAGAGTTGATTTTTTTCTGTTTTGAGAGATTTCAAAGAGAGATTTTTGAATGTTTGTTTGAGATTTTTACATGCATGTAGAATACTCGAAATTTTTATAACTTTTTTGACATTCAAGAGTCATTGATGATTAAAATTTAAATTTTTAGTTAGGGGCTGTTCATGTAATACGTTAAAAAGAAAAATAATTTTTCTAGACTCCCACCCCTACTCATTATTCTTTTTGTATGAATTTTTTAGTCTGTTATAAAATTCTAGACACCCCCCACCCTCCCTCTAAAATGCGAATCCTGGAGTAAACTTATTAAGTGAATGGCCTTTTACAAGATTTAATGAATTTAATATTCAAATTATTTCACAATAATCCTCCATCTCAAAATCATAATTCAGGAAGCTCATAATTCCTAAAATGTAAATTTACAGTTCATTTCCGTTCAAATCACATAAGTTGATTTTCTACACTAAATTAGAATCAATTGATATCTGTTTCGTACCGAAAAATAATTCCTTTGTAGATGTGTTAAACTAAAAGAAAAAAAGCTAATTTTACAAATTCGAGAGTTGAGTTTATGGAAAGAAATATTATCGAGTTATTTATGGTAGCTAATTTTCTGCCAATTTTCATCGCGAAATGAAATTGAAATGGAGGATAAAGTACAAAAGAGGAAGCGCACCATACAGAAAATGTAGAATGTGCATGAACAATAAATCCTTCAATGCATTGTAAATTTCATTAGATTTATAGCTTAATTGCTTCCTGTTCAAACTAAGAGAGTGAAAAGCTCTATTATCTGCTGTACTTCGACCGTACTGTCTATCTGCGCTGTAATGTTAAGTACTTTATTCACTCACCTCCAAAAAAGCGTGAAATCTCAACAACCCGACAGACTACTTTGATGATTATAATATTTTCTTTCTTTTTTTTTCACCAAGCAACTGCCACTAAAAATGTAAATTTTTTCTTCCTCATTCTCTCTTTTTATTTTTTGTGGATTTTCGTGAATCAAACGAGGAAAAAATTTTAATTGAAGCAGATTAGATGGTCTCTTGAGCATAAATTTCATGCTTTTGCATTTTAATTAAACTTTTCATTTCAACATTAAAATATCATGAAACTGTGGAGGAAATGGGGAAAATATTGAGGATGAAAATTAATTTTTTTAAATCGCATTCATTTTTGTGGGAATTTTTTTGAAAGTTTTTTTTTTTGTAGAGTTGAAAATTACAAAGAATTGGAAATTTAAAGGTCAACGAAAATTTGTCATTTTTACGCACAAAAACATTCAATTAGATGAAAATATGAATTAAAAATAAAAGAATTTCAATTTTTCAAATTTAATTTATTAATATTATTTTTTTTTTATTTTTCTCATTTCAGGATTTCTTGGTGTAAGTTGGGATTCATGGTGGACCTATGATGGAATTTCAGGTAAGCAAATTAATAATTTTTTTTTTATTTTTTTTTAAATATGCTAGATTAGGTTTTTAATGAATGAATTTTCGAGTTGAAAATGATAAAAAATTTCCAGCTAGTTGAAACTACAGGATTGAAGATTAACTGCGAAAACAGCAGAATAAAGAATCCCCAAAGGACAATGACTTAACAGATTTCGATTTTCAATTCACATAAAATTGTCATTCCAATAAACTTCCCATTATTGTCATCAAAACTTTTCACCAGCCTTTAAATTCATTCTTTGACTCCTTTTAAAGCAAGACTCGAGTAACCATGAAAACACGCCACAACCATGAAAACGGTCGATGAATAGCGAAAATTCAAAAATGCCTTAAATCATTTGATTAGTTCCGAGTTATTTAACATTTCATCTTCAATAATAAATCAAAATGAATATAACCAAAAATAAATTCCAATTTATAGACACACACAATGAGTATTTAGTTTCGTTTTTATTGTTGTCTTGCCATTGTTCCATTTCGCACACAGGAAATATTCTTTTTTTTTTGTTTCTGAAACTGTGTTGAGGACTAGAAACTGAATTTTGGGAATTGAATTTATTTGGGGTAGGTTTAGGACAACAATGAAATTTTAAAATAAAGTTGAATAGTTCAGTTTTCAATTTAATTAAAATTAAAAATTTTACGATTTTTTTTTCTTTTAACATTTTGAAAAAAAAAAATAAAGTTTAATTAGAGATTTAAAACTCTCTCTCTTTTTCAAATCAGAAAAAAAATTCCATCCCTTACAAAATGTAAATACTGAGTCCAAAAAACTTTTATTTCATTTTATTCGTAAACTCATTCTAGATTTCGCATATACAAAAAATATAATAATTTAGTGGAGCGTTGAGGAAATTGACACGACATGAACAATAATGAAAAACGTTTCATGCAATTCCAATGAATAAATTCCTTTTATTTCTCTTCATTTTTGCAGATATTATTTGTTTGTATTGATGCTAAATGAAATAAAAACTGTAATAAAATAATATGTTATAAAGTAATTAAGTAGACGATTAATCGATTTTGTGGAAGATATAGTTGTAATGGAAATTACATGGAAAGGCACTTTTCAATTTAATTTTTAAATTCAGACTTAAAATTACATTTTCTGAAAAATATTCAATAACAATAAATTTAACAAATTCTAAGCAACACTCACAAAACCAGACATTCGAATCAATTTCTACAAAAAAGCAATGAATTAAAGCAAATCACATCCAAAGTCCTCAAACTGCAAAAATCTCATGAAAATTCAATCAAATCATGAATAATAATTCAATATTTATTATGACAAAGATCTCTTTATAGCAGAGCAAATTCTTAAGCAAAATCAAAATTTATGTCTTATTTCACTTACTTCCGAACTTACCACAAAAAATTTTATATACAATCGAATATTTCATCACTTAGTTATTGCATTAAAAGGAGAGATATTTTATGGTATTGAATGGGAAAAAGTCCGTCTATTATTTAAAAGGCAAGAAGAATGAAAAGGAATGGAAAGGAATTCATGCAGTAAAGGCAGACGAAGACTAAAAAAAGGCACTGAAATATTTATTGTTATCATCATTCTATTTTCCAATCTTTTGAATCTTTTACGGATTTTTTTTCTTCGTTATTTTATTGAAGACATTGTTGAATTTCTTCGGAGCTCGTGCTTCATTCTGTTTGGTCTTGTGTGATTCAATAAAGTGAATTAGAAAGGATGGGGTGCTTTTTGAAATTTTTGGCGTGTCAAGCTTATTTTTCTGGTAATTTAAAGTTTAATTTTGAATTTATAGGAATTTTGTCTGTTTTAGATTTTAAAAATATGACTATGGGCCATTCTGGACAACTCAACTGTATAAATGTGAATTAAATTTTTCAATTGCCTCTATTGCCTCTTTAAAATTTCTATAAGAACTTTTCCCCATCCCTAAAATCTCTCTTCACTCGTTCATTGTTGATAGAAAGATTATTTTACGTACATAACAAAATATTCCTTTAAGAATTATAATGCAAATGTAAGAAACCTTTCCTTTCAGTGTGCAAACGACCGGAAAGATTTCCAAACACACACACATATACTCATGCTTGTCGACACTGAGAGAACTTTTGTGTGTGTGTGGCAAAAATCGGAAAATAAACAGAAAACTGTATTAAAATAATTTCTTGATTCTATTAAAATTCATGTTGGCATTCATTGGGATCCTGAGAAGTAGAAAGGAATATTTATAAAAAGGGGATAAATAAATAAAGGAGAGAATGTTACAAAATGATGCTGTGAATCAGTTTAATAATATTTATTATTTCATTGGCTGTAAAAGCATTTCCAACCATGCACAGTTCCATTTTTTCTCTGTTGAATTGAGAAGTAAAATATGAGCAATTTAGGGATGAGAAAATTTCCACTAAACTAATCGATTTAATGTTATTTATTTGAGAATAAAGTTTCTGTATGAAGGAGTTTGGGGAAGTTGAATGTTTGAACCGAAGGGGATGGAGGATAAATTGTATTGGGTAGTTTCCTAAAAAAGGGCCGTTTTTTTGTTGTCATATTCAACATTAGTTTTCTCAGAAACGGCTTAATCTTTTGCTTTGAAACAAAAAGTAGCTAATTTTAGGATATAACAGGAAGTTTTTGATAGGAGTTTCCACAGGAAAATTTTCTCGGGAAACTCGGAAAAGCTGATCAAAGTTGGCTCAAAAAGTTGAATTTTTTCATATTTTTCTTTTTCAGCATTTTCCGAAGAACTTTCCCACTGCCGAAAATTTTCTTTTGATCTGTAAATTAAGTATTTATATTGAGCTTTAAAATTCTGGAAGTTCTTAATTTTCCACTAAGCAGTTTTCCAGGAAAATGACTTTGAATGAAGTCTAAAAAATTAGTAGGTTTTTGGAAAATTATTATTTTTCCTGAGAACCTGAATGATTTTTGAAAAACTGAGTATGCAGTTTCATGAGAATTGATAAGAGCTACAAACTGCCTATCAGAAATCTGAAAATGGAAAATCTTCGGAAAATGGAAAATTTTGCGGAAAATTCGAGTTTTTCCATTTTCAGTTTTCTGATAGGCAGTTTGTAGCTCTTATCAATCCTCATGGAACTGCATACTCAGTTTTTCAAAAATCATTCAGGTTCTCAGGAAAAATAATAATTTTCCGAAAACCTACTAATTTTTTAGACTTCATTCAAAGTCATTTTCCAGGAAAACTGCTTAGTGGAAAATTAAGAACTTCCAGAATCTTAAAGCTCAATATAAATACTTAATTTACAGATCAAAAGAAAATTTTCGGCAGTGGGAAAGTTCTTTGGAAAATGCTGAAAAAGAAAAATATGAAAAAATTCAACTTTCTGAGCCAACTTTGATCAGCTTTTCCGAGTTTCCCGAGAAAATTTTCCTGTGGAAACTCCTATCAAAAACTTCCTGTAATATCCTAAAATTAGCTACTTTTTGTTTCAAAGCAAAAGATTAAGCCGTTTCTGAGAAAACTAATGCTGAATATGACAACAAAAAAACGGCCCTTTTTTAGGAAACTACCCAATAAATAATTATTAATAATGTCTTTATTTCAAATGTGAGGTTTCTTGTAGTTTGTTTTACAATTTAATGGAAG
Organism: Chironomus striatipennis; assembly: GCA_026123125.1. NCBI lineage: Eukaryota > Metazoa > Arthropoda > Insecta > Diptera > Chironomidae > Chironomus > Chironomus striatipennis. Next base: position 40,385,066 of record CM047394.1, read on the forward strand.
TGATTTTGACATTAGCCTTTATCGGCTTTAATTCAAATACATCTTGACAAATTAATAGTTTTAATGAATGAGATTAATAGGTTTCTTGGAATTCTGGCATAAAAAATTTAAAAAAAAATTGCCAAGTGAGAAAAAAAAAAATGTAAATAAAAACGTGAGAAATTTACTTAATTTATAGATTTAAATCTATGGTTAACAAATTTTTAACTAGATTTAAATTATAAAATACCTAATAAAGAGGAATGAAAAATCTATTCCGAATCAAATTTATATACCCACTTAAAGTTTTTTTCAGATGATTTTTTCAATACCTCTTCTTAAAATCTACGAATATTCATGGTCAGCTATTGAATTGTTCCGCAAATAAAAAACAAGTCTGATAAAATTCTGAACATTGTCCTTGAGCAGCACGTTCGTTGAAGGACTAAAAACATTTCTTTATCAGATTCACTGTGTTGTCTCGACATAAACTGATTATGTAGGCTGCAAAATATTTGTGTACGCAAATAAAATTTATTCGAAAAAATGTCTCATTTTGGTCACATTGGAGGAGTTTAGAATTTTATTGAATGGGTTATAAAGCTTATTTTGGATGTGTCTTTAATATAAAATTGTTTTATTGACATTTAACCCTCTTTGGCTTAATTTTTATATTTAGAAATAAGCGAGTTTATATATAAAGGTTATTAAGTGAATTGATCTTTTATTAAAGATATTTGCAATATGTGTAGGTTGATGATATTTTTGAATATTGAATGCGATTGAAGCAGAGAACAAATTTATTCATACACAGTCAAAAAAAATCACAATAAAATCAAGAATCCCTTTAAAATCTAGCACCAATTCTCATCCATCTGCCATTCCAACATCACCATTAATCCACAAAACCAATAACAAATTCCATAAGTAACCACAACCCTCCTAAAAATCTATGCCATCTTAAAGAAAACATAAAGCAATAAGATCTAAAGCTGAAATTCCCTCACATAATATCTAATGCACTGTAAAAAAAAATTACAACATAACCATTATCATTGTCATGATGATCAAATGAGGCGTATGGCAATTGAAGTTTACTCACACAAAAATGGCACAATAAATAATCCAGCACGCGTTTCAATTTCTATCATAGCCAAGTAAAAATAAAAATCATAATAAAATTCATTTTTACGGCCAAAATATTGAGCTTCTTTCGATGGAATCACGAAAATCGAATGATTTTAAGATTGAAATTGGATTGGCACTTGTTGCATAAGAAAATAAGGAAGTGTAGAAAAAGGCAAGCTGTTGGGTGCCAGAAAAGTTATTTATCGAAATTTATATACATGCTTACTTATTGTGTGGATGTTTTTTTTCTGTATGATGGTTAAACCCACATCATCATCATCATCATGATCCACATATATCATATTATTATTTTTATTGTGCTTTTTCTGTGTCTATATATAAAGAAAGGAGGGATAAGAGATATTGTTTGACGTGTTTTGACCTGCAAAGAAGTCAAAAGTGTCTGAAGAAATTTAAGGTTCTTTTGTGATGACTTTTTGGTCTGTCTTTAGTTACCGCTCAGTTTAAGGAGAATTTTGGATTAAAGCAATTTTTAAGCAGTAGATAGTTCTTTCTCTCGATTTTTGGTAACCTTTAAAGGTTGTGAGCTGAAGTGGCTTGGTGGCGGAATGGTTTAGTATTTCGTTATCTAATTATTCGAATACTGACACAGCGATCATGGGTTCTAGACTCGACAAGGGAATTTTTCAACAGTTGTTTTTCGGATCTTATGTACTGGAAATAAAGCTCACAGTCTTTCTATGTAGGCTAAAGGCAGTAATGCCATCAAGGAAGTGGTTCGGATCCCATTATAAACAGTAGGTCAAGGTTTTTGAGCGAAAGGTCTGGCGAACCTTCTCTCGCTAAACTCCTAATAGCCAAGAATCGCATATAAAATGCGCAGCTATGGGCCTTAAGGCCTGAACAGCTAAAGATTTTTTTAGGGTTGTCAAAATATATTTTTTCAAAAAAATCATTATTTTTCGGACCCATTTAAAAGAATGAAAAAATAAATCATTGCCCTTATATTATTCCCTCTGTCTAAATTTGTATCACAAGGTTTCACCAGTGCTCTAGAAAAATGCAATCACACTAACTAAATTACCTCCCATTCTGAGCTTTACAATCAACCATAATAGCATAATACACTGCCACAAAAGAAAAAAAAAAATCATGACATTATGAATTGAGTTAAAGCTGAGAAGGCAAAAGTGAGTGAAAGAGATATGTGAAATGAATGTCATTTAAAATGAAAAATTGAAACATAACTCCTTATAGAATATCTCTAACATACACATAACATTACGCTTATTATGTTGTCAAACATGAACTTGAGATGAACTTCAAACTTTTCCACCCAGAACGTACAATATATCCACAGACACACATTCTTCCTTCTTCATGCCTTTTTTTCTTTTCCTTTTCTTTCGTTTAGTTATTTTTATGTGTCGACAGTTGATTTATGCTTCGTTCCTGTGCAATGAGATAGAAAATGTACATTTAGTTTAGAAATTCATGGTTTCAGGGGATTTTTAGTCTTCGTTTTTTTTTGGGGTGAAGCTTGTGTGTTCTGTGGCTTTTTGGAGATGAAAAATGTTTGTTTAAAGTTTAATGTTTTGTAAAATCTTTTGAAAAATTTTGCGAAAATTGATTTAACATAAATTTGAGAGAATAATGAAGGACCTGAGTAGTATTGGGTAGTTCAAAAAAGAAACAAGCCACTTATGTAAATGGCTTTGACTTTGAGCTAATAGGAAAAAGAAATCAAAATGAAATAAAAAGTAAATTAAAGCTTAATATAGCGGCTAATTCTTTAAGTTTTTCACATTTTCAATTTTCACTAGATTTTTTTTTACAAGCCGTGGACTAAACTTATGGTTTTCTTCATAAACTTGGTTGATAAAAACGTTAATGTTTTGTTGAAAATTTATTCCTGGCTAAATGTTTTTATGCTCTTAAATTTTTTTTTTTTTGGAAAAACTTAATTTTTCTCGCAGCTTAAAAATTAAATGTACATCCAACTTGGATCCAACCCATAATAAATATTTCATAAAATGAAGCAAACATTCACGTCTCATTAAAGCATTAATTAACAACCCACCTATATACTCTGCAATCGTCCTTGAACCTTTCAAGCTTTTAATACAAAACTAATTTTATCAATTCACACATTTATATCATTCTATTTTAACTTCCATGACATTTTTCATTGCAAATCAATGCCAAAAGAAAGAGAAATTCATTGAATATAAAAGATTTTTAAATAAACACAGCAGATATTTTCATCTCATTCATCACAAATTGAAAGGATTGATTTTCATTCTTTTAAATCACTCTCTATTCTTAGAAGTTCAATTTCAATCATTCATGATATTATTTATGGATGCTCGTATACGAGACAATATGTAACCGATACAGACATTGAGACATTCAATTTGTGGGTAAAGTTTGCAACATTTTCTCGCCTTTATTTTATTTCTAGTTTTTTCCCTCTTCATTGCCATCCGGTTTGAACCCAAAAACTCCTCCATCCATACCGCAAAGCTTTCTTCCTTCACCTCAATTTGACAATGATTCATTTGGCTTTTATCGAAAGAAAGGAAGCATAGAAAAAAAAGAAGGAAAAAAATATTCTCTCAATTGAGGCTCTGCAAATAGAAATGAGAATTAAACATTTTTCATTCATTGGGCGATATCTTTTAACTGTTACATTATTAATATGACATATTATACATTTTTGGAAAGCTCTTTGAAGTAGCTATCAGAAAAAAATAGTCCGAATACTTAGTTTAATCCAAGGTTGGAACACTAGTGCTTAGAATCTTGTCAAAACAGTACTTTTTCAGAGCTACTTTTCACACGGTTTTTTTCAGCTAAAAAATACAACTCTATAGTTTATAATTACACACAACAAAATGCTAAAACGCAATGCAGAGCTTTTTTAAAATCAACCGTGGAATAAAAAGTTATGGATTTTACAACTCTGGCAACTTTTGTATGGAATTTTCACAAAAATTAGCATAAATAATGACTGGAATCGAATTTTCAAATGGTTCAAACGGCATTTGATTGGTAATTTAATGTAGAAAATTATGAGCAAAAACTTTTTTCACATACATAAAATTTGAATTTTAAAAATACGTTAAATATCTTTTTCATACAAAAGCATTAATTTCTTCATTAAAAATTCCATTTTCTTAATTTTCATTTAAAAATAAGTCAAATGTTATAAAAATATTCTCTCAAACTTGTTTTTAATATATTAAATCACAATAAAATTTTAAATCATTTTTTCATGGTTTTAATTGAATTTTTTGAATTTTTATATGAAAAAGATATTTAACGTATTTTTAAAATTCAAATTTTATGTATGTGAAAAAAGTTTTTGCTCATAATTTTCTACATTAAATTACCAATCAAATGCCGTTTGAACCATTTGAAAATTCGATTCCAGTCATTATTTATGCTAATTTTTGTGAAAATTCCATACAAAAGTTGCCAGAGTTGTAAAATCCATAACTTTTTATTCCACGGTTGATTTTAAAAAAGCTCTGCATTGCGTTTTAGCATTTTGTTGTGTGTAATTATAAACTATAGAGTTGTATTTTTTAGCTGAAAAAAACCGTGTGAAAAGTAGCTCTGAAAAAGTACTGTTTTGACAAGATTCTAAGCACTAGTGTTCCAACCCTGGATTAAACTAAGTATTCGGACTATTTTTTTCTGATAGCTACTTCAAAGAGCTTTCCAAAAATGTATAATATGTCATATTAATAATGTAACAGTTAAAAGATATCGCCCAATGAATGAAAAATGTTTAATTCTCATTTCTATTTGCAGAGCCTCAATTTATCCACTACTATTGGTGCTGATTTATGTATTGGTAGATGTTGTCTATATCTTTATTATGCGAGGACGATGAATTGAATAAATAAAAGATTCAAATGGCAACATGTTGTATATGCGAAAATGAACATGCTATAGATGACAATGACAATTCAATTCATAATAAAGAGAGAGAGAGAGAGAGAAAGGAGATGATAATATGGACAGATAGGTAGACTGTGTTGTGATTTGTGCAGAGTTTATGAGGAAGTCTGTGAATTTGGTCATTTTGGATATGTAACAGATGTTGAATATGATTTTGGGAATTGCTGAACGAACGACTAGGAATTAAACATCAAGAGGACTTGTAGTATAAAAATTTAAAAATATTTCTCAGATTCCGTTCAGAAATTTTGTTGATCCAAAGTCTAATAAACCTAAAAAATGCGTTTCATCCACAAATTTTTTTTCAGCATCTTCGAACTACAACCAAGAAAAATTGATTCATCTCCCCCACTAAACACTATCATTGTCCATGTCTCAATCTATTTTACTCACTGATGAAAGTGAAAAGTATGTCTTTATTCTACTGATTTCCATTATGTCGAATGAGAGATTGATGTCGATATATCAGTGTTTGAATTGGAATCTGATGTTCATCATTGTATTCTCTTCTGTTTATGCTCTCAATTTTCTTTTTACAATTCTTTTTTTTTCTCATTTTCAATTGCAATTGAATGATTCGTACAGTTCATGTATCAATTGCAATATCCAATTTGAAAACTGAAAAAGCAATTTGTGTCATTCAACCTTTTTGAGTTCGAAGAAGATTATTTGTGAATTTTTGGGAGGGATGAAATTGGCACAGGTTGAGATTTATTGATCGATTATTATTTGCCAATTATTCATGTGTCTATATGGACATAAGTAAACTGTTTGGAAGAGATGATGTAAACTTTTTGTAATCTCAATATTTGTGGAGTAGGTTGGAACAGAAAGTTTGGTTCATAATTAAAATGTCTATTGATTTTCAAGAGTTGTTCAAAAATTACGCATTCAAAGCCAATTTTTATTGACAATTTTATAAAATATCCTTTGAACTTTATAAAACAAAAGAATCATGACAAATTAATGATCAAATCTTACGATAACAAGCTGCAGACTAATCTTTTCAAAAAGATGTATCAATCATCATCAAAAGAGAACTTCAGACATCTAAAAACCGCATTGACATGCACCGCAAAATCAGCAAAAATTTCATGCATTCATTTTTCTCTTGATCAATACTGAATGATTAAGAATACATTGTCACATGCATGTTAAGAGCAATGCACTTTATGTTGAAATCAATCAGATGTTGTTTTTGATAATAGAGAGAATTTTGTAGTCTGGAATTTAAGAATTAAGAGGAAAATTGATTCATTGTATCTCATTTTGCCATCTAGAATTTCTTTTCTATACTATAATAAATGAATATACCAACTTTTAAGAACAAAAACCTTCCAAAATAAAATTTAAGCACTTCTAAAATAAATTTTATTAAGACATAATTTCCAATCATGAAATAACTCACTAAAAAAAACCATTCACATTCACCTTTAAAAAATTCTACAACTACTCTGAAATGGCTTAATAAAAATGCTGTATCACATCTTGAATGTCAAAATGTTCAAACATAAAAAATACACGCCATTCAGAATATCAACTAAAATATTTTGTTTTATCTCCTTTAATGTTGAATTTCAAGAGTAGAATGAGAAAATATCGCTGTATCTATAAAGAACATAAAAGAAATTATCTTTCTATCTAGCTCTACAAAAAATAAATAAATAAAGAAAATGTGTGTTAAGAAAAAAAAGAAACTTTTTCTTTTCATTCCTGCGAAGACAAAAAAAAAGAAATTGAAGGAATTCATGAACATCGTTCGGTTGAGCCATAAAAAATTGTCAGGTGGTTTGCGTTTTACTTCTACGTTTAGTATTTTTTTTTCGTGATAGTAAATCGAAGATGAAAGACGGAATGTTAAAGAACATAAAAAAGTGCTTTAAAAGGGAGAGAAATTGGATGTACATGAAATTATAAGGAGGTCGAGTGTTTTTGGGGAGATTTCGTCAGAAATTCACTTGAAATGGAGGAGTTCGAGTGTGTTTTGGCTACAGGATATAGGATAATTGGGACTACAGGACATAGGACTACTTAAGGTGCCAAAATACTCAATCATATTCCATAGAAGCTTTAACTTTACTGTGGTCTATATCCTTAAAAATTTTATTCTATCTCCCACAAAATTATCACCAGGACCGATGTAAAACATGAAACATTATGTGCAATAAAAGAAAATTGACAAAAGAACAGAAGAAACTTTAAGAAATGGAATATTTCGACGAGTATTAAGCAAGTATTAAGTGCCAAAAGTCGTAAAAAAATTCTACAACAGCGATACAAAAAAAAAATTCTTTTGCTGCTCTTTTTAATCTTTTCACTTACTTTAAATGGAATTCTTGCACAGCATCTTCTGTTGATTAGCAGTTCCTTTAAAGAAACTTTTTTTTATCTCATCATCATCATTTTTATCCATTGAAAAATCTGCTTTAGTAGGAGGACGTCAAGCTGTTGGATTGAATGAAGAATTGGATAGAAAGAAGAAGAAAAGAAAATTTTCATTCATGCGGCTTCTGTAATTGCGTTAGAATTAAGTGTCTAATAGACATGACGTTCATGACTACCCTTTTTTGAGCCATTTCACTCACTCATTCATTCAACACCGGAAAGAATGTAATTGCTGTGCTTTGAATGAATGAATGGATGAGCTTTAATTTACGTTAAACATGAAATTTTTCGTGCGTGTCATTGAGGTGAATTATCATCTGGTGATGTCTATTGTTTGTGATAAGGATTTTTTGGATGTGAATTGGATTTGTTTTTGGATACTTTTTGCTTGTTTAATGGGATTTTAGAAAGCTCAATAAAATGGAAACTGTGGTCATGACCTGAACTGGGTTTTCCAGAGAATTTTTAATTAATAGTACGTTTTATAAAGACTAGGAAAATTCAAGTATGTGCCATCCTCCTTAAAATTTTTAAATATTCCCACCAAAACTTCTCTCATTCTTTCTTATAATTTATCAAAAGCAATAATCACAATAAACAAATTAGTCTCACATAAAATCCATCCATCTATCTAAAAATCAATCCCTTATATCTGTCTCTATAATGTGTCTAGCAGACATTCAAAAACATAATCTAGCATATTTTCAATTAACGTCAATCTAAATTAAGTCAGACATAATAAAATGATTTTTTTTTGTGTCTCATTCTCAACTTTTCCTTTCAGGTCCAGCATTTTGGGGCTTAATCAATCCAGAATGGTCATTGTGCAATAAAGGTCGACGACAATCACCTGTAAATTTAGAGCCTCAACGATTATTATTTGATCCAAATTTGAGGCCTTTGCATATCGATAAGCATAGAGTAAGTTGAACTTAATATACATAAATGATATGAAGTGTTTGATGGAACAAGATTTTAATTGTGAAAATGCAAATTGCAACAAAATATTTTGTGTCTGTAATTTTCTATGTTGCTGTAGATGAAAATGAATGCAGATTCAATAGCAGATATTCATTGCAGTTTGTTGACATTGCAAATAATTGAGTCAAGGGATGAGAACGCGTGGATTTTTGTTTATCATCTTAACAGTTTTCTTTTTGTAATTTACAAAAGTAGGCGTTGTCTAAATTTAAAGAAAAAATAATAGAAAATTAAATTTTGTGAAAATCCTCAAACTTGTGCTCACCCATTGACATCATATCCACATCAATTTATTTCACACTAAAATTACATTTGCCTAAAATTTCTCTCATTTTTCTCTCTTCTTAAAAACATTCTAGATTAGTGGAACAATAGCAAATACAGGACATAGTGTAATATTTACAGTTGACAATGATACAATATATAATTCATATGGGAACATCAATAGTATGAGCAGTAGTAGTCTAAACAACATGCAAATTAGTAATCAGATACCTGTCAATTTGACTGGCGGTCCACTTTCGTATCGTTATCGATTTCATGAAATTCACATACATTATGGACTACATGATCAATTTGGCAGTGAGCATAGTGTTGAGGGTTATACATTTCCAGCTGAGGTGAGTTTTTTTTTGTTCAGTGAATTTTAAATCTGCTATAAATGATGATACATTGGTAGTGTTGGGATTTAATTAGCGAGTGAAATTCAACATTTTTTTTAAATTTGTGATTATGCCGTGGGAGATTTAGACTTATTGTTTAATAATTTTCCTGGAGAAATTAATTCGTTAGGCGTTGAATTCAAAAAATGTAATTGATTGGCAGCAATGAAAAAATTTCTATTAAAATGTTAAATTTTATACAGGGGGTCCTCGATTTGAACAGTTGTTATGTTTCAAAATTTTTCTATGTAAATCGAATTTATTCAAATCAAAACTTATGAAAAATGACCGTTAAAAATTAAAATCTGAATTTTTGTATTGGAAATTTCTGGTTATTCAAATCGAAACAAATTCAAATCGAATCTGTTCAAATCGAGGACCTTCTGTATTCATAGAAATATAAATTTAAGTTTTTTTGAATTTTTAATTCTTTAAGACATAATTTTTTACTTCACATTTTGGTCAAAAATTCGATTAAAAAAATCAAAAGTTTATCAAATTTTTCTATCAGATATCTTAATCTCTATTTTCAATTTTTTCAATAAACTATAAGTTTTAAATCCTCTTACAAACTTTTCCTTCAAAAAATATTCCAATAAATAAAATTTTTACTAAACTGCTCAATAAAAATTCTTTATTCATCCCTTCCTGTAATAAAATTTCAATTTTAATCAAATGAAAATATTTTTAATCAAGATGAGCTTAGCAAAAACTTTTCCTTTACATCCATAAAAAAGATGCACATTAAAATAAACAAGAGAAAAAAAATTCTCCAAACAACTTTAAGCTTCAAAAAACTGCAAAAAGAAAAAAAAAATATTTTTTTATGTAATAAACAGCAAAAAGAAGCTGTTTACTTAAAGTTAATAATTTTGTCGTGAATATAAGCTGTAGTTATGACTAAAAGCACCATGGGAGTTGTGAAAATATTAGTAAAGAGAAAAGCATAAATTTTCATTTTTTCTCTCCTTCTTCCTTCATTTTCTCACTCCTTTTTCTGCATTTAAGACTATTTTGCTTCCTTACCGAGACTTTCTCATTCCATGAGTCAAGAAAATGAGTTTGAAATGTCCAGTTGCTTTTCTTATTTGTAAGTAATAGGATGAGGAAAGCTATACATCGTCATGATCATAATAATAAGTAAATGAAAAGGGTAAAACTTTACTTTTTGTGTTTTTGGACATTGAGGAAGTAGTTGGTGACTTTAAGGCTTTTTTTGTAGGTTCTTGAATGCAGATTTAAAATTTTTTAAAATGTTTGATTGAATTTATTTATCATTTTTGCTTTGCTATCAATTACGTTTAAAATACGAACCAATAAACATCTAGTTCCAAATTTTGAAAAATTCAGACCTCCTTCTCGGAATTAGACATCCTTTTGAAATTGAAATTCAACTCTAGATTTTCAAAGTTCAAATTTTGTTCAAAAACATTCAATAACTTCTCAATCTAGCAATAATCTCTAAGATTATACAAGACAAGAATTTAAACTTCATCTTTATGTCTTTAATTCCACAAACTTTCCAAATTCCACCTAATTCCATCCCTTGACACCTAAAAGTAGAAACCAAAACACATAAAGAAAAAGAAGAAATGAGGAAAAGATAAATAAATAAACTGGTATTTATAGTTGTGTGAAAATTTATTAAATGCTCGAAAAGCATAAGCAGAAGCACCAAAGTAGCAAACAATATTGTTGCTATTACTATTATTATCCTTATTTCTTCTTTATCTACACTTTATCTTTACATTGTAAGCGAGAAGAAGAGAAATTCACGCTTATTGTTTGTGTGCCATTTTACTCGCTATCATTTTCTTCGTGCTTATTCATTTCATTATTTACATTGTTATTGTTATTATTTCACAACTATTTTCATATTTCGTTTTTCTTTTTCATTCAGCTCATTTTTCTGTAAAGATGATAGGAATTTATTAGTGGATGGAGAATAAAAGGCTTCTTATTTTCCTAATGCTATCTTTTTATTTTCTTACAAATTATTTCTCGTGACATAATGCGGGAGAGTTCATGAAGATTATTTTTGTGGTAGTGTTTTTGAGATTTGGAGTTTGTGATTACATTTTAAGAATTAAGTTTTTTTTTGAAGCTATGAATTGAAGCAACGACTTATTTAAATTTTTTAAATTCAAAACGTTGATTTAATCCAATATATATATATGAGGTCATATAAGAAAATGACCGTTAAATTTTAAAAATTAACTAACACCATCAAAACTTTTTATACCGGAAACAATAGAAAATTTTGATAGTGTTAGTTTTGTTTGGGGCGATTTTGGGGCGGACTCTGTCCATATGACCTCATATAGATATATTGATTTAATCTAAAGCATTACTGTAAGACCAAAGATTTATAAATTGTTTAAATTCAATAACTTTTCACTTTAATTGATTCAGTTTATTTACCTGCCACAATCAAATTAATTTACTCTTTAAATAACCCAAACTGATAATTCATCAACTAATTCAAAATTCATGACATGTTCCAAATTGGAAGTTCAAACACTGAACTTAATCTTTAACATTATCAGAGAGCTCTCGCTTCATATAAATTTTCCCAAATCTCATTAGTAGAAAGGATTTCAGCTTCATCAAATATTGATATAAAACAATTTAACCTTGATTAAGAGAAAATTAAGAGAACATTCAACTTAAAGTCCATAAAATACCACAACAAAATCAATAAAGTTTTGCCTTTCTTCGGTTTATTTAACCTCATTGAAAATATTGCATTGCATCACGACATCGAGATAATCGTAAAACCATTCTCATTCACATTGCAGTTTGAGGGGAGCAAAAAAAAAAGTAAAGGAAAATATTTTCATTACCAAAAAGAGTGTTGGAAGTGGAGAAAAAACAAGGAGAACGAAAGGGTCATGGAATGGCTTTAAAAAAATTACTTTTAGGAAAATAAATAAACAGTAATGAAGGAAAAAAAAGTATGAAATTCAGGTTGATTTGGATTTGGAAGTTCTTTTGTAGTTTTGTCATCTTTTTGAAAAAAAAAAGAACTTTAAAGATTAATTTGAAAGCGACAATTTGTTTTGAAGCAAGGCTTTAAACAACTTATTTTTGCAAGACAAAAATTTGAAAAAAACGTTAAAAACCGTAAAATAAATATTCAGACTGCCAGTCAAACTTCAAACAAATCCAATTCAATCCTGTTAAATGTTAAACATTCTAGACAACAAGATAGAGCAAAAGTGTTGATTATTTAAGTAAATAAATAAATGAAGTACAAAAAAAAGTTTACTTAAAGTTTTTGCCAGGATAAAAAAAAAAACATAAAGACAAGATTTATTGGTATTTACTGTTTATCTAGGAACTTTGTTAGTTCAATGCTTAGTTAAAGGCATTAAGCTTGGGTCGAGACTGAGATTCTAAAAAGGGAATTTTAATGCAAACATTACAAAAAAAAATATTTTTTTTAAAAAAATACATAGGGTAAAAATCGATGTTGCTGAAATGAATATTGTGTGGGAATGAGTTTTATTCCACAGACACAAACACACAGGATAGAAAAAGGGAAATTGCTTATTTCAGCAAATAATAATTACAAAAGTCAATATTTATTCTAAGTTTTTATCTTTTTTGATCTTAAAGCTGGAAAAAGAAGATTTTTGTGTGGGTTTTTGTTAAATTTTTGCCCATTTAATTCCATGTGCTGTAAGTGGTTGGAAATTATGAAAACTATTTTTGAGATAAAAATATATTTTGTGTGCTATTTTGCATGTAAACTTAAAAGCAATTATTCGAATCTTTTTGAGTTTTTACTGCAGTAAAGTCGAGTGTGGAGGTGGGTTAACTTATTTATGTTCACTTTCTGTTTTTATTTTATTTATTGGAGATTTTTGTGCAATGGGGAAAGTTTTGTTTGTTGAAGTTTATCGTTTACGGAAGGAATGTAGACAAAAAAGTGTGGGTGAATGTATAGAAAATGGTTATTGAAAGATTTAACATTGGTTTTACAGGTTTTTTTATTCACTTTTGTTCGATAGATAGTTTTGGTTTGAAAGTTTTGATGTTGTAAAAATTTAAATTTTCATCCGCAATTTTAAAATTCTTAAGTCTTTAATGCAGTTAGTTCTTCAATTTTCATAAAATGCTTGTAAAATCCATAAAATTGATTGCAATAAAATTCGCTTTTAGTTTTTTTTTTTTTTTTTTTTAAATTTTTAATAATTCATGAAGATAAATTTGCTGGAATTATATTTTGATATTCGAAATCTTAATTCTGAATCCAAAAAATTAAGGAAAAAAAAATTAAAAACCTAACAATTTTATTTTATTTTCAAAAATCCATTCATCCGTCTATTCAATTTTTCAAAAAACAACTTATCTCATAAAGTAATTTTCAATTTTTATTTTTCTCAAACAAAAAAAAAATCGTAAAGCCATTTATTTCCATTGCATAAAGCACATAAAGAAGTCTTCATAAATCCAAATGATGATTTGAAAATATTGTAGAAAGAAAAAAAAGAGATGAAGGAAATATTCATGACTACAAATTTTCTGCAATAAATCTTATGAAAACTTGTTAGTCATCATTTGGAAAGTTTTTTAGCTTTAAGGGATGAGTAAATGTTGAAATGGTCTGTATGTCTGGCGATTTGATTTATGATTGTGGAAAATTTTGTTAGATTTAAAATTGAATTTTTTTCATTTATTGTCAATGGATTTATAAATTTTCTTGACCATGAAATCTTCACTTAAAACCAATCTGCGCTTAATACTCAAAAACCCAACACAAAAATTTCTTTTATAAACTACAAATATTTTATCAACAAGTCGTAGTTTCAACTTTCTTTATGGAGACTTTTCTTGACTATTCTCAAAAAAACTAACGAGAATCCAACAAGATTTTTTCTATTTTTCTACATAAGCATCTACTTCCACTGATTGCTTTCCTATGAAAATGAAATAAAAAAAGAGAGAAAAAAAGTTAGGAAGAATCAAGATGAGCGTTAAAGTGTCTCAACTTTCTTTTTTGAGTTTAATGAACCGTTTTCTGTTTGCTTCAGTTCTGAATTTTTTTTTTCTCTCTTGCTTCAACTTCCTTCAAAGAGCATTTCCTTGTTTATTTTACCACCTTTTTGAATGCTACTGAAGGATGAAATGAGAAGAAATCAAAAAATAAATTTAATTATGTTGATGACGGGAGGAGCCCATCGTCCTGGCTGTGATTAGGTTTTAGGATTAAAGACTAGGATTGGTTTAAAAAGCTTTTTAACAAAAAATTTTCAAATTTAAATTGAAACTAGCTGACAATTGAATCCCAAAAAATCTAAAATTCGTTCTAACTTCACACTAGTACCAATAAATAAAATAAATAAAATAAACCAATTTCCTCTTCATTCCTTCCAGATACAAATTTTTGGCTATAATTCTCAACTTTATACAAATTTTTCCGATGCTGTTTATCGAGCACAGGGTATAGTTGCAGTTTCCGTGCTATTACAGGTAAATACACATCCTGCCTCACCTTTTCCCATTGAACATAGTAAGCATTTTACTAAATTGAATTAATATAATTTTTCCTTCTACTTCCAGCTCGGTGACCTTTCAAACCCAGAGCTTCGTATGCTAACCGATCAATTAGATAAAATTCGATTTGGTGGCGATGAGACGCCCATAAAGCGTTTATCTGTTCGTGGCCTACTTCCCGACACAGAGCATTACATGACTTATGAGGGATCTACAACGTCACCATCATGTCATGAGACAGTTACGTGGATAGTTTTAAATAAACCAATTTACATAACGAAACAACAGGTGAGTGTGAAAAAAAATAAGAAAATTATAGTCTAGCATGACATGGCACAAAAATATTGTTGCATGAATAATTCAAGTACCGAGCAAAAGGAAGAGAATAAAAATGTATTTTTTAACAGCACATGATGATGTTTATCGTTTAATATAAAAATTAAGAATTTAATGATAGACTGGAATGAGATGATGAAGGAGGAATTATAGATTGAGATTTCTTTCTTTTTCGATTTGTGAGAGAATTTGGAATTTTATTTTCAGGAATTTTTTTGAGAGGGAGGGGGGGGGGGTTGCCCCAACCCCCTTTCCTCCCTGGCTACGCCCCTGAGTAAAGCTGATATAAAAATTATGGCGCGTATTTTAAGGAAAATTGTTGAAAAATTTGAAGCAAAACTTTATCAATCTATAGATTCTATCAATTTGTTTCATTGTCACTTCAAAATTCTAAAATTTCCTCTAATTATCACTTCCATCAACCATACTCTACAAAATAACAATTAACTGCAATTCGATCGTCCTTTTTTCATCATCAAAATTTTTTTCAAATTCTACCCAGAACAGTCAACTGCTAATGAACACAAACGAGAAATTATTGAGATGCCAGACAGTAAACATTGAGAATACAAATAGATGAAAAAAAGGGGTAAATTTCCCACCCAATCTAGATAGAAATGAGAGTAACTGGACATGAGGCTATAATTTTCTAATTAGTTTGATTAATGGTCGATGTTACAACATTTTGAACTTGATTAATAGCCTTTTACTGCTTATTTGCTAGCTTTTCCCTATTATCAAGATTTTTTTCACCCCCTTTTGTATGCAACTTTCCTGGTTCTGCTTTTATGTATTTTATGTGAGGACTTTTCATCACATCATTTTTTATAGTAAAGGAATTTGTCAAATGATTTTTTTTTTCTCTCTTTTTCTCGTCCTTTTTGGGGAATAATTTTCAGTACAAAAGTTTGCGTTGCTTTGAGACAAATTGACATGCAATGACAGAGGTCAAATGAAACATTATGAAGGCTATAATGTGCTATTTAATGTGACTTTATATATGACATTCTTGACCCTTGTGTCATATCATATTCATCAGCATCTGTAGAGGAATTGCTATTGTATTTTAGAACGGATGTAGAGGGGATGAATAGGCATAGATTCCTTGTATTTGAAAGGAGTATACTCGATTAAAAAATTTTTTAATAAATCTAGTTAGATTGAATAATCTAGATAGAAATTGAACTTCTTCCAAAATATAAATTTGACGCTCGATTAAATTAATTTCAGAGTAAATCTACCCTAAATTATGAATTTAAATAATTTTATTCACAAAACATTAAATCCTCTTATAAAGTTAAAAAAAAAATCAAGCCATAAAAATCAATTTTAAAGCACAACTTAAAAAAGTTTCAATTTGCCAAATGAATTGTACACAATTTAACTGCATCAGTAATAGGAAAATTGTGGCAACGTTCATAGCAGCAATTATCATAAAATTCAATTGCAATGTGCGAGTAAAAAAAAAGAAATCAATTGAAAAACAAATAATGTGGGAAATGATAGGATTTTAACGACCGAAATTTACTGTATTTACTCATTGTCTCTTTCTCTATTTTGTCTGCTCTGCACCCCCGCCCTCGTCATGTCGCTTTTATTTGCACTACACTATATGGCGATATAGCTACAAAAAAAAAGTTTTTATTGTTTCAATTTTTACATGCAACAGCATGCAAGTGCAATGCAAATTTGACATCGAAAAATTAATTTCATTATTTGCATCGACGACGATAAAAGTCAGTTAAATTGAAAAATGGGAAATATTTTTTTTTGTTGTGTGCTCAATGTCGCTTTGTATTTTTGTTGTTTCTGGGGTTAATGTTTACCTTTCCACTTGTGACGAGTAGATTTAAAAATTGAATATGAGCAAAATAAAATAAAATTTTTTAAGGATGAATTTAATTTTATGAACTATTGTAAAGCTTAAATTTTGAATTGAGCGATGGAAAGTCAATGACTTTGTTATCTGATGCTGTAGGATTTTTTGTTTTTTTCGAAATGGTTATGAATTATTGAGTATGTGCAAATGCACATTCATGATTAATGACTTTTCCATGAATTTGATTGAATAATTTAAAATTTGATTGGACAAGTTCACATCATCCTTAATTTTTTTTTCGGCAGTTGGGATTGTAATCAAACAAGCAAATCATTAAATATAAATCTGTCAATCAATTATCAGTAAAAACTTATTGTCTCATTCATGACATAATACTCAATTTTTCACATTCATTTTTGCTCATTAAATTAACATAAATTGAAGTTTCAACCATTTTAATTCACATTGACTGTGTAAAACCTAATTAAACGTGCAAAATAATTCATTGATTGCACATTAAACATAAATAAAGTAGTGCCAATGAAAAAAAAATAATTAATTAAAATTTATTTCCATCTCATAAAATCGATTTATTTCATATCAATAATCAATGATTCATGAAATAATTAACGAGTGAAAGCATATAAGTATAAAGTTGTGGATGATGAATCTCGTGTGAATATGGTCAGAAAATTAGTGGCTTATTGAATGTTTACTTAATCAACTTCGTGCCTGTCTGCTCACAATTTAATAATTTCCTGCATTTTTAATGTAAATATTTTTATTTATTTTTTTACAGCTTCATGCCTTAAGGCGATTAATGCAAGGTGCACCAGATCATCCGAAGGCACCACTTGGAAATAATTTCCGACCACCACAGCCATTATTACATCGACCAGTGAGAACAAATATTGACTTCAGGAGTAAACAGCCAAATGGAAAGGCTTGTCCTACAATGTATAAGGAAGTGCATTATAAAGGTTGGTATGGTGGGGTCGACTTTAAGGGTGGATGATTTTTGAAGCTATAATATTTTCTATAGATGGAGGAAATTTTCGAGTTGCTTTTAAAATGCTTATTAATATTATTTGCAACCTCTTATAAACCTTAACAATTCAAATTCAATAATAATTTTTCTTCATTCTTCCTTTATTCCACAGCAAATACATGGAAACAGCATTGAAATTTATAAATAAATATTCACATCAATTAAATCTTCCAGAATGAGAGCGAAAGAGTCAATAAACAATAACAAAAAACCATCGAGTAGCTGCTGTTAAAAGTCATGGCAATCAGCCCTCGCCCCCCACCTACTCATACAATATCAATTTATTCGATTTTATGTAAATAATGCCAATCATTAATAGTAATAAAGAATAATTATTATAACTCATGGTAAGTGACTACGCGATGTAATGCAATAATAATCCTCATATCCGCTAGAATAATAAAAAATAATAAAACAGAAAAAATAAAATTTCAGTTACATTTTAATGAGGCTTATTTACAATTCCGTATGAAATTACCGAATGAGTAAAATTGTGGAAAATTTTAAATTTTCCTAAAATAGTCAAAGATCCAATTCCTGTTAAATTTGTTGTGTAATGTAAATACAGATATAAAAAATTGAATTTAATTAATTAATTTTTAGTGTAAAAATGAAATGAAGTCATCCAAGATAATTTCATTAATGATGCATGAATATTGAAGTAATTGATAAAAAATTTATTTTTTTTTTGGGAAAATGTTTTTAGTGTTGAGAGCTAAAAAAGTAGTTGAAAATGAAATTAAATACTGTTTTTTGAGGTTATGTGTTTATGGCCTGAGTAATTAGAGAACTGAGGTTTGAAATGTGGCAAAATTTAGTGAGAAGTTTGTTGCAGAAATTTTATTGAAATAATTTTTGAATTCTGTAGTTATTATTGACTTGAAAAATTTTAAATTTTTGAACAATTTTAGATGCGAATTTTAATTTAAATTATTTAAATTAAAGCATTTGAAGCTATAAAATAAAATTGTTAAGTTTGGTTTCAGTAAAGTAATATTTTTCAAATATTACTCAAGAATTTAAAGTGCTTGAAAACTTTCTCTTAAATCCATCATCACTACCCTTGAGCTTAAAAATTCAAAACTGTAAAAAACATTGCAAAATTTTGTTTTTCATACTTTCAGCACTTCATAAACACGCACATAAAAATCTCATATAAAAATGTAAAACAATTCACAAATCGTATTAACAGAAACAAAAATCCGCTTCAAAATTCACAAGAATATGTAAAAGAAATACAAGAAAAAAAAGTTTGAAAGAACAAGAAAGGTAGAAACTACTTTAAATGCATAATAGTTAGTTAATGGAAAAATTAAAATGGAAAACTTCGTGAAAGATTTTCTCATGCAAAAATATACTGAAATGAAAAGTTTTCAAAATAAATAAGTTTCTTACAACTCATGGTGAATTTGTGAAAGAATAAAAGAAAATTGAGAGTGGAACTAAAATTTATGTCGTTATTTTTAATTTTTCATTCAATTTTTATGAAATTGTTTTTTTTTTAATCATTTTTTAAAAAATTCGCATCTAAAAATGTTCAAAACATTGAATTTTAATAAATTCCATTCCATAAAACCCCGATTTCTCCAAACTTGTCTATTTAATTTCTCTAATAGATAGAAAAACTTTTCATTCTACTAAAAATAAAGAAAACTGAAAATAATAAATTTAAAAAAATTTCGAGTTGCTGCTTGACAAATGACACACAAAAAAACAAGATTAAAATTAAAATAAAAAGTAATAAAAATGTAGAATAAAAAAAAAGGTTCATTCATAGTAAGTACATACAACTTATGCAACAAATAACATAAAAAATATTGTAAATATATGCAAACTACATTCTTTTCCCTCTTTTCTCATTCATATGAGGGATGGAGACTCTTTGATTTTTGAAATTGTAAAAAATACTTTCATTTTTTTTCAACATTTGAATTAAAATTCTTAGAAAAGTTTCATTTTTTAGTTTAAAATTTTTAAATTTTCAAATTTGAAAAAATAGTTTTTTGATTTTTACATACTCTAGAATTTCAATTTTATTACAAGTTTAAACGAAGTCAAGTCTAAATTTGTTATTTTAAAAAAAAAATCTATCGAAATTTATGTCAAATTTCTAGTCAACTATTCAGTCAAAATCAAAGAGTATCAACCCCCAACTCCCATAAAAAGTAATAAAAAATAGTCAATATTTTATACGAAAAAAAAAAACATGAATGAAAATATTTGTGAATAAAAACTGCATTTCACAGTTGTTGTCAATAACTCACATTAATATGAAAATGGTCAGTAAAAAAAAAAAAATTGAGTACATATCCCGAATTAAGCATAAAGCATGAAATTAATACAAAAATTGTATTTAAAAAAAACAGTTATTATTGATATTATTATTATTATTATTATTGTGAATATACGAAAAAAATTAATAATAATAAAAAAATTGTTAAATTATATGAAAAACTGCATTAAAAAATAAAGACGAATTAACAAAAAGTAATAAAATAAGAGTAGTGAATTGAGTTAAAATTAATTAATGAAATATGTTGAATGTGAATTTCGTTGAAAAAAGGAAAGAATTCATCCAATTATTGCTGTTCATTTACTTCTTTTCACTCTTTTATGAAGTCGATTATCCGTTATGATCCTCATATGGTGAAGGTATGAGCTTTAAAAAATTGAATTGATTACTTTTTATGGCTTTACTTACAGACTCAAAAAGGCAATATTTTAACTGATTATTTTCTGATTCTTTAGAAATTCAAATTTTTATGAATTATTCAATAGGTGAACAGTAGTTGCATGACAAAACAAACAGATTGATTTGTGTCCAACTATCCACCCCCTGTCATAATTTTTTTTTTCATTATTTAAATATCCTTTCAAAAGGTATATCGCATAAAAGCAGACAATAAGCTCGAGGGAAGCGCGATGATATCAATTAAATTTTTATTGTCTCTACATTTGCAACTTTATTGCATCCTTTCCTTTGTGTGATGATTTTTTTGTCTGTTCATTCGCTATTGTTTGATTAAAAAAAAATGACGATGAGACAAAAAAATATTGAACAAAAAATTAATTAATTTTATATTCTACAAAAATTGATCAAAGGTTCCTTTAACGACAAAATTTCATCCATCGAAATTTTGTCGTTAAAGGAACCTTTGATTTGCAGTTTCTGGAAGCTTTTGAAAAAGAATTATTTGTTCATTTGAATTTGATGAATTTTTAGAGTGGAAAAAGTCAATCATTTTTGTATGATATGTAAAATAAAGTTCTGTTTTATTGCAGCATCAAATCTCATCAATCCTTGATTTCTTATTCCAGAGTAATTCAAATTACCAAAGCAAAAACAACTGCAATCTTGTTTATGATTCTCTCATTATAAACTGTAATTGCATTTCCTTTCCATCTTCAATTTAATCATAATCTCCTCAATAAGATAATAAACAAGTAATTTTAAACATGAAAGAGAAGAGAGAAAAATAAAATAAAAAAAAATCCCACAAAGTCTTTCATGGGAATATTTTCCAATTAGATCAAGAAGTTCTTTCTTATTTCCAGTTCTCATACCTTTCCTTTATGTATTTTTTAAATAGGTATTTTTCTTCTGCTGATTTCTTTTCTCATAGTTTTTTTTACAACACTGAAGATTGAGAGCGGAATAAAGTTGAAATGAGCAGTTGAGAACGAATTTTTTAGCTTGATTTTGCAACAGGAAAAGGTTGATTGCTGGCTGGTTGATTCTTTGGCTTGGAGGACACAGCAGAGTTGGCAGTCCTCTCAGAGGGAGCAATTTTTAAAAATTATTTTTTTAAAAAAAAAAAATTTATATGAATGAGAAATTCAAATATTCTTTCATTTTTTAATTTGCTACTTAATTTTCAAATGATTGAGTATTTTTAGTATTTTCGTACAATTCTTACCATTTTCTAATTCTGGAGCTCAGATTGTTGGCACTGCTATTTTTAAGACACTTTTAAACTTTATCAGAAGCTGTATGATATTTTAAAAATTATGACATAAAGTTAATTATTTCCAGACTATTAAGTCATGATTTCAAAAGACGCTTCACGCCCATTGCACACCACAAAAATTTCTAAACTTTCCTCGCCACTCTTAAAATGAAATGAAAACAACAAAAACCATATTATTTACTTTTTTATTTCCAAGATCATGATTATTAGCTCTTTTGAGTTTATTTTTTCATCTCCTCAATCTCCTGTTTGTTATCCCCTGATGGTGGAATTATATTTTGAAGAAAGAAGGGCAACGAGAAAGAAGAAGCAGTAATAACAAGGAAATTGTGCGGGTAAACAAGAAATAAAACTAATGAAACTTTATTTTTTTCTCATTTCGCGAAAAAAAATGTTCTCAACTTATTTTTTTTTATTTCTCGACTTTTTTTCTCCATTAAGTATGCAAATGGATGAAAATGGTAATGTCTAGACTCGAGAGTGTATAAAGTATATGGAAGTGGATGAGAATGAAAGGCATAAAGTGGCCAAAAGATTTTTTAATTGACTTTTACTGCTTGGATCTTTTTTTTTCTATTTTTTCATACAATGAAAATCTTCTCAGGTGTTGAAAATTGCGGTATTTTTGGGTGATGTTAATTAAAACGTAATTTTAGATTTAAGTGATAGCGAAAAATGTGGGAGATGGATTTGAAATTTAAATTAAATATTTTAATTTATTTAAAAGCTGAATTTAAATTTTAATTGTTTTTGTTCTTTTGATTGAAATTTTCATTCAACTTTTTTTGTGAATTTTCAATTTTTGTAGTCAGTTGTGCAGTCAAATATTCTTTATTTATATATTTATATATATCTTTATATATTTGCAAAATTCAAAATTAAAAACGTTCAAATTGTTAAATTAAAATTTAATTGGTTATATTCTTATCCTTCAATTTTTTTTAATTAGGTATTTTGGCTAAAAATAGTTTAAAAGTTAAAATTTTTCACAAAATTAATTTTAAAAACTAAAACACATTAAAGAAGGTAACTAAAAAACTTGCTCAATATTCCATTCACTTAGCCATAAATTCTCAATTTTCATCTACAAATTTACTCAGCATGACACATTCAAAAGCTAAGAAAACATATTCCCGACATTTTGAGGTTAAATTTCTCTTGAATTTTCATCTATTTCGTTCACAAGAGCGAACAGGAAATTTTCCGACAGCCACAAGGTGCTATTCGCCACCACATTCAACACAAGAAACAGCCAGAAAGTAGAAGTAAGAAAAAGTATGAAAAATTTATGACATCTGAAAGTGTACAGCAGAAAAAGAAGTAAAATTAAATTCATATTAGTTGAAATGGTTTTTGTAAGTAAATTTATTCAATGACGGCGATGCTTATGGGAAAAGTTTTCAGTATTTGAATGGTGCTGTACTTCTGTGGAGTTAGTAATTTTGGAGATTCACTTATTTGTATGTTAAAATGCAGGATATCACTGATATTTCTAGAAAAAGCACTAGAGGATCAAAAAATTTAATCTCTAGTGCCTTTGTGAATTTCAGCAATTATTAAACTTGTAACATAATAAAATGAAAAAGCAAGAAAATGCACACAGTGAAAGGCAGCAGCATGAGTACTTTTTATTAAATTCCTTTCAACAACTACATCCAGGACTATAAATTAACCTAAAAGGTAGCAATTTCAACAAAACACATTTTGTCCATTTCCATCTCACTTCCTCCACTCATGTCTCTCATTTATGTCAACTCAAATGCAATAGAAATGGACCGAACAACAACGGGGCAGAAAACATCAAACGAATGTCATCATAATGAATAAATATAAAAAGTTTATGTGATGACTTTTATTTTGTGTGCTGCTGCAAAAAGCAAACAAACATTTATAGTTGGACATGCTAGAGTAGGAAATAGATGAAATTTTATATATATGAGAGATGCCTTGACACTAAGGAAAAGTTAAGTGCGATAAAAATGAAAATGTAAGGAAGGAAATAGATGTGATAAAATTATTTGTATATAACATTCCATTTTTAACAGGAATTATGAGAGTTTATGATATGAGTTGATGCTGTCATTAAGGTAATTTTTGTAAATGGACATGACAGTCTTAAATTAGAAATTTTTTATAGTCAATTCGTGGATGTTATTTCAAAAGTAGTTTTTTATTAGTTTTTTTTGAAGTAATGTTTGTCATTACATTGACCGATATTGAGTAGATTAGGTAGTTAATTTCATAAACATTTTTGTGTCAAAATTATCGTTGCTGAAATTTCAATTAAATTTTAATGAACCACAAAAAAAAAAAAAATCAGAACATCAATTTCAAATTTAAATTTTTTAAACTTCAAATCCCAGTCCACATTTAATTTCACGCTTTTGCATTCCTATAAATAACACTCATTGAAAACATGATATTCTTTTTGAAAACTAACAAGGTAAGTTGCAAATTACATTACTTCCATTTCCAATTCAAAATAGCTGCTTGTGTAACTCAAAGCTGAATAATAATAAAATAGAAATGATGAACATTAAAGTTACGATCGCGATGGCATTACAAATAATTGTCATCATAAAGTAAGCGGAGGGTAGAAAAATTATTTTTTTTTTGCCATTCATTTGTTACAGCAGCATGACTTTATGCAAGTTTTTTTGAGCTGAAATTGAAGTGAGATGAGTTGGAAATATTGGAGATGCTGACAGTTTAGGTGGAAATTTTGAATTAAGGTATTGTAATTTGGCAGACAAATTATGAAACCCTAGAATTCCTTACGTTGTCTTAAAAAATTAAAAAATCATTTAGCATTCGTTAAGTTTTTAATTATCATCCCCAAAATGTATGCGTCACATCCACCTAATATCCTCAATTACCTCATCAAACTCCTCTTTTCCATTTTCACTGAGTTCAACATGATGTTTTTCACATTTCTTTTTCAGTTATGTTTATGTGTATCTCGCTGTCTGTACATTTGATGGATGCTATGACTCCGGGGAACATTTATTTGCCCATAAAAATAATTAATGATATTCTTTGTTACTCACTGACTATTGTGCAAATCACGAAAATAATAAAATATTATGTATGTGTGTTATCTATGATGGTTGGAGAAAAAAGTGCTCCTCTATCTCTTATTTTTTTTTATACTTATGAATGCATGAAGCATCATTTAATTTGTATATGGCTGGTAATTTAATCTGGACTGCGGCTATAAAAACAATTACTGCTATTTGATATCATCGTACACACACATAAAGTAGCATGGCATCCGTGAAAAAAAAAATTGCTATGATTTTTATGCGGTTGAATATATGAGAATGATGATGATGATGAGAAATAATGGATGAAAAACGTGTGAATTTTGTCATTTGGTTAGTGGATATGTTCACATGTGGATGTAGTTATGCTCCTCACTTGGTCATAATTTTCAGTAAAAATTTTTTTTTTATTTTTTGCTCGGTGTTCTCTTATTTGTTGAGGTTAAGCAGCTATTAATGAAGATCTATTGAAATTATTTCACATGAGAAAGGATGGGAAATTTGTTTTTGAATGTGGAAATTTGGATGATTATGGTTTGCTATTTTTGGCATTACATGGATGGAAGTGAGTTTATTGAATGTAATTGATGATACTTAGGGACTATGAAATCTTAATTTGCTTAATTAATATAGAAGTTTAACTTCTAGTTATTCTTAAAAGAAAATTAAGTTTTGATCACAAAACTGTCATGAGTAAATCCTTTAATGTCTATTTTTTATCCTTCAAAATTTTATTTCAACTTCAAGTTGTCTTCAAGTTTACATTGAAGAAATTTACGACATCAATTTCCAGCCTTATGTTGTTCGATATTTTCTATTTTTTTCATTTTTGCATTATCATCATCATCATTAGAGATTACTTTAAGGAAAAAATAGCGCTTGAGATGTTTTTACTGATTATATAATGCCGTTTATATTTTGCATCGTGAGAAACTTCATGGCTTTTATGCGCTTTTAAGATGTTTTTCAAAGTTTTTGATGTTCAAGTAAAATTGATTTTTTATTTAAAATTCTGAATATTCTTCTTAATATAGTAATTGAAAATAGTTCAAACCACAATTTTTGTTCATTATTTTCATAATTTTATCCAAAGGGACGTTCACTTATGACGAAAAAACTTGGACTTTTAGACACCCCCCTTCCCCCCTTTGTTACAAAATCTTCAAACAAAAAAATTCTATTGTTTAAAACTGTCACACAGCCTCGGACCCCCCTTCCCCCCTAAAAATTGGACATCATAATTGAACGACCCCCAATCTGAACCACAGATAATCGAACATCACTTCAAATATTTCAATCCTCCCCAGATAAAATAAAAAAATAAGGTTAAAGAACTGCAATCATCACAAAATTTTTCACAGTTTCACTCGATTTTAATGACTCACGTTCATCCAAAGGAGAATCAAGAACCTTCACGCATTTTTTTTTTTAATTTTGCACGTTCCACCTTCTTTTTGGAAACAAAAGTAAAAAAAAATAAAAGTCTTCGGAGTGGGAAAACAAAGTAAAAGAAAAATAGTGCTTGCGTCTTCTTGAGATTAAAAAAACGTTTCGTCTTGATTGTTTCAGTTCTCTTTTCTCTCGACCGAATTGGATCAAAAAAAGGAAACTTTTATTCTTACATTGACAAACTTGTCGTTTTCTTTTGTGTCTATTACAATGATAATGGCAAGATGGTGAAATTTATGAGACAAAGAACCTTGAAAACAAATGGAAGTTGAAGAGTTCTTTGGTGGGTATGGATGGGCATTTGGGCATTTTTTTATTAGGTTGAGGATCAAAATTAAGGATTTTTTTTTGAGAATTTTGCAATCTTGCTTTAAAAAAAAATAAAAATTTATCATTTACTGTCTTTCTATAAATAGAGCCTGATTTCTAGCATGTAACTAGTAACAAATCAAGCAACAAAATCAAAACTCATGAATCGTCAAACTCAAACTTTAAATCAGGATAAAATGAAGTAATCGCCACATTTATCACCTAAAATCGGCTATAAAACAGAAATTCCTTTATTGCCATCGACACATCCAGTGAACGATGATGCTATTGAAAAGATTCATCGTCATGACAATAAAAACATTTTTTTTTCTAATCAAGAACAATAGCTTCACACTTTTTTTTCTTTGTCGATTTCAACGGTGTTGAAAAGAAGCAAAAAAGTGTCAGTGGAATATGAAGGTAACAGAAACCTTTGTCACTTCTACTCCACCCATCGATAAGTGTAATTTCTATTGTAATTCTCAAGTCATGAAAGACACTGAAAAGGAATGTTTGTCATGGGACACATTTTTATAAAAAAAACTCTTTGTCGTTCACCTTTTTTTTAGATAATTTTATTTGGAACTAACTTTGATTCTGATTTTGATTTTAATAAATTTTTAGATCAATATATTGCAAACTAGTTTTAATCCATAAATTCAAAAAGTTTACCAAAGAACATCATCCTTGCCGCATCTCAAACAGACAATTCTCATTCCCTCTCCTAATTCATTCAAACATTCAAAAAATTTAATTTCATATTTGCCAAACCTAAACTAGTTGCTTTGTAAACACGGCATTTGTGAATTGGAAAGAATACCAAATATACACACAAAAAAAACTATGTTGATTCTTTTCATCATGCCAACAATTCAGCATTAACGTATGCTGAATAAAAAAGAAATACTACAGAGAAAAAGCGGTAAAGAGAGAAATAAATAAAGTGCAGTGTCTACAAACTTATGTTCAACATTTCATTCCTTTTTTTTTCATGCACAAAAAAAAAAATTCTTCCATTAACAATTCTGTGGCGTATGGTCATCAACAAAAGAGAGATAGAGGAAGAATGCATTGAAATGGATGAACAAGAAAGGAGAATAAAAAAAAATTTAATAAAGTGAATTCTTTTGTTGATTTTTTCTGCTTTTTGTGTTGTGGAAAACTTTTGTCTTTTTTTTTGGCTTTTTTATGTTGTTTGCTGCTGAAATGAATGCTGGGAGGATATGCAATTTTTTATTGAAAATTTTTCATGTTAGATGCAGTTTTGTATTCATAAACTTCATTAAGTTGTAAGGAATTCAATATCTGGGCTGATATTGGTTTTAAAAGAACTCAATTGATTGATATTTACAACTGGAATAGGATATTGGGAGTTCTGATAGATCTAGATGATTCCTTGAAACTTTCATCAAAGTTGGCATCTCGATCCTACGAAAAACTCATAACTTCTAACTACAAGAGACCATAACCAGTAGGAGGAATAAATATTGCTTCCATTAATAAACAGCATGTCACAGCATTTGTTATTTATTTACCTATGAATTATGCATTTTGCAATTTTCACATCCTACTTCTCACTTTTCTTTCTATTTCATCCGCTTTTTTTTATTCACTCGACAACATGCAATAGCAAAAGTTTCTCAGAACAGCACATGAAAAAACAGGAAAATTCATTGCAGATCATTGCTTGACCATTATCGAAAATGAACATTGTGAAAGTGGATGATATTGCTAGTCTGAAATAAGAGTGTTGATGGTTGGTTGTTAATAAACATTTTGGAAGTTAAAGGCAAAAAAGAAAACGTTATGTTAGTTTTCGGTTTATTCTGTTGGGAATTGCATTAAAATTGAAGTCAATATAGAAATGCTTTGTGGAATTTATGGGACCTGGTTGGGATGGTTACATGCAGAAAATGAAGAATTTTTAAAAACTTGAAATTATTAAGAATCGCATCACTTTTCTATTTTACAATTTTCCCTATTTGCAAGCTTCTGACCAATTTTTTACTACTTAGTGTCCTGAAAATATTTTTACTTAAAATTAAATAAACCGTAAACCTGGAGGCGTAGCCAGAATTTTTTTCTTGGGGGGTTCAAATTTTTTTTTGTGCATGGAAAAAAATTTAGGGGAGTTCAAATGTTTTTTTTTTCTCAAAAACTCTAGCAAAATGAAAAAAAAAATATTTCCTAAAAGGGGCGGTCCGGACACCCTTGGCCCCCCCCCCTTCCCCCTTTCATAAAAAATAGCTTTTGAAAAGAAGCTCCAAAAAAAAAAATCCAAAATTTCTTTTATTCTCTTAATAAACTTATCACAAAGCTTGAATTCCCCAATAATCATCAAAACATCAACATTTTTTTTTCTTTCCACTTATTCACAATCTCCATCTCTAACCTCATCAGCATTAAAAATAAAACGAATTTTCATTTCTTTTTTCTTGGTCATTCAATTTCTTTTTCTCACTTATTTTCGTGTTTGTGGCATAAAAGGTGTTGCAAAAAATGTTCCGGCATGTGTCACCTGCTTTCTCTCAAGCTTTTAAAATAAAAAGAAACGAAAGAGACGAGGAAAAAAAATTAGAAAATATGGAAACAGAGAAGGAGAAAAAAAACACATTATGGAAAAGTTTTTCCTTTTCAACTTTTTTTTATTGTTGTTGTATTTACGCTTGAAAAAGTGTTGCACAACAAAAAGAAAACAGATTGTTTTTCTGCTGTCCATAGAGTTATTTTTTATTGTTGCTGTGCTTCTATTGTTTGAGCAAAGGTTAAAGAAGATTATTGAAGGTATAAAAGGTAGTGGAAATGGAATGAAAATTGAGGTTGTGGAAATTCATATCGACTATTTCTTTATTTAAAAGAAAAAAATTAAATAAATAAATTTAATGAATTTAAAAGATTTTTTTTGTGTCAATTTTTTAATGGATAAAAAATTCAGCAAAAGTTTTATTTAAATAAATTAAAGATTTTTAATTATTAAATGTTGTCAAAATAAAATTCCCCAAAATCTTCGTGTGAATTTAATGAACATTTCCTGTGAATTTAATTAACGATTAAAAAAATATTTTATCTTTCAATTACTTCCTAAATATTTATTTCCTTACTTTGATAAAAAAAGCTCTTCCGGTGAAACTGGAAATTTATTAAAAAAATTGTTATAAACTTTTTTTCGAGGTGCGGAAGCAAATAGACTTATCTGGATTGTTTAAGTAATTGCCAATCTATAATTAGGTAAATACAAATAATTTTTAAAATTAACACAGTGATAAGCGGTATTACGTAATACGAATAAGTGAGCCAAATGCGAAATACCGCACCGATTGCAAATTCCAAATATTATCTTTTCTAAGAAAATTTTTTGATAACATGCGTGTGACTTTGGGGAGTTTTTCTATTTTCTAAGATATTTACAGAGATATTTAATCAGATTGTAATTTTCGTCTAAAATCGATATAACATGTTTCAATCGAATTAATGTTGCCGAACTGGAGTACTTTAAAAAAATTTCTGATAAACAATTTCAAAAAAATTGTTGTGTATGTCATTGACTTAGTGTAAAATAAATGAAGAATTTGAACAGAGTATTTCCTAGAAATTAGTTCGATAGCATCCGATAGTATGTTCGATTAATTTTAAACAATTTTAAAATGAAAAGCCGATTTCCCGATTCCGAATGATTTTCGGAAATCGGGACAAAACTTCAAACTCAAATAACTTTCAAACTACAAAAAATATTTTCAGTTTTTTTGTGTTTAATTCATGACAAGTTCCGAATAAATTAAATAAAAACAAAAATTTTGAAAATATTTTTGTTATTTTTCGAGTTAATCGAGTTTACGAGTCCTGTCCAGAAAATTTCCGGGAACGGGAAATCGTGAATCCCTACTGAAAAGGTTTCTTTTTGAAACTCAAAAATGGTCAAAGATAAACCATTTCCATACGTGAATCATGAAAGAACCAAACATGAAAATAAGCATTTATTTATTATTATTATTTTTATTTTTATTATGGTCCGTATTATTAATTAAAGGACCTTTACTTTTCCTTTTTAAGCATTTATTTATATTTATTAGAAATTATGTTTAACGTCGGGTTGCCTATAACTAAGGATCACTGATGATATAAAGAAATAAACCTCAAGATTTTGATAAAAAATGGCTATTGATATTGATTGTGATAAGTAGAATTTTCGAAATATTTTTTTTTTTTTTTTAATTTAAGTGCTTTACTTGACATATGTATTTATCTTTTATTTGGCAAATTATTACTCCCTATTTGATACAGTACGACTCAAATTAAGTAAAATGATAAAAAAAAAAACAATTTATTATCTATTTTAAAAAAAAATTCACATTTCATTTTATTATACATTTATCAGTCTGAAACACCGATTACTCAATATAAAAAAAATATTAAGTGTTTGTTTTCTTTACAAATCTTATCAATAATTAACGACAAAACATATTTTGCACTTATTCTTATCTTTTAGTATGTAGCAAGTGCATTTCTAAACATTTTTTGATCTTATATAATTAAGAGATAGCAATGTACACATGGTAGGGAATATTGAATAAAAATAACACGTGCTTGTTATCTTGTCTTGGTTTTAAAAAATATTTTTTTTTTGTGTTAATGAATTTGTTTAAAAACAGCTAAGGGGCTGTTCACTTAATCTTGGATTTTTAGACCCCCCTCTCCCACTCTGTCACAAAATCTTCATTCAAAAAAATTCTACTATTTAATACTGTCACACAGCCTCTGACCCCCCTCTCCCCCTAAAAATTGGGCATCATAAGAGAACGATTTTAAAGGTAAAATTAAACTTTGATACATGAACTGTTCACTTTGATGTCAAAATTTACTAATCTTCGAAGTACCTCAGCTTATTGCTGATAAGAAAAAAATGACAATGCATAATTAATTTAGCGAGGTGTGCAATTTCCTTCTTGAAATTTTGATCAGAAAAAATTATTTTATTATAAGCACAGAAAAAACAGTAAAACTTGTTATACTATCACGGTCTAATAATTCATAGATTAGAAACATAACATGTTATATTAAAATTTAGACTAGTACTAAGTTGTACTTTGGGCGACTTCTTATTCTACAATAAAGTCCAAAACTATTTTTTTTCTCACTTAAAACTATTTATTTCTATAAAAATTGATGACATCCTCCTTGCCGTGTCTAGAATGTCGACAATGAAAATGCATAAATTAAGTTTTTCATTTCCAATCCAATGTAGGTGTTAGAAGAGGATATTAAATTATGACCACACTATTTACTGACTTTCACATAAATCAACTGTACAACAGAAGGCGAGAAAGAATATTTCACATAGAAAAAAAAAAATTGTTCCATGCTTGCATTTTTTTTCTGTCGTCATAATTTTCACTCAAAAATGATATTTCCGCCTTTAAATTCATCTCCTTATCTTTATAGTCCATCTTAATGTCACACATACACGTGCTGATGACATTTTTTAAGGAAAATAAAAATGTGTATCATTAAAATTCAATAATTCGCCGACATCTTTGGGTACGATCTGGTGTTCTATTGTCCTTGCATTGTATCTTTTCTGGTGGGGCTATAATGATTCCTCCCAACAAAATTTCTTTCTTTGAATTATTAAAATATATAACTTTTGTTGAGTTAGCTATGCACGCGATGCTTAGAAATAATGTTAAATATATGAAAAATATTGGAGTTGATGCCATGTTTTGTACACTTATTGACACTGTCAAAGCTAAACTTGGAATGAAGAGGAAAGCATTTAAGTAGTAGAGTCTTTTTTGCTGTCTTATCAGGTTATTGATTAGAGTTTATCAAGTGTGAATTGGTAGTTGTGGTTGATAAAAATTATTGAGAATATTGTGAGGGAATCAGAGTTTGGAAATGTTGATAAAATCTTATTTTGCTGGTGAATGGTTTTTAAATTTTTAAGTTATAAATTCATAATTTTTTTAAAATGTAGATTGTAAAATTATTCAAGAAAAAAAATGCATTTTTAACTAATTATTATACAATTTTATTCAATTCATAATTTTATGACTTAATTTACAGACCTACTTACTAATGAATTTGATATTAAAAAATTAAAATGTTTTCAATATTCTCCTAAATATATTAAATTTTAAAGATTCCGACAATCCTTTAAATGAAATTTTTATATACATAATTTTATTTTTTTATATACGAAACACTTTACTCTTCCTTTAAAACACCGCTATTGTTGTGCTCACTTACTTTAATCCAATTTCTTGAAAAACTTCACTTTTCCTTCGTTCTATTGTGCTCTCCCTTTACTAGCGTAATTCCGTAAATGTGACGCAATTTTCTTTATTTAATAAATATTTAGACGATGATAAAGCTTAAAGTAATGGAGACAAATATTTGTGGTGACTCGGGGAGTTGACAACGACAAAAGACAAAATCTACAAGAAAAAAAAGGTTGAATTTATGAACCACTAAAAAAGGTCTTACTTTAATGTCTGGGGTTAGAAACTTCTTAGATGATTTACAGGTGGGGGATGAGAAGGACTTGCACTCCTAAAAAATAAATTTGCTAATTTGTTGCGGTTGCCAACAACCTTTTTTTAAAGCCGGATTTTAAACAAAAATGAGATTTAAAATGAGTCGAAAAGTTTCCATCCCTTGATACCATTAAAATAATTTCTAATTCCACAGACGCGGCTTTAATGCTCACCTGTTGACTAATTACTGAAAACAAGCTTCCGGCAAATGTTCCTTCTGTCAAGAACAAGTCCTGGTTTACATTTTGTTGGTGCATTGATTATATGTGAGACATGAACGGATGTATTTTCAGGCGATGATGTCGTCGCACGAATATAAATATTTTCTGTATTTCTAGTCGTTCTACAATTTTTGCAGAATATTAACTTGGCACTGCCTGAGATAATAATTGAGTTGAGGATGAATAAAAGAATTAATCCGTAAATTAAACATTTATTTTGACTCGATGTCATTTTTTTCAAACTAGAACTCGTGTAGATTCACAAAATTTTATTTCAGCACTGAGAATTTTATTTTATTTTATTTTATTTTATGCGGTTTATCTCAATCACTCACATTTCAGCACTCAGTTTATTTGTTAATACAAGACAAATACACGAAAATAAAATATCTTTAAAAAAACACTTTTTTTGTGTTATCAGCCACAATTATACAATATTATGATTCCCCTCATTCAGCGTCTATTTCACGATTAACTCTGAGAATATTTTCTTTAAAATAAAATTTTAATTACAAAAAGAAAAAAAAAATGTTCATTCATTGAGAATTTGAGAGCGGCTTGTGCTCTTGTTTGCTGTGCTGATAAGAAAGTTAAATATATCAACATACAAATTAAGTAATAAACAGCTCTGTTGAGACTTTGTGAGAATGGGAGAAGGAAAAAAATTATTTTAACTCTTTTTTTGTTCATTTTAAAATAACAAGAGAATTGTTTGTAAAAATGACTGATTGATAAAATATGTCAAATATTCAGCAGGTACACGCATGTCGTCAGTATGATAAATGAAAGGTTTCGAAGTTGAATCATTAATATTATTATGAAGTGGGGTAAGATTTGATAACAAATCATATGATTCAATATTTTAGATTTTTCTGCTTGCGAAAAGTGAAACATTTGATAAGAATTTTTATGGAATTTCGGTTGGGGGAATACTTATAGACAATAATGAGAAAAAATGACTATTTTTGGTATGAAGACGTTAAAATTGATAAATTCGTAATTTTTGGGTATTTTTTTTTTTCAAATTTTACTCAAATGTGAAGTTTTACGACAATTCTGAATTTTTAAATCAGACTGTTCCTTTCAATTGCCACTAAGTTGAGATTGATTGATCATTTAACTATTGACAATTTATCATTCTTTCAAATATTTTTTGGACATGAAGGAAAATCAAACTAGACTTCCATAAAAATTTCACGTGGATTAAGTCAAACATATTTCATAATTCTGACAAATCATTTCTGGTTATCAATTTCACCAAAATTACTATGAAAAATGACTCATATCAATTAAGCCATTAAGTTAAGCGCCAAAGAAACTCCCACTGGTATTTTTCTAAAATCGCGATAAAATGAAATTATTTTGTATTTTATCAACTCACTCCAAATCAGAGTAAAAAAAAAGATAAAAAAAATTAATAAATTCTCTTGCAATTTTTCTTTTTGTCTATTTGCACTGTAATTTCGACATGACAGATTTTATCAGATTGATTGATAAAATTTAATAAAATGAGATAATGTGTTAGGTCATTTGGACATTTATGAAAATGATTTAAGTCACAAGCATTAAGGTTCGTTTGTAAAATTCTTAATACCAAAAATGGTGATTTTTGACCTACCCCCAGCTCCACTGGTCGCTACGAATTTTACGAACAACCCCTTATGGAAATTTAAAGAAAAATTGCATTTTACAAGCATTAATGCCATTGATTACGATATTATGAAATAAAAGATTGACTTGTCAAATTCAAAATTCCTCATTCAAAATTACATCAGCCTTCTTTTGTTTATTGACACCTGATAAAAAATTGGACATTATCACAACTTTAAACAACAATTTAAGCTTCTTCTAATAATGTTATCGATAAGGTCCTACAAATTATTTATAATGAAATTTTACAATTTTCTTAATTAGCTCAATCCTTTACTAACTCAATCAAATACCAGGAAATCTTCAATAAAAAAAATTTTTCATCAACATTGTTGCATGACTCACTATCAACTTTCTGTATTAACAAGTCGTTAGTCATAAGACCAACATCTTTCTTTACTTTCTCAATCATCGTTAGGAGAGCGCAGAAGAAAACTAAATAAAATTAAATAAAGGAAAGTCGAGTCTTCACAAGCATCGCTTCATGTTCTATTTATAATAATATGCACTTTATTAATTCTATGATCATAACATAACATTAAATGCTTCTACATCAACAGCAATTTCCAGTTCAAATATTCGATGAAGCAAAGAATCAAGCGACATCATCAGCTCTAATGTAGTTAGTTACTTTGTTTCACTTTATTTTTTTATTTTAATCTTAAATAGTCGAGTTTTTCTTAGTGAAGATTCCTTAAGGATAGACGAACACTATTTATATATACACAGCTACAGTAATTTTTTTTATCTTGCAATTTTTCGACATCGACGATGAAATGTTGGTTCAAATATAAAACCTGGCTTGCAGCTTGTTGGAATATTGATTATTGTACTTGCCAGGGGCTGCGATTCCCTCTCCCTCGCTAATCGTTCTCGCTCTTCTGAACGTATTCGCACTGCTGTTGTATTTCTTGCAAATAACACCTTTCTTGATTCACTGAAAGCTATGAGAATGCTAATGAACAGCCAAATGAGAATTTTTCTTAGATCCATAATTTTTATCCTCCTTCTTCCTTCTTCTTTGTGTCGCGACAAAATTTTTTGTAATGAGAAAATAAACAGCAACGTGTGCTTCTTATGAAATTACTAAACATCAACTAAATTATCACTTTTTTTCGTGGTTTCAAAAATTATTTTTTTTTTTAAGTGAGAACAAATGAGTGAGTAATGATTTTCGAAAGGAGAATACAGATTACGTGCGGGCACATGTAGAAGAAAAAAAAAATATATATAGAGACTTATCAGATAAGAATGGTCTTGAAGTATATAAAGAAAAATACTGATTGAGTTGATTGATATTAAATGACGTATGACAATCGGTTACCTTGGATGATATCGAAATTTTTTAAATGTGGGCTATAGAGGAATTTTTGGTAGTGATACAGCAAAAGGCAATTAATCATATCATAACTTCTTGAGATAATAATTTAAGAAACTCATTCAAAATTGTAAAACTTAATCTCTGTCAAGGTTTGTTTACATATTTTGTGTCTATTTTTGATGTGAAAAAAAAGGTCAGCAAGGGCATTTTTCTCAATTGTGATTCCCCTTTTCAATAATGATAATTCAAGGATTTTTTTTAAAAAAATATTAGTGAGTATATATTCATTAGATTTTTATGGAAATAATATTTTACTTATTTTTTACTTAGGATGAAATTTTTTTGATCAAGTTTGGATTTCAAGAGGATAGATCTATTTTTTCAGCGGAAACTTCAAAGAAATTCAGAAATAAGAAAGTTAAAGCTCTCAGATAAAAAGATCTCTGATAATTATTTCATTTTTATAAAACATGATCCACAAAAAGTTCAATATCCTATCACATGAAGAAACAATTCAAGAACAGTAACAAATGGTTTATGAACCTTTATTTTCAAACAAAAGATTACATCGACTTAATTTCTATTTAATAAAAAATTGTTTAAAAAATAATTTCTCACAATTCTGTCACTTCTCATTTTCTCACCAGAGAGACCTGATTTTTGTCTATTTTTAGTCAATTTTATGCAAGTTAATTTTTCGATTAATTCTCATTAATTTTTATTGATAAGATTATTTGTACTTTGAATGTTTTTTCTTCGTCGTTTATTCATTCTTTTGCGTCTTTTAATCGTCTCATCATTCTCATCTCCCTCACTGTAATTTTCGTCATCAGGCAATTGATTATGATCATTTTCATTGGCAAGGTCATAAGAATTCTCATCATAATCGTCGTCCTCCTCGTCACCATTTTCAGTAGCGTTGTCTTCATCGTCATAAATTTCATTGCCTGTAACTGCATCCGCTGCCGTTTCTTCTACATTTATTTCAGTATTACTAATCGGATTTGTTTGATTTTTAGTGGTTTGAACATCCGTCTCCTTAATGACAATCAATGGAGGTTTAATAGTTGTTGGCAGATGCTTTGTCACTTGAACATTTGGTTTTGGCTTATTTTTTGGCCAATTGTAAAGTTCTGTGTAGTCTGGATTTTCATTTTCTTTTGGATTTGGTCGGATTGTTGGTCTTGTTGTAGTTTTTATTGGTTTAACTGTAAAAATATTGTCTAAATTTGGTGGACGAAAGGTTGTCGTTGGAATTGGTGTTGTTAAAATTTCTGTGGATGTTGGACTTTTAAATGGTTTTGATGTCGTGGTATCTGATATTCTTCTTGTAGTTTCTTCTGTTTCAGGTGTAACTGAGCTACAATTCATGTCTGTTTTGAAGGCATCCTTACCCAAAAAGTCATTCAATTCCTTTTCACCCTCAATAAAATTTGGTGGCTTTAACTTTGTCTCGAAAATTTCTACAATTTCAACATAATTTTTTTCTTCATTTCTTTTTTCATACCTTCGATAAATCATTCGACACTGTGTGGACACAATTAGTGAGAAAATTAGAGATGAAAATATTATATTTGTCATATTTGGCTATGGCTGATGCTAAACTGATGATGAGTCCGAATTTTTTATTTCTTCTCAATTATTTATTTTTGACGTGATAACCCGCATGTGACATAATTTTTAATGAGGGTAAGGAACTTAGTTTATTTAAAATTTACTAAATTTATTTTTAGTTTGAGAATTTTAATTTAATTTTTTTAAATAAAGTGTGAATTTGTAAAGTCGACTTATTTATTGATTTTGAAAAGCTGTCTAAATCTTCAAAGAAATTGTTGATTAAAAGTTAATATTGCCCTTAAAAACTTAAGCACCAGCTGTCACTCCCTTTTCCGTTTATTCCTGTTACTCAATTTAATTCATCAAACTCTTCAAATTCTCCACTTAATTCCTCTCATTTTTATTAAACCTCAAAAATTTTTCTACACCGTCCATTCACATACTCCTGACCAGACGCACAGACGAGAGGTGCGTCAAAAATTCTTCCCAAAATTTCCGGCTCATTCGTCGTTGAGTGCTCCACACTTTTCAATTGAGGAATTTCACTAGCTGTGTTATAAAATTCCACATAGTATGGCACAAAGCAGTTCCAATAACAACACACTGTTGGCTGAGAATTCACACTCGAAATGATTCGAAAAAGTAAACAAAATGTGAGAGAGAAAATTTTTGTTTGCATTGTTTACGCTTGAATTACTGGAAATAGACTAAGTGAAGATTGATGATTGAGATAATTTTGAGTGAGAAATGGGAGATGAAATTCTGGGGAAATTTATAGGAATGAATAAGTTTTTAACAAAATTTAAGTATATAGTTGATGTGCTTACATAGTAAATTGCATGACTGAATAGATTTAAGTGTGTAAATAGCTTGAAATGTGTATTAAATTCAATCGATTTTCCAAACATTTGTAAAATTACTATTTGATGGTATAATTCGGATAATAAGCACTAGTCATGAGACTTTGCAATAATTCATGAAATTATTCTAAAGATGCTTAAAACACACATTGAATATAACAAAAGAAATATGATAACAATAAATATGGTTTATTATCTTAATTAGGTACACATACACCGATCACAATATTATTCAAAGTCATGAATTGGTTACAAATATTAATCCGCGAGTAAAAAAGTCGTTGGTTGATAGAAGCTAGTCAAAGAAAACAAGTGTTCTGCATCTTCCTGAGACATATCGTTTACCAGGACTGCATAGATTTGGAGCTGTTAAAATATTCAAAGTTTTTGGTTTTAAGATTCCTTCATATTGTTCTTCCTCTTCTCCTTCTCCTCCTCCTACATTTTCTTGATTTATTGGTTGTTGATTTTCTTAAAAAATTTAAGTACCAAAATTTTATTATAATATGATTTTAATTGCATGAAATTATCAGAATTAAAATTTTACAGCACTTAAATCAAAGCTCACTACATACCTGTATTTTCTTCATTTTCATTCTCTGCTTCATTACTTTGACGCTTTCTCCTGAGCATCGTATCATCACTTGGATTTTCCTCACCTTTATCATCTGTTGACATTCTTACGTCAATTCCATGATCGAGATTTTCATCCTCCATCACATCCTTATTTTTTCGAAACAATTCCTTAAATATTTCCATTTTATTGCGCATTCCATCGCGAATATTGTTGAAATTTAAATAAAATTTTCTCGATTCTTCTATCAATGTGCAATTTGCGTTTTGTATTAATCGAACAACCTTATCAGTGGATGTTTCCGCATCCTTACATCTACTGGACCATAATCCAAGAACGGAATTTGCTGTAAAAATGAGAGCAACTAAAATTCCAAAGAGCTTCATAATTGAACAAAATTTTTGCACTTGATCGATCTTGTACAACTCAAAGACTGAGAGCAGTACTGCTCATAAATGTGAAAAATTTACGAATGAGAAGATTTTTATATTTTTCTTCTCTGTTTAAACAACCAGCAATGATGAATTTATTTAATTTTTTTTTGCTCTGTTGATTCACAAACGTGGGGATTTACTGCTTTATATTTCCATACTCTTTTATTTATTTTTGACGTTCCTCAATTATTAAATTAGATTACAGATATTTTTTATTTGATTTTTGAGATGATTTTTTTTTTACCTAAAAATATATTTTTGCGATTTTTTCCGCTAAGGGGTCGTTCACTTAGTACGTTCGTTTTTTAGGGGGAAGGGGGGGGGGGTCTAAGATTTTGTAACAGATTAAACAAAACAAAAGAATTTTTATACAAAAAGCGTAACAAGGGGGGAGGGGGGTCTAAAAAGTCATTTTTTTGCGTAACGTACTTTGTGAACGGCCCCTAATATCAACGTGAGATTTTGATTGATTTCAGCATTTGATGTTATTAGATTTGTTTACATTAATTTTCAGGTGAAGATTGTGTAAATAACCTTCGACGACACCCCAGGAGAAGTTCAAGAGAATTAATTAAATCGTACTTACTTTTAAAATTGTGTGCTAATTAGTTTTATAGAATCTTCAACACAACGTCAATAAATTAAATTTACTTAAAGTTTATTTAAAAATAATTAGGTACGAACAATAAGAATTTTAATTTAAAAAAATTAATTCATGCAAGTGGTCGACAGACACCTCGAACTAAAACTTCATTCGTTTTGCAAGAAAGTGGCACCAAAAATATAAATCCAAGTGGTGGACGCCCAACCAAAGCATCGTCATTGTTTTTATCATTTTCCTGAAATTCTAAAATTATTTATCAATACAAGATTAAAAGCTTTCTAATGGAATAGTTTTAATTTGTCGCACATAAAACTTTTCATTAACCTTTTTTAAATTTATGCAGTTTGAAAGTTAAAGAAAGTCTTGTTAACATTTTTTTACAAATTTTAAATTTTTTTTTAAATTTTAGAAAAAACTTCTAGTAAATCTACATTAAATATATAGTTACTCTAAAACTAAGGAAAAATTATAGGCGATTCTCCAGATTAGTAGAATTTTCAAAAGTGAATTGTAATTATTCTTGAACTTGTACTGATTCAAATTTTTTTCCAACGGTTAAACTTAAACAAATTTAAAATTCATTTTTTTTTAAGCTTTATTATGTTTAAATGGTATGATCTATGATTTAATGATGATGCAAATGAAGTAGGAAAATATTTACATCATTGAATGTGGAAAAAATTCCATTAAGAAATAACGGTTTTTTAATTTTAAATTCTTTACGACCAATGTTCCCCTGTAAAGCGTCTTAAATATGCTTTGTGACATCGAGTTGACGTTCGAAGAATCAACATTTTTCTTTAATTAAACTGTTTTATTACTGTTTGAATTAAAATTATTATAAAAGAATACTTAATCTATCACCTGTGAATCATTTCATGATTCAAATATAAGTCTGGAAATCAAAATTTTGATTCTTTGGTTGAGTAATCAGAAAAATTCTACTTTTGGTCACAAAGCATCTGACTAAAGAATCGAAATATCTTAATATCTGATATGTTTTAGTGGGAATTTTAATCAAAAAATACATTTTAGTTTTGAAATTTTCATTTTCCCCTCTGGAATATTGCCCTTATGCAATAAATAAATTAATAATTTAAATTTTCACATTAAACTATCAATATATATATTTGACATGTGACTTTTATTGTTTACATATTACGTATAACGTAAAAGCATTAAAAGTCATTTTTATATAATTTTCTAAATATTAGTAAGCAACAGATTAGAAAATTCAAACATTTTATGCATTATCAAATGAAATAAAATTATAAAAAAGTTTATTTTTTTGACATTCGTTCAGATAATGACGAAACATGAGACAAATTGTGCTTTTAAGAATTTTCAGGCATTGAATATATTCTTAAGAATTGATAGTCAAATGTCTATTTTGCCATGAGTTGCACCATGAAATCCCAATGTTAAGGAATAATAAAAATCAATCCTAGCAAAGCATTAATAAATCAAAGAAACCGGGAATTAATGGCGTCTAATAATGAGAAGTAGTTTTTTTTTTTTAAATTAAAAACAAATTATCTAAAAGGAGCTAAAAGGCAATACTTATTAGAACCCAAAAATACACAATCCAATTAAAAAAATAATTATTTACAATTCTCATTTATTCATTTATTAAGCATCAAACTAAAGCATTTTGTATCTTAAAAACTAAATACAATTCCAAATCACCAAACTAGTTATTTGAATCCACACACCAAATCAAAAATCCAGCTCAAAACTAACCTTCAGATTTGTTTTGTTCTTCTCCTTCGTGATCGTCTGGAAGTTCATCAATCTTTTCCTCATCTTCTTTTTCTCCCTTCTGTTCTCGTTTTGTACGAGATTTTTCTGTTTCACTCTGCTGATCATCAGTCTCTTGAGAGTCAGCAGTAACATTAAAATTTGACCGAACATTTATATCATTCAGAACATAGTCACCGACCTTTCTATCAGATGAGAATAAATTCTTTGTTTCCTCATAGCCTTTAACAAAAACATTCTTAGTGCCTACTCCAAAATCTATTAAGCCTGTTTTGACCTTGTCTAAGAAGCCATCAGGACTTCGTTTTATTCGTTGACTGATTGAACTGCAGTTGATTGTGACAATTAAAGTTGAGATTAAGAAAATTAGCACAAAGTAATTCCTCATTTTATAATATTATGATTTTAAGTCTGTTCTTAATGAAATTCAAACGAGAACTGGACTTGAGAGTCTGAATGCTCAAAAGAGGGAACAGAATGAGAGAACTAATAATTTATTAATAAACAGGATCTTTAAAATTGAGACAACACGAGATTTTAATCATTTTTTTAAAATATTTTTTTTTTCTCAATTTGTTAGAAGAATTTTTTAAAAATATTTTTTAAGTCTTTTTAAAGTCTTTCTTTGGGGGGAAAAAATAAAAAACATATCAACCATTTTAAATTTTTCTTTCATATTTTAAAATTAATTAATTTAAAGTTTATTTTTTAAACTTTATTGCAGTACAAATGAATATAAATTTTTATTGACATCTATCTCAACTCAGTCAACACAGACATTTAAAAAAGTCGCATTTCAACCACAAATAATCAATATTCATTTCGGTTTTCCCAGAAGTAAAAGTTCAAAAAGCATCATTTACATTTAAAAAATAAGCCTTATCTTTAAATACTCCGGAATTTCATGACGTGTTCTAATTTTGTTACGTAAATTATTTATTGAAAATTCTAAATTATTTAAAAACTCAGAGGTTTCTTAAGATTGTTTTTGATTCTTTGACATAAAAAGTCCCTAATTTTAATTTTGACTTAATTTTAGATAGCTTAACTATATTTATCCCAAATTCATGCATCTTTCCCTAATCAACAAAGATCTAGATCGGATGTATGAAAGGTCTAGAACAGATCTAGATTTTTGTGGATTAGGGTTTCATTAACTTTAAAGTGACGTAAAATTATAAATTTATTTTAATTCTGAACATCCAGCTCTATGTGTTTATTGATTCTTGATGCTAAAAAAAAGTAATTTATTTCAATTCAATAAATAAAATTTAATGAAATTTAATACCTTCATCTTCATCATTTTCCTGTTTATAAACAAATTCTTCCACTACATCGTCATCAAACTCATCTTCAGATACCTTCGATTCTTCAATAATTTTTGGGGTTTCTCTTTTTTTGCGTGGTGCTTCTGTTGATGTAGTACTATTCTCATCATCTTCAGCATCAAATCGCACATCAATCTCATCTAATGTATAGTCACCGACTTTTCGATCACTTGAGAATAAATTCTTTGTTTCCTCGTAACCATTAACAAAAAAGTTCTTAGTTTTTGTTCCAAAATTCTTCAAGCCAGTCTTGACTTTGCTGAAGAATCCTTCGTCATCTGATCTTTTTGCTCGATTTAATACATTTTCATCAAGAGAATGGCAATTAATGGCTGCGATTATATTTAAGACCACAAAAAGTATTATAAGAGTTGTCTTCATTTTTAACGATTTTTTGAACTCTTTATTCAGAAACTGTCGAGAATAAACTGAAACATTTGAATATTTTCATTCTCGAGGATGATTATTTTTGAAATGAATATGTAATGTTTAAGATTTGATATTTTGAGAAAAATTCAGAACTCTCAGAGATATTTTTATGCGTTTTAATAAATATTAAGAATGAATCTTAGCTTGTGTGGATGACTTTTACACGAGGTGATCACTAGCAATTGATAAGTGAGTAGTTATCATTCTCACACAAATAGAAGCGTGTTGGGAATCATTATTTTGATTTA
This sequence comes from Chironomus striatipennis, assembly GCA_026123125.1. Lineage (NCBI taxonomy): Eukaryota > Metazoa > Arthropoda > Insecta > Diptera > Chironomidae > Chironomus > Chironomus striatipennis. The sequence continues at coordinate 40,429,111 of CM047394.1, forward strand.
TTGTCTAGTTCACTTTATAGTTTAAAATATTCCACTTCTGAAATGTGTGCGTTTAAATAGATTTTTAAATGTTTTTGTACCAAAAAAATTAAAGACAATTTATGAACTTCTCAAAACAACAAATTTATTAACACAAGATTTTTAAAATTTAACAAAAAATCAACGTCTTAGAATTTTACGACAAGTTTTATTTCTATCAGGTTTTGATCCAGTTGGACACATTCTCCCTTGGAACATTGCTTTATATTGATAAGCATCATCGTTTAACTCAATAGGTTCACCCAAGCAACTTTTTTCCTCATCATCTGAATACTCTAAGCATGGTACAGGTGTCGTTGTTCCCAAACCAACCAAATCCTTCCAATAATCAGCCGAAAGTAATTTTTTTATGGTATCTCTTTTAGCCTTTAAACTTCTTGTAGATCCAATTTGATTGTTTAAAGTTGAAATGATGAACAAAATTAGAAATAAATTTAAAATTTTATTCATTTTCTTGTGTATGATGTTTCAAGTTCGTTAGCTTTTTATTGACTAAAATTTCATCAATTGAATTATGTATAATTTCATTTGTACTCTTAGAAAAGAGTGAAAATTCTCTCAATTCATTTTGAAGAAAAAGTTTTGAATCTCATACTTAATAATAAATACAATGTAGTCCACTACAATAAAGAATTTCTGTTTTTTTTTTTCAAAAATAATTTTTTATTAATTCAAGGCTTTTTTTGTAAAGTTTTTAATTAGGTATCTAAATTTGAAAAATCAATTGAATGATTTTTTACATAAAATCATTTTGAGAAATTTCGTGTTCTTTATTTTTAATTTACCTATTTAGGTTAAGTTTGATTCAATTTGAATCAATTTTATAATAAATTGTAATAAATTGGTAGTATTTTAAAAATTATTAAATCTATCACCAAAATATATTTAAAAACTACCAATTTCATTTTTGAAATTTAACTCATGCGATTATGTCAATGATTTTATAAAATTATTTTGTACAATATTACTACGAATATCTTATTCCGCTTAAGCAAAAAAAGATAAGCTCCAAATGCGCAACTTTTAAAAACATATGACTGAAAAATAGCATGATTTTTGCGGTTTTGCTGTTGTTGTTTTTTGAGAATGAATAACTTTTCTGCATTTGCCCTCTTTATCCTTTTTATATCCATTTTTGCATTTAACAGGACACATCACACACTTTACCCCGTAATATTCGATGTAAAGATCACCAAGGCAGTCACCATCGGCTGAATATGCTTGACAAATTCCTTTTGTTCCAATTAAATCATTCACAGACCTCACAGATCGATCTACATCTTGCGAAGCCAATCGATGATTAATAAGAAGAATCAAGATTAAAGTTTGAAAAATTCTAGTTGCTGATTTCATCTTTTTTTTGTTACAATTCAAGTTTTGATTTAAAAAAGTGTTGACAATGCGATTACATTATTGTGACTAAATGAGTAATTTTTCAAAATTTATTTATTTAAAAAAATCTCTCTTATATTTTAAAAACTCATCATGATCATAAACTGACAAAAAGATGGCGATAAAGTAGGTTCTAATTAATATTAAATCAATTTGACTGAAAATGGTTCATAAATATCAATTTTAAAACAAATATAACATCTAGTCAGGCAATTAAAGATACACAGGCATGATAAAAAAGAAACGCAATTTTTAAAATTAAATAATTACAAAAAAACCTAAAAATAGAACATTTGAGATGCCTATTAACATCTCTCGTGCTCTAAATTAAAACGAAAACATCATTAATATACATACTTAGCAAATTTTCTGTACATACTATAACATTAGTTATACTTTTGAATATGTTTGCAGCTGAATGCTTATCAATTAATTGATTTATTTTGAAAAAAATTCTTTTTTAAAAACATTGAAATAATCAAGTTAAAAATAATATTAAAAAAAGACTTTAACTTTAATTTTTTCCATGTCTAGACTTATTCATTTTTACATTTTATTTGATTTCTTTGAATTGAAATGTTCGATGATCTTTCGACAAATATTATATTTGTCCAAAACAGCACCTTCTTTGCATTTCTTTGAACAAAACATGCATTTGTACTCAACAAGTTCTTCGTCAACATCGCCTAAGCATATTCCATCATCTGAATATCCTTGGCATGGATTTTGAGTTGTTGAAGCTTCAACTGTAGGATTGGATGCACCAAAAATTCCTTTAATTGAATCCCAGAGATCTGGAGATCTCTTAATTCTCAAACTTCCTGCAGAAACATTGTAATTAGTAAAAATAGCAAATAAAAAAATAAAAATTGAAATTTTAAAAATTCTCATTTTTTTTTTAATTTTGTTGTGATCTTTCCAATTAGGTTGTGCTTTAAAGACTAAAGAGTTGAGTGAATTTTAATTGAGATTTATAAAATTAATCTCTCAAAATTATGGTTCTCAATTTTTTTTTTTTTGAAAAATTTTAATTTTTTTATGTTACATTTAAAAATAATAATTTCACTTATGGCGTCCATCGAAATCTTGGATTTTTTGACTCCCTCCTCCCCTCTGTCAGAAAGTCTTTATTCAAAAAAATTCCATTGTTTAGAACTGTCACAGAATCTCAGACCCCCCTCCCCCTAGATTTGGATATCATAAGTGAATGACTCCTAAGGATTTCTTAATTTAAAAACTGATGTAAGTAAAATGGAATTATTTTTAGAACAATGTGGATTTTTTTTAAACAACGTAAATGGATTAAAATACAAAAAATAATATGAGTTTGAATTTTTGTACAAAAATAGAAGATACATATATTCTGAAAACTTAGGAAACAGCCAGTCTAGTTGACTGTTGATCATTTTCTTTTTTAACAAATAGAAAAAAAAACAACAAGTATGTATCAAAGTAATACATCAACTGCAATGAAATGTTCACAAAACTATTTATTATTAATTATATAAAATGAGTTACAATGAGCACACAGCTAACTTATCAATTATGAAACGACTAATCTACAATTAATTGATTATTAAGCAGAACTCTATTTGATAATTTTGATTTCTGAGAGTGTCAAAAAATTAATTTTTTTTTTCTTCGAATTCATAATCAAATTCAATTATTCAAAGTCTTAATTGAATTTATATATGCCAAACTTTTTGATAATTTTTCGACATTTTCCAAATCGATCCTGCTTTGATCCCATTCTGCAGTTATTTGAGTTTTTACAGAACACACATTTATACTCGACAGGCTCCTCTTCGATATTACCAAGACAGTCACCGTCAATGGAATATTCCAAACATGGATTTTCAGTTGTTGTCACTACTGGAGGATTTGTGATACCAAAAACTCCTTTGACTGAATTCCAGAAATCTGGAGATCTTCTAGTTCGTATGCATGTCGAGGATGTAATTTCATTGTTAAGAATAGAGAGGATTAAAACTAAAGTCAGAACTTTTAAAAACAAACTCATTTTTCTGTATTTTTATAAGACGTAGACTCTTGAATATTCCTTTCCACTTGATGATGATTGTGTTACTGAGACTTATCATAAACAATATTTCTCTTTTATAATCTCCTCTCACCGGATTTTTCTCTTTTAAAATTTTTGATTTTGTCCTTTTTAAGAATTAATTACAAATTATTAAGAATTGCAAATTTGATATGAGTTTATAAGTTTTGGATGCTTTTTTTTCAGGGGTGAAAATAGATTTAATTTAATTAATATAAGTAAAGTACCTAGTTGAATACTTTTGGTATAAATTTTTTAAATTTGAAAAACTTTCTTCTATTTTCTTCTTATTACCTCTTCTATTTTCTTAGAATTATGAAAAATGCAAAAAGTCAGTTCACTTATTACGTAACGCTCTAAGGGAGAAGGGGGGTCCGATATTTCCCTCATATTCCGACTATTGTTCTCACACATCATTTTTTTGTTAAAAATGTTACGGAGGGTATGGGTGGTAAAAACCCAAAAAGGGTCGGAATGTAAAAAATTCAATGGCTTAAATCAAAATTTGATTGACTGGCAACAAAAAACTTTTCTACCCGTTTTTAAAAATATATCAATTAACTCCTGGAAGGAAGCTGTTGATAGAGATAGCATTGCATTAGGCATTGGTAATTGGCAGAGAGAAGCCAACGACAGAGCCTTGTTCTGACGCCAACTTATGGAGGCTATGGATCACAATTAATCTGTAAAGCCAGCGATGTATGTACATATGTATCAATTAATTAATAATTTGCCATAATTTGCTTTAAACAGATTAGGGGCCGTTCACTTAGTACGTTCGCTTTTTAGGGGGAGGGGGGTCTAAGATTTTGTAACAGATTAAACAAAACAAAAGAATTTTTATACAAAAAGCGTAACGAGGGGGGGAGGGGGGTCTAAAAAGTCATTTTTTTGCGAAACGTACTTTGTGAACGGCCCCTTATCAAATTTTAATCACCAATTTTTTGCTACAAAAAAAAAAATATTCGACTCTATATTTTTCCAAAAAGAGATATAATATATAATTAATAATTCAAATATTAGTCATAGTTTTTTTTTAAAAAAATTAACTTTTTTGTATATTTCATTTTTTTGAAAACTTTATCAAATGTAAAATTCATTGGCCCTCAATGAAACATTTCTTTTAAAATTTATAAATTCTGAGAATTGCTTATCAATTTCAACTTCTACAATGAATGTGGATTTAGTTATTTGTTTTTCCTCAAAATTTCACGACATTTATTATTACGATCTTTTCTGAATCCTTTATAGCATTTAGTTTTTAGCATTGATTTGTATTCCACTGGATCTTCATCACCCAAGCAAAATTCATTACCATTTTGATCTCTTAAAATTTCCTGACAATCGCTTTGAGCTGATGCTGTAATTGTTGTTGTTCTTTCTGTAGGCTTTGAAGATGTGAATTTAGTATGTAAAATTCCAATCAGTATAAAAACAATGAAAAATTTCAAATATTTTCCCATCTTTCAAGAAAAATTTCTTTAAGTATAATTTAATAAGTGCTGTTTACATGATATTTAAAAATATACTAAAGTAAATGCTCTTGAATTTTGCTAAGATTTAGTTTTGCTCACTCTGAGAGGAAAAAATGTAAACATTGCTCAAAAATTATTTTATTTATTAAATTTTAATCTCAATATTTTCTCATTTGATGAAACTGCTTTATCATAATTTTTTTTTTATATATTTTGCATGCGATCATTCATAAATTATGTCCACGAATAAATAAATTTTTGAACTTTAACTTTTTTCTTTTTTGACATATTTTTTAAACTTTTAAAATTTATTAGTACCACCAAAAATTTATTACAAAATCACAGAATTTTATCTTCAATAAACTTTCCGACAAATATTTTTGCTATCTCTCCTATACCCTGCTTTACAAGGCGTATCAAAAACATTCCTTGAGTCAATTGAACTTTTTGCAGCAATATCAAATTCTCCAGAATTTGAACAGTTTTTGTTGTAATTTTCTTGGTCTGTTTGGAATTCTTTTGTAATATTTAAAATGCTTTCAGTTGTATTGAATTTTTCTGTAGTTATACGAATTTTTGTAGAATTTTTTGTTGTTAAATTTGTATTTATGTGTTGGGTGTTGTTTTTGTTGCTTAATCTAAAATTTTAAAATATTTTATAAGATTATAAAAATTATAATAATAAATGAAAATGCAGAATTAAAGTAACTATATAGGTGTAAAGATCAGTATGCTGCTATTTATGCTTTATTAAAATTACTCGATTAAAATTTGAAAAATCTTAATTAACAGATAATGAAATAATTTAAATACAAACCTTTTGTAGTCAAAACTTTCTTCTGAATCCGGAAATACAAAATCTGATGAAGACGCCTCTAAGACAATTAGTGATGAAAGTGCAAGAACTAAAACTATTGAATACATTTTATTTTTTCTAAAAAAACTGCATTTAGTTTTATTCCTTGTTTGTTGACTTAATAATAATAATTATTTACAACTGATAAGTTAATCTCATGAAAAATGAAATTAATATTGTAAAATTTGAGCGGTGAGAACTAATTTTTTTGAAAAATGTGAGAATGTTTTTGGTCTTTTTATAACTGAGAATTTGAAAAATTTGAGAGGAGATGGAGATTTACTTAAAATTATTTTTTTTAAGATATGTAAAACATTTAATTTTGTATTATTCAATTTTTAAAAATGAGCGAGATTTGCAAATGTGTAATTTTTATGCTTCATTCTTCATGTATTAATTAAGATAAAAAATTTTTGAAATTTTTTTTTATCAAAAACTTTTTCAATTCTAGGAATTAAATATGCAAAATTGACTTATTTGTTTAAACAATTCAACACTAACTTCATAATTTTGTTTTTGAAATTTTATTATTTGACATTATTAAAGATCTTTTTCACAATCTGAAAACCAAAATAAAGTTTTGTTTTAGGAATTTCCAAAATAATTTATTTATTAACTTATTTTGATATTTCACGACTGTTTTTAAAAGTTGTTTTATTTTCTTTGCACTTTTCTGCATTTGCCGCTTTGACTTTTTTTGTATCCAAATGAGCATGATGGAGTAAATATTCTTCTATCCTCATAAGTTGCTTCTGCTCCTAAGCACTCGCCTTCAATTGAATATTCTTCACATACTTTTTCATTATTAGTTTGAAAACCACTTCGACTAAAATTAAAAAAAAAAATAATAATAATTTAAAAAATATTATGTATTGCATAAAATTAATTAAATTTGACTAACCTTTTTACATCTTTTTCAAGGTCTAATAAAATTGGATTATCAGGAAAAACAAAATCTGTAGTAGCTTCTGTGCTTGAGGCAGAATAAAGAAAAATCAAAAATATTGCGAACAAAATTTTTTTCATTTTGGCATCTGCCCTTGTGTGAGATTGTCAATAGACTGAGTGAAATTTAAGCTCTAAATAAAGAAATCTAATGGAGAAAAATATTTACTCTCAGCTTGAGGATCAATTTTATGAGAAGTAACTATGTTGTTATTAATGTTTTTCAAAGGCTTATTTCATATAAAAAAGTAAAGTAAAACTGCAGAAAATTCAATAAGGAAATAATCTATGATTTTTCAGGATTTTGCATTTCTACCTGTTTCATCAAAATCACTTGTCATTGAAAGCTATTCCGAAATGAAAACTGCTACAAAAAAAAGTAGAAATGCATTTTCAAAGCATCGCTCATATTCAACACAATTGAGTTGCTTAAGCGAATATGTTTAGGTCTTCTACAGTAATAAGCAGATTTAAAAACTTTAATTTTCAAAATTTAATAAGCAAATCAAATTTTATAAGAAAACAATTAACTTTAAATCCTTGCTTGGTTCTTTAAAAAATTTTAAATAGCTTTAAATAAAAAATCAATTTAAGCTCATTTAGATCGGTTTATTAAAAAAATGGGTTTTACCCGAATTTACTAAAGATAAAGTAAAATCAAATATATTTGAAAACTTAAATTGAAATCTAGTGATATCTTTAAAAAAACATCATGATTTTGCTTGTGTGAGCATTGCTTATGAAAAATTCATTCAATAGTTGTTTTCTTCTCAATGAACCTAAATTGACCTCGTTAGTAAAGGGAATTCCCCAAAAATATTCTTTGATGAATTTTATTAAAATGAATCTTAACTTAATCGAAAGAAAAACAAACGACAGGAAATTTTTTGAATTTAACTTAATTGATTTGACAATAATTCTAATTGTTATTTTTTCATACATAATTTATTAATTTTGAAACTTTGAGCTTCTTTTTCTTAAAAAAAGGTAAATATACACTTGGCAATTGTAGTAAGGCTAGACTTAATTGCTAAGGCTATTGTAAGGCTATGACTTAATTGTTAAGCATATAATTTTATAAAAAAAGTAACTTTTTCTTGATTTAATTTATCTTAAAAGCTTGTGAATTGTCACCAAATTTAATTGTAAACAAGATCCGATAACATTCATAAAATATAATAAAAATGTGTTTTTTTCTCAGAAAATAATCACAATAATATCTTCATGCTGACTTTTCATGCTTCCAGAATTTTTAAGTATTTTTGTTTGGCGATTTCGTGGTGGTACTAGATTTAGGTACATTTTTAACACTGTATTGTTTAATTACTTTTCTGCATTTATTCCCTTGATCTCTTTTGTATCCTTTAGGGCATACTTTTTTTCCTGGAAATATGCTTCTGAATGAAATTTCAGTTTCTGAAGTTTCTTCAATGCTTTCTCCTTCTTCACCCAAACAATCTCCATCTTCACTTCGTTCTATGCATGTGTAAGATTTTAATGGATTTGTTTTGGTCGTTTTTCTAAAAAATAAATTTTAAAATCAACAAAAATTTTAATATAACAATTAATAACTCACTTCGCCATTTCTTTGTAATCTTTTGAATCTGGGAATACAAATGTACACGATCCAAATTCCATAAACATTATCCCCATGAAAAACATAAAACTAATAATAACAAACTTCATTTTACTTTAAATTTTAAAAGTTGATGCTTCATCAAAACAAAAAATACACTTGTTGTCTTCCACAAATATTAAGCAAGTAAAAAAAAAATTGAGATTTGAGATAAAGCTTATTCTCTTAATCAGAACTGAGAGAAAATTAAGTCAATGAGTGTGAGGAGAAATTTTGGAGAGTTTTTTAACTGTAGAGAAGTTTTTTGAAGTTTACAAAGATTTATAATTTTTTTGACTTTATTATCAATTTTAAATAATATCAAATTTCTTTAAAATGACAAAACTTTGCGACATTTTCCGTTTCTATCACGTTTGTATCCATAATGACATCTAGATAAAAGTCTAGAGAATCTTGTGCCAAGTTCATTTTGAATGTCCTCAACACTGTTAGCTTCGTCTCCTAAACATTTTCCATTCTCATCATAGCCTTGACATTTTTGAATAGAATTAATGCTGAAAAAATATTTCGAATGATAATAAAATTCTAATGAAATTTTGTTTCACGACTATATGATATGCATACTTATTATTGTCCGAATCAACTTTTCCTGGAAATACAAAGTCTGTCGTGCAAACTGAAACAATCACTGCTGATAATATAAAAAGAATTAAAATCTTCATAATTTATGTGCTCATATATAGGTTTTTAATATGAGATTTTTGATGCCGAGCTATACGAAGGAAGTTAATAGACTAAAATAAAGAGAAGATTTTAATTTAATTTATTGGACATTTTTAAAATCCTGAAAATAAAAAAGTGAGTAAAATAATTTTGATTTACATTTCTCTTTATTGAGAGTTTAAATTTATTCAGGGATTTAACGAATATTTGACACGAAAAAGTTAAACAAATTTCCAACAGATAAACAAAAAAAATTCTTTTTTAATACGCATTTAATCAAATTTAATCATTTTGCTAGGGTTTTTGGAGAAAAAAGCATTTGGACCCCCTAAAATTTTTGGACCCACCTATGAAAAAATTTCAATTTATTGTAAAGATCAGAAAAGAAAAATTTCATCAAATTTTATTTAAAAAAAATTATTAAAAAATTTATTGGCTTTTCATTAAAAAATTCAATAATAAACTTTTTATTATCCAAATAGGTAACTAAGTATAAAACGACAACGGCCATTCACTCTAATAGTTCCAATAGTGCACAAACCATATCGAGCTCTTGCACTAAGTGTTGAATTACTAGCATCATCAGCTTCAACGCTATCTACTGCCTCTCCCAAGCACAATCCATTATGAATTGTTCCATTACATTCTAATCTCTTTTCGTCTTCACCAGATTCTTTGAATACAACGTCTGATGGAAAAGTTGATGCAATTACAATTAATGAAAAAATTATAATTAATTTCATTTTCGATTTTTTTTTACTAAACTTTAAATGACTTTAAATTCAAGACTTTAAGAAGTGACTGAAGAATTGAAAAATAAAATTTCTTTTAAATAGGAAAAAATCGAGAAATTTTTAAGAAATTCCCAATGAGTGGAAAATACGCAGCGTACTTATAAATTCTTTATTTCCATTATTTTAATAATTTTTGATTAGAACAAAGAGAAAACAAAATGATGGGAAAATCTCTTCCATCCTTTCAGATAAGAAATAATAAATAAATCTTAAAAGTAATCAATTTTTATGTTTAATATCTTCCAGTTGAATAAAATTTTGTGCTAGAACTTTTCAATTTTTAATTCAAAAAAATTAGATTGAACTACATTTTGAAGTCTTTTTAAAACTTCAATTTTTCAAAATGAAAAAAAAAAAAAATAAATAAACAAAAAATTGAAAAATTTAAAATTAGGTAAAATATATTTTTTATTTTATTTCTTATTTTAAAGCTCTAACACAAGTTCCATTTTTGATTCTTTTTTCACCATCCGGACATTTGACAGATGTAAATCTCAAAATTGTGATTTCTGTGTCATCTGAGTTTACAGATTTGATGACTTGCTCCTCCACAAATTCATACTCTCCAATTTTGCTTACTCTCTCAGCTTGTACTAGTATCACAGATGTAATTAATAAAATTATAAACTTAGTTTTCATGATGAATATTTGACTTATGAGGACTGTCTCTCACAGAATTACCAAACAAAATGAGGAGAAAATACTCTGTGAATTATCAAATTTATAACAAAACTTAAATAGTTGCTCAAGAAGTCGTTGATTCGATGCTTCATATTTTAACATGAATGAAAAGTTTTTTGACTCCAAAAGTACAGGTGTGAAGCACTTAAGAGATGATGAGTAAATAAATGAGACTAGTGTCGTTGAGAAGGTAATTAATGACTCTTTTAAATTAAATCTTGACTTATTTAGCATTCATTTAAATTTCAGGGTTGATCAACTGAAGGTGGAGTGCTGAATGTTTAAAATGTTGCTATGGGAACTTATATTAATAGATAATGGAATGAAGCATCTTTTATTATAAAAATTATTCAATTTTTTTAAAAATAAAATTTTTTCCACAAATTCAAAGTTTAGAATATCATTCCCCAATAACCAGAAATTTTTAAAAGTAAGTGTTCAGATAGCTTATCTCATGGCTATCTACAGATACATTAGCTTAAATCTAACCTTTGTATAACTTTTAACGTTTGTTGTTACAAGGGATTGCTTATCTTACACAGAGTTCAATCCTAGAATTTTTTGAAAGAAGCTTATTTACCCTTATTTATTTAACAGTTTTCAAGTAATTGAGTACTTCATAGTCATTAAACGGTTTCTACTCAAACAGAATTCAAATAAAAATAAAAGTTAAGCATATTCTTATAACCTATTAACGATATGAAATCCATTTTCTTATGAATTGATGAGAATATTTTTATTTTTTTTATTATTATGTATTTGAATTCTGTTATGCTTTTGCATTTCCTTAATAATTTTGTCTTAGTAGCTCTTCTCTTAATCATAAGCTTAAATATTTGAAAAAATCCGAAAATATTGATGTACGATGTGTGGCAGGGGCGTAGCCAGGAATTTTATTGAGGGGGGGTTTTTGCTACTTTTCGACGTTTTTTTTTTTTTTTTTTGGTTTGAATCTGAAAAATTCAATAATATCTAATATAAACTTCGCGAAAATAGGGGGGTGGGTTGACCCCAAATACCCCCCCTGGCTACGCCCCTGTTGTGTGGCAATAAATGTTATATGGATAACTTTTCACATTTTTAAGATTTTATTGTATAGGGGGTCTTGATTTGGAAAATTGTTTTTTTTTTAAATCACACATAACTTAAATTTACTCAAATTGTGTCCTTAAACTTTACTAATTACAACAAACTGGAAAAAAATTAATTCGTCATGCTTAAAAAAATAATTTCAAATTTATTATTTATTTTGTTATTGAATTATACAAAATATACACTAATTTAAAATCCTTTATTATACCTTATAACTAGAGAACATTTTAAGTCAAAAATACTTTGAAAATACTACAACATTCCAATTTTGATATTCTTGTCTCTCAGTTCTATTTACATTTTTTAATCTCATCAATGATTTTTTTCATCTTAATCCCTCTCTTATTTTGAACGAGAAGGAAGTGTGCAAAGACTCAGCTTAGTTGCTCAGTTTTCTCACAGAAAAATAAATAATCTTAATAATCACTTATCTGATGATTCATCTCAATTTTTTTCGTCAACAATGAGATGCTTTATGAATTTACTGATTCATTTATTTATCTTACTAATTTCCTACAACGTGAACCGACTAGGACAAAGCCAGGCTTACAGACGAGTGGTACATCGAAAATATTATGGTCCTTAAAACTAACAATATTCGTTGTTGTTTCTTCTCCTTCCGTTTCTTCTGGAACTTCCTCAGGTGTATCCTCAATTTCTGTCTCTTCATATCCAATAAGATGAACATGCCTAACAGTTGTTGTTGTTGATGCTTCAGTCGTTGTTGTTGTTGTTGTAGTTTTAGAACTTTTACTTTTTAGTGACATTTCTTTAAGTCTTCTATATTGATCCATTTCCGTACGAATTTTCTCTCTTACTGGCTCTGTATCATCATTTTGATCAACAAATTGTATTTTATCATCTGAAGATTGCCTTTTTGTACATGCCGATTGCACTTGAGCGACAATTAAAAGTCCAAAAATTGCAATACTAATTTTATGCATTATCGAGGAAGTCTGATCGACTAACAGGTTACGAAACTGAGATAAAACTAAATAACACAGGAACAAAAGTACCTGTTTACATTCCAATTCTCACTCTCACACAAATCGTTAGTTGTTTGACCAACAAGTCTCACAAGACATGCTTAAATGACCTTAAAATTTAAAGTCTCTCTCGGTTTCTTTTGCTCAGTTTTGATTTTTGTGTGTTGAGACTCTTATTGCTCCCGCGAAAAAAATTAAGTAGAAGTTGTTTTTTTTTTTTTTTCTCACCGTACATTTTTCGTATGCTAAGCAATTTGACCTTGCAAATGTCTTTGGGTGAAGGCAAGAAGTTGTTGTGTTTTTGGCTTCGAGAAATCTTTTCTGGAATTTTGAATTTCGTGAATTTAATTACATATCATAGTTGTTTTGTCTTTGAGATAATGAGCATACACATGCCTATATTTTGGCTAAGACAATTTGGTTAAAACATGTCTTTACTCGAGAACATAAGATGTCTATAACGAGATGGGTACAGATTGTCAATGAATTAGCATCGGCAACGTGTTAACTTGGAACAGAATTTTTATGAATGAATGAACAATTGGTGATAATCGTGCCTTTAAACTGATATTTTTAATAAACACTAACGAACGATCAAGATCAGTAATTTTAATTCTGAAAAAATAATCTAAATTTTCAAAAGAAAAAATTATTTTATTTTAATTAGCTTTTTAAAAATTTCAAATTCTAAAAAATAAATTAATTTACTCAGAAAATATTTAGAGCTGAATTTAAAACTCTAAAAATAAAATAAAATAATAAGAATTCAAAGCATGTACCAGCTCAATATGTACACCTTCAAAGTTCCCATGATATACCTCAATAGTATTATTAGACTAGAATCAATTAAAAGTTCCTAGAATTTAATTTCTCTTTTTTTAATTTCATTCTCGGAGTAATTCGTTAAGTCATATTACTACGATGTCATATGACAGAAAATCTAGAGTTAGGAGAGATAACGACTATTTTACTGGACTAAAATACTCAAACTGTGAATTGACTCGTAATTCCTCAGAATTAAGTCATTTGAAACTCTTTTTTTTGTTGTTATATAATTTGGCTCTGATTTATTTTTCACTTAATGAACAAAAATAATAGCTTCCGTAGCTCTTCATCGACAGTATATGACTCATTTAGAACTTTTATTAAAGAACGAAATCAAATCCCACGTTTCATTCAAAATAATAAGCAAATGCTCTAATTTTATTCTTTGTGGAAAATAAAAATGTTTAATTAAAAATTTTGTGTTATCAGATTCAGTCAAATTAATTTGAATGAAAAAATATGAACCTTTCGTGATCTCATTTATAAATTTAAAGTTTACATTCAAATGGCTTTGAGGCTTTGAACTTTGGATTGTAGAACTATGAAAAAAATACTTTTTAGATTCATGAGAATTTTTATTCTTCCTGTTGATAGAATTTGAAAGTTGAAAACTATATGTTATTTTTGCAATAACGCATTTTTGAATAATATTTAAATAAAATAAAAAAAATTAAGTTAACTTCTAATTCTTCTTGTAACTAACTAATTTCAGACCTACCACCAAATTTTCATAACAACAAGACTCAAACAAGACAAAATGTTCTCAAAATAGAAAATATTACACAAAACCTTGAAAAACTTAAAAGCCGGTAAATAAATCACTTGAGAATGCCACACAGTGCGATTATTATTCTATTGCATATTAGACTTACGTCTCAGGAAAGTCAATTCAATTAAATTTTCATTAAACTTGCTAATAAGCGGAAATTTTCAATCAATCAACGACGCAAATAATTTTTGTTTTTCTCAATTTATGTATTTTTATTATTACTTAAATAGGCTTACAATAAGCATAAATGTACATGAGAATTATAAAATAATTTGCCATTTTTATGTACGCGGCGTTGACTCGTCAACTGCTTTAATAGGAACAACACCTTCAATATTTGGATTTTCAGTCTCTTTCTTGCCTTGAACATAGTCTTTGACAGCTGCATATCCGCTCTTACTCTTTTCTGTGAATTTACTCCATGCATTGCTCAAGAATCCACCAGTCTTTGAGGCTGCATCTTTTACAACATCTGTAGCAACGGATGTCTTATTTGAAATGTAACCGACTGCATCTTGAACTTTTTCATTGGCAACAAAATCACTAAATCCCTCAGAAACAGTGTCCTTAGCTTTTGTCAATGTACACTTGGCATCTTCAATAAAATCACTGTCACCTTCTTTACGCTCAGCACACGCGGCATTGGCGGTACTTGCAGCAATTGCAAAAATTAAAATTGTCACGAAAAATTGTTTGTTCATGTTTGTTTTTATTTTTTTATAATATAAATTTATTCTCGACTGAATTGATTGACGTCTCAAACGCTACTGAAACAACTTTTTTTTTGTCTACTAAAAAAATCATATATATCCATACGAGAGCAATTGAGAGGGAGAGGGGTCGAGAGAAAAAATAAAATTTATTCACAATCGTCTTTATGTTTGTTTCAAGTGAGGCAGTAAATAAATGTAATTGACTTTTGATGTAAGCACGAACATGCTTGTTTGTATGTTAAACTTGTCTAAATTGTTTATTCTCGTGTGGAATCATTGACAAGTGATGGTCAATTTTTTGAGGATTGTTAAATTGAGAATGAGTTAAATTTTTAAGCAATAAATGCATTTTTGAATATTTTCGAATTTTTTATTCAGGCTTAATTCAAGGAGAAGACTACTTCTGCCAAAACTAAACTAAATTTCACATCAGTCGTTTGTGTAATTTGTTGTAATTACTACACCAATTCTTCTCTTACAGTAAGTAGTTTTTCCAATGGCTTAATTTTCCTTTAAAAACAACATTGATTCACAGTCCCCGATTATATTTTGTTGTTATAAAACGAATCAATTTTTGAAATTGTAATTCAAGTGCGAATGTAAATTGTTAGAGATAAATTTGATACAGATTGATTTGAGGTTGGTATGGTGAGTCACTAATTGGAAAACCCGTGTAGATATCAACATGTTTATTAGTGTTTGTGTTAATTGAATCCATCATGGAATTATATTTTGATTTCTTTGAAGGGTTATGACGCTAATTTTGTGAATCATAATTTTTTGAAGATTTTAATTGATTTATGGGAAGCAAATAATTAGCATACTATGTAATTGTGGCAAAAATAATTAAACAATTGTTTGATCTTCATGGATTATCAATTTTGTAGACTTTGAATTATTTGGATATAAACTTTATCTATTACAGATCAATAGTTTGATCCAAAGATTCGCGCTTATTATGCGTCTCTTAACTAATATTGTTTAACGAGTGAGAATTCGCCAGATCATAGCACTCAAAAGACCTACTTTTTATTGTGGGATCAGAACCACTTCCTTAATGACATTTCTGTCTGTAGCCTACAAATAAAAGCTGTGAGCTTCATTTCTAGTACATATAATTTGAAAAATAACAGTTGAAAAATTTCCCTGTCGAGTCTCGAGCCCCGAGTCCATGATCGCTGTCTCGGTATTGTAATAATTAGATACCGAAGTACTAAACCATTCCGCCACTGAGCCATTTAAGCTCACTAAATATTAAGAATAATAAATTAAACTAATTCCATCACAACAGATTCTGAATCTTATAATCTCAGATTTTTAAACTAAAACTTAATCAACTTTTTTTTCCAGTGAAAAAAAATGACAAAAATGAAAAATCTAGATGTGAAATTCTCAAAAAGCAAGCCTGCTTAAAACATAAATTTCAGTTGCTCGACAAAACTTTTTTATTAAAAACTTTTTAATAAAAGAAGGAGGAAGAAAAAAAATCTTAAAACTTTCCACTAAAAACTTTCAAAAAATTATTTTTGTTCTTCTTTAAAAATAGAAAATTGAAGAAAATTATTTAGAAAAATACAAAAGGTTGATGATTTTGAAGAGGGCGTGGAACTGAAGGCTTTTCATTCACATTCTACAGAAAAATCCAAACTGTAATTTCTGCAAGAACTCATCTTTCGTAATAATAAACAATAAAATATTTATGAGATAAAAAATCATTTTCAACAACATTTTTATTTCTTATCAATTATTCAGTTTCTAAATCTCTCAACATACAAAAAATATATCAAATTAAATTAAATTGCTTCTCACACGTCACAATCCATAAAAAAATAAATATGAAATAATTCTCAATATCACTCGTTGTGCACACATTTTGTTGATATATTTCACACCAACTTTCGACACCTTCCTCCAACATATACCATGCCAGGTGCACATTGCATTCTAATATCCAAAATTCTCGCATGACGTACCACTCGATGATGATTATATTGTTGTTGTGACATATTGTTGTTGTGATTGATGCTCGAATCCATAAAGCGACATGCCATTAAGAACTTTTGCTATTGTACACAAAACTATCATAAATAAATTAATTTTCATAATGAATTTCATTTTTTTGCTCTTGCTGCTGTTGCTTAAAAACTTCACAACTTGATAATAATTTTTTGCTGCTTCTTATGTTTATTTATTTTTTTTTGCCTGCCTTTTTTTATCACAAGATGATGCTTCTTAATAGAATTGCGAGGAAAAACTTTTGGAATTGACACAAAAAAAAGTTTCTTGTATGTTCCAGCTAGCACAATATAAATGGAAAATTATCGAGGACTGCTATTTTTATATATCAGAAATATGAAAAACTTTCTTTGCTAGTTTTCATCGGCAATGCAAAAAAAAATAAATAAATTGAGACAACAATGAGGCTGAGGAGAGAGAAAGGAAGTTAGAGAAAGGTGTTTTGAGGTGGGATTTGTGACGCATTTTGATGATTGTTGGAAATTATTCTTGACTGAAATTAAAAAGACTTGAAAGCTGGCCTAGCAGAATTAATTAGATTAAAACATCGAATTAAAAGCAAACAATAAAATCTTTTTTAAAAATTCGAAAATTTTTCATTTTTTTCTTCTAAAACAATTTTAATTTCAGAGGACTTCTCTGAAACCATAATTGATAAAATTACTCCAAAACATACTCAAAAAACTTTTCAAAGCATAATGATAGCTGATGATGAGGAAAAGGAAATGTCTCTCAAATCTACAGCAACAACAATCATACTGAACAAAAAAATTTCTTTCAACAATTTGAAGTTTTTCTTTAAATTTCATAAGATTGGCGATTTGTTGAGATTTTTTCAATTTTCATACATTTTAATTCTGTTTTTCAATTTGTTATTTTAGTGTCTATTTGTGAGCTTTTGCATTCTATTTTATTAAAAAAAAATGTAAAAAAAAAATTGAAGGAAAAAATTGTGCGCAACAGTGAATGAGTATGAAAATTTTAATTCATAAAGTTGATGAATTAATTAAGTGATGGAATTCTGTGGGATGAGAAGAGAACACTCGAGAAAAGGTGCTCGAGATTCCTTTGATTTTCAATGCCATATTTGTTGTGGCTAGGGCTTGGCATGGATGAAAAAATGTTAAAAAAAATACTTTAGAATTTAAAGAATAAAAATAAAATATTTTTTAAACTCAATTATTTTTTTAAGTTAAAAAAATCAGAAAATTAAGAAATTTTCAACAATTTTTAAAAGTTTTTAGAAATTAAATTGAAACTAAAATCAATCCCAACTGCCCATATCTATCGATAAATTTCAAAAACCATTACTGTGCATTCTGAATTGCTTATTAAATGCAATTAAATGATAATTGAAATAAAATCACTCAAAGCACGTGAATTGAAAGTATTTACAATAGAAATTTATGCTATTTGGTTTGACGCCCAGGGGTGGACACGAATTCATCTTGATGAAAAATTTCTTCATCCTATTGTTAAGATGAAATGGGATGACATTTTTGTATGGAAAGATGAAAAAAGATGAAATCGTGTCCACCCCTGATTTGACGCAGCCGGCAAAATAGAATTTGTAATGAAATTTAATTGCCCAAGTTCGTTGGAATTTGGTGAGCACTAGACTGTAAACGATGGTTATTTTTGAAATTTACGTCATGGAATTTAATTTTTAGGATAATTACCTAGTTGTTTGTTTGAAGAATTTTCTGGTTTAATGTGATGGAAGTTATTCCAGAATATATTGTTTAATAGCAATATTATGCGTGTGTGATTCAATGGGTACATTTATCAAAAAAATAGGTAGAATAAAAAACTTTACAAATTTAAATTTTTTCAACCTTCAAAGTCATTAAATTCATTAAAGCTCTCAATTCGCAATTTTCATTACAAAATTTCTCACAACGTCATGATTGTCACAGTTGTTGTTGCTTCCATAAGACAAAACTTGCAACTCATTATCAACACTTTAAAAGTAAATTTTCTTCGTCTGAACAATTTTTCATCGCCACATCTAAGGCAGCCACAATTAAACATTAGCTCGACATTATAAAAAAATTTTGATGATAAAATTTAAATTTTTTTTAATATTGTATGTTAATGGATGAACAAAAATTTTTACCTTTAAATAATTTATGGCACTTGTTAGTTGTTGATTGTTGAATGTTTGATGAGAGGTGAAGAGGGATCGGTGTGGAATGAGGGTATGGTATTTTGGAGAATGAATTTAAATTTTTGTAGATTTTTTGTTTTTTTAAAATTTTAAGTTCTGCAAGAATTTTTCTTACTAAGTCCATAAAAGCTTCCATAAGGATCTTAAATTAGTCCAAGCATCCGATTTTCCAGCATATTAAAGCTAAAACTAAATTTTCTCATTAAAATTCCATTTCCTGAAGTCAATCACTTCAAAGCAAATTCTATCAGAATTTAAAGTGCATCCACAACTCAATCTTAATCCATATCAAGAAGCACCAAAAGCACAAGTCGAGGGAGAAAGAGAAAATTTATTCCATTCTGATTTATAAATCAATAATAAATCAAATACGTGATGTATTTAAAAATGAGTTAATGTGAGAATAAAATTCCAGCAATTCTGCAGCCACTGCTGCTTAATTTAGTGGCGCTTTCATAAAAAAATAAGTTGTGCAGAAAAAAAATCTAATTAGCTTCCATAACATAATTTTTTTTCTATCCTTTTTTTCTCATTCATTAAGTTTCTTCATGCTCATCTGCTAATGATTTTCACTTGTGTATCTTTTAACTTTTCAATCTGACTACACTAAATGAATGAATAGAAATGGATATTTTTCATATATGAAATTATATTTTCGTGAGTGTATGTGCTTATTTAAGGAGAAAATAAGAACGAAATGAAAATTCACTGCATCCTCTAACTTCATTCTTTATGGAATATCCAACTTCAAAGGCAAAAACTTGTTAAAACTTCCACATCGGAAGACGGTTGGAAGGAGAATAAAAGAGTGTAGATGGGAATGGTAAAATGAAATAAAAAGAAGGAAAGAAAAGAAGTAGAGAGTGGAATTTTTATGCAGTGAATTGATGCTATTATTAATCCAAATATAAAAGGTCAAATCCGAAAGGGAATCAAAAATATTTGATTCATAATGTAAGTAATTGAAAATCTAGAAATTCTTTGACAGTCTCCAAATTTCATAACAAAATTTTAATGACCTTTAAACCTTAATATGATTTACCTAGGTGAAAAAATAAATAATGTCAAAAAGTTTGATATTCAAACTTTAAAACCTCAAATTTCTCTCAATGCACTTTCATCGTGCACGATTAACACAAACACTCCATACCAGACAGAAATCCAAAAAAATAACATTTATTCTACTATTATAGCACAGCGAGTAGTAGCAGTATCAGAACATAAGGCAGAAAAATGCTAGGAAAAAAAATTAAATTCCACCAGAGATTAATAAAAAATTAGTATCACGTTCGAGAAGCTGTAAAAGAGCTGAAGAATGGAGAAAAGCAAAAATAAAAGTCGAGAAAAATTGCGAAGGTAGAGAAAGGAAATGGAATGAGAATGTAGAGTGAGTGGGTAAATGTTTACATTTTGATGTACATATACATAATATCATAATCTTTAAGTCTATGTGGATGGTGTGAGAATATTGTGGCTATTGTGTTATAAAAGTATATGCTTTAAGAATCTGATTAATTGGGAATTACTTTAGTATTTCTTAATAAATTCCATTAGATTTCCTAGAATTTCTTCTTAAAGATTCTTCCCAAAAACCTTGTATTTTTCCATTAAATTCTAGACACTTCCTTCACCCCCACCTTCAGTCCTGTAATATCAAAATATTATTTACTAACTCCCCAAAAAGCAAGAAGCCAGAATTATTCGTATGTGTGTGTGTGTGTGTGTGTGTGTGTGTGTGTGTGTGTGTGTATGTAAGAAGATAAACATATAAACTTCTAGGCAATAAAGTTTTATCCATTTTTATTCAAAGAGAGATGTGGATGATGTTTCGTGATCCTTAACTAACTTTTCATCTCATCTTCTTCTCGATTACATTTTTTCCGCTAAATTTTCTCCCCCTTTTATTCCATATATTCATGGTCGAATGACCAAAGGAACCTTTTTTTCTTGTCCGTAGAATATTGAATGTCTGTGCATGTGGATATGAGGATAAAGAACATGAAAATGTTTTTTTGTATCCAAAAAAAAGATGGCAATCGATATAATTTGCATTCGATAAAGGCACTCGGAAGCCAATGATAAACTTTCTTTCCGGCTTGTTGTCTGCTTGTTATTTTGTGAAAACTTTATCGTTTGTTGCCGTCCTTCCTTTAATTCTTATGATCTTATTTTCCATGTATTTAACTGCAATTTTTCATAATTAGTGCTGCTTATGCTTCCATTTTACTTTCCCTTTCTGGGAATTTTCGTGACAAACTTTTTTTGTGTCAACAGAATTTTTTTTCTCTCTTTCGTGCATGACGGCACACAATTAACTTCATTTCATGTCATGGAACTGGTTTTGACTTAATTAGAATCATTAACACTAGGAGATGATGATGAAAATGTTAATGAGGTTGGAAGTAAATTATGAGGATGATAAATTGAGATTTAATAAGACTTGACCATTGATTATAATTCTGATTTGCTTCAGTTGATTTTTTGGTATGAAGACTCGAATCTAAAAATATCCAAAAAGCCATAAAAACTGAAAATTTATCAAATAACACATTACCGTCTAAATTTATCATCCAATATTGTGTATCAAGGTCGTCTTGAAAAACATTGAGTCATGAATCGATACTGAGACAATTTTAAATAATGACAGACATTATCTTTAAGAGGAAAATTATTCAATTGCGAAATTTAGTTCTCATAGAACAATGCGTCATTCAGTCTTATTATTCTATCGTTATTAGTCTTGTGGACTAAAGTTCTGTTAGATTATTGAATAATTATTGGGAATTTTGAGAACTAAGGATAAAAGATTAGCTGACGACTGGCGATATTAGGAAAAAAGGTAAGCAATTATATTGAGGTACAACAGAAAATTCAAATTTCTTCATCTACATCCAGGTTTACATCATGAGTTCATAAGGATATTGACAAAAATTTTTCAGAAAATTTAATTTGAATTTTATTTCATGAATCATATCAATTAAAGACTATAATTGCAGATAAATTACATACAAAATAAGAATCTAGTTAAACGACACAAAATCTTCCTCTCATTTACTATAAGTAAGACAAACTTTAATCGTTTGACATGCATCCTTAAACCCACATTCATACTTACATTTTCATGAAATAAGAGAAACTTTCAATCAATTTTGTTTCCTCAAATGACTCTTTAACTTTTCCATCATCCACAAAGAGACAAACTAACTTGACTTTAAGAACAGGAAATTTCACCTTCATCCAAACATTTTTCACCTCTATTTCTCATAAAATAAGGACGAAAAGAAAGTAAATAAACTTTATGACATCTCAACAGAAGTAAAGATTATCAAGACGTGATCTATAGAACGATAAATAAACAAGTCAAGCAAACAAGATAGAAACGGAAACTTTAATTCATTGCCATTGAGAAATAAACATGAACACACGAAACGGTAAAGAACGATGCACACACACACATTGCTGGTCAGTAAAATTAATTGCTCATGAAAACCTTTGAGCCCAGATGCTCTCGGCATGTGCGTCAAAATGTGCTGTTGAGGAAAAGGGGAAGGAATTAAATGTGTGAGATAAACTGAAAGTTCGTTTAATTAATTTCCTTGGCCACGACCAGACTTCTTCACATATTTAATACATTTTGTGCAAATGTATGAGTGAAAAACTATAAAACTTGCAAAAAAAATGTAGATGAGATGATGCGTGCTGTGGAAATGAAAATAAATATCTATCGGATAAACATTCATTTGTACAAGGATAGACTTCTTTTGTTCGTAGACAAAAATAAGATTTTTCGAAGTTATTTTGGGGTTTTTGAAGAATTGAGGGAAATGACATATTTTTGTGGTCTTTTTGCCATTCAAGATCTTAATATGGAAAGATTAAGATAAATTAAGAGCTCATGACTATATTATGCGTTCAAAATTCTCAAATTATTCAAAGATTTAGTCAGATAATTCCAAAATTATGTCTGGATTAGAAATCATATTTAAAAAATACCAAAGAAAACCTTGAAACTCAAAATCCACATTCCAGTCCAAAAAAAAATCATAAAAAACTATCCTAACACTTCTCGATACGTAACGGTTTTCCTTATTTTAGTACAAAATTTGAAATAAGGATTTTTAGTACGCCTTATTTTAGGACAAAGAGACCGTTAAATTTTAAAGAATAAAATCTTTAAAAATCTCGCTTATTTCTTAATTAAACAAAGTTTAAAGTTAACTAATGAGTAGAACAGGTTTATTTTGACAAATTAAGCAATTCACAGCTTTTAACAATAAAGATAAATGTCATTAAATTCAACAAAACGAAATTTTATAATTTATAGTTGTGTTTGTGTGCAATTGTATTGGTAAATTTCTCAGAATTGAGAAATCAAATTTTGCTTAAATTTAATCATTTTTATGTCTTAAATTGATAGAGAATTTGAAGAATAAGTAAAATGATTAATTTCTCTACATCGTACTGAATGAAAATAAGGATTTTTTTTATGTTTTAACTCAAAATTGTTTGCATGTGTGTGTAAATTTTTCGCACTCACAAAAATTCAAATTCAAATATTCGTACTGATTAACGGAAGATTTCTCTATCGAGAAGTGTTGGAAACTATCATAAGCGATAAAAGATAATAAAGAAATTAAGAACACATGTGTGTGATCACTCTTCATTGCCGTAAAACTCATAAAAAATTACAACTTTTAGAGTGAACGGAAGAAGAAATGGAAGCAGCACAACAATAGCCAAACAAAAGTTTTCATTTCCGGTCCTTCCTTAATTTCACACCACAATTTGCGACTAAGTTGGCCAAACATGTGCCAGATGGTTTTGGCCTTCAAAGTTTTTTCTTCCTTCCAATTTTATCTCTTAATTATTTGTAAGGCAATTTATTTTTATTTTAGTTTTGTTGTTTGGCACAAGGCCCTAGAACTAATTGCATTTTACCTACACTCACTACTTTTTTACTCCTTTTCTCCTCCTTTTTTACTGATATTTTGCTACACTTAGTACACTTTGTATTACAATGCTACACTTTGAACAATTTCACTAATTTTTAAATGCACTTTACTACACTTGTCTAAACTTTACTACACTTGGCTGCAC
Source organism: Chironomus striatipennis (assembly GCA_026123125.1). Lineage (NCBI taxonomy): Eukaryota > Metazoa > Arthropoda > Insecta > Diptera > Chironomidae > Chironomus > Chironomus striatipennis. The sequence goes on from CM047394.1 coordinate 40,453,316, forward strand.
TTTGCTAAACTTTACTACTTTTTGATACTTTTTTGATGCACCTGCATGCACTTGCATGCACTTTACTAAATTTTGCTGCACTTTGATGCACTTGACTCATGCTTTAATGCACTTCATTTAATTCCACAAAAAATGAATTAAAATGCCAAAAATTTATGAATATTTTGGAAAACTAAATTTACTGAACAATTTTTGACAGAACTTAAAAGATGAGTATGAAAAATTAAAATTTAAGTTAACATTTCAAACAGTTTAACTTATTTTCTTAAACAAACATGAAATTCTTTTCAATTTTTTAAAAAATGCACGAATTTTATTAAAATAGGTGCTTAAAACCTTAAAAAAATAATTACATCTTTTTTTTAATTTATGATATTATCTTTACTTTATTGAATCATTAACGGGTTTTGAAACCTTAAGATTGAGTTTCAACTACGGATTTATTATTTCTCGAATTTGTATGATTTTCGGGACTCTTGACAAATTTCAAACTCAAATATTTTCCAAACTACAAAAAAAAATTAGTCTTATTTAAAGCTTTAGTTGATGTCATATACTGATAAAAATAATTCAAAACAATAATTTTAAAAATAATTTTTTTAATTTTCGAGTTATTGTAGTTTAAAGTTTTGATTTTTGTCCCAAAAATGGACGGGAAATCGTGAATCCCTACTTTCAACACTAGAATTTACAGACTTTTAATATTTTCATATTAGCATTCATATAGACTAGTAAGCAGGTCAAGATGATGCAGAACCACCTTCTCAAACAAAAGTACTGCCAATTTTTTATGTTCGAAAATTGTACAATTTTTTTTTTGTGATTTTGTTTGTACAACTTTCAATATTTTTTACCCTAAATAAATTTTGCCCTACTAACTGTAGGGACGTTAATTCAATATTTTCTAATGAAATATTTTATAATTTGAGCAAGAAACAACAATTATTATTAAAACTCGAAGTTTTTTTCTTTTTGATCATTTACTGATTACTGCATCAAAAATACGCTAAAAACTCTCAATTAAATACGATAAATTTCGCATTTCTTAAAAAATTTAAAATTTATAAAATATAAAAGTTCATTTATGGATTGAATTTTATCCTTGTTAAGCAGTATTATTCTAATTTGATCTGGTTATCAACTTTTCATTGTTTAATTAACAATTATTTAGTTTTTTTGGCCCATTAAAGTGTAAAATAAAATCACTACACTTGCTGCACTTTAACTACACTTTCACTGCACTTTCACTAAATTTACTACACTTTGATGCACTTTTATGCACTTTACTCCACCTAACTAATTTTTACTGCACTTTGCTGCACATGGATGATTTTTCAATGCACAATTTTGGGAGTTCTATGGCCTTGGTTTGGCAATCAATGTGATGGGAAATTTGGTGTCTTAGTTGCTATGAGTTAAAGAGTTCTAATAGAATTAAGTAATGCTGTTTTTTTTTTTTATTCCATTTCAGGCATTTAAAACTTAACTAAAATTTGCCAAAAAAAGGAAAAAAAACTGTCAATATGAAATTCTTACCTTCTGCCAAATGTAAGTATAAAGCTGCTTTAAAACTCCATCTAATTATTTCCACAACTTTTCATCATTCCAGATCCAATGATTGAATCGTGGCTCTTTTTTGGCTCACCAACTCCAATGCTGATAATCTTCACAATCTACCTTTCATCTGTCATTATTGGATCAAAAATAATGAAAAATCGGAAACCTTTAAAGTTGCAAACTCTCATCAGAATCTATAATCTCTTACAAATTGCCGGATGCACATATTTCTCATACATTGCACATTTTAAATTCGGATATAATACATTAAAATCGACATGGAGATGTGAGACGAATGACATGTACATTGAAACTTATGATGATATTGTACAAGTTTTTAGTCTCAGCTGGATGTTCTTTTGGCTGCGGCTCATTGAACTGTTTGAGACAATTTTCTTTATTTTGAGGAAGAAGCAGAAGCAAGTATCAGTTCTGCATGTTTATCATCATATTAGTACTTTGGTGTTTTTGTATCTTGGAAGTCGATATTCAGCAGGTAAGCTGCTAATGCTTCAAAATTAATTATTTAAATATTTCAACTTCCATTCACATTTCAGAGGTCATGGACATATACTGTGTCGTCATTAACAACGACGTCCACATATTGATGTACATTTACTACTTTCTGAGCTCTTACAAAGCACTACAGACATGGCTTCTTAAGCTAAAGCCTGTGTTGACAACAATACAGATAATTCAACTGATTCTCATTTTTGGACAATGTGTTGCTGAGGAAGTTTGTGGAACATGTCATCTCTTTCGTATCGGAATGTTTCAGATAACTATCCTGTTGATGTTTTTTGGCAATTTTTATTATCAGAATTATATGAAGAGGAAGGCAAGACAGAATGATGGAAGGAAGGAAGTAAAAATTGAGTAAATTTTTAGGATGTGAAGATTTGAATTGTAGGTTTTGAACTTGAAAATAAAATATAGATTTTTAATAGAATTGTGAAAAATGTTGTCTTCTTTTTGATTCTCAAAGTGAGATAATACAATTCAATATCAATTCAAATCAATAACTAACCAAAAAATTACCACAGCCCCCTCCATACAAAACTACCACTCATTCCACAAAAAAAAAACTTTATATCTTCTCTCATCTAAGTTTTTGCGAATCGAAAGAAAAACCAGATTAATTTCAAATAATTATTCTCTATCTCTTCAAACTCTCTTAATTTTAAATGAAGAAATTAGTCAAGTGTGAAGAACTATTGTGGATAATTAAAAGCAATTTCAATTCGAGATTTAATCGTTGTGATAATGGAATGTTAATGATCTGTGACAATTGTTTGATGAGATCGTTGAAATTGGTTGTGAATGACACCTCCTTAAAAAGTTTTAAAGTTGAAGATGATGGCAATTATGTATTCATGGAAGGAAAATTTTTAATCGATTTTTAAATCTTCTGTGTTCCGCATCCAAAAGTAGCACCATAAAATATTTAAAGTAATAAATTCAAAAAACATAAAAATCAGCAACACGAGAAAAAGATTTCTGATGAAAAATCTTCATCAAATGTGAAGTCATAAAAATGATGAAGAAGAAAACAACATGTGAATATAGGTAGCACATAAAGGTATGACGGAAATGAATGACATGACATAAGAAATAAATTTTCTACAATTTTTTTCCTCTCCTTTTTTCTCATTTTTATTTGATTAAAAAAATCTTTTTTACACCATTGTTGATGTGAAACTGCTGTGAGTGGTAGAGAAAATGGGAGCAACGGAAGAAAAATTATTTCACATATGACTGATGGAATTTATCACATATCACAACATGACGTCATCAAATCAGTGAGTGGAAGAATATTTTCATTCATGTTGTTATTAAATCTTTGTAATGTGTAAAAGATTAGTTCCCATGTTGCTGGAGTCGGGGAATTTTATTTGTCTGAGGTTGGAGGTTATGCTGGGGATTTTATGGGTTAAGTTGTCTGCTGTTAGATGTTTTGTAAGATTTGATGAGAAAGTTTCTGATTGGATTGTTAAATTTGGGAATTTTTGCCTTGTTACATATTTAATCGTTAATTTTGGACCAAGATGTTCATCGTGATCCTGCAATAAAACTATGGATCAACTTGCATTAATTCTATCTTTTAATCATTTAATTCTTCGGCCATTGATAGATCCTTCGCTAAAATCCCCAAAACCCCTCAAAATCAATCCACAGTTAATCCAAACATTCACACACTCAATCTCACCAATCTTCCTCTTATGTCAATGACATTAAAAACTTTTATCATCTACAGAAGTTTTATGTGACTATATACATGCCAGTTTGATCCATATATGTCATTAGTTTCATCAAGCACAAATTGAGTTATAAGAAAAAAAATAAGAAAAACTTTCTCTGTTTGCTCATTTTCCTCCATATTTCATCTTCTTAGTGCTGCTCAAGTACGTATTTCCTTCATCATTATCAGAAAATCATGTCGAAAAATTTTCTGCTGAGATTGAAAGGAAGATGAAGAAGAATGAAAAAAATTTATGTTTTTGTGTGAGAAAGTAATGGATTAGATAAACAGTAAACAACTTTCTCTGCAGCAATTAAGCAGTCGTTGTAAATTAAGCAACAATAAACAACAAACATTAATCTTATCACGACTTGGTTTATCGTTTCCTGGATTGGATGTGTTTGAACGATTTTTTTTTGGCAGGGGTATCTTGATTTTTTGATAAAATTAAGGTAATTAAGCAAGTATGTAGAAGTAATTGTGGTGTTGATTTTGAGATTCGAAATTAGGCTCCTTTCTGAAATTAATAAAAACAGCCTTTAGTCAAATTTATCACACATCACATCCAAATTTCTTTCCAAGTAGCTTTTTGCATGTCAAAATCAAAACATAAAAAAATTTTCATCACAACAGTTTATTTGCCTTTTTCATTCCGTATTAATCCTTTTATTCAATTTTTAATTCCTTTATCTCATGCCATACCCATCCTATCCTCCAAACTTCTTTCATATTTTCATATTTTATAAGTGGAAAATGAGAAATCACATAAAAGCGCAACAAATTTATGATATTATTATTGTATTTTCCAATTATGCTTCATGCAAGCATGCATCATTTTTCATAGAGTGTGAGATGTACAGAATGAAAATAAAGAAATCATTTTGATAAATATAATTTTCTCTCTCTCTCTCTCTTCATATGAGTATTTCTTCATCTGTATCTTCATGAATGCATGTTTGGATAAATGTGAGAAATGCTTGCTTCACTTCAAGATGAAAAGAAAAGCAAGGAGCAGCAAAAGTCACATTAAAAATTTAAGTCAAAACTCAAAAAGAGATGAGAGATTGGAGGTGGAATAAGTGAGGAATTTGATACTAGAGGATTGGTATTAGGGCGCAGTTTAGAGAATTTGTTTGATATTTTATGAAAGCTAACTAAATTACGTATCATATTCAAGATTATAAGACCAATAGCAAGCTAAAAATTTTCCAATTATTTTATTTCTAAATAAACAAAGTTGCTAGCATTAAAATTAACTGAAGATGCATTAAAATTCATTTAATAATCTATTAAAAAGCAATAGCAAAACTACATCTCAAACACCTTCAGAAAATTGCACAAAAGCTCATCTTCAACAAGATAAGCGCAATGTAAATCGCTAAAGAGAAAAAAAAATGTTATAAAAATTTATTTTTATTTGTTATTCTATGTGCATTCATACGTACATATACATTTATATGAGTCTTGTATGTTGAGGAATGAAGAAGAAAAAAAATATGTTGAATAATCATTCAGGTGGAAAATGTTTATACATTTATTATCGCAACATGAAGCAAGCAAAAAAAAACATATTTTTCTCTTTTCTTATTTGATTATGTTTAATTTACACTCATAAATTTCATTTCTTTTTTGTTGCTTTAGTGCTGTTGGCTGATGTCCTGGTAGAGATTTTGAAATGATTTTTTTGGATGGGATCAAGGTGAGAATTTGTGAGGATTTTGATAAAGTGAGTTGACTTGGAGTGTGAAAATTTCTTTTGATCTCTAGAATCAAATTGCAACCTAATTTACACCTAAAAAATCCTTCAGAAAGCACAACAATAAAAATTAAATTACCGATTTCTTGTTGCTGTTTTATTTTCTCTCAGCAAAACATCCATCCTCCCACCCTATCTTCGTCTGGAATCACTCCTTATTTATTTGATAAACAATTGCACATTGCAATGAATACGGCAAATGAGAATGAAATAAAGCACAAAAAGAAGAAGAAGAAGAAGAAGCGACAATGACAGTGTCACATGTCGTGGCGCTAGAGCAAAAAGAGCAAACGAATAAAATAAAATAAAAAGGTGAACTTTAAATTCAGGGAAAATTACAAAGTTTATCCTTCTTCTTGTGTAAGCAATATCGTTGCAATAAAAGCAAAAGACAACAGAAATTGCATGGGAATGGAAAGATGTAAGACAGATAAAGATGCGATGAGACTTGATTTATTGAGTTGATTACGAGATTTTATTATATTGCTTATAAGGAAGAGAGAAGAAAATTAAATGAACAGAGGAAATTTGTTGCTTCCTTTTTAATTTTTTTTTTTGCTTCGTTTTCTTTGCTTGCCTTCTGGGAAATTTCATCATGTTTTGATCATGATCCTTGCTGCAATGAGAGAATTTTCATAAAAATATTTATTTTTTTGTCTATTTTGTATGACATGAAAATAAAAAAAAATCTGTTAAAATTTTTATGATTTTTTTTTAATATGCTTTATTTACATTTTTACAAAATTATATTCAAATATGACACTTAGTAATCTAGATTTTTTCAATCTAACTCTAATTATTTAACAATTATGAGCAATATCAATATTCTTTTTTATTTTTATAATTTATTTTTTCAAATTACTAATTAAAATTTTTTAAAATTGAGGTATTTTTTTCTTAAAAAACTAAAATCATCAAATCAAAAATCCTAAACTGTTACTAACTTTTCTTTTGCATCATAGTTTTAATATTATAGTATTTATTTAAAGTTTATCAAAAAAAAATAATTTGTTAAATAAATCAAAATTTTTATTTTGGACATTTAATTTTTTTTTAAAAAAAAAACTTAGTAAATTTTCTTTTTGGACATTTTGCATTAAGAACGCATTAAAATTGAATGAATTAAAATAAAATACTGTGAAATTTACATAACGGTCAAAAGATATTCGAAAATTTAAAAGACAGACTATGAACGCCATCTAGATTTTAAAAGCAAAACTACAAGAATTCCTACTACAATAAATTACTATAATTTTTATATTTTCAATGTGAATGGACTATTGCTTCTAATAATTGATTTCAAAATGTAATTTAGAAATTTTGATTAAAAATAAATAATTTCAAAATGTGTGGATTTTTTTTTTCCTTTTGAAATTTTTTTGTGATAATTTCTATGACTAATATCACAGATAACTTAATATTATTAACATTTTGATGACAAAAATAATTTGGGAATTTCAATTCTTATTAAAATTCAAATTCTTTAATATTTTGCCTAAAATATTCCTTTTCAAATGACTTAAAGATTGTTTGGTATAGTCAAGTTAAGTTTTTTGTTCAGATATCCATTTTTGGGTTTTAATTGATCCCTCAATTGTTTTTTATAATCAGCGATCGTATATAAAGATTGCTAAAAAATAAATAAATTAATCAGTAAATTTTAAAAAAATTCTAAAAAAAATCTTACATTTTTGGCATCAGCAAGTTCAATTCTCGCCAATTTCTGTAAAGCTCTGAAATTTCTGTTAACAATTTGTCCAAACTCAGCTCTCGAAATTCTATATCTTTCGGTTGTCGTCTCGCCTGGCTCTGATGTCGTTTGTGGTGGCTACAAAAAAAACACAATAAAAATTAATTCAATTTTCCAACAATTATAAAAATTAATTAAAAAATCATCAATTTTACTCCTTTCGTTGCCGTATCAGAAAATTGATCTTGCACGATGTCCCTTAATTGTTTAAAGGCATTCGATGTGTCATTGTATTGCTGCATAAAGTGAACGTCGAGAGAATGTAAGCAGATTAATTAAACATAATTAATTGACATGTTTGTGTGAAGGTCACCTGAAACAGCAATCCACCAAGATATGCAACCTTTCCAAAGAATCCCAATGGTTGTGGTTTAAGGAACGATCTCGTTTGCCTTGCACGATCAGCACTTCGAGCGATGACCTATTTATAATGATTGAGAATGGGAAATATTTTTGAATAAGTATATAAATCGTGATAAAATTGAAAAATGAAAGTACAAATAAATGTGGAACAAGTTTGTAGACACTATCCACTGGCCATTCACCATTTCCAAATCAGTAATGAAAAATTATGGAAAGGAAAAATTCCACTTTGTTATTGTTATTGTTATTGTTATTGGAAGTGGATTAATAAATTGGAGTTTATTATGGACTATGGGTTTGTGGGTAATTGGAATGCAAAACTCTGGTAACTGCTGACTGTTATGCTGTTGGTGTTGTTTTGTTTACGATAAGGTAATACAAATTTAAATAACATTTCAAACTGCTTTAAATTTTTAAGTAATTGTTAGATTAAGTAATCATGTTATTGACTCTATAGTTACATCTAAGAATGATTTAAATTTATAGATATTCTTTATCAAAAGGTCAAAAACACCCAAAAATAATCCAAAATCACAATTTCTGTTGACATTTGAACCAACATTCCAAAAATCTCAACAACTCCAAAATTATCAAAAAATTCCACTTCAGCCGCTCCCAAAATAAGCTAAATTAGCAAAACTACTTAATTAGCATAAGCAGCATCATTCACCAGGTCATTCAATCCACAACACACATTCAAAAATTTTGCAAAAAAAGTAACTCACGTGATGATGATGTTCATGATCATTCCTTATCTCACCGGTCAGCTCTGACATAACAAGCGTTGCAAATAACAACACAATCCATTTACTGAACATTTTGCTATGGCCTTTTGTATGATAATTTTTTTCAGTAAGAAGAAGACTTTTTCCCAATCTTGTCAGAAATTATTTTTTGGCACTGGTGCAATTTTTTTTTTTCTTCTTTTTTTGGTCTGCAAACTTCCGAGTGGTCAATAACCTGAATTTTTTTTTATTATGCTTTTTTTATGTGATGAGGATGCAAATTTTTTGATGATCTGTAAGTGAGAATGAAAGAAAAAATTATTTATTATGAGAGGATAAGAAGAAGAAAATTCCCAGATGAATATGCATAAATTATTGAGTCATTTAAGCGGACATAATATAGACTTGAATAGCAACTGTTGAAAACTTAGGTAAGTTAATAAAGTAACATAAAATAAAATAAAATAACATAAAATGAGCAGTACATTAGAGCAGATTAGAGCACAAAATTTTAATATCAAACTAAATATTCCAAAATTAAGAGAGATCAAAAATTTCATTTTATTAAAAAAAATATTAACTCTAAAATTTAGAGTCTAAATTGAATCAAAGTTTAAAGAATATTTTTTTCTGATAAAAATGGAAATTTCAAAAATTAATATCTCGAATCGTAAGTTACATCATTCTGACCACCCTAAACTTTTCCACTTAAGAAGTATTTCGAAAAGGTTATGTTCATACTGAGCGTACCAATTTAATAAATTTAACATTTTCAACTTTATCGTTAAACATTAATTTTCCATTTATTTTAATTGAATTCCTCATTTTTTTAAACTTAAAAAATTAACATTATTGTTATAATCACTTAAAGCATCTTTGACATCCGTTAATGTGAGCAAACTAAAGCTTACATAAATACCATCAAAAAAAATTAAATTATAAAATAAAAAAAGGATTTGCATTAATAATTTTCATTAGCTTTATGAATATTAAATTAATTATTTATTGCAAAAGATTATAAGATTAAGTACCTATACTTGAGGTTTAAAATATAAAATATTGAATTGAAAAAAATTCTGGATGACTGAGTCTAGCTTCTCATCCTTAAATTGGATAGTTGAACAAATTATGGCTCTAAGCTAAAATTTTAACTTTTTTTCCAGCTAACCTGTCAGTTAAACTTATAATAAATATTTAAAGTATTTACATAAACTTTGCAGTTTTCAATCATAAACAATTCACATAAGATGATTAAACTTAACAAAACTTGTTTTAGATTATAACGACGATAGATTCGCACGATTTTTAAGTTAAGTTATTTGCCACATGAGACGCATAAAATTTGAAATATTTCTTCGATTCATATCAAGAGGTTAGTATTGTATAATTTGACAATTCGGATGCTTTATTATCAATTTAATTAGAAATGACCAGAAAGACATTAAATTAATGGAACATCAAGATTATCACTGAATATTAGAAGCATTTTAAAATATAATTTGAATCAATAATTTGTGCGATCAATTTGATAAGAAATTAATATTATGAGAAAAAATTTTGAAGATCATGAAATACTTCATGCGCATGCCTTCTAATTTGAAGGTGTTTACCGATTACTAACAGATAAGACAGTACATATTGTAAACAAATAATTACATTGGCGCCATCGATATATCGTTGGCATTGTAATAATCATGATGTATCCCAGCATGGAGCCAAAGATCAATCAATTTTTACAGCCAACAGTAGAATTTAAATTTTGTTATTATTTTCAATGTTTTTGTGCTCAATAATGATTTCACAAATTTCTAATTTAAATATGAATCCAAAACTGCTATCAAACCACACATCAATCTCTTATCTAACTTTTGCTCATACTGTTAAGGCTGAAATCTAAATATATGGGTAATTTATAAAATTATATCAATTACATAAATTCCTTTAATTTTTCATCTAAAATTCCATAAAAATATTAAATTGCACAATTTATTTTCTTCCTATTTGATCAAGTCATTGAGCCCATAATTAATCTGTTTTGAACAGCGAAAGGTCTTTAAAATTTTAAAAATTGCAATTTTCAGAGCATCAATCGACAGTCCTATAATTACAAACTCTAACCTTTACATAAAAGGAAATTCATAATTTGAAAAGTCACTCGATACAATAATCATTCAGTTTGCTTTCATCAATCGCATTAGGGCTTGTTAATGACATTTTATCTTCTCAAAATTTTGTTTTATTTCTGAAAACAAATTTGTTAAGTTCAATGAGAAATGTTGAAGATAATCAAAACATTTTAAATTGCTTGTGTTAACCCAAAATAATCAATCAAAGTTGAAGCACACTAGGATTACTTTATTCCATAAATGGTTAATTGTGGATTTATCGACGAAAAGTGGTCAATTTTAATAACAAGATTTTAATGAGTTTATTATGCTTTTGGAAGCAGCATGATCGAAAATATGAGATTGGAATTATTACTGTGTAGGATTCGTAGTCAATTCTGAGTAGGTTTCGTACTAAGATTTTGTTGGATTCAGTTCAAAATCTACAGTGCATCTAAGTATACAAGAAACTGCATAAATTGTTCATAGTCTTACAAAACTCCTCATTTCTTTACAAAATTCACTTTCAGTGTCTATTTTTTCCACATTCATGTCACACACAAGACTATGAAACATCGAATATCCACTGAGTATGATGAAAGTGAAAAAATAATGCAATATTAACATTTTGCAATCTTTAACTGCAGCTGCATCACAAATTGAGTTCAATGTTTTCCAACTAATCGATTAAATTGTACTAAAAATCATAATGAAATTAAAGTATTTGCGATAATTGAATCATGACCTAGATTAACATCCAGCAAAAATGTGAGAAATATTCATCGCTTGAAATATCCAGCATGAAAGAAAACGAAAGCAGATATACAAAAAAAAAAAAAAATAAAATAAAAACAAAACTTCTTCTTACTACCGTCTTTAACACACATATGTCAGAGAAAGATAGTCAGTCCATATCACGGTCAAGCTGATTGTTATATCATCATTCATAATGTCGAGTTTTGCATGCAAATTAATTGAAAAATATTTATCGTCTTGATAATTTCATTAAGAAAAATTTACGGGTTAATGGTATAAAATTTCTCCACGGGTTTTTTTTAGCATTTTATGACTCTGAATTTGATGCCATATGCCAATCCAGCTGCTCATTAGGTCCCTTCAATAAAATTACGTATCTCCTAAATTTATCCTAACGTACATCTCATTATAGCCAAAGGAATGCAGCCATTAAGTCATAAGTCTCTTCTATTGTAAGCCAAAGCTATGTCTCGCATAACAAAAGCGGTAAAAACTTCAACAATGAAAGTAATAACAATAAAATACGCGCGCGTTAATTGTAAAATGCTTTAATATGATTAGATTAAGTTATGGCACTGGACATATGGGAAATAATCTTTTTTACAGCATCGTATGATTGACACTTCATGAATGTTGAGCAGATATTTATATTTCTTGGTTATTAAAAAAGTGCTTGTGAAGATTTTGTGAGAATTTGAGAAACCTTTCATATTCAGGTCCAGAGTTGCAACGCAGGCGGCCTGCGCAGGCGAAAACCGTACAAATTCTTCATAATATAGAAAAACCCTACAAATCATCAAGAATTTGTACAGTTTTCGCCTGGGCAGGCCGCCTGCGTCGCAACTCTGTCCAGGTCAGATCATTAATATTTCAAATTTATTCAAATTTTAATTGAATTACTCAAACTTTAATCAAAAATTTACAAAAATTTTGACAAAATCATTTCAAAAGTGAATGATTATAGACCAAAAAGCATAAATAAAGTTGGTACTATAAAGTAAACCTGACAATGTTTTAAAATGCCGCTGACACTTTCTGTATACCCATGAATTATCTCATATGTATGCATGCATGCTTGGAATTAAATTATTTAATATTTTTCATAGCCTACAGACTCATTTTTTGTTGGAACTGAATTTTTACTAGGCGCTAAAATTGCTTCAAATAAATTTCTTCTTCTTCCTTTAATTGAATTTAAATTACGTATTTTAGTAATCAAAATAATGAGGAAGAAGTCAGCATCAAGTGTGAGAAATATTGAAATAAATTATTCAATTGCCGGAGTCAATATTTGGCCTTGAACCACAACAAACTTCCTTGTTTAATATTTTTTTTGCGGTTTAATATTATGACAGAAATTACTGTGATTTTTAGCCTGTTATGAGGAACTGAATGAAGTATGCGAATATAGTTTTAAACGTCTTAATTGCTTAAGCTTTAAGTATGAATAATTGCATGGAATCACTTTGAGAATGGCTGATTTTGAACAAGATTAGAAGCTTTAAAATAAATTTATCGAATCTTCAAAGCAGTCAGAACAGTTTTAAACAAAAGAATTTATTTGTAAGGAAGTTCTCTACTTAATTCACATCAATCAAGCTTTATTATGATATTTACAAATTGCTTATTTGATTGATACTCAATTAAATAGTCAATAGTTTATTAGCATGTCTATTAATTTTTTTCATTTTCATTCTGATTCTTCATTTGTGACAGAATACGTTTCTGTGTCTGAGAGGGTCAAAGACTGCCTAAAATTCTATTCAATCTACTAATAATATTTTGTAACTTTTAACATTCCCCATCAAATTTGCATCATTTCCCTTTCATTCACCTTACTGACTTACTGACTTACATCTTTCACTCATTCTCCACACATCTGATAATTTACCAGCAACGACCTCAAAATGCCTGACCGACTCTCAAATTAATTTGCAAAAAAAAAGGCAGTAAAATATTCACATATAAAATAAATAAAATAAGTCACGCAACCCATCCTTCTTCGGCATATCCATTCATTCCAGTATATTATAGGGGGCTTTTAAATTCAGCATTTTATTATCGATACTTTTTAACAATCACGTCGAGTTGGAATTAACAGAAGGTGAATGAATGAATGCTGAAATTGAAAGTGAGAGGGATTTTCTTCCTTACATGATTATTATCGTTATGACATGTCATTTTGGAAACATGAAACCATTTATTTAGTGAATTATTATGCAATATGTTTTGTTGCACGGATTCCATTGGAAATAGAAAAAGAAGTAATTGATGAGCTTAATTGGGAATGGTTGACTGGCATTTTTTGGGGGCTTATGGACTTTTATGAGTGATAAAGTTTTTAATTCATAATTGATTGCATGAAAAGGTGGAAAAAGGAGTCTACATACATAACCTAAATTCACAAGACAATCCAACCTAATTTGTCTCTTTTTGAATTTTTTCTCAACAAATTACGAAGTTATTCAATTTACCATACTTAATAAATTTACTATAAGAATCCACAACAACATAATTTTTTATAGCCAACAATGAAGAAATTTCTTCTTTTTAATTTTTTCGTCTTTATAAAGCAAGTCACTTCTGTATGATAATCTCCACAGCATTTATCTAAAAAAAAATCCACTCTCGATTGTCTTTTCACTGTCCATCTCGATTGCCATTGCATTCAAAAAGAACATTGTCATCAACTTAAAGTGGATATAAGGTCATCAAGTTTGGTTATGACATAAAAATTTTGAGAGTTATTTTCGAAATATTTTTTTAATCAAAAAATTTATGAGCACTCCACACCCACCTAAATAGTTGAAAAATTGATCGAATAACAAATATGGACACAAACATTTTCATAATTTCATAAAAAAAATCTGTGGATTTGTGGGACATAATCAATTGGGTGCTGTTCAACATGATAAATGTTAGCCTACAAGATAAATAATTTATTATCATTAACATAAGCATATAATCATATGATCAGTGATAATGATTGTGTTCATTAAATTATGTATTTATTACCGCCAACATGGATTTTTATGGATTTTATTGGACGAATTTTGAATTGGTTAATTTGATTTAAGCTCTTTTGTGGATCTTCTTATGCACCCATAAGTAAGTAAGCCTGTAAGTTTACATTTTGGTGATTTATGTTGCTTGCTGTGGGAATCAAACATGTGATTTTAGAAGGAGTGATCTTAATGAGCCTGTCGAATGTTTTTCATAAGCTACTATCTTAAGCTATAGCTTCAAAAATTTAGGTTTGACTTCTTCAAAACTCTTAATTTCTTAACAAAAACTAATAAATCATCAAATGCATATCCATAGCTCTCAATATTTGCATTAATTCATACAACATCAATTAAAAACCTTCCCAAGCACATCATCAATTCGTATTATGAAGCAATTAAGCTCTGGCATCACTGCAACATTTAATTAACTCACTCTTTTACTATCTCAACATCACAAAGTGGCAATTTCCTTGTAACAAAACTAATTAGTGCATTACATATTCTCAGTCAGCATTAACATTCGTGTGAATGGAAAAAAAGTCAGTTATAAAATGCAACAGTTCACAAGCTTATTGAATATTTCAAAATTATGCATTAATTTGAGTACAATGACTAAGCTGATTTATTTGACGAATCATCTTGGCCTTGAATTTAATCAACCGCGTCTGAAGATGTTCCGGAATTTTTTTTTTTTTTTTGTAGTTAATAAGTCAAATGTTTACTCATTAAATTAACTAACGACTGAAGACGTCTCATTTCGATTTATTGCAGTGTAAATTTATTGTTTTTTTTTGCTTTTTAAGTAATAATTTTAACGAAAATGATCATCTATAGTTTTTAGTCAGAAGTGCTTTACGTGATATTTTATGACCCTATCATGAAGTCTTACTAAAACAAAGATTCCGACATATACTAAATAATTTTTTAGTAGCTAGTGAAAGGGTATAAAGAATTATGTGTTGCAGCCTTTTAAAAAAGTTCGACCATCACTGCATCAATAACATATTATTAGCAAAAAACAATGAAATTCAATTGTACTGTTCAGCACGCGGTCTATAACAGTCTCACTATACATACACATACAACAATCACACCTTCACGCGGTGTAGTTAAGCAATAATCATCTAATATAGGTAATAGCAGTCATTATTGGTGCTCATGATGTGAGAAATTTTTTCACACAATTAATTTGCATTTTTTTTTTTGTTGTTGGTATAAAGACTTCATGATTTCGCCATTTTTAAGCGGATTTCATTGATGATCCGCTTTTAATTTGATGAGTGTTGAATTGATTTTTTTTTTTTTTTTGAGAATACTTTATCGATGCCGCTTAATAATTAGTATTGATTGATGAATAGCAAGTGAAGTAACAGCTTGAAATTGCAGCATAACGAATGATAAAGCCGAATCTTTTGACATTCAACAAATTATCTAAATATTAAATTATGTAAATTAGGCACATATGGATTGTGGACAAACGGAACAAAGATGTCAAAAATTTATGAATTTTTTCTGAAGGTTGTTGAAAGATTTGAAGAATTAATCAATTTGGGATGTTAAATTTAATCCTAAAGGTCGAATATTTATAATATTTTGATAAGCTTAACGATGATTAACGAGATTTTGAGGTATTTGCAAATTATAAAAAAAACTTTGAATTTTTTTTTTAAATTTTAAATAAATTATTGACATATTAAATGTTGATGCTTTGCAATATTCTGGTCAATGTGAGTAAGTTTTATTATTTTACGAAAATTTTGTAATTTCTTATATTTGTTGCTGATATATAATTTTTATAAAAATGTTGAATAACGTTAAAAATTAAAAAAAAAATTATTTACTTCTGTACTAAAATTAATTTCAAACCCTTTACAACTCAATCAATCTCTAAAGCGAACGCAAAGACTCAATTTTTAAACTCACAGATTTCATTTTCACATCGATTAATCATTTCTCTTTAAATCCACGTGCACTTAATTTCCAGCTACTACAATTACCTAATTTTCAAGCCCTTTACGGCACTGCTTTCATTTTCATTACCCAAAAATTATAACAAAATTTTCTCTAAAGAAAAAGCATTTCAAATTTTAATTAATTTTCCATTGAAGAAATACATCCAAATAATATTTTTAAGTTGGCCCAAAGGCATTGAACAAATGAGCACAAATCAAGTTCAATGAAAGCAAAAGCGATGCTGTGTAAGTTGTTTAATAAATTACCGGCATTTTGTGAGAAATAAAAAGAAAATTTATTTTTAATGAAATTGAAGTTCAAAAGCTTATTTTTGTGTTGCATAATTCGAAGTTAGTTTGTGATTGTTAAGCAGTTAAGTGCCTCAGTAGAGTAATCGGTAAGGCGCTTGGCTCAAATTTAGTATGGTTTCGAAGATCGTCGGTTCGAATCCCGCCATTTTCAAATTTGTGCTTTTTCAGAAGTTTAGTAACTGCTTAATGTACGAGATCAAGTCATAATTGGACCTCTGGGCAACGTTGGATTGAGGAACGGGTCAGGAAATTGAAGCATAATTGGAAAACTCGGAACGAGACCTGCAAGGTTACCATATTATTGGAATATTGTCAGAACGGACCTGAAAGTATCACGTTGTGCCCACAGTAGATCGGAACGAGAGCCTTAGTTTATTCAGAACCTAGATTTGAAAATTATATTCTTGATCCTACATTATGTAATAAATATGCAATGTAAATGTACTATATTAATTACTTCGGACAGTATGTCGACAAATAAATGCAGTAAAATGCACCAAATGAGAAAAAAATTTTTGGAATTACGTTTATAGTTTTTAAAACATATAAGATTGAACTTAATCTAGTTCCATTTAGAATCTTAAATTCTTTAAATATTTGGTCATTTGTAATAAAACAAAAAAAATGTATGCTCAACTTCCTCTCATGACCAAAAGTAAATCACCAAAAAAACACCTCAAACAGCAACAAAATTTCCCTTTCTATTCTATTACCAAACATATTCCATAAATTAAATCAATTGAAAATGATGTACAAAATACTAAAGTAGAGTACATTGTGTAAGACATAACGGAAATACCTACTACATAGCAAACAACGTCACAAATCATCACAATTCATAAAGTACATCGACGAAGATAAAATAAAAGGTAAGAAAAAAAGCAATTTTGTTGTTGCTGTTAAGCATAAAGAAGCACGAGAGCATAACAATGTAAATTAAATCGATAACTTTTCGTCTGTTTTCTTTCTCATCTCTCTATAAATGGGCGCAATATAATGAACAACAAAAAGACCTTGAAACGATCAAAAGAGAAAGACGAGCAGAGTAAAAATGGAAATAAGATAACTTATGGGAGCAGTAGTGGCAGTACAATTTACATTACATACCATCAGTCATCGGGAGAGGTGAAATTTCACACAATTTGTCATCGAAGGTCATGTGGTGTGGTGTGTGGGTATTGCAGAATAGAAAAAATATAGAAATGTAATTACATGGAATGATGACTTTTTGAGTTAAATGCAATTACAGATAATCATAAAATATATATCCATAAATGATGAGAGCAAAAAAAGTCATGAGATTGCAATTGAATTAATGTGGAAATAATGATTAGATGAGGTTGTCAGGTCATTGAAAATAATTTTATTCCTCAATTGTGACTATTAAATGGGAACTGATGATCTCACTAAATTCAACCTTAATCATAAAATTTATTGACAATCCATACAGTTCACCCTATTTATAATGCAGCAACAAAAAATGCTCCAAAATTTCATTTTAATCAAATTCAAATTTTACACCTTGATGCACCTACTTAATCTTATGTTATGTCTCAATTTCATGTAAAATAAATTCATAAGGTGAAAATTGATATGATAAGGCTCATAAATTTACATCCCAACTGCATTGTTGTGTCATATTAAGTTATGTATTGATCCAAAGCATCATGCAAATGTAACAAATTTTTTATGTGTGTCTATTTCAATAGATATGATTTTATTTTATTTAATGTAAAATTTGACGCTTTTATTGTTTTTGAAGAATTAATTATGTTAAGAATTTAATTAGAATTGAGTAATTTATGGTAACTTATATGTTAACTTTATCATTCCCAATCATTCATTAAATTTTATCACTTTGTTTACAATCAGTTTCTTTTTAAAATTCACTATCAATTTACATTTCTCAAAAAAAAAAAAAACTTCAAACCACAGAAATTTATTGAATTGTCAGTTTTGTGTAATTTAATAACCTTCAATAATCAGTTCATGTGGGAAAGTAAGATATACGAAAAATGTCAATGAAATTTATTTTTTCAGTTGATCTGGTCATGCGGAAAAAAATCACGTTTCATGACATTCAAAAGCTAAGATAAGCAGTATTTTGAAGATTACAAAAGATTATTAAAGCTTTTGTTTGAATCTTTAGATGATAGGAGGAAGTGATTGATTAATAAAGATTATGAACCGGGAAGATATCTTGATGTTTTGTTAAAAATATGTATTCTAGCCAGCTCAATAAACTCAAGTCATAAGTTTTGCAGTTTGAATTCAATTAAGCCCAAAATGCAAAGTATTTAATCGAAAAAAAAAATCATCCATAAATTCCAAAATTACCACATAAAACAGCATAAGACTTCTCTGTAGATTCAATAAAATAAATAAAATAAAACTTTTAAGATTAATATATTAAATGTTGAGAAAAAAAAAATATTTCACAATAGTCACCAAGCAAGCGTCAATGGACAGTAGAGTAATACATTTATTCACAATATATCGTACAAATATTGACACATGCCATACATACAGCGAATCATATGCCTTCTCGTTCAGAGGAAAAAAAATTTCAACAGCACAATAAGAGACGAACTTGAAAGAAGAAGTAAAGAAAAAAATTTCCGATGACTTAAAAATGTGCAAAATCGAGGAAGTAAAAAAAATTTTTAATCAAATTATTATAATAGGGAATTTTTGCATGAAATGACTTTATAATGAAGATAATCATGACTGGTTAGACTCGAGGTCATCGATTATATTCGAAAAAAAAGATCTCATCAAATTAAACAATTTATGTTTAAACAAAAAAATAAGCGTGCAGCAGTTGAAATGCTCATAAAATTATTTCCTCTAAAATTGTCGATTGCACAAATGTGTAAATTGAAATCTATCCATTATTATCTTAAGTTTTATTAAGTCGTCCACAAAATGCACACACGAGAGATCATGATCACTCTTTATGGTGTCAAATTTACGAATGTTTATCTAAATGGAAATTTTTATTAATGTCATTTAGTATGCGCCCTTTTTTAAAGTATGACGAAGAGAAATTGCTTTTTTTCTGTGTATTTTTGTTGACTTTGAAAGTCAATGTTAGGTGATAAATAAATCAGTGGTTTTATATCGCGTGTGATTTGATGTTTACCTTTTAGGATTTGTTTAAAATATTTTGAATATTTTTTTGGAATTTAAAATGAATTTTTTGGATGCTTTGTGATTGCTAAAGAATTTATGTTTATTAAAAAATATAGTTGGAGGTGCAGAAATTATTATGAATTTCTAATGTTGAAGAATATTCAGAACTTGTTGACATTTTCATGTAAAATTTTATAATTTTAGTAGACTTTTAACATACCCGAAAGGCATAGATCGGATAATTGAGATGGAATCCGGCACCAAGCCGAAGTGGGGCCAGCACCTAGCTGGCATAAAATTTGAGCCGGAGTGGTGCTGGCCTCACTACGACTTGGTGCCAGATTTCATCTCGATTATCCGATTTGTGCCTTTTGGGATACGTTTTCAGTTCAATATCACTTAATCCGCAAAAAGCCACCAACCTAACCTTTATCATCCTTCACACGAACCAAAACATCAACAAACTTCAAAATTCATTTTATTACCTCAATCAACGCCGCAATCATCATAAGATTAAGTCTCTAATAACACCAATTAATCTCATTTATAGTTGATGATAAAATTATCATCGAAGGCTTCAAAAAAAATTTTATTTTTCTATCCATGACATTTTCATTTAAACTTTTAAGCTTTAACAAATTGTTTCATTGTTGACATCTATGTTGATGGAAATAAGCAATTTCATGCATGCGAAAATGACTTGCAAATTGACTGAATAAGAAGTCCTCACGTTTTTTTTTACTATAAGTAAATCCATCAATAATCCACTTAAGATTTTATGACTGACTTGTCTCGAGACTAAGTAGACATTTTGAAAATTGTGAGTGTTAAACAGAATAGGACGTTAAATTTTTAAGTAGAATTTGCTAATTAATTCATTTTTTTATTGACCTGTACAGGCGAATTAATTACAGCAACAAGTCAATGTATTTTATGTAGATACTAAATGCTCATCCAAGGACATTTTGATTCTCAATTTACGTAATAAAGTAATTTTGCAATTGCGAATTTCATGGTTAAGGTGAAACAGATCTAATGTGTGGAATAAAATTGAGTGGATTTTCACTTACGCAATACTTATTTTATGAAGAATTTAGAAAACATGAAGGGAATTAAATTCAATTTTTATAGACTAATTAAATTTTGTAGATTGAATAAAAGCTAAAAATGTTTGCAAAAATGGAATATGAAATAAAATCAGGTTAAAAGCTGTCCATTTTTGGTGATTTCCGGTCTCTTTTATGTCATATGACTAAAATTATAAAGCTTTATCTCATGTGCAGTATTACAAAATGTACTAAAATTTTTTTAGTCACAGCTGCAAAATCATTACCAATAATTCTAAGAATCTCCATCAATTCACCTCCAAAGAAGTGTAAATCATCATAAATCTCTTCGCATTCATCGATTCAAGGTCAGAATTATTACAATACACATGCGAACAACTCAGTTGGACTTTCCTATGCTTCATTTGCAATACAAAAAATGTTATAGCCTAGTTTTTACGCTTATTATACTCCCAGTGCAGATATTGTGTAATACAGAAATCAACAACAGCTTTTTGTGGAGCACATAAGACATTCTTGAATTCATTATTCAAAAAAATGATAATGCAAGATTTTTTTTTGACAAACCCGTAAAACTTCCATGTCTAATTATGAATAAAATTAAAAACACTTTAAAATTCGTTTTGGATTAATTAACTACAGTGTCTAATGCCATGCCCAAAAATCATGAACATTTTAATTATAAATTTTAAATCTCAATTATCATGGGTTTAATAAAGTATTGAAAGATAGTTGTTTGGAGTTTGGGTTATTATTATTGGGTATTATTATTAAGTATTGAGTTCTTAGGAATAGTTTGTGACTTCCTAGATTATTTTAGTGATCTTGAAGATAGATTATAGTGGCTTTGTAGTGTTTTTAATGGATGGAAATGCAAAAACTTTTGGTTAAAAATGTTTTGTCTAAGAATGCAGACTAATAAGTTAATATTCTACTGTCGGAAACTCATACTACTCAAAAATGCACCAAACCTTAAGCCTTAAAAGCATCTGTCAAAATCATTTGAAAATCTCATTCAACTTACAAAAAAAAAAAACTCCCAGTAATTAAAAATCCCACAATAACAAAGAAATTTAACACTTAAAACGTTCATCATGTTAATTTTAAACCTTTCAAAAAAAAAAAAAAAAAAATAGTAATAATAACTGCAATTCACGGCTTATTTCCCTTCGAAAAACAAATTAGATGTTTTCATTTTAATTTATTCGATTGTTGTTTTTCCCTTCATAAATTTACAAAATAAGCATTATTCAATCATTGATTCATTATAGATAATCAAAAAGACTCATTATAAGCCCTAAAATTTCGAACCTTAATGCATTGTCATTATTTATCGTAAATGTGTGTAATTGCTGGTCACCTCAGAAGTTAATCCACTCAAAAAAAAAAAGTATCTCAATTGCAAACATAAACAGTCTTAATTGAGTTATGAAATCGAGACTTTTTTCTCTCTTTTTCTCTTCAAATTTTTTAACTTTATTTCCATCAAACATAGTGTGCTCTGGTCAGTTTGCATGATATGATTAACACATTGATAAATTACTCAATTACAATTCATATTCGACCTCGTAAACTTTCACCGTCGTTATGGGCTTGTAAGATGCGTGTGCCCTTTCTATTTCACACGTTTATGTGTCATATAATGTGAGTATCTGGAAAATATTTGTCACATTTTTTACACGTTTGGCTGTTGGCACTTTTTTGCATTCGTAGACTGGATATATTGTTATTCAATAATTTCTTCATTTTTTTACATTTTTCGAATTTCACACGATATTATTTTTATTTTGTTTATTTTTTAAGCGTTGATTGGAATTTAGTTTTTTGGAAGTTTTTAAAAGATTAATCTTAGAAGTTTTGAATGCAAAAAAAAAAATTAATATTAATAAATTTTTGAAAATTTTATTATTATAACAAAATTTTACATCAAAATTTGTTCTTTTCTTTTTAAATCCAGATTTTTCACAAATATGATTTTTTAATTTTTTCGAGGAAGTATCAAAAAATCAACCTCAACAATGCCCACACCCTGCAATAGATTACATTATTTTAATGTTCAATATACACATTTTATTTTCTTCTTTCTTTTATTGCTTGGCGCTGTTGTTTTTTCGCAACTTAATATGAGTAACCGGAAAAATTGTTTTAATAGCCAATCGAGATATCCGTAAATGTAGAAATACACATACGTGCCTACAGAAGAGAGAAAAAATATGTTGCATGATAAAAAATGCCAGTTTCCTACCGATAACCATGTGAAGGTTTAGAGTTGGACTTAAGTTTGAATTATTCAATATTCTACCTATCATATCAACAATTTGCGTTACTGTTTGATTATTTAACAATGACATTTTAACAAGGCGTGGACACTAGGATTAATCCTGAATAATCCCAATAATCCCGAATAATCCTGAATAATCCTGATTTAGGGATTATTGACAAATTCATTATCAATGTATCGAAAAAAGTTAAAAATTGATAAAAATCATCAATTTAACTATAAATCAACCATAAAACACAAAACTAAGCATGAAGAACCCAATAAAAGAGCTTAAAAATTATTGCAAGGATTATTGGGATTATTAGGATTATTCAGGATTATTAGGATTATTTATTTCTTTTATTAAAAAGTTATCATACAGAACCCGTCGCGAACATAATAATGCTTAATTTTTTCATATCGAATTGTGTTATAGAGTATAAATTCTAATTAATCATGATGAAATATGCTCAAAAATATCAATAATCCCAAATAATCCTAATAATCCTGAATAATCCCGATAATCCCAATAATCCTGGTATGATTTTAAGTGTCCACGCCTTGCATTTTAAAGCATATGGATATAATTGAAGTTATCGATGACTTAATATGGAATAATTGTTATGTGTTGTAGAGAAAAAACTGGACGTAGCAATTTAGCTCATTTTTAAACTCAAGCTTTTTATAATAAAATAAAATTTGATAAAATTTCCTCAAATTCTAGAAAAAAAAAATTAAAATGAATTTATTCAACCTCAAACATGGTTCCATGAGTTGAAGGTCAAGTCAATTAATCTCCTTAGCAAAAAAAGAAATGACAAAAAAATTTACACCGTACTTGACAACAATCCCAAATTGGACAAATCCACTAATCACTTAATTTCGCATGTGACAATCTTACACAGCCTCACAGCAATTCGATCTCTTTTTTACTAGACTTTATTAATATCTTTTGGCAACAACCTAAATATTTCTTTATATCATAAAGCTCTTATTGTCTTTGTGTCACAACTGCTTAAATGTTAATAAGTTATCTCTCTCCATTTTTAGATTGTATAGCTGACGGGAGGATTTAATTTCAGTTTTATTGCTCAATATAATGCTGTTGATGTTTCGAGGAATAAATGCTGATAATGATGCAATGGTGAGTGGCTTGTAAATGCTATTAAATATACAAATGTTGAGGAGCTTTTTTTTATTTTACATTTCTGAGCACGAAGTTTTTTTTTGCATTTTTTTTCAATAGCTTTAAATGTTGCAGGCTGCTTATAAACCGCGACTAGCCGGTTATTTAATATTTTTTAGCATGTTAATGGGTTAGGAGAACAACTTAGTTGGTTTGAAAAGGTAAACAAGATTTTTTTTTCGATGACCACAGAACTGTTTTGTTATATAATATGCTAATTGGTTCTTGGAATGGACTAGCATTTTTTTAAAATATTTTTTGTTGTCATCTCATAAGAATAGGATTTTAGAAGAACAAAGAATAATAATCATAAAAATTGTGAGCATGCGGATGAGTTCTTTGTCATTTGATTAGAAAAAATCTCAAGTCATGGAAGTAAATTGAATGCGCATAAAGGAATTAGACTTACTAGCTTAACAAATACGGAAGAATAATTTTGCAGAATTTTCAAGCAAAAAATTAGAATTGATAATTTTTCAGACATTGTCTATAAGACTTTTAGATCCAGTGAAAAATTCTCAACCAGATCCCAAGTATAATATTAAAAAATAATTCCCATATTAAGTATCTGATCTTTAATTTTAAAAATTTCTTATAAAACCCAAAGCAAATTTTATCCATTAAATTCAATAATCCATTCGGTCTTCATTACAATCATTAATTCATACACTCAACGTGACTTCGTGGATGCACACCGACATTGCACTTTTTCGTTAAAACTTTATTTTTTGCATCATGTACATTACAGTATAGAGAATTCATGCAATGTAATATGTGACATAATTGTTTACTTTTTTATTCCATTTTTTGCTTTCGTTTTAATGACTTTTTTCTACTTTATTTTGCCGCTACTCTTATTTTCAATTGAATTTTTGTTTGTAAAACTTCAAATAAATGATTTTTTAAGATAGACAAAAAAATTCAATTACTTTTGGACTAACAAGTTGATTATTTGTTTAATGACGACTTGTGAAGACAATTGAACAAATTGGTGGACTATGAGGAGGAAATTAAGTCGGCTTTTGGGTGTTGTTTTTGATTTTTTGATTATGTTGGAATAAAGGAATTAAGATTGAATAATATTGAGTTGGTGGAGATTGAAATTAGGTGAACTGTAAAAATTGAGTTATTTTCAAGTTATTTTTAGATTTATAAAAGAAAATTTAATAAAAAATTAATGAAATAAGATTTGATGGTCAAATAGAATTTAAAAAGACCAAAAATGAAAAGATAATAAATTTTAAACTGATTCAAAATTCTTAAGCAAGAAATTTGCAAGAAATTTCTTTAATAATGCGTGTAAAAATCACCTAAACTCAAAAATTTCTCACAACACAAAAAAATTGCAACAAAAATCAATAAAACTTCTCAAGCTTTACCCGCTCATTATTAAACTAATTAAACCTCTTTTATTTTACATTTTCATACTCTGATTTTTACTACGATTTCGTAACAATTGCAAGCTTTAAATTATAATTCGCAAATTTGTAAGCTCATTGATATTTCTTTTGAAACATAAAAGAGCATAAAAATTGCATGAATATTATATTTTTCTTTACTCAATGGAAATCACAATCGAATTTATTATTTTTATAAGAAGAAAACTAATAATGGAAAAAAATCAGATTTATTTAATATTAAGTAATTTTTCATAAAGAATGAATATTAGTGTCAAATTATGAGAAATTATGTCAAATTGTCGGCAAATGGAATGTGATTTTTTTTTCATTGATTCAGTGAGATTTGATTTGAAAAATATTCGTGACTTAGGGTAAAAAATATTGAAATTTGTACAATATTGAAATCTGTATGAACAAAATCACAAAAAAATTTTTGTACAATTTTCGAACATGAAAAAATTGGCTAAGAAGACATTTTGGTCCACATATTAAGGTCTTATGACTTTGCTCGGAGATTAAAGTTTACGATTAACTAAACTTTTGCCCGTACAAATCACTGCTTATACGAAAAAAATCCACTTCATTCCAAATATTGAAATTTGTATACAACAAATATTGAAATTTGTACAAAATTTCAACAGTAGGCGGTGAAGAATTTCAATTGTTTTTGTGTAAACAAATTAATTAAATTAAATTTAAAGGACTAATAAGCAGCTCAAGATGATGCAGAACCTACTCAAACAAAAGTTCTGCAAAAAATTTAATTTTTTCCAAGTTTTGGATGCAAAAATCGAGAGAATGTGGTATACAAATTTCAATATTTGTCTGTACAAATTTCAATATTTTTTGTACAAATTTCAATATTTAAATCTCAAGACGTTTTTTAGTGCTTTATGCTGCAAAAATAGCTGTTTTCAAGATTGATTAATAAAATATGGAAACCAAATAAAGTCCTAGGAAAAATTTGGGAAATCAACATTGCTTCCAATGAAAGTTACAGACCATTGAAAAAAATTTGTTCGTTTTGTACAAATTTCAATATTTTTTACCCTAATGTTTTTTGAAAATGGAATTAGTTGTGGAATTTTTTGAGATTTTTTCTTTCTTTTTTTAATTAATTTTTTTTTCAACTTAATTCCTTAAAGCCAAAATCAATCAAGTTATTCTAAATAAAGCCACAAATTATAAAAAATGTAGTAAATTCAATTTTTTTTAATTAATTCAATTTTTTAATTAAAACATTCTTAATAAAACCACAAAATTACGCAGAAAAATAATATTATATCTTGCAATATTAAACCAATAAAATAATTAAAAATTTTCACCCCAATCCACAATAATTATTAAAAAAGTTTTTGTCAAAACATTGCGAACTTCCAAAAAAATTCACCGAATTTTTTTTTACAACCTTAGCATTTGAAATTTTGCGTCATAAATCGAACGAAACAAATATTTTTGTGTGATTTTGAAACAAAAGCTAATTTCAATTTCAAATATATTTCCAGTTTCATTGCCAATAATATTTCGTATGAAAAATATTTATAGTATCAACATTGACTGCATTCACATATCTACACTAATAATACTCAGTAAATCGCTCCATATTTCATAGCTTAGCGTCGTTTATTCACTCTTGGGCAAGTTTTTTTTATTTTATTTTACTTCAAGCATGATTTGAGACATTGAAGGTTGAGCAACGCAAAACGATTCAATTAATTATGGCACTTTGCACACTTTGAAAAAAATTATTATTTGCTCATATGAGAGGGCTGGTCGTAGCCAATACAGTAATAAAATTCATGTTTGAGGTGCAAATTTTCACCGCAAAAATTGTTTCAATGTACGTACAACAGTTGTTAATTCATTATTTTCAATTGTTTTCATTTTCTTCTTTTTACCTTTAATATTTTTGATTTCCTGGAATTTTTTGATCGGTTTTCCTTTTTGTTTTGTAAAATCCCAATTTAGTTTAACTTGTACACTTTTTTAAGAACTTTATTCACTTTTCAAATGCTAAATTTTGAGATATTTTTTATTTTTTTTATTAAACTTTAAAATTTGTTTCTTGATAGGTATTTAATTTTTTAATAAAAATTTGATTTTTTTTTTTTCAAAAAAGCCAAAAATGTCTAATTTTAAAAATATTATTTTGTGGACAATTCTCAAAAATTAGCAATGTTTTTAATTTTTTTTTTTCACTTTCTAGCACAATTTTTTCAATTTTTTAAAAATTTCCAAAGCTCACTGAAATTTAAAAATATTGCATAAAATTTACTTCAACTTAAATTATTTTTTTCTTTTTTTAACTTTTAGTGATTTTTTAATTTTGAATTCTTTAAAATTAAAATTAGAATTTATTTATCAATTTTTTTTAATTTGTAATTTTAAATTATTTTTTTTACCCTTAATAAAAATAATTTTTTCAATCACAATAAAAAAAAAACACCACACAAAATTAAACTCCGCGATGTTCTCGATTCGTTGGATTCTGTACGATTGAGCAACGTCTAGTCCGCAATTTGATTATCTCCATCATTACATTCTAAAATATCCTTCAACATTCAGTCAGAAATAATCTGAGATAAATTCGCTCCCGAGCGTCAATAAAATTAAATAATTTTTTTTTTTCAATTTATTCTCCGTTTCTCGGTTTTAAAATGTTATTTTTTTGTTTTTGTTGTCATCCAAGCGATCGCCTTAACATGCAACTAGCAACTGGCCTCATAGTACCGTGAACAAAATGTTCACTCGATAAAAAAATTGTTAAAAATATTTTTTTTTTCTCTACTTGCTGCTCTCTCACGAAGTGAGTAGTTTTTTTCATTCATTCATAGGCACTGTGAATGCAAAAGCCGACTGCTTAATCAATAGACACAAATCAATGGGCTGCTGTATAGATAGGAAATATTTGGACAACAAATCATGAATCATTATTAATGATAATTTAAATGACATTTCGTGAATCGATACTGTAGGAAGCATAAACTTCTTGAGAAATATTGACCTTCTCAGTAAGTGCTTAACAAATTTATGAAAATGACTTCTGTGTGCTTAACTTAAGTTTAAAAATCATTAAAATGTAAAGATTTGTATTGCTTAATTTTATTACTCACCTGTCAATACAAAAATATTGATTTTTGAATAATTTTATTAATTTTTGTTGAGTTTGAATTTCAAATTTAGAAATTAAAGTTTTTGATTATTTGATGTTGATCTTTTAAATACTTTTGCATACTTTTTTAATATTTGTTAAATAAATTTTATTTGACATTTTTTGATTGGCATGCTGCATCAACCTCATTAAAAACTTGAGGACTGAACTTGAAATTTACTTTAAAACTTAATAATTAACAAGAAAATTAAACATTAATTTATTGGTAATTAATTTAAATTAAAGAACAAATCTTGTAATTAAAATAAATTAATCTTGAATTCTGAAATGCATTAAATCCAAAAAATTTGTGTTAACCTCAACAACCTTTACCAAATCTCGTCTAAAAATAAATTTCGACGATTTCAACTTCAATCTCTCGAACACATCCATTCATCAACTCCACAACAGCACTTAAAAGTGAGAGTCAATTTTTTCTCCCAACTGATATTATTTAATACATCAGCTGAGCATGTTGTTTATATTATTGTAAACTGGAATATGAGTTCATACTCAACATTTTTGTTATTACTCCATTCTCTGTAATGAGATTGAATTATTAAGATTAAAATTTAATTTGTTGTTTGCATGATTATTGAATGAAAAGTATTTTTTTCGGTGAGAGAATTGAAGGTACTAAGGCATTTGATCGGTTTATTGGAAATTATTAGTGGTAATTATTTTTAAAGCGCTTTGTTTTGGTTGTTAATTATGAGATTGAGATTTTTTGGTTGAATGAGTGCTAAATTTTGTGAGAATTTCTATTTTGTCTTCAAAATTTTGAAACTTTTGCAAATTTTAGAAAATTTAAAAATTTAACACTAAAATTTGAAACATGAAATTTTTATTTACTTTACTTTAAATCCCACAAAATAACCACCCAATTTAACAAATTATCTAAATTACCCCAATCTTCATTTTAATTCAAAAAAATTAAGCCTTTTCAAAAAAGTTAATTACTGTGACACAATTTGACATCGTCCATTCAAATTTTTATGGAGTAAATGCCATCATGATGAGTCAGCAGCTCATTGTATCTGCGACTTAATAAAATTGAAGAAATATTTCTTTATTTCTATTCACTTATTTAATGATTTGTCTTCTTATTTTGTCATTTAAGTTTCAAGTAAGTAAGGCATGAAAGCATTGGTAGCATCTTGTAAGTAATTGTCATGCTTTTGTTGCATTTTTGAATAGTTTTGAGTTTTGTGTTACAGAAAAAATTGAAATTCATATTTTTTGGGTCATTTATGAATGATGTCTATCTGTAAATTTGCATGCAATATTCAGTACCACTGCATCAATTTTTATATGCGACGACCATCAGTGTTATAACAAGTTTCCATTGCAAAAGTCTTTCCTTTTCATCTTCAATCATAAAACTGCAATAAATGATGCAATATTATTACATTCCCAACTTAAAGACACGCGGATATAAAAAATTTTTATTGGTTGTTCATCTTTATTTATTTTTATTAAGAAATGCTGCAATAATAATAAAATTCTTATCATTAAAGTTCCATGGCACCTGGTATTACAATCTTAACTTTTGAAACTTTCACGTGTATTCTGAATTTCGTGATCAATAAAAGTGGAAGTGTTGTCGATTATTTTTAGACATTAAAATTTTATTGGGTGTAATGTTGGCTTATTGGTTTGTCAATGACTGATAATTGAAGCTTTTACTGCGAAAATGCACTTTTTAAACTCGAAAATTTCGCCATAAACTTTTTGAAAAAATGAAAATTTTTTTGAATAATTTCGTATGCAAATGTAAAATTGGTGTGCGAAAAGAATTTGGTCAAAAGTGTGCCGAGACTTCAAAAAGGCCTCCACTGACCTAGACTTAAACTTTAATCTTTTAAGTTTAAAATAAAATCAGAAATTTATAAGAGCACATAAAAAATTGTACCTTTGTTGCACCGCAAAAAATAAAACTAAACTTTGAAAAATGAACAAATGTCGAGGATATCTAAAAAAAAATATTTATTTGTTCCTAAAAAATTCCATTAAAATTGCCATAAAATTCACTTTTCAATGGCTAAAAAAATTGAAAATCGTGTAGCGGATATAAAAGCAAAGCTCAATACTATCACAAAAATGTATTGTCAAATTAATTAGTAGAACTTTCGTGATATCCCAATCACGACTTAAAATAATAAAGTCAAAGTTTTAAAGGAAGAACTTTTGCAAATTTTATTCCATAAAGTTTTGTGAATTTGTTGACATCGGAAGTTTTCTTTAAAATTAAAAATGAGGAGGAAATTTTTATTTATTTTATTTTTTCTCAACTTCCATCAAAAGAACTTGATTGATTGTGCTTGTGCTCCTCCAGATCCACCTGCTACATGTTTCTCACAACAAGATTTTGACTATGCATATTCAAATGCTACAGTTGCGAATGATATTACTGAGCAAATTCTTATCAACAGTATGGATATTGAAGGATTTCAACTCACTGAAGATAATCCAGTGTATCATCATTTTAAGACCCACGACATTGATGAGTTTGTAATCAAACAAAATCGATTTACAACAGTTATAATAAATACACTGCAATTGCTTAAATCAAGTCGAAACTATACAAAAAATCAGCTGAGAAATTGTTTGAAAAATATTGTGCTACCTTCAAACCTACCCAATTTAACACTTAACTGTGTTCCTAGTCAGACTAAGTAAATATCTGAAAAAGCTAGTCAGCACTTTATTATTTAATAAATTTTTCTTCAGTTACTATCGTCTAGATGGTCAATGCAACAATTTAAAATCACCACTTTTTGGTTCAAAGCTATCTCCACTTCAACGACTTATGGATGATGGGTATGATGATGGTCTGGAAACTACATCCAAAATGAGAAATGTCGAAACATCAAGATCAGATTCAAATATAGCAAACACAGCACGTGGACTCAACGAAAATCTATCGCCTGAAACATCAAGTGATTTGGCGACAATGGCCTTCCAAATTCTTACCCATGATTTAATGTCGACATTAAAAACTCAGGTTTGTAATTCGTGATGCAGTAGTGTTTGTAAAGTTGATAAGAAAATTTTGGAATAATAAATACAAGTTCCTTAATAAAATTCAAATAATTTTTGTTCCCAGATACAACCTGAACATCATGGTGGTGGATTTGACTGCTGCAATTCAGCTGGAAGTCCACTTTTAGATAATTTAATCAAAATTAACAAATATTGCATTCCCATTAATATACCGAACAATGATTCATGTTATGCTGGAAAAACAAAATGTTTAAATTATGTACGATCATTTAGAGCTTTCGATGAATGGAATCTACAAAAAGCACCATCACAAGTCAACTTTCATACTGCTTTCATTGACCTAGAACTTATTTACAACAAAAAATCATTTAAACATTTGGAAGAGAATAATGGATTGTTTGATATTGAAAATGACACAAAAATGAATGAAATTCTTGTTGGATATGATGTTCGTTCGATGCAACTGCCTGGATTGTTTCTTTATTTATCATATTTTATTCGATTGCATAATGAAGTATTTAATGAATTCCGAAAAGTTCGTCCAAATGTTCCAGTGGAAACGTCACTTTTAGAAACTCGTAAAATTGTCACAGCTGTTTTTCAAAAAATTTCAGTTGACCTTATAATTTCGGTGATGGGTAAGTTATCACTTTTATTAAAATTCAACATTCAAAAAAATTTTTTTGAACCCAAACAGATTTTAAAATTCCATCTACAAGATGCTACGACCCAAAAATCAATCCACAAGTCAGCTTAGAATTCAGCGTTGCATTTCGTGTTCTCCATTATTTTATTCGTGATAGAATGGGAGTCTATGACAGGGATCTTTATACTATTCATCAAGGAATGCGTGGAAAAAGACCAACACTTATTGATATGTCAGTCTTGATTGAAAATTTTACTGAATATGAAACTAATAAATGTGGATTGATGCATGGTCTTGTTGACACATCATGGAATCTTGGTGGAATGGGTGACACAGTTCGATGTCAATTTTTCTCAAAAGATTCAAGAAGATATGGAACTGATTTACGTTCGATGGATTTTCAGTTCGGTCGTGAAGTTGGTGAGCCATCATATTTGTCGTTCACGAGGTTCAGTGGTAAAATAAATAAATGCGATGGAGATGTAAATACTGAAGATCTATTGAAATCATTTGATTCTGGAACATTGAAATTCTTAATGAAGAGATATCAAAATAAAATTCATGAAATGGGGTTATCAGTTGGATTAGACTTTGAGGCTAGAAACGGAGCAATTTTAGAGCCTGGTGTAGAGTTTATCATTCAAAATCAGCTAGAAAGAACGATTTGTGGTGATCGATTCTGGTTTAATCATGAAAATGGAATTTTTACGCAATGTAAGTTATTTAAATTTGAGGAGTCAAAATATTAAAAAAATTATTAAAAAAAAATCATTTCAGCCCAACGTAACCGAATAAATGCATTGGATATGAATCAACTTCTGTGTATAAATCATGAATGCAATGGCACAAGAATTCAATTTTTCCCATTTTTATCAGCAGGGAATAGCAATCGAAAAGCAATATGTCCTTCGACTTCAGATATAGTTGGATTACTTAATTTAAAGACCTGGTGAGAATCATTTTAAATGATTGCGTGTGATGTCAAATATCTGTGAATATTAAAAATTATTAAAAAATAAATGTTAAAAGTTTAATTTTTTTGTTTTTTATTTAATTTTTTAAAGGGCTTATTTTAGATTTACCTAAATACTGATTTTTGTAATCCCTTCAAATTAAACTCTCAACCTTTCTTTCTTTCAATCAGACGTTTTGCTTTCTTCATTTTCTCATCTATTTTTGTTTTTGTTTTCATTTACCGTTTAAGGTGTGCGCTAAATGTAATGGATATATAATATTTCATATGTGGATAATAATTTTCATCTTATTTAATTTGATGTTAAATAATCACGACATGTGTAGTAGAGATGCGAGTAAATGTTAATGTCTGAGGCGGCGTTGATGTTTATGATTTTTAGGCATGAAAAGTTCAAATATTTGTGGCATATGTAACAGTTCTGCTCGTAATTGTTAAAATATTTTGATTTTGAGAAAAAAAATGATATTTTTTGAATCCATTTAATTTTTTTTTTTTATTTTACCTAGTGAAATTTTTAAATTTAGATATTTATTGATTTTAGTTTTTAAATTGAAATTTTAGTTTATTTTTAACTTTTCATAATAATTACTAGTTTTAAGCTCCCCAAAAAAAAAACTAAATATCATGTCAACAACTTACTAACATTCTCTGTTTAAAAAGTAATCAATACCACAATTACTATAAGCAATCAAATGTCCATAACAAAAATTGTACGATCAATCAATCATGTATTAATAAGCGGTATAAAAGCGACCCTAAGTGAACAATCAGCCTTCAATAAAATGTGATCAAATATTGACAAACCCACAGCTTAAGCGGTCGATTGAACTAACAATTTAATCTTTTTTTGTGTCTTTGTGCAGCTGCAATTAAGCATCTCGATAATGACCTTTAATTTTTAACTTGTGATTTTGTATGAAGCTTTTTAATTATTCAAAAAAACTTTGTGATTGGTTTTGCAATTATGAAAAAAACTTTGACGACATTATTTAGGTTAATTAATTAAGTTTTTAAAATTGACAATAAGTATGTGAATTTAAATAGTGCCAAGGATAAGAATGTGCAATCTTTTTAAACAATGGATTTTTTTTGTATGATGAGTTTTTGACAGAGGGGGGGAAGGGGTCCAAAAATCCAAGATTTGGATAGACGTCATACATGAACAGCCCCTAAGGTTAATTAATAAAGTTTTTAAAAGTGACAATAGGTATGTAGTTGTTAATAGTGCCAAGGATGAGAATGTGCAATCTTTATAATAATTAAATGTTTTGATAAAATTTTAAAAATTAGAAGAAAAAAAATTAAAAATCAATTGCAAATAAATTCAATTAAAAATTTTAATGAGATTTAAAACTTTATTTAAATATCAATGAGGAAATTTAAAAATTCATAATAAATATTTGATTTGTTTTGTAAAATTCAAATATTTGAAATATTTATGATTTGATGAATGAAGGTAGATAAGTGCGACCTTATAGGAAGTTCAATGTTAGTCCCAGTGTTAGAAATTATTTTTTGATGATTGTTTAAATATTTAAATTTATTCAAACAATAAAATTTTGTAACGAAAAGCGCTGATTTCAAAACAATTTTCGATGTTCTTTAATGCATTTTTATTTTTAAATTTTTAATTTTTTATTATTGATTTCCAAAATTTTTAAAAACTCGTGTTATGAATTTTGAAATAAAAAAAAAATCAGGAAATATTAAAATTGGCAAAGTCATGATCATGATTTTTTTATATTTATTGCTTATAAGTAGAATACAAAACAACAAATATTTATTTACCCTAGGAACTTAACCAAATTAGATACAATTTATAAAACAAAAATGAAAGTGCTGAAAAAATTTAGAATACAAATTTGAATTTTAAGGACAAAAGTAGACACGAAAAAAATTGATGATTTTTTTTCCACCCAAAATCACGTCCATTAAATGTTTATTGAAACTTTTATGAGAATATAAATAAATTAAGTAAAAAAGCACACAAATGAGGTCTATTGAGTTTTAAAACAAAAAATGTTAATAATGTCAAATTTAAACTACATGAAAAAAATAAAAGAAAAAAAAATTTACAATCGCTCTGGTTCCTCTGTTGTCGTTGTTGTTGGATCAGGAATTTCAATTTTAAGTGCATTTCCGAAAAGTGGCTTGAAAATCCATAAAAATTGTGCTGTTCGACGTGATGTGTTCTGATTATTGTGGGAAAAAGAAGAATAGATAAAATTAAAATTATTTTCTTTTCTTAATTTTTTAATTTTTTAAAAGATCATAAATTTTGTTTCAGATAATTAAAAAAAATCGAACTATGAGAAAAGCATAAATTTAAATATAGAATCACGAAATAAATTGAATATAAATTAATTTTTAAGTCATATTGTTTAATGTTATTGATTCAGAATTTACTTGAAAACTACTAACGATTTCTTTCAATTAAAATTTGAAATTTAAAAGTTTGAAAAAGAGCTTTTTAAATTCAAAGCTTTCAAAAGCTTTTTCAAAATACATCAAGCTTATGCAAATTACTTTCAACAAGCTTTTGAAAGTTGAAAGCTTTTTATTCGCAAGCTTGCCATCATATAAAAATTTTCATTATATTTTTAAACTTTTTCTCTCACCATCATCAAATCTCCGATGATTTTCGACACATTTGTGACTGTGTTAAACGAGCTTCCAAAAAGTTTATCAGGAATATCCAAAGAGACCTTTAAAAAATCATAATAATTAATTACTTTGGGGTCGTTCTTTTATGATGTCCAATTTTTAGGGGGCAGGGGGGTCTGAGACTGTGTGACAGTTTTAAACAATAGAATTTTTTTGTATGAAGATTTTGTGACAGAGGGGGGGAGGGGGTCTAAAAATCCAATTTTTTGATGGACGTCATAAGTGAACAGCTCCTTAAATAAAATCAAATTTTCAAATTTGTTACCCTATTTCTATCTAAATCAGGAATGTCATCAGTCGTAGTTTTCAATGGCGGTCTTGTTGGAGAAAATTTATTTATGGCAGTGCGTGATGCAGTTCCAACAACATGTGCTGATGCTGATGATGCCTGTATAAATGTAAATTAAATAAAATTCAATTAAAATCTTGATTTCATTTAGAGCAAAAAAAAAGCTTTTTAAAAGTTAAATAAATTTACAGAAAAAGCTTGATTCATTTTGTACAGAAAAAAATTTACAGCAAATTGCAACAGCAATTACACAATTAAAACTTGAATGTGCAATTTTCAGTGCAATTGAATTTTCTGAAATATTACTTTATTTCTTTTTTGTGGGCTTCATCGAAGTAATCAACAATGAAAAATTACCAATAAAAAAAATCGCGCATAAATCAATTTACAAGAAAATTCAATCCGATTTGTTCTGAACCTCGTAAATTGTTATGGTTAATGCTAAAAGGCATTAAAAAGTATCAATTAATAAATTTTTATAAATTGCTACAATTAAAACTTTATTGACACATGATAAAAATATTTAATTGAGTAATTAATTCATTTATGTACAAAAATTCACAGAAAAAATTTACAGATGAATAATTTTTTAAGTTCGATTATTATTTGGGTCATTTTTTTTTAAATCTTAATGTAGATTCACGCAAAAATATCATAAAATTATGATTATTGTTTTTAGAGACTTAATGGTTCATAAATTTTCATTAAAATTCAACCGCAAAGACATAAAAAAGTTCATAATGTTAACCAGAAACATATAAAATTGGTTATTTAACTGTTTATGTCATGACACAGTCAAGTTCAATAGTTCAAAAGTTTTTTAGAAAAATTTTTTCATTACATGGTTGAAATTTTATGTAAACATCTGATGGCAACATTATGTACATTTTTAAATTGGGTCATTATAAATGAAAAAATTTTTAAGTTTAAAAAAAAAATTACTTTTTGATATAAAGTTGCAGATCTTCTTCATTCTTTATGATGGGATGAAATAAGATTTGAAAATTTGAATTTTTAAATTAGAGTTCATTTAACAGTGATTAAGAATAAAAATTTCACATTTATGACTGATTTAGGTAATTTATTGAAATAAAACTAAAGTTTTGCTTTCTTCATTTTTTTTTTCAAATTTATTTCGATACATTTGTCAATAAAATAATTTTATTTAGGTACAATTTCTGAGTGATTTTTTCACATGATGCATCCATTTAACCAATATTAAATTTCTATTTTTTTTTTTTGTTAGAATTTTTAACGAATTATTTGATTGAATTGTTTGATTTCACAAAAACACAAATCTATCAACTCACATTCTTCAAAATGTAAGTTTAAGTTTAGTAAAGAAAAATTTTATAAAGAACAGTAGCGTAGCCAGGGCGGGAGAATGGGTGAAATTTCGCCCCCTCCCTCACAGAAAAATTTCTTAAATTTGCTAGTAATATTCATGAAAAAATAAAATATCAAAATCCCCTCAAAAATCCTGACTACGCCACTAATGAAGAAGATTAATTGTCAAATGAGTTCACAATTTCTTTTCCAATCAAAAAAATAATAAAAAATAGCAACTCTAGAAATAGTATTTTTCAGCATTTAAAGAAAATCAAAGACATTACAAATAAACATGTAAAACACAGCAGATAAAATAGATGAAATCAGAAAAGAAATCAGTGAAAAAGTAAGAATTTCAATAAAAAGAAAAGTAAAATGATAGAAAAGAATTTTAAACTTTGAGAACATAAATAGTTTGTGCAAATAAATCATAAGAGAAAATAGTGATTGATAGAAAAATGCAGTAAGATAGAAGAAGTAAAAGTACATAATTCAAGAAAAAAGTAAAGAAAATAAATGCAGAATGTTGACGTACAATTATTCACAGAGATATAAAAGAATAAAAGAATTAAAATCCATTTAAGGTGATTCAAAGTGATGATGAAAAACAAGAAAGCGTCAAGTAAGGTGCAAGGATAGCATGGTGCAGTGAAATAAATTTTAATTACACAAGATAAGATTTCTTTTTTCTTCTTTGCGTTAAAAATTCTTTTAATTAAAGTGACAAAGTGTAAAGAAAGAAATTAAAATCAGAGTGAAAAGAGTGTTAAGAGAGACAGAAGTAGTTACAGTGAAAGATGAAGAAAAGATGGGAAAATTAAGTACATTAAGATTTAAGAAGTATAGAATTTACTCACAAATTCATTAGAGTTGTTTAAAGAGGAAATTTTTAAAAGTTTTAAAAAAATGATTTCTTTTGTAAAATTAGAAAATTTTAAAAATTTTTGGAGATTACGAAGAACTTTAAAAAAGCCTTTCGAAAAAATATTTTTGGCAAGATTTGAGCTTTGTAAATTAAGAATTTTTGAATTAATAAAAGTTTTCGAAATATTATTGATTTTAAGAACTTTAAGTTGATCAAGGACAAATTTTAGTTTTTAAATTTTTTTTCATTATTCAATATTGCAACATATTATTCCCATCCAATATTTTACATCATATTTAACATTATTCTCATCAGCAAAAATAAAAGTTTCCATTTAAATTTAAAAATTTATATCTGATCTATTTACAAATCATCATTTTTACAATGTTAATCCAGTTCCTCATTTTGAGATTTTTTTTGTATGCACAGAAAAAAAGTCGAGAATTTCAAAAAAAAAAATACTTCCTATTCGAACTTTTTACATTAAATTCTCCTTCAATTATTGAGCGATGTCGAGTCACAGCCACGGGCGATTTTAAAAACACAATAAAGTAAATGAAGAGCAGACATGGACTTAAAAAAAAATGTTTCTTGTTAAAGTTCGAATTAAATGGAATTTTTTTTTTCATTCTTTAAAAAAAAAAGTTGGAAGCATTATTGAAAGCGGAAATTTATTTAAAAATCATCATCTGGATCTGGAGTTGTGTCATCATTTCCAGCAGCAAATCCTCCACCGGAACTACCTCCGCCCAATGAGGCTGAAAGAATTGGACCTGACAATCTCAAAACTGATGAGAGAATGCTACTTAAACCGCCAGCAGATCCACCACCACCATTTGAGTCATCACTGCTTCCATTTCCTCCACTGCTACTTCCACTGCTTGACCCTGCTGAACTTCCTAATACTCCGCTACTTAATCCAGCAAATGTTTGTGATACAGCTGTAATTTTGGGTGTAATGATGCCTGAGATGAGAGATTGGAAGTTTGGAACTGGTTGTGGTGGTTCGATTCCTAATTGACGATTCTTTTCGGCATTACCACGATCCAAGTTGTCAATGAGACGTGTTTTGGCGTCAATGAATTGATCGATTTTCTACGAAAGATATTTTTTTATAAATTTTTAGGATAGCAGGATCTTTTAGGGATTATAGAAGGAGTTGTTAAGGAAAGATTGCTTTAAATTGTCTAAATTGAATTTTGTCATAAAAATTTGATTCTTTTTATGTTATTAAAAATTCAGAAAAATTCAAAAGCTTTTCAAATTGATCAAAGCAATTTACCAATCCTTGACGAAAATTCTCGATCATAATGGTGCAATTTACTGCCATAAGCAGTACTAAAACTTAATTATAGTGATTAAGATGAATAAATTAAGTAATTCTATTTACTGGTGCGAAGCGATGCAAATCGACATCCCATAATTACCAGTTGCGTAAATTAGTAGCCTTCATCCCTTTTACAATTAGATTAATTGATTTTCATGCATTATTATTGAGTTAATTATGAGTTTAGGTGTTCTATGTAAATTGTTTTGACGCCATGGGTCAATTATTTCTAATAAAAACATGTGCTAAGAAAGATAATTACACAATTTATTACAGAAGAATTGGAAAAATAGACAAGGAACTTAACAGCAATACTGTGAAGGTTAAAAATGGGATTTTGAAGTGCTTTGTCATTATTTTTGGTATAATGTAAATTATTTATTCTGTCTGAAGTGATGTCGATTAAAACCATAAATTTTATAAATTTTGTGCATGAAATCCATAAAATGTGACATTATTTCTTAATGTTCCCTTAAACTCGTAATATAAAAATAAAAATCAATATCTACAGCACCAAAAAAGCAATAAAAAAAGCTATCAAGTACTTACACCAAATACGAATCCTAAAACAGCATTTTTTGATTGAAATGATGCTTCTGGATTGAATGCTCGTCGATCTCTGTTAATATCATCTGATGGTTCCTAAAAAGTTCATCGCATCGAATTTGTTTTAAGATTGTCGGCAGTATGTTTAAGGTAAACAAGAGAAATGAAGACGACAAGAAGTCAATATTTGCAGTCGTAAAAGAATCAACATTATTAAAAATTATTTTAAAGTAAAAAAACTCGGTAGCTGATTTGAATTTCAACAAATGATTTCGCAGCATTGAACAGCAATGAATATTTTTTTTTTGTGTATGTATACCCAAAATGCTCGATAAGGTCATCTCTTAGATTTTTGAATGCCTTCGATTATTATTATTTTTATTATTGCGGTCTATTGAATGCGTAGTAAAAATTGATTGTGTGGAACTTTTTTTTTTGGCATGGTATGAAAATATTCATCCACATAATTGCGCAATTTTTTGGACTTTGGCTTTTTATGGTCATAAATTTGGTATTTTTTATGAATTTGGTAATTTTTTTCAGTACGTCTGCGTCTCTCATGAGGTTTGCTTTTTATTTTGATTTAGTTCCTTAACCTTTGATAACTGTTGACCGTAACATGTGTCTCAATTCACTTTTGCGATTTGGTCATTTCTACAGTTTGTAGAATTTAAACACTTTAGAAATCAAAATAGACTTTAGAGATCAAAATAAAGGCAATCATTTATGGGGCCGTTCACAAAGTACGTTACGCAAAAAAATGACTTTTTAGACCCCCCCCTCCCCCCTTGTTACGCTTTTTGTATAAAAATTCTTTTGTTTTGTTTAATCTGTTACAAAATCTTAGACCCCCCCTCCCCCCTAAAAAGCGAACGTACTAAGTGAACCTATGCAACTTTTTAAACTTTTTAAGTTAAAATTTCGAAATTTTTTGTGCACAACAATTAAATCAGATTCGCAAGTTCTTCATGAAGCCATACATATTCAAATCATGAATACGATATTTAAACAACACAGATAATGTAATGACACAATTTAAAAAGACATTATGGCATAGTAAAAAAATTGATCTCTGTTTGTGTTCACGAGTGGCAAGCAGACTAAGTCGTCGAGTAATGATTTCGTTTTCATCCGATACATTTGTGTATTTATTTTGCAATTATTCTTTTGAATGGCTGTGGTTGCTTTCACTTTCTGTGACTTTAATATATTTCCTTGATTTAGTTTGTTTTAGGTATGCAAATTTGGAGTTAGAAGTTTTTTTTTCGAAAATTTATTTATTTTTCTTAAAAAAATGCATGTTTTTTTAATGTTTTGTGTGAATTTAAAATTTTCATGATATAATTTTAATTATTTTTTTGGATAATTTAAAATAAAGCTTGTTTGATTGTAACAAAAAATAATCAATAAATAACCCCTCTTCAGGGGCGGCGTTGAAAGAAATTTTTAGAAGGGGGGTGGGAGTTGAATTTTTTTTTGTACGGAAAGAAAAAATTGAGGGGTTTTGGGATTTTTTTCTTAAAAAATCTTTGCAAATTGAAGAAATTTTCCCAAAAGTGGGTGTCAGAACCCCAACCCCCCTCCTCTCTGGCTACGCTTCTGCCCCTTATTATTGATAAATCAGACATTCAACAAAGCAACCAGAAAAAAATAAATACGAAACATTTGTCATCATCTCAAAATAATCAGTCACAACACACAAAAAAATGAGAGAGGCTCAATGAAGATATTTTTCATAAGCGCGCACGTTCGATGGTTTTGATGAAGAAAAAAATATTTTTTTTTACATAATCCTAGGTTACTTATACGACATGACAATAAATTACCATTAGCTCGTGGTTTACTTTTTCTGTTTCATTTACTCAAGATTACAAAGGCCACAATATGCAGTCTCAATTTGCGACTTATACTGAATATCTTTTGCTGACTATTAATTTTAGTTTCTTGCAGAAAATTTCAAATTACTTGTTATGATCCTCTTGTGGATGTTTAGAAATGAATTTTTAGGGTTAAAAAAATTTAAAATTCAATTTTTTACAATTTTTTTTTTTTAATTTTTTAAAATTTAAAAAAAAACTTTAAAATTGATTTAAAAATTGAAATATTAAAAATTTTCATTTTTTAATTAAAGATTTCAATAATTTGACCTCAAACATGATTAATTAATATTCAACAATATCATCCACATAGGATCATGCACAGCAATTTACACTGCAAGATTTCCAATTAACAGTCATCTCTACACATTAATTTAACGTTACTCAACACTTACAGCAACATTTGTTGGGTCAAGTGACGATTTGTCGTCGCGTTTAACTCGCATGCTTGGTAATGCAAGCGACATATGGCACACGACCATTAATACTGCAAATATACTCCAACTAAATTTCATGTTTCTGCTTTAAAGTTTGAATTTTTTTTAGGATGTGATGAAAAATATTTTGCTAATGACTGTTTGATGAGTGCCTGTAAAGAAAGAAAAGAAGAAGAAATTTAGTGAATTTGAAGGTTTTTGAATGTTAATTTTTTCAAGTAATTTATAAAATTGAGTAAATAAAGTTGGAATTGTAATGTCATTTAGATGGAGCTTGATTCAACATTTTGACTTTACTTAAAGAAACTTTAATTTTTAAATCCTGCATATCTGGATTATTTTCTTAACCTGCTTTTAAAAGGTGTGGGGGTTAATAATATTGATAATAAAAATTTAAATTTCCTTAAACAAAATCTTTGTTGTTGAAAAAAAATGTCTTTTTATAATTTTCAAAAATTAAACAAAAATCAATTAACGTTTATAAAAGTTTTAGAATCTAGAAATTGATAAATTAATTTAAACGTCTCCAGGGGCGTAGCCAGAAATTTTTTGAGGGGGGGGGGGGGGTTTCATTTTTTTTTGTATGGAACGAAAAATTTAGGGGGGGGGGCCTAAAAAACCCTAAAAATTTTTCCTAAAAAACCCTAGAAAATTGAAGAAATTTCCCAAAAAGAGGGGGTTAAACCCCCAAACCCCCCCTGGCTCCGCCCCTGAACGTCTCTTTTTAATCCCTTCAATAAATAATTATC
This sequence comes from Chironomus striatipennis, assembly GCA_026123125.1. Classification (NCBI taxonomy): domain Eukaryota; kingdom Metazoa; phylum Arthropoda; class Insecta; order Diptera; family Chironomidae; genus Chironomus; species Chironomus striatipennis. Next base: position 40,496,740 of record CM047394.1, read on the forward strand.
TACACTGCACCATTAATAAGTGTCAATTTACATAAATTCAACTAACTAATGAGATTCAAAGAAAAAGTGAACGGATTTTATAATATGAATGTATTTAAAGCAAGATTGTAAGAAACAAAATTAGCATGTTGAATAAACACTTTTTGCATGCACGATGATAAGGTGTAAAATTTTGTTTGTTGATTAATTTATGAGAGTCATTATTAATTGATATGTGCTTGAGCTTGTTTTTAATCTTAGTGCATACACTTAAATTTTTCTTATGGTATGACAGTGTACGACTGAATAATTTTGGTTTGATGTTGATTACAATAAAAGAGAATATTTTGATAGCAGGAGACTCTGGTTTTAAATTTCTGATAAAACTCAATTAAAGTCAAGGGAGGTAAGTTTTAATAATTCAAGAGAATTCATAATTTTCTTGATAAAATGGACAAAACATTTTGTTTGTTTATGCGATAAAAGCACTTAAATTGTTACAAAAGTGCTAGTATTAAATAAAATTAAAACTTCACTGCTACTGTTTATTATGAGAATAAAATCTGATCTTATTTATGATATTAAATATCCAATTACTTTATAAATTCTTGATGACATTGAATATGACGTCAATGAGACTTAATATGGGTTAATTAAACCAGATCAAAAGGTGCAATGTCATTAAACCAGTTTTGAATTCTAAGAATTTAATAATTTTATTTAAGTTTTTTGTTTGAACGTTTATACCCGAAAGGCACAGATCGGATAATCGAGATGAAATCCGGCACTAAGCAGGAGTGAGGCCAGCACCAAGCCAATTTAAGCCGGAGTGGTGCTGACCTCACTCCTGCTTGGTGCCAGATTTCATCTCGATTATCCGATCTGTGCCTTTCGGGATAACAATCGATATTTATCTAGAATTAATAACATTTTCTCCTTATGAACCCAACAGTCGTTTGATTTTGAATCTAATGACAAAATACAAAAAATAAAAGCTAAAAGGATAAAACAGTTACAGAACTGCTGTAAAAGGGTTCTTCTGAAGTCATCAGAAATCTAAAGCTTATTAAAAGCAGCATTAATCCATCCATAACTACATTGTATGTATGCAATTCCATCCAATTAAAGTTAAATTCTTTTCATCATTTAATCGCATGCAAAATTCACTTGTAATCCACATTTTTCTATTCTTTATCATTTCTGAAGAACATTTTCATGTTCAATAAGCTATTGACTGAAAATATTTCATGCATCGAAAGTTTATTACTATTATAACAAGCTTAGCGTGCCGACCTTCCCACTAGAATAAACTTGAATAAAGTTTTATTTTTTTTTTCTGTATTTGATTTTGCAATAAAAAAATTTATGTGTGGAGAGTTTTGCATTTGAAAAATATTATTGTTGATTGGATACACGTATGACTGAAGAATAAAATTTTTAAAGCTTTATTGAGCTTCAAGTAGCAATCAAATAATTTATGAATGTTTGTTTGAGTTTGTTGGTAAATTGATCAGTCATGAATTTGAATTAATATTTGAACTAGAATTGATGCGGATAATTTTTGATTTTAATGGATTCAATTAGATGAATCAAGGACGTTGTACAGTATTTAATAACTACAGAAATTGTAAAGTTAATTAAATTTGCAATTAAAAAATTCAAAGAATGCTTTGAAAAATGATTTCATAAAAAACTGAAATTTTCAACATTACAATTTTTTACCGGTAATAATCATTACAAAATTTTTAAGGAGGTTTAGCATTTCTGTTGCTATTAATTAAGCACGAAAATATAAAGCACATATCATCGAAAACTATAAGCTAAGAAAAATTTCTTTTTTTTTTAAAAGAATTTTCGATTCAAAATTTCTAACAAAAATTTTAAAACTATTGGAAATTTTCGGACCATAGTATCCCATAGTTTAGTATCCCATCCTGTCAAAAATCTTAGCCACAAACTAAATGTAACGTGTTTACGATTGCTTTTAAGCTTAGCTTGCAGAATAAAAAAATCAATGTTCAACATCATTTTCTCACTACAAGTAGGTAATTAAAAACGAATTTCATGGTAATCATGAATTATTTTTAATCTTGCGAGAATCGCTAGGTGAGGCTTATTTGCTAATGACGTCCAATATAAAAAATATTCATCAAATTATTCATCATTGTCTGTCAAATTCTGTTGTTTTTAAATTTGAATTTTTAATCACTTTAAGTTGTGCAACACAAAATATTCCCGCATAGACAACAACAAGAAAATATTTCCTTTCTCCATAATTTTTTTTTTCATTCAATTTTTTTTTCTATGATGAGCTCATGGAGCTTCCCATAGTTAGCTGCTGTTGCCAATTACATAAAGTTACATAATTCAGCATTTTTTTTTCTTATAATTTCCGACCAACACTCAAAGTTTATTGACATCTTTGCTTGCTCCACAAAATTAATTTTTTTAACATCTTCTCAGAGATTTTTCTGAATTTTAATAAGCTTTACTTGCTTTTTCTAGCCAAAACAAAATCACTGCACTTTCGGGTATATTATCTTCCACCCACAACTCATCACTTACAAGATTAGAAGAAAAGAAAATTCCAACAAAAATTGCCAAAAAAAATTACAAAACAGTGCTGCGAGTCTCAATCAAGCACAATATGCTTTATGTGGCGTTCAACTCAACAGTCAATAACTAAATGCATGAGAGAAACGAAAAAATAGCTGAAATGAGTCTTGAAGCACGCCGAGGTAGCATGGTGGTGGCAAAAATGAGATTTACAACAAAAAAAAATGGAACTAAAATTTTTATTTTTATGCCTCTCAGCTGACTCGTATGACTTGCATATGCAATGCAAAAAAAATACTTTTTTGTTGCTATTTTTCTCGAATTCTCTCTCTCTCTCTCTTGGGTGAGTATAGCTTTATAGCATTGCAAGCTTTTAAGAAAAATGAATTACTGTCAATGTGCAATTGGGTCAGACAGAATATGTGGAGATATTTTTTTTTTCTTCTTGTGACTTCATATAATGCTTAATTTAATTTAAGTTGTCTGCAGTGCATAATATTTTATATTATGTGCTTGCTTTTTATGATTATTTTTCTGAGAAGAAAGATTTTTGTGACTTTGTAAAGTTTGTTGCTAGCTATGATTTTTGGGAAGGTTGTTGGTGCCAGGGTTGTAGGTTCTCAAAATTTATATATTCATAGTTCAAAATTACGATACAGGTGCCTGTGCCAATTCCTTGATAATTTGTAAGATTCTTTTAATAAAACCTCACAAATTCTAATGAAACCTTACAGATTATTATAGAATTGTACCTTTTTCATCTATACACAAGTTATAAGCCTGTATCGCAACTCTGAAAATCAGAGTTTTTTTTTTAAATAAAAATTTTGCACCAACTCTGTTCCTCTTGTTTATAACCACAAATTGAATTTTAATTTCTTCTTCATCCCAAAGTATCCATTCACTAAAATTAATGAATAGAAGAATTTTAATTTACTTTTTTGGCAATCTCTCATTTTAATTTTGTACATTCGAACATAATGACAGCTATTGCTGCTGTTTTCATCATTTTTTGATGGACAAATACTTTGAAATTAAAAGAAGAAGAAATTGTAGACAATGAGATTGTCAGTGGCATAGTTAATATCATAAATGTTAAATCTTGACACTCCTTCGAGGTTACCGTAATCTAATGGATAAATTAAGGTTAGAAATGTTAAATATGGGCATTTTTAACAAGCCTATAAATTTGATTGGTGTTGTTGGATTTTAATTGGATTATTGTCGCTATTTTGAGGTGATTAATTGGATTTTGTTTTATTGGTTTCTTTTATTTCTAACCTTATACTTATTGCACATCACTGGGAAAAAATCCTCAATAAAAATTCAGTTTTCAACTCAAAAGTTCATCAATTTCACGGAACAAAGACAAAAACACAAACTCAACAAAATAAAGTTCCTAAAGCGGAACATAAACCATAAAAAATTTAATTTTGTCTCCTTGAAAATAAATCAGAGATAAATGAAGCATGATAGAAACAATAAATGAAATGAAAAGCTCGAAAAAGCTTGCTCAATTTTCATTCTTATTTCAATTTATTGAATTGTGTACTCACAAAATTGAAAGTCAGGAAATGTCTTTAACAGAAATTTAATAGCATTGTCTAATCATGTACTCAGATATATTTATAAAGTCAAAAGCATAATTCGTGCAGAGGTTTTGATAGATATCAATAAAGGGTCGTTCACTTAATACGTTCGCTTTTTAGGGGGCAGGGGGGGTGATCTAAGATTTTTAACAGATCAAACAAAAGAAAAGAATTTTCAAACAAAAAGCGTAACGAGGGGGGAGGGGGTCTAAACAGTCATTTTTTGAGTAACGTACTAAGTGAATGACCCCTAAAGCAAGGTTTGAAATTGAATTGAATCATTGGCTAGAAAATGAACGTGCTGAGCCAAAAAGTAAAGGTTAGTGTTAATTATGAAAGGTATGAGAGGTTCTTGATCTGCTTTTTGCTTCATATAATTAATTCTAATAATCCAAATCAACATTCTAATCTTCAAGACTCCTGTCCACCCATACAAACTAATCCATAACCTTGACAATTCGCAAAAAAAATTTGTTCTTCATGTTTGCCATTCATCAAAATTATTATTGGCTAATTGATATTGACGTATTTATTTATTTATTTTTCTGATTCAAGATTTAAAAAAATAATAATAATCCGAGTTTTTAATTTATTGAGAATAATTAAGCAATGCCAGAAAAAAAATTCTTTATTTGCTGAAGCAAAAGAAAAAATTACAAAAGTCCTCGTTTATATCGAGGGACTTCAGCGCATTTTTGACGCAGCGATTAGCAATTGATTAAATAGAAAAGAATGTCGAGTTTTAAAACTCTATTGCTGTTTCTTTAATCATAATGCATTTCAATAATAAGTTTAAAACTAAAGATCAAAATTCCTTTAAAATTGATTTTTATAATGTTCAATGCAAATAATAGCTTTACGATTTACCGGTTTTTTGAAATTCAAAATTTTCCATTAGCGAAAAATTTAAATTTCTGAACACATCCATTATTTTTCAAATTTCTAAACGCACTTATATTTGTTTTGTATGAAAAAATTAAATGTTAATTAATATTAAGGTGTATAAAAGAAAAAAATTTAATCCGAAATAGCGGTCAAAAAAATTTCAAATTTTTAACGGTTAGAAAAAATTCAAACTTATCATCAGCATAGCTTTGCCCTGCATTGTTTACATAGTTTTTTTGAAATATAAAATCGATGAATTAAGCTATTTAATGAATGTTTTTTGACTTTTCAATATAAACGGCGGGAATAAAAACATTCAATGAAGCTATTAAAACAATTTCGAGCTTGCTACGAAGTCTAGATCAAGAGATAATTGGGACTCGAACGACCGAACGACCGAACGACCGAACGACCGATCAAAGTGCATGATTGAGCTTCCTTTTTGAAAACAAGTTTTCAAAAATGCGCTAAAAAACCTTTCAATTTATTTTACTTCTTTGAACTGCTAAAATTTATGCTTCGTGTCTGAGTTTCTATTTGCATTGCTGTAATAATATTGGGCTGTTCAAAAAAAAACCGGCCACTTTAGAAAAGTACAAATATCTCAGCAATGAAAGCGAGTTAACGCATGAAATAAAAAGTAAAATGCGTAGTTTTGAAAATAGAATGAACTTTTAGTTAAAAAAGTTTTCAATTGTGTAAGGAAAATTGGAAAAACTCGTGAAAACTTAGCTAACAATATATATGAAATATTTAGCATGATTTTTCTCAGAAGTTTTCCACTATTCAAATCCTAACTTACTAACTGTAACATTCTAATCCTGGAGAACATAAACAATCACTATAAGTTTGAATTTTTCCATCAAGAGTTTTCCATAAATCATAAAAAATGTGAAATTTTCAAGTTTTGAGAAAATTATTGATTTTTCACTCGTTTTTCACTTTTATGAAAAACTAATTATACTGTTATGATCGTATTACTAATAGCTACACATTGGAATAAGTATTTTTTGAAAAATCTTAAGTTTTGATTTCCTTAGTTTTTCCGATGATTTTTCCAATGTCCAAAAAGCTTTTCATTTTCGAAGATTTTCTATTGGAAACTGAAGTTATTAGTAATACAATCATAACAGTATAATTAGTTTTTCATAAAAGTGAAAAACGAGTGAAAAATCAATAATTTTCTCAAAACTTGAAAATTTCACATTTTTTATGATTTATGGAAAACTCTTGATGGAAAAATTAAAACTTACAGTGATTGTTAATCTTCTATAGGATTAGAATGTTCCAGTAAGTAAGTTAGGATTTGAGTAGTGGAAAACTTCTGAGAAAAATCATGCTAAATATTTCATATACATTGTTAGCTAAGTTTTCACGAGTTTTTCCAATTTTCCTTACACAATTGAAAACTTTTTTAACTAAAAGTTCATTCTATTTTCAAAACTACGCATTTTACTTTTTATTTCATGCGTTAACTCGCTTTCATTGCTGAGATATTTGTACTTTTCTAAAGTGGCCGGTTTTTTTTTTGAACAGCCCAATAGATAGATTGGTCATAAAAGGAATTGAATTTGCCAATTTTTAAGCTACAAAAGATCAACTTGAAAGTTAGTCTTAAAGTCTTAGTCTTGCAATAAAATGCAACAAAAAAAATCACCGAATGAAAAACTGCTTGCTGAATGAGTAATAATGCAGCATACAAGTGTGGACACAAACAAGTAAGAAAAGCACTAAAGCTCGAGTAAAAGGGCGCATTTTTGAAATGCAATTTTTCATAATTGCTTCTTAATTTTTAGACAGAGCATAGACAAAATGACAAACCAAAAATTAAAATTATTTTCACAAGAAAATAAAACAGCACTTCAAAAAACAGGTTTCATTGATTGCAGCAAAAATCTGCATTACTGTCGATTAGAAAAAAAAACTCCACCGCTGTTTAGACACGAGCAGAAAAAGCAGTTGCAATTCAATTGATAAATATTACTAGCGATTCGTGTCAAGGAATGACTCGTTTATAAGATCTTACACCTTCAACCGATGTCCCCATGAAAGTTGATCATAATGTATCAAGAGTAAAGGTCTATGTACTTTTGTGCTCTGTCTGAATATTGCTATTGACTCGGTATTAATGAAGGAAAAAAATATGAAAGAAAATTGAGCTTTGTGATGGATAAAAAAAGCTCATGACTTTAATAATGTATAAGGTCAGTTATGTAATTTATATTTTATTTTTTTAAGACTTCAGAAAAGAGCACAAAAGTCAAGTTTATTGAAACGACGATCTACATTAAGCCATAAATAATATTTCATGCTATTATTATGAATATTCAAAGACGAGAAATCACCTGTAGATCAGAAATTTGTGAACTCATAATTGTTAAGTCTTTAGTCAGTTTTGAAAGACAAGCTCAGGCAAAAATTCAAAAATTGTTGCATGCAAATGAAAACAATAGAAAAAGTTTAAGTTTGCCTTGGTCAATTGAAAGTTTTTTAGTCTTAGATGATGATGTTGATGATGCTTTGTTGCTAAAGCAATTAATGCAAGTATTGGTCATGAATATTGTCGGGTAAAATGTTTAGTTCCAATTTTGATGTCCATCTAAATTTATTTGAACATCCTTAATTAATTAGTAAAATCATGAAGTGAGATGAAAAACTTTGAGAATTTCGCAAGCACAACTTATCCTATATAATTTAGAAAATTGAATCTTCACGCGAATAATGATATAAATGGATGTTGATTAATCAATTGCTTAATCAATTTAAAATATTATTTAGAAATTAAGAAAATCATATTTTTGACTTCAAAAATAACGAAAATTCAAAAATGTCAACGACATGAGTGTGATACAGAAAATGAAATGAGAAAAAAAATATATACATTTTTGCTCTAAAAATTTATTTTTAGACCATACTGCTTTTCATGACTATAGTAAATTTCAATATTTCGGTAAACAAACTTTAATTAATTTTTATTTATGTTTCATATGTGATCTTAATCTTCAAATCAATTTTTAACATTAAAAAAATTAAATTTCATTTTAAAAAAACCATCCTTTACATTGAACATAATGTAACTCATAACCTTCTAATTAATTATAACTAGCCATGAAATTTTAAAAAAAGAAAACATTAGCATAATAAAAAGCATTTTTTACAATAAGAATTAATTTAAGTGTCAAAAAAGATCGTTAAGAACGTTCTAAGAAAAATTACGTCATTCTGCCAGAACGATTCCATCAAATGTTGAGGTCTTGTGGCGCAATTGGATAACGCGTCTGACTACGGATCAGAAGATTGCAGGTTCGAGTCCTGCCAAGATCGAAAAAAAGTAATGTTTTTTTTTTACTTTTTTACTTTTTCTAAATGATTTTTAAACGATATTAATAGTTTTTTTAAAACTTTTTTCATTTTTATTATTTCAAGGTCAAAGGTTAGATCATATTTAAGGTCAATATTCCCATAAGGCTGATTATTTTACTATTTAAAAATTTTCAAATGTGATTCTAATTAGATTATGCTTAGTCAATTTGTTACTAATTATTTAAAGAAATGAATGATTTTTTTAAAGTTCACGGCTTAAACGATAATTAGTGTATGAATTACTACGCTAAAAAAAAGATTTTTGAAGTTCATTGCTAGCAACATCAATTCAACATTAAGTGTTCATCATAAGGAGCAATCAAAAAATATATTTTGAAGTTAAAATGTCTTGAAAAGACCACTGACTGGTTAATTCAATAAATTAACGATTGTGACCTATTTGAAATGATCAAACCCTCAACACAATAACAAACTTAAACAAGTTCACAAGCATACACAATTGTGAAATTTATTATTTTATTTTTACGTAATTTCACTTAAAATTAACTAGAAAAACGTGATACACTAATAAGTTAAAAGACGCTAAATAGGTACGTAAAAATTAAAAACAATAAAAAAATTATTAATTAACAAAAAGAAAGAAATGAAAAACTGGAATGTTAGATAATGTTGCGTATTTGAGGTACGCTGGACTTGTTAATAAAACAAAGTCTTTTTTTTAAATAATTTATTTTATTCCCATCAGTCGGCTTTTGTTTGTGATACAGTCATGATGGACTTTCTTCCTCCTGCAAAGTGTGGGTTTATTTTTTTGACAAATATTTTGTAAAATTTTAAAGTTTTTTAAGTGCAAATTTTGAAAATTAAGTTCGAATCCTTTTTTATTCATTCTAGTGCCATTCATAGAAAAATGGATTTTCTTCGGATCACCAGTGCCACTTTTAACAATTTTTGTCATCTATTTTGCCATTTTAAAATTTGGACCAATTTACATGAAAAATCGTCCAGCATATAAGCTAACAAATGTCATTAGATTCTACAACCTAGTTCAAATATTTTCGTGTACATTATTCTCAATTCTTGCACGTTATGGATGGGGTTACGATATGTTTGAGGCTGCATTTCAATGTGTTTTAAGATATGAGGATCATATTAAGACTTTGGATGAAATGGTTTATATTTACACATTGTATTGGTATTTCTTTTTGGTGAGGCTGATTGAGCTATTTGAGACAGTTTTCTTCGTTTTGAGGAAGAAGCAGGAGCAAATTTCATTTTTGCATGTTTATCATCATACTAGCACGCTAGTGTTCCTGTATATTTTGAATAGATATTCAGCTAGTAAGTATTGTTTCTTTTTTGGATGAAATTACATTGAATGTGACTGAACCACAGGGGTCAGTCTAATTTTGACACAGTTTTAATTATTCATTTCCTAAACAACTCTCTTAATTAAAAAGATTCGAAAAATTAAATTTAAGCTCATTAAAAATTGCTCAACATCATCTAACTCGACATTCCCTTCATTTTAGGTCCAATGGAAGCATTCGTTGCCATTCTCAACAACAACGTTCACATTTTGATGTACACATATTATTTCTTTAGTTCATTTGGAAAGCTATCGAAATACTTGAATGTCTTGAAGCCTATTATGACGACAATTCAAATTATTCAACTTATCATCATTCTTATGCAATGTTTAGCTGCGAGAATGTGCGGATCAACTAATTTGTTCTATGTCTTTTCATTTAATATTGCTGTGTTGATTTTCTTTTTCGCACAGTTTTATTACAAGACTTATATTCTCAAGAGAAAGGAGGCTAAGGTTGTGAAAAGTGAATAGATTTTGACATTGATGTAATCAAAATTTTAAAAATTAGGATTTTGAATTTAAAAATGGTTAAATGTGTTCATAATTGTGAAAATGTAAAAAATTAACATCAAAAATTTGCCAAAAATCAAAAAAGGTATGATACTGAATCAAATAAATTTAAAACTTCAACAAAAATGGAAAAAATCAAAATTTTATTTATTCTACAGCGGTAAATATTACCAAAAAAAAAAAAATCAAACATTATCTAAGCTGTGAATATCTGTACAAAAATATTTGCAAATTTAAATTTTTCGTAATTTTTTTATCCAAAAATTAATTTTCTTCAAGTGGGAGTTAAAATTAAGATCAGCACCAAGCTCTGCTTCTCCAGAAATGAAAATATTAGCATAACATAAATTTCAACATATTAAAATTAAATTTTTATTTAAGAACATTTTCCATACGCAATTCATAAAACATTTCCCATCATTAATTTCCTCGAATTGAGATGTGTGCATATTTCGTAGCTGTAATGTTAATCGACGATTACAAATTCAAGATTTTTTTTTCTCTCTTTCAATTCACATGTGTGTGCACATCAAAATAAATTCAATGATGCTTTTAGCATAAATTTTTTTTTTTTTGAAATATTATTTTCATGTGAAATAAAATATTTGAGGAAGAAAAAATCAATCAGCAACGATTTTTGAAGCATTTTTAAGTAGCAATAGACATTTTCAAGTATTTTACTTATTTCCACTGATGAATTCAATGTCGATGCTTGAAAATACTTGAATTAGTTTTAATATGTTATGGAGCTTAAAAGTTTTGACGAATATAAGATTTTAGGATGGTTTTCAAGTAGGATTTTCCGATTTCCTGGTTTCGGCTCTTTTCGAGACTCGAGACTAAAATTTAAATTCAAATATCTCTGGACCAAGTTGAATTATGCTCCAAAATTTTAATTTAAATGAGTTTTGTTTTGGTCTCGAGTCTCGAAAATCTATCGAGAGCGAGACTTTAGTAACCCTTATTTTCAAGTAAATTTTGGCAATGGATTAAAAAATTTTCATTGATTAGGTAATTTGATGGATTAATTTTAACTGACGACTCTAATTCATTGTTGAATTATTGAAAAATTGATAATATGAGATTTTATTAAACTTAAGAAATTCACAGCATGCAATTTAAGTCAGAATTTAAAATAGCTTAAATGATTTTTTTCCACAAAAATTCTCACAATAATAATTTAGCTTAAATTCAAGTTTTAGTAACAAAAAAAAATTGCAAAAATCAAAAATGTTTCAGCATCGATTAATTTTTAAGCGATAATAAAACCAGTTAGCCTTCCAAATATAAACAAGACAAAAATAATCATTGTCTTAAAGAAAAATATTTTTAACAACTTCAATCGGACTTTAATAACGGCGAAAAAAAAATCTCGACCTTGACTTAAAAAATTTCTCAATATTTCGTACTGCCGTCGTCATATAAAATTTGATGTTATCACATCTGTCGTCATTTAACTTTACTTTCAAGCGTGACTCACATGTGTAAAGCTACAGCAAATGTCGATATATATATTTTTTTATTATTGCATAATTTCAGATCTCATTTATGCGAAACAAGAAAGAAAGCAAGTCTTAAAAGCGAAATTGAATTCTTTCACATGAGAGTTATTTTTTTCTTGTCTGTCTTTAAAATATGCATACATATGTGCTGCTTACATGCGATTCGTGTGAGGAGAGAAAAAATAAAAAAAAATAAAAAGATTGAAAGTCGCAAAGAAATGTGTAAGGAGAAAGTGGTAGGCTGATGGAGCTACTGACACACATTTATTGTTGTTGTTATAAAAATTATCGCCGAAAAATGTTAAAAATGTTTCATTCGTTGCTTACTTTTTGGTTGAATGTGATGATGATGAACAATAGTTTGATTCACAGGAAATTTTCACTAACTTTTTAATTAATACTAATAAAATTGCTTAATTGTATCTTTTGATGTTTTGTCTGCAAATTCACTTGGCTTATTAACTGGTGTATCTAAATGTCACATCAATTTGAAGGCTTTTGAATGTCTTTTAATGGAATTTTGAATAATTTTATGCAAATAATTAAGCACTGTTAAAAATTAAAAGGTCAAAATTAAATTTTTAAATAGCAAAAAAAATAAAAAAATTCGAAAAGTTTCAAGATAGTTTAATTTTTAACAGCAAATAAGATAAAAATAAACTAAAATTAGGTAAACAAAAATAATATTTTGAAAGAAAAAATAAAAATTTGCCAAAATTTTTCAAATATCTTCAAATTTAATAAATAAATAATATTAAATTTAATATTTCAAATTTTATTTATTCACAACACTACACAATGTCAAAGCTTTTTATTTCAATTTAAAAAAAAAAAATCAATGAAAATTTCTCATTTTTTTCACTACACCGGCACTTCTAAATCCGCATTTAAGTTCTCAGAATACACAAACCTTCAAGATTTTGTAAATAAAATCGCGTGCAATTCACCTGTACAGTATATGTGGCTCAATCTTTGAGCTCAACTAACGTATCACATACTTGATGATTTCGAATTGAGCTTTTCGAAATTAATCAGTCGCTCTCTTCATTACCATTCTCATTCTCATGCGTGTTGTTTGCTTATGAACAGGTATTTAGGTGAGCTTTTTTGTGTTTTTCGAAATCAGCTGATTTTAAGTGGAAGGCTTTAATATGCTTTGTGGCTTTAGGTGATGAGCTTAATTTTTTCTAGTTACTAAACATACAATGCGATAGTCCATTTTTAACATAAGAATTGGTGGATTGAGAATTAAAAAATTTATTCAAACCAAATTATTCTTTTGAAGATTTTTAAATTGAATGGGTATCTAATTACAATAATTGTCATTCACTTATGTCGTTCTTCAAAAATATGGACTTTTAGACCCCCCTCTGTCATAAAACCTTCCCCCCAAAAATCAGACATCTTAAGTGAACGACCCCTAAATGCCTTAAAAATTCTCATTAAATACTTAAAATTTATTTTGAGTTTAATAATTCAAAACTAACGTTCATAAAAATAAGAAAAAAAACAGTTTTTAAAATTTTTTTGCCAAAAAAACCGGTCACACATTTTTCAGCATGCCATAAAATATCTACAATCTAATTTAGTTACACACTCTTGACTAACACAAAAAAAGAAGATGCTTAACTTTTTTTTTCTGATCAGGCTCAAAAATTTTTTTCTGTCAATCGATACTCAACCGTTGAATTGATAACAGTGTTTTAAAATTGAAGCTGAAAAAAAAAATAAGAAATGGAGTTAATCCTTCCACCTGCGAAATGTGAGTTTTTAAAAATTATAACTTAAAAATTTAAGTTCAAAAGCTGATAAGAAAATTTAAAAATTAATTCAAATGCTAGTTATTTAAATTTTTTTATAACTATATTTTTTTAATAAATTTTCTAAAAAATTATAAAAATTTATTCAAAAAAAGTTATTAAGTTTCAACCTCAATTTTTTAAGATTTTTAAAAGTTTTATGTTTTGCAAAATTTTGAAAATTAATTTTTAATAAAACAAATCAAAAATTCCAGATGATCTTGTCGAAGATTGGGTATTCTTCGGCAAAAATCCAATACCAGTCCTTTGCATATTTGCTGTCTATTTCATTCTCCTAAAAATTGGACCAATGCTCATGAAAAACCGACAACCCTTCAAGCTAACAACAACAATCAGAATCTACAACATTGTTCAAATTCTCGGATGTGCATACTTTTCATCTCTATCGCATTTTAAATTCAAATACAGTCCTTTAAGATCCATATGGAAATGTGAAACGAATGACATGTACATTAGTTCCCATGATCATGTAATAGAGATTTACCATCTCAATTGGCTATTTTATTGGCTCAGATTGATTGAACTTCTTGAGACGATGTTCTTTATTATGAGAAAGAAACAGGAACAAATTTCATTCCTTCATGTCTATCATCACATCTCAACTCTGTTCTTCTTGTATTTGGCGTACAGATATTCTGCAGGTGAGTTTAATTTTTAATAATTTTTTAGTGACAATTTTTTTTATAAAATGAATCAGATTTCTAATTTTAATCATCCTTAAATCTGGAATTCTTTGAGGAAAAAGATTTTGCTGCAAAAGCATGACTTAACATTTTTAGGGACAAGCGTTTTAGCTATCCTTCTTAAATCTGCTTGATTGCGTGATTTGCAACTTTTTTTTATCAAATTCACATCGTTTATGGTTTGTGAATAAATTAAATTTCGTCAGACTTGAAAATAAGTTTGCGTGTTGTTTTTGTAGGATGCAAACTCAGATATGCAAATTTTTATGTTTTTTATTTTGGATGGATCCAGCTATTAGTGACCATATGTGGAATTTTTGATAAAATATTGCAAAAATATTGACTTAATTCAATACGCAATATCCTACATTAATAAAGTTAGATTAAAATGAGTTTTGATTATTAGATAATCAATTCCTAATTTAATGAGAATTTGATGAATTTTTGGATGCAAAAAAATTTATTTTGGTCTATTAAGGATAACCATTCATCCTGGAACTTATAACCAAGATTAAGAAATTTTAATAAAAGTGAACATCAACCAAAAAAATGTAAATCATTAAAATTCAAGGAACAAAATCACGTGATACCATTCAGAACATATTTACAATGTAAAAAGTTCTGTTTGTCAACAAAACAAGAATCAAAAACCCGAAAAACAAGAAGTCACTCGACTGACTTGATTTCGCAATATATTCTTAAATATTTTATTACTCAATGTCCATAATCATAGCTCCAATGTCAAGTTTATAGCAAGGTTTTTGACACAATTTTCTATGCTTCAGTTTCAAATTGAAAAATATAACAACATTTATTTATTGATTCTTTTTATTTTCATTTTTCAGAGGTTATGGACATGTTCATCATAATTCTCAACAATGATGTGCACATCTTGATGTACATCTATTATTTCCTCAGTTCCTTCAGGCAACTGCAACCAAGTCTAAGTAAATTGAAGCCAATCATGACAACAATCCAAATAGTTCAATTGATACTGATTTTTGGACAATGTATAGCCGTGAGGGCTTGTGGAATATCCAATGGAATATTTTCTATTGCAATTTTCAATGTTGGTGTTCTTCTCATTTTCTTTGGCAATTTCTACTATCAATCATACATGAAGAAAAGGGCAATTAAGGAGCAAAAAAGTGAATAAGTGGAAGTGATTTAAATAGTTTAGATTTTAAGTCGTCAAAGTTTTTTGGGTCACTAAATCTTCATTGATGATTATTGAAAAAATAAATTTAAGTTGTTTTGTGTTACATCAAATAAAAAAATTTCGTTTCTTTTGACGGAACGAACAAGGTGAAATTGACACAATAAAGTGTTATCGTTGATTTGGTCATGTGTGAAGTAACGTTTGTAAAAGTGACAATATTTAAGTCTGCAGTTTTTGAGGATGTTATTTAATGACGGATATCAAATTTGGATATTTAGCAATATTTTGGTCGTTAGTTTTGGTTTTATGGATTGTTTCTTATTTGGAGGCATTAAAAATTAGTTTATCTAAGTTTTCAAATGCAATTTTGAATTTTTAATTTTGTTTTGTGAAATCTAATACAGTCTGTGGAATTTCTTCAATATTTTAAAATGACACAAAATTCAAAACTTTATAGAGTTGCAAAAAATGTTCAAAAATTTAACACAGCAAAGATTTTCATCTTTCTCCGCTCAAAAAAATTCAATTTATTCGTCAGACTCTCTTTATGTGTTTCATAATATCAAAGTAAAATATTGTAGTAGACATTCAGTCTAGTGCTTGATAAAAATTTCATAATGAATCAGTTCATCAACATACGATTTAATTTTTTATATGTAAACAAACAACAATTGTTAAAAGTAAGAGTGATAAGTGATAAGTTATCAATATAAGTGCAATATTTACTCTAATTTTCTCCACTTGAGAAAATTAAACAAAACACTCAAGAACTTAATTTAAACACTTCAAAAGTACTTGTTTGCACGTTTCATAAAATAATAATAACGATAAAAAGTGTTAGGTATTTGTAAAACTTTTAAAAATAATTTTTATTAAATTTTAAATATAATAAAATTTGCAAAAAATAACAAAGGTGTGTTATTGTAAAAAAAACATAAACAATGAGCTCACAAATCTCTTCCAAGACGATCAAACTCATGAAGCATAAAGTCAATATCTTTCTCAGTAATAGCATCTTGTGATATAATCGATCTAAAGAAATTAGGAACTTTACCATCACGTTGATATCCAACCATAAGTGTTCCAGCCTTCATCATTCGTTCCTTAATAATTGGACATAATCTTGCAAGTTCTTCTTCTCGTTCAGGTCCATGAGTCATGTGACGAAAGCGTTCCGGAATGTACCAGAAACAAACGTTTACATATTCTGGTTCCATCAGCAAATAAAACTTGTCTGGCATCTCCTTTATCTTCTTTACTTGATACTGAGCAAGTTCCATTAACCTGTCTACACGTGCTTCAAAACCGGCTTCGCCACGTGCGCGCCATTGTAGCCATAATTTAAAAATATCATTATGACGACCACATTGAATGACACGATCACCGGTATCGTATCTTGTGTCATAGAACTTATCAGTCATAAAAAGATATTCAGCTGTCATTCTATTACAATCTTCAAGAAGACCGTCCTCACGTACATGGAATGTTGAGCATTGAAGTGTTGTTCCCATTAGTTTGTGTGGATTCCATGTGACTGAATTGGCACGTTCAATTCCATGAAGTTTGTGACGATGTTTGTGTGACAATAATAAACCTCCACCCCATGCAGCCTAGAAATAATCATAAAAAAAATAATTAAAATTTATAAATCTATCGAGTATCCAAAAATATTCCTACTTACATCAACATGCAGCCACAATCCATATTTTTCACAAATATCAGCAATCTCATTTATTGGATCAAATGCACCCAAAACAGTCGTTCCAGCAGTTGCATTCACCATAATCGGATATTTTCCTTTAGCCTTTTGTTCAAGTATTAATCTCTCCAATTCTGCTGGAATAATACGACCAGCCTTATCACTGGGTATATAGACACAATTACTTGTCCCAAATCCGCACACCATTGCAGCCATTTTCATTGAATAATGACCTTGATCGTTTGTAAACATGACAAGTTCGCCGGGCAATGCTGATGGTCCATTGACCTTATATTCTGGATATGCTTTGTAACGTGCAACTATTACAGCATATAAGTTGCTTATTGTGCCTAAGTTAAAATAGAAAAATGAAAATTTTGGACAATAGATGGTGGGAAGGTGTAATTACCTCCTGGAGACATGATAGAATCGCCACTATGGAATCCAATGATATGACGCATTCGTTTCAAAACCTGATGCTCCATGATGATGAAAATTGGTGAGACTTCGAAAGTAAACATGTTACAATTAGCTGTTGCAGTAAGCCATTCACCAGCCATGGCAATAATATCAAGACCGCATGAGAGTTGATTCATAAAATGTGGACTTCCTGTTTTGACACCATACTTAAGTACAGTGGCACAGTCAGTTATTAAATGCTGCAAAGTCACTCCATCATGTGGAATTGCCATATTGAATAATTCCTTTAATTTGTCAGGTGAATGATATTCTAATACATGCTCACGTCGATCATAACATAGCTCAATGTAGTCAAGAAGAATGTCAACAATTTTTTGTAAAAATTCTCGTGTTTCTGCTTGCGCTTGCTGATTAAATGGCAGCAAGTCAAACATTGTTAGATTTGCAATTTTGGAATGAAGTTTATAAATGTCTGGATGAACTGATGACATTTTTAAATGCTTTTAAATTTCAAATCTTAAAAAAAAAAATAATTTTGCAATCAAATTTTATTTCTCTTGCGATATTTCAAGAACGACTGATGGGAAGAAACTGAAGCAAAATTAGAAATGAGCAAATTTATCTTCTCCGTACTTTTTGTAAGTGTTTGTGAGATTAAAAACAAAAACAACTCAGGTCATTGATATGTTAACTTTTTATTTTGTATTGTGTATAATTGTAGCTTGTTATCTCACTTTCTAGACATTTGTGCAGTTTCGTTTGCAGAGAAAACATATGATTTTGTGAGTGCCGGGTAGATAGAACCTAATGAATGTAAACATAGGCTAAAAAATTCATTTATGAGTAAATTTCAATGCAATTTTTACTCAATGTAATTTTTTATTCGAAAATCCAAAATATAGTTTGATTGTTAAAATGATTCCCAAATGAATTCGGCAAACTCAAAAACAGTAAACAATTTCTGCATTTTACAAGCTACTAACCAGTAAACGGTTTTTTGAAGGACTTTTGCCAACTCTGGCTCGCTTAGACGCATTTTTATTAGTAAAATTAAATTTAATTAAATTAAGGAAGATAATAGCATCTTCAGCGCGACTTTTCATCACAAGAGGTTACACAAGTATTGGAACTGCTCAGAAAATTGGAATAAGGCTGCATTTTTGTTGGATTTCGACGGAAAATTGTTGAAGATTTTGGAAGTGAAACAGAACTTAACTTTTGGACGTTTTTGAGCTTAGAAGGATGAATTCACGCTGCTTTTCATCGCATCAGAGAAGGCACTAGATCCAGGGATCACAGGTAGAAGAGGAGAAAGCTCTAGTTTAACTGCATTGGTACTTTCATTTGCCATATTTAGCATTTGAATATTCTTGCAGATATATAAATTAGAAACTCCTCTGTGTATCATTTAAGCACTTATAGAGTTCTTAAGCACGTCAACTGGCTATGTTTGTACTTAGCTGAAGCTGTAATAAGCTTCTGGACGGTCTACAAGTCAGTTGATGCTGTATTGAAAACTCGAAAAAATCAAATTTTATATTTTGACAAAAATTTAATTTTAATCACTTTTGACGTACGAAACAGTGGAAACACGGATGACTACGTCAAAATGAATGCTGTGGGAAACGACAGTAATCTAAACAGATTACAGTTGATGATCCAGCAATATAAAATATTAATCCTGAAAAGGAAAAAATTAATTCAAAATTTTTCAAAATTATATATTAAATCTTACTTGACATCAACTCCTAATATGCATTTCTCCATTGATGCGCTCCAAATTCTCTGTTTAACACGTCCAGACGTTGCTTCTGCCTTGGTTCTGGCTTGGAACGATGAATTTGTTGAGCTTGCGGACAAGGAAAATGCTAACGGTCAGTTGAGATTCAAATTTTATTTGTTTATGTTTTGCTTTGCCAGGGTTGGCAATCTAGCAGCTTACAGGGTTGGTAACCTTGCTCGTGGCAGGGTTGTTAACTTGATCAACGCTTGCATAAACAAACATTTAATTTCAAAATCGTTATGAAATTAGGCCAAATAAATTTACAACATTGTAAAGCTGCTTCAGCAGAGCTGAGCCGCAGATTTGGTTTGAATCATTTCGATGTATGCTTAATACAGGAGCCTTATATTTATAAGGATAAGGTTAGGGGATTTGAGGCTGGTGGTGATATTGTATATCAACCCAGTTATTCAAAACCTAGAACCTGTATTTACATTAACAAAAACATAATGTACTTGCCATTGACACAGTACTGTACTGGCGATGAAACTGTCATTAAAATTATGTATGAGGAAGTGGGAGGGAACAAACAAGAAATTGTTTTGTGCTCTTCCTACTTTCCCTATGACTCAGTTACTCCTCCTCCAAGCGATAATTTACGCAATCTTGTCAACTTCTGTAAGCAATCAAACCTACATCTCTTGATTGGTTGCGACTCGAATGCACACAACATTGCTTGGGGAAGTAGTGATACAAATATAAGAGGCACTTCTGTTTTGGATTTTGTTGTAGAAAATGATCTACACATCCTTAACGAAGGTAACGAACCAACTTTTTCAAACTCAATAAGGAAAGAAGTATTAGATCTTACGATCTGTACCAAACCTCTTTCACATAAAATTTCAAACTGGCGAGTCACAGAGACAATCACGTTCTCTGATCATCGATATATAGCATTTGAAATAATTTCTGTAGTACCAACAATATTGAAATCCCGAAATATTCGGAAAACAAATTGGATCTTATATCAAGAAACTCTTGAGACTGAGATTTCAGTGTTATGCGATTCAAAATTATCAAATAACTTAGAGTGTGATGTATATGCTGCAAAGCTTAATAAAGCATTGATCAATGCTTTTGAGGCCAGCTGCAATTTACGCACTTTAAGAACAAACCGAAAGTGTCCTTGGTTCTCATCAAAGCTTGCTAAAATGAGAAAAGAGGTACGAAAACTTTGGAACAAATCTAAAAAGAAATTCAAACGTGGGCTCATAAATGACCCTGTTGTTCTTAAATATAGAGAAGCTCTAACTGAATATAGCAAAGAAACGAACAAAGCAAGAACAGCATCTTGGAAAAAGAGATGCGAGGAATTAAGCAGCACAGATGAATGCTCACGGCTTCATAAACTGCTTTCAGCTGACAATTATCAGAGATTAGGTTCTCTGAAAGACAAAAGCGGTAAATTTTCAACGAATGCTAGAGAAAGTCTGGAAATTCTACTTGAGGCTCATTTTCCTGGTTCAATCAAGATTGATGGCGATCTGTCGGACGGCATTGAACTCTCTGTGTCAACAGGGAACTTTTTGCAAGTCAGTCAGATTGTGACAATTGAGAGAATCAATTGGGCCGTTAGTACATTCAGACCTTACAAATCTCCTGGCAGTGACGGGGTCTTTCCAGCTCTTTTACAGCAAGGAAAACACTTACTCACAATGCATTTGGAGAAGTTATTCAAATATAGTTTAACTACTGGACACATACCCAAGATTTGGGGTGAGGCCAATGTGGTATTTATTCCTAAGCCGGGTAAAGCCACATACGTTGACCCCAAATCATTTCGACCTATAAGTCTCATGTCCTTTATTCTCAAAACACTTGAGAAACTTGTTGACAGATACATTAGAGAAACATCTCTAAAGGAAATTCCACTTCACAAATTTCAATATGCATATCAAGAAGGCAAATCAACAGAATCCGCTTTACATCAAGCGGTATCAAAGCTTGAAAGAACAATCAACGACAAAGAAATTGGTATTCTGGCTCTGCTTGACATAGAAGGTGCGTTTGATAATACTGCCTTCGATGTTATAGTAAAAGCAGCCAGTAAATTTAATATTGATCCGCATCTCACAAGCTGGATCTTTAACATGCTTAGTAACAGAACAATTAAGGCAACCTTACATGACGTAATAGTTCTGATAAGGGCTACTAAGGGTACACCGCAAGGTGGTTGTCTGTCCACACTTCTCTGGTCATTGGTAGTTGATAGTCTGCTCTGTGAGCTGAACGGACTGGGTGGCGTTCTTGCTATCGGTTACGCAGACGATATTTTCGTGTACGTGACTGGTAAGTTTGATGCCACGGTCTCGGACGTTATGCAGAGGGCTTTGCGGACTGCCGAGGGCTGGTGCAAGTCGAATGGACTGGCAATAAACCCAAGTAAAGCTACTGTCATGCCTGTTACAAATCGATACAAATTTAATCTAAAATCACTCAAACTCTTCGATCATGAGTTGCCTTTCACAAAGGAAGCCAAGTATTTAGGCATCGTACTAGATACTAGGCTGAATTGGGAAGGACATCTCGATACTGTTATCAACAAATGTATCAAATCATTTTGGGCTTGTAGGTCAATGGTGGGAAAAAATTGGGGTCTGTCTCCCAAAATGACTCGCTGGATCTATACCCAAGTTATAATTCCTAGATTAACTTATGGCTGTGTCGTATGGTGGCACAGATCAACTTTTGCTAGCTTTCAGAACAAACTTAATAAATTACAACGAATGGCTGAACTATGTATCGCAGGAACTGCCAGAACAACTCCCACAGCTGCTCTCGATGCTGCTTTCATGCTTCCTCCACTAGAAATAGTGGTGGAGGCGAAGGCTCGTTGTACAGCTGTGAGACTGGCATCTTCTCGTACTTGGTTCGGCTGGAATCAGTCATATGGTCACTGTTCATTATCAGGATTTTTGAAAAAGAATGCTGTTTATTGGACAGATCCAGATAAGATTTCAGGTGTTTTTGAATTTTCAAGATCATTCGAGATCATCATCACCAATCGAGAGGAAGTCTTCGACTTTGATAGTTCAACTGCTGACTCGCTTGTCTGGTTTACAGATGGTGCGAAGAACAACGAAAGGGTTGGAGCAGGCATCTTCTGCACTAACTCTCAATTTGAATTTAATTTCAGCATTGCAGAACATGCAACAGTCCTTCAGGCGGAACTTCTTGCCATCAACAAATGCGCAGAACTTTGTCTGGAGGAATCACCAAAACAAAAGAAATTTATCATTGCTTCTGACAGTCAAGCAGCTCTGAAATCACTTGAAGCCTGCAAAGTCAGAAGCAAAACAGCACATAATTGCATACAAAATCTTAATAAACTTGCAGTTGCAAACGAAGTGAAGCTTGTGTGGGTTCCTGGGCATTCAGGCATTGCTGGCAATGAAATGGCTGATCAATTAGCCAAATCAGTTGCAATTCCTTCAGCTCAGGTACACACAGTCTCATTCATCGAAAAGTTATGGAAACAGGACATAAAATTATGGCAACAACTCAGACATAAGCAAATTTTCAATTCTAAGGAAGGTATGAGAATCTCCAAAGCTTTCTTATCAGTCAATGATAAGAAAACAAAGGAGTTACTCGACCTTTCTAGACAGGATTTGAGACTTCTGTTAGGAGCACTAACAGGACATTGTCGACTCAACAAATATCTTTTGATATTGGTACTGGCAGAAATCCGGGATGCAGACTTTGTAAAATCAAACCAGAAACTTCAATGCATTTAATTTGTGAATGTAAAGCACTAGTGGAGCAAAGGAAGAAATTCTTGGGCTCTGAGCTGGTAGACGCAACAAAAATCAAAAATACTAAGTATACGACATTATTGAATTTCTTAAAAAACTCTGGTTTTCCAGAGTTACTTGATTCTTCTTAGATCTATTCACAGGGAATGGTACAATAGGACCCGTCTTCGATAGGGATCGCAGTGCCTCCAGCTAGTCATGGCAGCTCACACTTTTCGTTGGACATTGGACTACGTTTTCGTGCTGAAAGATGCATTATTGGCTATATTGGAACCCTATTTGTCATTATTATTATTATTATTAACCAGTAAACACTAACTATGACGTCAAAAATGTTGATATTAAAATCAAAATGTTTCTTTATGTCATATTCGCAATTTTATGTGTGAAAAATAAGAAATTAGAAAGCATCAAGCATGTAGCCTCAATTTAATTTACATTTATTTGATGAAATTTGATGATTCATTTTATGTAGTTTTCAGTTTATTTTTATACAACCTACTGCTTCTTATTTATGTTTTAAGAGCTAATTTTGCTTTGTCAGGGGGTAGTTTTGGGGGTCAAACATCCCCCCTCCCTATTTTTGCGAAGTTTACACTAGATATTATTTAACTTTTTCAGATCCGAACCAAAAAAAACGTCGAAAATTAGCAAACCCCCCCCCCCCCCCTTAAAAAAATTCCTGGCTACGCCCCTGGCTTATACTTATCATGACTAACTTTTATTTGTTGGGAAATTGATAAAATTCATGTAGAATTATCTAAACAACAAACAAGTTAAAAATAATTGCTCTAACTATTCAAATGACATCACATTTTCTGACTCCATTAAGTCATGCCAACAGAGATTTATGACACTACTAATTTACACAATATTCAACAAAGCATTTGAACTTCCAAAATATAAATTATTATTTTCCCCAAAAGTGCAGCATATGAAAAACTTTTCATCATGTTCAACAAGTCAATTTTTCTATACAAAATTTATTGACAATATCGATTGCAGAAAGAGGAACAAAATTTTGTTTTTCATTCAAAACATTAAATTTATCGATACAGTAAAACTTTTTGTTGCTGTTCCAAGAGACTGTTTACATTCATCTATAAATGATTGCGCTTTGTATTTTGTATGCTTTGCTTTTACTGATTCTGTACACATTTTCTGTATTTTTCTATTGTTGATAAAGTATTTTTGTATTGGAAAAGTTTTGCCTCCTCCACAACTACCTGATGCTTTTGCTACTTACACATACTTTATTAATTTATGTTTGTTTGAACATTTTCAACTGCTGCTGTGACACTGTTTGGTTGTTTGTTGTTTGGTGCTGGAGTTTATTAATTTAGATATGGTTAACTGTGGATTAATTTTGTGTAATAAACTTATGAGGCTAGGTATTCAATGGAAAAAAAATTTATTAGAAAAAGTTTTAAAAAATATTTTTTTTTTTAAATTAATCCTCGTCACCTTTGCTGACATTCACTTATCGATAAAAGAAAATCATAAAAAATTCCATCATTCTGACACCGATTAGATTCCAATAAAAATAAATAAATTCGCACCCTTTTTTCTGATAAATTCCTAAAGCATCATAAATAATTGAAATCCAATTTCGAAAAAAAAATATCTGCTGACACTTTTGACGAGACAGGTTGATGAAATGGGTAGACGAGAAAGGAAGAAAAAAATATAAATCGCGACAAAAATTTTTATTTGATTTTCATTCCAAATTGTGATTTGATTGAATTTCTACCTGTCATTTGCTCGTTGAAATGATTATATGAAAAAACTTTTTTAATTCAATTATTTTTTTTTCAGTTCAATCCAATTCAATAAAATTGGAAATGCTTTTGACCTTTTATCCATAAAAATAATACTGCGTGTCTGCATTGATGATGGAAATGAAAATTTTGTTTAAAATAAATTGTAGAATTTATAGAAAATAGTTTGATTTGATAATGCCATGCCGCACTAATATTTTGATGAAAATGCTCGACATAATTTTCAAAGTACATACTCAATATTGAATGCTACATTGATAGATATCAAGTCCAATTATTGTCATCATAACATCTAAGAAGCCTCATTTTCAGTTACTTTTGTGAAAAATTTCTCATCTCATCTCAATTTATTTCTTCAATTCAATTTCAATTAAGTAAAGTATGAAAAGATACTTTCAATTGCAGGAAATAATGTTGAAAAATATTTTTATTGCATCGTCCTTTTGATAAAATCGAAAGGCAAGAAATTGTAAAATTTTCTGAGAAAAATTACAAATAAAATCTGCTCAATATATTACATTGTCAATGAAACCATTTCTCAATTTATTTGCTGTTATAAAATGTTGTTTGCTAGCATCTCTTAATGGATAAACTCATTGAAATAGAAATTTCGATTTGAGTCCTTTTTTTGTTGACTCTTTTTTTCCTTTTATTGGAAATTTCTTTTATGATTGTTTATTTTGACTTTATCGTCCTTACTGAGTGAATGATTTGTAATAAGGAATTCTTGGAATTTTTTCGAAAGGATTTTCAGAATAGAATGCCTTAATCCATACATTTTAAATCTTACACAACCTTCAACTTAATTGTATGTAACCTAGACGTATATATTCCAGCATACAACATGCACAATTTCTATCAAATTTACTGAATTTATTAGTCCAGTTCAAAATATCAATTCAAATCTAGATATTTATTAAAAATTTGTAAACAGTTGAAGGACATTCAATTTTACATTTTATCTTTATTTCATATTATTTACAATGATGAAAATGAATATTGATATGAAAAGAGTTCATACAAGCATGAAAATGTAAACAGCATTTATAATGAAAAAAATAAAATTGTAAGGGCAAAAGAATGAAAGCCTTTTGGTATTTTTTCATTTTACTATAAAAAATTGGAATTGAATTCTACTTCATACAAAAGAAAACTGAAGTTTATTAAATTTTTATTTTTAGAAAACGAAAAGCTTGGATGTTTAAAAATTAAAATTGGAATCAATATGACTCAATCCTAATAAATATTCTAAAATTTTCATCTTACTTACTTTCACAATTGAATTTGACGTCAATATTATCAATTAACTAACCAGAGTGTAAAACTGATCAAATTGATCAAAAATAGTCAAAATCAATCAGCTCCATGTCCTGGTTAATTAAACAATCAAAAAACTGGTATCATCAAATTAGCTAAAATATTTAAATAAGAACTTTTTCTTTATCATGAACAAATTTTCTGAAGATAACATCAGCTCAAGAGCGTAGCCAGAAATTTTTTTTTTTTTGGAGGAGAGAGGGGGGGGGGGCGAGAAATAATTTTTTCTGTACACTATTCATTCTTTTTTTTAAATTTATCAAGTGTTATGTTAAAGTTATTTTAACGGTCGAGTAAAAATTTAAAAATTTTCCAAAAATTTTCTTAAGAAAATTTTTTAAGAACAGAGGGCTTTCCTGGCTACGCCCCTGCATCAGCTTCTATTATTCTATAACCTATTCTAAAAACCCAAGTTCATTTGTGAATATAGAATTTTTTTTGCATGTATCCACATGTGACATTAACATAACAACTACTTGAGGCTCTGCAAATAGAAATGAGAATTAAACATTTTTCATTCATTGGGCGATATCTTTTAACTGTTACATTATTAATGTGACATATTATACATTTTTGGAAAGCTCTTTGAAGTAGCTATCAGAAAAAAATAGTCCGAATACTTAGTTTAATCCAGGGTTGGAACACTAGTGCTTAGAATCTTGTCAAAACAGTACTTTTTCAGAGCTACTTTTCACACGGTTTTTTTCAACTAAAAAATACAACTCTATAGTTTATAATTACACACAACAAAATGCTAAAACGCAATGCAGAGCTTTTTTAAAATCAACCGTGGAATAAAAAGTTATGGATTTTACAACTCTGGCAACTTTTGTATGGAATTTTCACAAAAATTAGCATAAATAATGACTGGAATCGAATTTTCAAATGGTTCAAACGGCATTTGATTGATAATTTAATGTAGAAAATTATGAGCAAAAACTTTTTTCACATACATAAAATTTGAATTTTAAAAATACGTTAAAAATCTTTTTCATACAAAAGCATTAATTTCTTCATTAAAAATTCCATTTTCTTAATTTTCATTTAAAAATAAGTCAAATGTTATAAAAATATTCTCTCAAACTTGTTTTTAATATATTAAATCACAATAAAATTTTAAATCATTTTTTCATGGTTTTAATTGAATTTTTTGAATTTTTATATGAAAAAGATATTTAACGTATTTTTAAAATTCAAATTTTATGTATGTGAAAAAAGTTTTTGCTCATAATTTTCTACATTAAATTACCAATCAAATGCCGTTTGAACCATTTGAAAATTCGATTCCAGTCATTATTTATGCTAATTTTTGTGAAAATTCCATACAAAAGTTGCCAGAGTTGTAAAATCCATAACTTTTTATTCCACGGTTGATTTTAAAAAAGCTCTGCATTGCGTTTTAGCATTTTGTTGTGTGTAATTATAAACTATAGAGTTGTATTTTTTAGTTGAAAAAAACCGTGTGAAAAGTAGCTCTGAAAAAGTACTGTTTTGACAAGATTCTAAGCACTAGTGTTCCAACCCTGGATTAAACTAAGTATTCGGACTATTTTTTTCTGATAGCTACTTCAAAGAGCTTTCCAAAAATGTATAATATGTCACATTAATAATGTAACAGTTAAAAGATATCGCCCAATGAATGAAAAATGTTTAATTCTCATTTCTATTTGCAGAGCCTCACTTTATGTGCAATTGCATTTATGACAACCTGTAAAAAAATTTTAATTCCTCTTTGTTCCACATAACACGCCTCACAATTTAACTCATCGCTTTACTACTTCTCATTTACTCGATTTTTTTTTAAAAAATTTGAGTTGAGATAAATTGGAGAATTAATGCAATAATATGAGGAGAAAAAAAGTGGAATTATTTTATGAAAAAAGCAGCATATGTTAATTATTGAATTTTAATTTTTTTCTCTCCTCTTTTGTTTTTTTTTTATGAGTAGAGAATGTGAGCTGTGAGATTATTGTACTCATGCTGCTGTACTGTAAAGGAAAATAAGCTAGAAATGAAGTTAAATTTGGAATGAAAATTTATACAGTAGCGTCCAAAAGTTTAGAAACAGTCACATTTTTGACGAATTTTAACAAAAAATCATACTTAAACATATGCAAATGAGCTCAAATTATCACCAGTTGTATATTTTTACATGAGTTATCATTGTGTAAGTACAATTTATGCTATAATTAAGTATTTAAAAGATAACCGTTAAAATTCAAAATGGCTGCGGTTCAAAAGTTTGGAAACGATATTTCAATAATTTTTTTCAGCCTTTACACATAGCTTAGACATGATTAAAGGCTTGTAACATAAAATATGTACTTTATTCTTTATTTTAATGTAAAAAAGTTTACCTAATACTATTTCTTTCATGCCTTATTTTAAATTTCAAAATGATATACATTTTTTCCAATCTTTTATAAAAAATTTAAGTTTAACAACATTAATTGATTATGTTTTATAGATTATTGTAAAGCATTTTTAAATATCTTTCAGGAAATATATAGTTTGTAAGGTTTACGTTTGGTTTTGAATAAAAAATTTAAGAAAATTTGACTTTTGTCGCTCAAATTTCACTACTTGCAAAAGTTTTTGCAAGTTTAATTTGTTAAATACCTTCAAACTATTAGATATTTTGGCACCATTTTGTTGCATTTTGTCTTTAATTTACATTTTGGTATGATTTATACTTTGTAATCGAGCGGTCAGAGATATATTTATTATTCATAAAACAATAACAATGAACCTCAATAGGCATGAATATATTTTAGTAAATTTTTTACTTAAATCACTTTATATTTAGTAGTAGAGTGACTAAAGGTTAATAAAACTACATATTATTGATTAAAAAAAGCAAACCTATTTGATTAATTATGCTAATCAGAAAATTTTGACTAAAATATATTCATGCCTATTGAGGTTCATTGTTATTGTTTTATGAATAATAAATATATCTCTGACCGCTCGATTACAAAGTATAAATCATACCAAAATGTAAATTAAGGACAAAATGCAACAAAATGGTACCAAAATATCTAATAGTTTGTAGGTATTTAACAAATTAAACTTACAAAAACTTTTGCAATTAGTGAAATTTGAGCGACTAAAGTCAAATTTTCTTAAATTTTTTATTCAAAACCAAACGTAAACCTTACAAACTATATATTTCCTGAAAGATATTTAAAAATGCTTTACAATAATCTATAAAACATAATCAATTAATGTTGTTAAACTTAAATTTTTTATAAAAGATTGGAAAAAATGTATATCATTTTGAAATTTAAAATAAGGCATGAAAGAAATAGTATTAGGTAAACTTTTTTACATTAAAATAAAGAATAAAGTACATATTTTATGTTACAAGCCTTTAATCATGTCTAAGCTATGTGTAAAGGCTGAAAAAAATTATTGAAATATCGTTTCCAAACTTTTGAACCGCAGCCATTTTGAATTTTAACGGTTATCTTTTAAATACTTAATTATAGCATAAATTGTACTTACACAATGATAACTCATGTAAAAATATACAACTGGTGATAATTTGAGCTCATTTGCATATGTTTAAGTATGATTTTTTGTTAAAATTCGTCAAAAATGTGACTGTTTCTAAACTTTTGGACGCTACTGTAGCCATAACATCAAGAGTATGATGTTGGTTTGAATTTTTCTTTTTTAATTGTGTTTAAAAATTAATTTTGTTTTGCAAATTAAAAATACTGAAAAGTATAAAATGCACTCACGGGTGCTAAACTAAAGCGCATTTCAATTAAAAAATAGATCCTAATAAAGAAATATTTTTTTTTTGCTTTGCTGAAATTTCCTTAATAAGCTTTATTTCCCAATTTTCATATCATATCACAGAGTAAGCAGTAAAGTCATTATAAATTTTAAACAGTTGTTGTCTTTGTTGTATATTGATTGTGATGTCCATCATCAACTTTTGAAACGGATGTTGTAGCAACAGAAATTGGTTGTGGAATAAGTTGAACTTGATGTGAGTAATTCCATTGTTCCTGATTGTTGTTATTATTATTGAAGTTATGTTGGTTATGATGTCCTTGATAATTTGAGAATCCATTGAAATTTTGTTGATTATGAGTATAAGTAAGTGCTGGATAAGCAGGTTCACGTCTAACTTCAGCATCAAATCCATCACGATCATTGGCACGATAGTTGACTGTACGATGATATCCATCAGAATCCATCATTGTGTATTGTCCTTGAACTTCATCACCACGACGTGCTTCCTTGTGAGTTTTCATATCTCCAGTAATCATGTCTGTAACTGCATATCTGTAATCATAATTTGAGTCATCATGAACATTGAAATGGCGAGTTGATGATGGAATGTTGACAACAGCTGGTTGCAAGTGAATTACTGCTGGAGTCTGTTGATGATGATGTGGAACGAAGACTTGATGAACATTATGACGTTGATATTGATTTTCACGAGCTCGATCAATTCTTTCTTGTTCATGATCACGAATCATTTGTTCTTGGACACGTCTTTGGTCATTCAATTGTTCAACTTGTGATTGCCTTTGTTGATGCGTAAGTTCCTGATGTTCTCGAATTCTCTCATTTTGAAAATTATTCAAGTCAATTTGCTGTTGTCTTTGATTCAACAAATGCTCACGGAGATTAATTTGAGCACATGATGCTAATGCAACTGATGCAACAAGAATAATAAGCTTAGACATTTTTTTGAAACTTCTTCTAATTGTTCACTTGATGAGATATAAATGAGAAATGACATGATTTTGAGTTGATTCTGATGCTTTTTATAGTTGTTAGCTAAAACATTGTATTTTGCATAGAGAATGTCGTTGTCGATTCAGTCAGTGCGCAAAACCTTTTGATACTGAATGAAACAAAAGATTCTCAAATTTCTTTGCGGCCTTGTCATTTTGTGCATATGCGTTAGAAATAAAATTGAAAGTGATCCAAATTAGTTTTCAATTTTATATCAAGAAAATCTAACGACTAAGATAAGAACATTTTTATTGGATGAAAATCTCAAATGCATGCCACAAAGTGACCAAATTCAAGATTTCATTACTTTATTAACCACAAAAGACCTCACAATTATGCAAAGTTTTAAGCATAACTAGATTAGCAATAACACCGAAATTTACATCAATTATTAAACAGACATCCCTCATTTATACAAATCTCCTGACCTTTTTCTCCATACAATTTCCAAAATCAGCTGTTTTGAACTTCAAGAGAGCATGATATCAATGAGAATTTCTCAAACTCGTCCACGCGCAGACTCAACATCAATATTTTCCAGTTCTAAAAATATTCCTTTTTTCTCACATCTCCAGAATGGAAATTCTCAGTGTTGCATGAAAACTTAACGAGTCAGCATGCTATTTCCAAACAACATGAAATTTCCTTCAAAAATTCTTTAAAACTTACGAAAAGAAAATTATGTCACTAATAATAAAGTGGGTATAGATATTGCTAAGGAAGTAAAAAAAATATTTTCCAATGTCCTCCTCCCTTATTTCACAATAATTACAGCTACCCGCACATCCTGCACCTCATAAAAATGCTTACTTAAAAAATATTTTCGTCGACATTATTTAAGAATCGGAACATGAAAAAGGTACAGGAAGGAGAAAACGAAGAATCGATAGCATATCGAAAGAAATTAGAAAAATTCTATGTATGAAATAAAGAAAAAAAAATCAATCTCAATTAAATTGCCCTTGCATCAGCACAAAAAAAAAGAAGTATGTATGTGAAATTCAATTCCATTATTTCCTCTTTTTTGTCATTTTTATTATTTACGGATATCGAAAAAAGAAATACTCTGTGTGTGTAGAAGAAAACAATGGCAATAAGAATAAGAAGTAGAAGCTTTTACAAGCTAAAAGTAGAAGAAAAAGGTGTGGATGTAGAAGTATATCAAATAGACATATCAAATCATATGTTGAGGACGAGAACATAAGGTGATGACAAACATGACGATGATTACTTCCGATAAGGTGACTGGCACCAGATGCATGTCAAGAAGACAAGTTATAGTGGATATGACGTCTTATGAAATTTACTTTAATTAAATAAAAAATTATTCAAAAAATCATTTTTATTGTCTTGAGTTCCTCAGCTTTTGTGTCTTTATGTTATAAAGACAATAAATAGATCTTATATAAAATCATATAAGAGATTACATGTTGTATGACACACAATATTCATTTAAGCTGTGTACACACCCATACCATGTATGAGTGAACAATTTATTCATGATGGGAAAGGTTGAGACACTTTGTAGATTGCTTTTCCGCTTGAATGACTTTACTCTGCTTATGATAAATTGTTAGTTGTGCTTTTTGGAATTTCTTGGATGTGGGGGGAGTGATAAGCAAAAAAAAATTGGATTTGACTTTTGATGGTTAATCAGAAATTACGTGAATGAAAAAATAAAAATTTGTAATATTATTTGCAAAATTTTAGTCATACATCATTCATGAATGACCATTGGATTAGATCAATTAGCTTAATTAATAAATTATAGCAAAAATTTGCACATGATTGATTATATACTCAAAAATAATGTTAGTTAAAGATTTAAAACGAAAAAACAGAAGAAAATGCTCATCCCTAATAATCAGTCAGTTTCTAACTACTTTTCATCTCCTTCATTACACCATCCTCCCCTAATAAACTCAAACATCAAAAATTGACAAGTGGCCAATCATTGATAAAAGTAGCAAAAGTTTATTCAAACATACATACACAATAGCATTTTAAGGAGATTGCAAGGAAAAATAATTAATCAAAATGGATCAATTTGATTGCCATGTAATGGCATCATATGGCACATGAGAGATAAATGTATTGTTTAAGTTCATTAGGGTGGAAATTTTTTTCCTTTCTTTAAATATTTTTTTTTTTCATGTTTCTCCTCATCTTTAGTTTACTTAAGATCCCCTCACTCATTCATAGTTGCTGTATGTTAACTTGCCATAAAGTGATTTTTAATGTTGCGGTTCCACATGTCTTCGTCGTGTCAATTGGGATATGAGGTTTAAATATATGTGTATCATGAAGAACGTGGGCGTGTTCTTGGATGAGTGTGAATAAATTAAAGTTGAGGAAAAAAGTTTGAATTGTTAAAGTTAGTCGTAAATGTAATTGTTGATATTTTCCTTTTGAATATATCAACATTCAATAAAAAATGTAGCTCTTGAGTTTTAATAAGTGGACTGTATATTTTTGCTTTATTTCATTTTCAATTCAACAATTAACTCTTTTAGTCAATTTCTCAAAGACAACTTCAACAATGCAATGATTACTACGATGATATTATTTTTTATCTCAAAAATGTTAAATCTACATTTAACATCCTGCCTCCTCCACAAGTAATTCGAGCTAAGGCTGTTTGTATGCAAACAACCAATAATGTCTTGTCTTCACAGGACTCTGCCCTCTCGACTGGGATTCAGATCTAGTATTCTCAACCTGATTTTGACTTTCTTGATGATTTACATATGGAAATTTGACTGTGTTAAATGGATTTATATTTTGATTGACATGACTTTCAACTTTTTCATATTTCGTTGTTTTTCTTCGGTTATGAATATCATTGTGTTCCTTGCTAATTACATTCAATTCATCAGTATGATCTAATGTATTTTGCTCGTGATGTGATACTTGATGATTTGATTTTTTCTGTTTCTTACTCTTGAATTGAGCATTTGGCAATTTTTTGACATTTTTTCTTTTCAATTCAGATTCCAATTTTATAGTATCAGGAAGTTTTAATTGATAGTTATCTTGATCAAGAATTTTTCTATTTGATTCTGTATCGATGAAAGCTTCAAATGACATCCAATTTCCTTTTGCATCAGGAATCAAAACTTTGATTTTAGTCAATTCTTGTTTTTTATCGTCTAGATTCTTAACTGTCAACAAAGATTTCAATTTATCGTCACATTTTGTATCATTTAACTTTGAAGACGTTTTAGTGAAATGAAGAGTTGTATGATGCTTCTTATTGCACTTCTTACATCTATTTTCATTCCTACAATCAATTGCTTTATGCCCAAATTTCAAACAGTTTCTGCATAATTTCAACTTTGATGCAACAGCAAATCTTCCTCTTGAAGTCTTGCTCAAATATGATTTACATGCGTAAATATGATGAGATTCTAAACAAATCTTACACTTCTTTGTAATTTTTGCTTCTGTTTGATTATGACATGGTAAATTCATCTGCTTTGACTTTGGTTTCTTCAAATTATCCAATCTGCATGACGATCTTATAATTGAATTATTTGATATTGTTGATGATTTATCTACTTCATCAATATTTTCATATTGCGTTGATATTTCTGATACACTTGACAATTGTGATCTAGTAGATGATTGGCTAGATGTATTTCTTAACATGTTATTGTTTGGTTTCAATTGAAGAAAATAGGAATAATTTTCATCAATCTCTCTTTTCATTGTTGTAAACTCATCATTTTTTGAATCATCTTCCTTATTCAAATCAAGAAATTCATAATAAATTTGATCATATTGCTTCTTCAAATCTTGTAATATGTTAATGAATGAAGCTAAATCTACTGAATCCTTATAATCAATTTTTGGTTCGAGGCCTTCCATTAACCATTAATATTCTTCATGTTTCATTCTCAATTTTATTTTGATTAAATTAAAAGAAGATCCCATGATTGCTAAACTTCGAATTATTCAATTTGTCACTGAACTTGCAGCTAAACAAAAGCTTCAAGTAATTGTTGTTGATATTTTCCTTTTGAATATATCAACACTCTGCCGTCTTCAGCTTCAAATAATAATCAGTTTTAAACTTCTTGAGTATTCGTCTGCTTCTAAAGCTTCAATGATGTGAAGCCTTGCTTCCAATTTCAAATGTTGAAGAAATGTTTCTGAACTAATTCTTGTTGTAAGCAAGTTTTCAATTCAGATGTTACTCCTTTTGTTTCTTTAATTCCTCAATTTTCCAACTTGAATTAACAACCAGTTTCAAATTTCTTGACAAATTGTAACTTTTCATCAATTTGCTTTGAAGCCTAGCTTTCAATTTCAATAATTGAAGATACGATGAGAAAATACGTCTCCTTTACACTGATTGCTGCTGATTTTAACGTTTCAGCACTTTGCCAGCCTCAAATTGATTCCAAATAAATTTCTTAAATTGAAAAACTTCAATTTTTTGAACAACTTGATGTGAAGCCTAGCTTCCAATAACAACTTAATGTTGATTCAATCTCAAGGCTCCGAAGGACCAATAAAAAATGTAGCTCTTGAGTTTTAATAAGTGGACTGTATATTTTTGCTTTATTTCATTTTCAATTCAACAATTAACTCTTTTAGTCAATTTCTCAAAGACAACTTCAACAATGCAATGATTACTACGATGATATTATTTTTTATCTCAAAAATGTTAAATCTACATTTAACAGTAATGACATCGAGTTTGCGGTTATAAAAGATTGACAGTTTTGCGAATGTTCTAGAATAGAATTTTTGATATTTTTTACTTTTAAACAATATTTCATTTTATTTTTAAAGTTCCAAAAAACTGCAACAAAATGAACATATTAACCATACACTATAGAGCATCCCGTAAAATTCTAACAAAATTAAAACTTTTCGAAAACTACAATAATTAGCTATAGAAAATTTTACATTAAAATATTTTCTCCTTCAGTTGAACATTAGCAACAAATTTTTCCTTAATTATCCACAATTTCTCAAAAAATTTATGAAAAATTTATTTTTTTAGCAATAAGCTTTTCATGTACTTTTGGTTGCTAAGATAATGAATTATTTTAAAAAATTCAAAGTCTTCCTCTTGGATTATCTCTTTTCATTTTGATTCATAAAACATAAAATTTTTTATTGAAATTTTAAAAATGTTTTAATAAATTGCAAATGATTGAAAAAATACTAAATTAAAAAATATATATGAAAGAAATATGCACCGTAGACACTTTTATCAATTTTAATCCTTTTTCATCCACAATCAACGAGGAAGCAGCATCATACCGTAAATTGTATTCTTGATACAAACATTATTTTATTGTTGAAATAATATAAATCCACACACAATTATACCGCATATATACAAAAGAAACTTTCTTCAAACTAACATGAGCTTGCAATGTACCTCGTTATTACATTGCAATGAACAAATATGTATGAAAGTTGTAGCTTTCATAACCAATAAGCTTCATTAAAAACAATAAGAGTCAAAATACAGAAGCACATACTTAGAAGAGGGAAGAGGGGGAAGAGGGACTAGGATGTTTTTGTTAACAGGTCAAACAAAAGAAAAATATTTTCGTACAAAAAACGTAAGGTGGGGGGATCTAAAAAATCCATTTTTTTCGTAACATCCATCAAAAACTTGGATTTTTAGACCCCCTTCCCCCCTATGACACAAAATCTTCATTCAAAAAATTTTATTGTTTAAAACTGTCACACAGCCTCAACCCCCCCCCCCCCCCTCCCGGACATAATAAGTGAACAGCCCCTTATGAGAAAATTTTGAATTTTTAAATGAAGCAAAAAAACAAAAACATTTAAAATAATCAAAATAACATCGAATAATAACTGTTTTCAAAAACAACGTTGTCCTGACTACATCAAACAACTCTTAATAATTGGGAAATATGTTGAAAAGTTTGAAAATTTCTATATGAAATTCATACCCAATATTAAGATTCTTATGTATGAAAGATATTTTTGCATCTTACAAGATGGAAACCATAGTTCAATAAATTTTTTAAATTAAAAAATGTGTAAAGCTTCAAAATTTACATCATTTTCGATGCATAAAAACTATCAAGCTCCTTAAAGTTGTCTTACATGTCATCACGTTTATACAGACAACTTCATAAGACTCAACACGCATCAAGTATTTCGAGGTAAGTAAGTGCTCGAAGCAAGTCTTTTATGTACGTATATCTCTAGTTTTCTTATCTTACCTTACATTATACCCTTCTATTGTTCCATAAAAATGTATCTTGTTGCAGCACAGTTAGAGAATCTCAAGTCTCAATTCAAAGGTAGAAAATTATCTTCAAGTAAAAGTAAAGGAGCATATTGTGCTGCTGTCTTTATACTTTTTCACAATTTTTCAGCTAGACTCGACAGTCTTCTTGAAATATAAAGTATGAAAAAAAAAACATAATGAGATGATTGTTTTTATCGCTTACTACACGGAAAATCTCGAATTTCATGGGAACGAGGGAGGTAAGGAAAACATAAGTAAAAGATTATAAGAGATTCATCTTACAGATGATTTGCATTCTCTGCTGATTGGCATTCTTTCGTGTCTTTCAATTATTTTCCATCCTGTAGATTAGCTTTTTGTAAGCTTTTATTATTGTTTTAGTGTAAATAGAATCTTTCTGATAGATGCTTGAGGAAATATTTGACGAACAATTTTTTATTATATTAAATTATGTTTATAAAGGAGAAGGTTTGAATGTATTTAAATTAGCACTTTAAACTAAATTAAAGTTAAAAGAATTTTTATAATTTAATCTAAAATAGAAAAACAATTAAAAACTTCACAAAAGTGGGAAAAAATCTTAACCTCCAAATTTTTAATTAAAAAAATTCTTTTCACTTCCAAATTTAATTTTTCAATTATCAAATCTTAAAAAATTAAAAAAAATTATTTCAAAAATTGAAATTTCACTTATTTCACCCTCGCTGACTCTTTCCATTGAATGATTATTAAGCAAAAACCAAAGAAAAAAAAATTTCAGCCAAAAAATAAAGAAGGAAAAAATTATCTGCTGTAAGCCATTTTTATGCTTCATACTTACACAAATTTAATTTAATTTGTTATACAAATTCTTATGATAGCAAAAAGTTGTTGCTGTGGGTGCTTAAAATCCGGTAAATAACAAAAACATTTTACATCCACGAACAGCACAAAAAAAGGAGAAAAAGAATTTTCAAAGTTCCCAGAGTGTGTTTTGCAGAATCAAGCAGTTAAGCTACCCATTAGTTGAATATGCTGAAATGTCATAACATCATGCAGAGTTCATAAAGAGAAGTGCTTAGAAGAAATGAACAAAGTTATTATATAAAGATGGTTAGCATGCATCGTATGGGCGGATTTGAATTTTAATTTAATTTTAACGCCAACTTTTGCACTTTGTGATTTTTTTTCCATTTTTTATTCACTGCTGAGTGCTACGTTAGCTACTTTGTTGGTTTTAGTTTGAAGTATTTTAATTGAATTAATGCATGGACGTTTATGAGCTTTTTAGATTATTTTTCAAAAGAGAAATTTAATTTTGGACCCAAATGAATGCCAATAAATGCTCTAAATTTAGTAAGCTAAATCTTTGTTCACAAGAAAAAAATACTTAAAAAAGCTTCAAAAATTTTCAATCCAATTTGTTCTTAATCCTTTCATTTTTCAATTGCCTGAATTCCACAAAACAACTCACCGACCAATCACTCAGTTATCAAGCAATTCAAAATCCCCCAAAATATCTCGAAAATAATTTCTACAACAGATAATCTGCAATGACAATTCTAAATACTTTCCAAAGAAATTTTTCGAACGAAAAACATTTTCATCATTTTGATTTTTAGTTCCAAGAAAAAGAAAAGAACTTGTCAATTTTGAAATCTTACACAAAATGTATTCAAATCCCATAAAAGTTTATTTTTAGAATTGAAAATCCCACAAGTCTGATCACTATCGTTACCATAAATTTATATGCTAATGGATAAGTCAATCATATCAATGAATTTCCTGTATCATACGTCAATAGTCATTGACATGAACATGCAAGAGAATTGTTCGGTAGATTTTTTGTTGAAATTTGTTGAACTTACAAAAATTGATCGATTTATTGGGTTGAGTGATTTTTTGTGTTCTGAGATTTTTGATAGATTTTTTGATAAAGTTACTTCGAATTTGTCTCTTCTAAATTTTCATGGTACATAAATAGAAATCACTCAATCTGATCTTTATGATACTGGGGGACCTCGATTTGAGTAACTTCGATTTGAGTAATTTCGATTTGAGTAACTAAAGTG
This sequence comes from Chironomus striatipennis, assembly GCA_026123125.1. NCBI lineage: Eukaryota > Metazoa > Arthropoda > Insecta > Diptera > Chironomidae > Chironomus > Chironomus striatipennis. Next base: position 40,535,921 of record CM047394.1, read on the forward strand.
CTCCCATACAAAAATTCAAATTTTCTTTTTTTTAACGGTCATTTTCCATACATTTCGATTTGAGTAAATTCGATTTGAGTAAATTCGATTTGAGTAGATTTTTTCCGGAACCAAACAATTACTCAAATCGAGGTCCCCCAGTATCAACTTTTAATACAAATGTTAATTCTTAAAAATTATTCAACATCAACAGCATAAAATTAAAAATTAGATTATCAAAAGCAGCCTCATAAAGCCTTTCCATGTACTTCCTCAACCATTCTTCCAAGAATTCATAAATAATTCCCCGCAAAATCCAATAACGTTTTAATTAAAAATCAGACATTAAGTCCAGTCCGATCCCTCGTGAGTTCTCAAATACTTAATCTTTAATCATTCAACTTTGACCTACCATGAAAGCTGTATCCTTACGTTCATTGAATATTTTACTCTCTCTTTCTCGTTATAATGGATCACAATGTTTAAGTATCCAACGCACGCTATCGTTCATATTATGAACAGAAATAAAAATTCTTCCTTCCAAGAAATAAAAAAAAAAAAAGATTCAATTTTTCAGTATGAATTATAATTTTGTTCCTTAATAATAAAAATTTATATAAAGAGACGAGTAATGTTGAGGAGAATCTGATACAAGATGAGTGATGGAAAATAATTTTTCAAAAAAGGAAAGCTCGCGAAGATTTAAAATGAAAATATTTCATTGCTCCTATTTCTGTGCTTCATTCATTTTATTAACCCAGCATGTTTAATGTATTCCTTTTTTCTCCTTATTTTGCTTTTTGTTTTTTTTTTTTTTGTCACAAATTTTTGCTCCCATAACAAGAAGGCATAAGACATGTCTGATTTATTAGAGAGAAGCAAAAAATAACTTAAATGAAAGACTTTTAATAAAAATATATTTTGTGATTAATGCAGAAATATTGCTCATTTTGATGGATTTAAATAAGGTTTTACAAATATATGTACGTAGGAAAATTCATTAAAGATTTAAAATAAAATCTTTATTTTATGTATTTAAAGGGATTGTTTGTAAAATTCGTAACGCTTAGGGAGGGGGAAGGGGTCTAAAATTTTGTTACGGTCCACACAAATTTTTTAAAACTAAATACAAACATTTATTACGACCAAGGGGGGAGGGGATCAATTTTTGCAAATTTTACGAACGATCCCAAAGCAGTTTGATACAACAAAAAGTTTAATTTTAAAACATTTCTAAAATTGAACCTATATACTTACAGGAATAATAGGCAAATCTATAAGTCTCTCAAAACAAAATGTTTCAAATCAAAAAAGCTTTTGAAATCTTCTCCGTAAAATTTAAATCTTAATCCCACAATCACAACTTAATTCAAACTACTTATGTAATCATTTATACCCCTGTCATCACAAGCTAGTTGACTGGGTCTTTATAAGCACACACTTCATACGACAGAAGTAAAACAATCTTAGCAGAATAGAAATAAATTTCTCCATACATAACATCTCAACACAAAAGAGAGTAAGAAACGAAAAAAAAGGAAATTTGCTTGAAAATGAGGAAACGGCATAGGAAAAGCTTTATGAGTGAAAAGAAAAATTTTCATTCATGCATTTTCTCAGCGACAATTTTTCTTTTCCTTCAATTTCTTTTTTTTTTATTCCTTTAAAAGCGATTATGTTAATAATGAAAATGCGTTTTTTTTCTTTTCATTCATTCACACGCTTCTGTTCTATAAAGATATAAAAATTTTCTCATTTTATATCTCATTTCCGTTCTGTTAGTGTATACTTCTTTTTTTGTGTCTGTGTCACACCCCGTCTGTCGCTCAGTGCACATCTCATGAAAAAAAGATATCACTCATCGCGATTTTCATTCATTTAGACGAAGACTATGAACTTTTTTGTAAGTGACTTTATCATTGTCATTTTGTGTTGGCATGCGAGAAGTTCATCAAATATCTTCATACATTTTTCTTGTTTAAGACTTAACTAGCTGTTCATAAATGTGGTTTAATGTGTAAAAATTAAGCTAAGATACTAAGCTAAGATACTCAAAGATGCTGCTATAATCACTAATCTCAAACTACATAAATCTTAACTTAAAAGAATATTTTAAGGTTGTTAAAATATGAAAATTAAATTTTCTTGAACATCATTAATAAATTATTCCCCTTAAGCACTGTTGGCAAAAATATACTAATATGCAGAGTGAAGATTTAAAAGAAGCTGAAAGAGAATGGAACGCAAAAACATATAAACGCTCAAATATTTTTTAATTTTCAGAAAAAAAATGTTTATTCGGGTTTTTTTATTCTACAAGTCATCGAAAATTTTTTGAAAATATTACAATTGAACTCATACTTACGGGACTATCCCACTTGAATGTTGCGTAGAATAACAATTACAGATCAGTGATATGAACCAATGATTGACGTATTACTCGGTTCTTTTCATTATTAATGTGTACATCTTTGGCAAAAAAAATAAAAAGTGGGAATCCCAATGTGTAATATTTGAGATCTTTTGGGAGTAGTTCATAAATGATGACTTTAATTTGAGATTTATTAAAATTAAATTATTTTGTAATTAAGCTCAAAATTGAGATACCAAAAAATATTTTTTGTATTCTTAACCGTCAATGAATAATGACCCCCCAAAAAAATTATTTTCTGAGAAGATTAATAAGAACCAAAGAGACTAAGTTAATGAGAATTTATGTGCAAAACTCGATTCTCTCAAAATAGAATATATTTATTTAAAATCCATGACTGAGTAGATTTTCGAGTCAATTCAAATACAAATTTCAAGGAGACAAGACAATAAGAATTTATTAGAAGTGATAAGAACAAAATTTTTTTCTTTCATAACTTTAGTGTCAAAAGTGCAAAGACTGCAAATCAACAAAATAAATTATACTCTTTTAAAAAATAATTCTAAGCTGCTGATTATTAATAAGTGCCAATAATGTATCTTGCTGTGATTTTTTGTGGAATTTTTGCTGTTGGTTTAACATCAGCACAAGGTAGAATTTTCTTAAAAAATTGTTAAATTATTCATTGAATACTAATAGTTTTGTGCATTTAAAGTGGGTTTTGCTGGCGGTTATGCTGGAACTGGAGTTGGTTTTAATCCAGGATTTATGCAGTAAGTAACTAATCAGCATTAGTTCTTTGCTGTTACTAACTTTTATTATTTTAATCAGACCATTTCCAAACTTAATTCCACCATTGATGATTCCTCAAGTTCCAATGCCATATATGCCATTTGTTCCAAATTCAGGCATTGCAACAGGCCAAAGTGTAGTTAGTCGCTTTGGAGATGGCGGAGGAGAAACTGTGGTCACTAGATTTGGTGATGGAGTCTCTGGAGGAGGTCAAACAATTGTCAGTAGATTTGGGGATGGTGTTTCAGGTGGTGGTGTTGCTACTAGTTCATCAAGTGGATTTGGAAATGGAATTGGTGGAGGACAGACAGTTGTCAGTAGATTTGGAGATGGCGTTTCAGGTGGTGGTGTCGCTACAAGTTCATCAAGTGGATTTGGAAATGGAATTGGTGGAGGACAAACAGTTGTAAGCAGATTTGGAGATGGAGTCTCTGGAGGAGGACAAACTGTAGTCACAAGATTCGGAGATGGCGTTTCAGGAGGTGGAGTCGCTACAAGTTCATCAAGTGGATTTGGAAGTGGAGTTGGTCATTCCGTATCTACCGGTTTTGGTGGTGGATCAGGCCAAACTGTAGTTAGTCGTTTTGGTGATGGTCAGACAACAACATATGTATCAGGTCCACAAGGCACGCAAACATACGTATCAGGTTCAGGATATCCAAACACACAAGTCTATCAAAATCAACCAGTAAGTCTCTTTTCAAGCTAAAATCAATTTACGACATCGGAAATTCCGATTGATTCAAAACATAACATTAAAAATTATCAACAACTCATGATTAATTCCTAACTTATAATTACTTTAATGTGATTATTTCATCTTCATCTCGCAGGGTCAAACGGTCGTAAATTCGCGTTTTAATGATGATGGTTCACAAAGTGTACACTCATCACAAACATCTACATATTCAGCACCGGGCGGTGGAAATTATCAACCACCTCAATCAACATCACGTTTTAGTGGCAGCTCATCACAAGTTTCTGGTTCAGGACCACATTACGGTTCAACATCCACATACACATCATCATCAAATGTAAATGGTCAAGGACATCATGAAACTGTTTCATCTGTTAATAATAATGGAAATGTACAAACTTATAGACAAAGTAGTGGAAAATAAAGTTTGAAGCTTGTGGATGATAATTTTTAATAATAATAATAACTATTGTGGGTTTTTTTTTTGTGATGCAGATGTGTTTAATTTGAAGCTGTGAATCAGTGTGAGATAATTCTTTTGGGTCAAACGGGTTGTTATGGTACTTTTTGGATATTTTTCTCTTGTGAAGAGTTTTTGTTAATACATTTGAGTTAACTAATTACTACATTGACACTATTACCTGTTAAAAAAATATTGAGTTTTTATAAAGTCATATAATCGCAATTTTGGACATCAACATCCAACAAAATTACATTTTTCCAACAACGTATAATTTAGGATCCTATTCAATATCATTCAATACATTTTCAATCCACGACTAAAACTCTTGCAGAACCAGCAAATTGTCAATATTTTGCTGTTATTGCTCACTCCAATTTCAGCATTTCACCTTTCTCATGTGTTGAAACAGCAAAGCTTTCAAACCACAAAGCATATTGCAATATTGATAAAAATTCCATTAAACAAGCTTTTCATTCTAACCATAAATAATTTGATACATCTATTTCAATTCCTTTCACACAAGACAGACGGGAAAGAGTAAAACAAAAAAAAAGTATTCGAAAGAAATTGCAGAAAAAAAGCAAACACACCATAACCTGACCGACAAATCATGGAAACATTGAGAATAGAAAGCAGCGGAAATATTTTCTTCTTATTCCGGTTTTCATATTTTTTTATTTTATTTTATTTTTTTTTATGTTCCATTCCTCTTCTCCTCTTTACCAATTATTGTTATTATTATTTTTATTATTTGCTTCTGTTATTTCTGCAACAACAGCTTTCACGTTGAATGAAAATAATGGCAGTGAAACATATTTATAAAGTTTTCGTTTCTCTTGTTGTACACATACTATATGTTATGATAGAATATGATATTTGCTCTCCGAATTGTAGATGGTAGCTATAAATTCCCTTTTCTACTCACCTGTGCAGTTTCTTTTTCTTTTTTTTTTTGTTATCCTATAACATTCTATGTATGTCTGCTTATTGGATATGAAACAAAGCCTTTTTCTCATTTGTACAGTCATGATAACTCATATTATTGCTGGTATAAGCATGAACATTTGATTTAAAATAGAGGAATGATGTTGAGATGATTGTGGGAAATTCTGTCGATAAGAATGCTGTAAGGGGATTTATTTTTGACTCTTGATGACTCTTGTTAATGATTCTCTAGATTCTATTTTATTATCTTAGTGAATTGCTATTTATTTTTTTGCATTAATTTTGGTTAATCAAGATTGTTCTTTTTTGACCTTAAAATTGTTTTTTCTAAAGCTTCATTCATATTTGAAAGTTTATAATCCATTCTCCTTAGAAACGTTCAGAATTCAACATTCTTAAAAATTTTTTTTTTTTTTTAAAAATCAATATTTAACAATATTCCAATCATCCAGTAAGTCACATCACTTAACCTTATTATCAGCTTTAATACCCAATCAATGAATAAAACACTCCCAAATCTATTTTTGTCATCATCCTAATCAAATTTCAAATCCAATCAATGTGTAGAATCATCCAGACAATACTGTTGAAAAAGTATATACCAAAAAAAGTATCGTTTAAGCTTTTAATGCTCACAAATCTTAGACTCACTGAAAAAAAAGGAACTTATAAGCTCAGAAGAATTTTAGAGATTACTTTTTCCTTTAAATATGTATGTCAAACTTTTCATTTTTTTCGTTCTTTATCCTCGAGGAAATTGGATCACGATCATGGAATTAAGTCAACTACCCCAAACTTATAATCAGCAATTCCTTCTTGGAAATTTTACAGAGGAAAAAAAATTTCTTTCCGCATACGACAAAAAAATTCATGCTGACTCATCAAAGGGAGAAATTTAATGCTGTGGAAGTGATTTTTTGTCCTCTTCAGCAGGTTCTGCTGTTTCTTTTGTTTCGAGATAAATTTATAAAAATATTGTGTGAAAATAAAATTCTTCGAAGGAGTCTGAAGAGATGACTTAAGGTTTCTACAAAGTTTATCAAAAAGACGTAATGTCTAGATCTTTAGTAAGGGTTGAATTGAAAAGGCTGTTCTTTATTTTTGATTAATTAAAAATATCAAGACTTTTTGTGCTGCAATGTTGTCTTGATTCCTTTGACAATTAGCATATTTTGTGAAAAGCGAACAAATCAACGAATCTCTTAAATTACTATAATCTTAAGTGTACCATACACAATAATCATAAATGAAAATTAACAAAATTAATGTACCAAAAAGTTTCACTTTAAAAATATTTTTAATTCATCCTAAACTTATATCTGGAACAAGAATAAAAATATAATAAAGTTCCACAATTGTTACACGTTGCTTGCTCAATTTCTTACTACTTCTTCTTACCTTGGCAGTTCTGAGATTTTTAATACAATTTGTAGAAACTTTAATTAATACAGTTTGCTCTTTCGACTCTCGGTGTAAAAAAGAAAATTGCAACTTTCCAATTACTGCCCTAGTGTATCGTGCAATTAAAATCTTGTTTGCTCCGAATGACTACAGAGCAGTTCATTCAGTTAAACTTTTCTTTCTTTTACTCGATCCTGTTTTTAGATTGTTTTTTATTTTTTATTTTGCTGCATTAAATTTCCAAGAATTAAAAAAAAGTTAAAAATAGAAAATTTAAATTGAAAAAAAAAAATGGTTAGAGGATGTCGTATTATGGTCAGGAAAATTTTAGAAAGTTCATAGAAAATTCTTAAAATATTCGAATTTTTATTAAAACACATTTAAACTTAATATTTATCCTTATAAAAAAGATATGTAAGTCCTACTTCTTTATTGATCAAGTCTTTCAAATTTAATATTAATTTATACCTTTGAATTTTTTTTTATCAATATTCAACTTTGACATTACTGAATTTACAAAGCTTTGATATTTATACACCTTCTCACATACTTTGTAATTTGAAACTATGCTATTGATATGCTTTTGCAATTGACAATCGCGACATCAAAGAAAATAAGTCAATTTGACGTGAAAATTTTATTAATAAAATCAATTTGTAAGTTCTGAAACAAATTTATATGAATCAAAAAATTAGCCCCTTTGGAATATGCAAGCTGTATTGTCATTCTTTTGGATTTAAAAATTTGTAAATTTAAATATTGTTGAACAAAATCATTTTTTTTTTTTGATATTTTTAAAAGGTATGAAAATATATTATGGACATAATAATTAATAATAAAACTTGATTTTAATTTTTAAGACCATCAAAATTTCTTCCATAAATTTCAAAATATTTTATAAAGATTTTACAACGAAAAATCATTCCTTAAAAGTAATGCATGTAATTGTTGACGAAAATAAATTACTATGATAATTAATCAAATAAATGTTTAATTTCTCATCACCCACGCTCATTTACATATATAGCTTTTTCATGACCATATATTAAAATACGTATGATTCATGTGTATGCGAAAAAGCAATTTAATTACAAAAGCTAAAAAAATTTAAAATTAAAATATCTTCTTTAAAAATATATCGTAAAAAAATTGAAATCAGTCTAATAAAATTCTATGAAATTCATTAACATAAATTTCCAACAAAAAAAAAACTATCATCCCTGCAAACCTAGTTTTGATAAAGTACACAAATTATTCTTCCCAAAAGGTTCTTCTGTTTTAACAAAAATTCATTCCTGAATCAAATCAAAGGAAGAAAAAAAAATTTAATCTCACTAAAAGCTTTCGGTTTGCTGCTATTTTTTTCCCTTTCTCATCCCCCATCAAACACAAGTGTGTACATTGATAATGAATAACACAAGGGATGTGGGTCATCTCTGTCCTAATAAAGAATTTTATGTGAGAAATAAAATGTTTGATATGAAATAAAATTTGTGATACCAGAAAAAAACATCCATTTTAGTCAATTAATAGGCGATGACTTAGACACAGATTATAATTAAATCAGATTCTTAGTTCCAAAAATAAAAAAAAAAATCTCACATTTTATTTCCTGAATTATTTATGTATACATCTAAAAATCTTATCAATAATTTCTTCAACCATGATGTCCTTTGAAGTGTCAAGACGGTCGCTGTATAAACACAAAAAGTCTATCTTTATCCGTAAAATCAAAAATATTGTGATTGAATGTTTAATCGAGAAAGTGGATAGAAAGACACAAACCGCAACCGTCGACCTCAAATAACATCCACTTTGTGAATTGTACTTCCTCCCCTCACAATATTCTCTAATGAATAAATTAAATTAAATTAAAAAAAAAAGTTGAAAGGCACATTGGATGTAGGTGAGATTGAATTCATACAAAGTTGACCGAGAAATTTTGCCAATTCAATGAACCGCAGCGGTATATGTGTGTGTATATGTCTGTGTCTCGTCCTTTTCCTTTTTATGCTGTACTTCCCCTTTTCATGATTTTTTTTTTTGCTTTTATGGCAACAAAAAAAAGTTACTTCCATTATGTCGAACGAACTAAATAAATAAAATTGCATTGACTTTTTTTTTGTGTATGTATGTACTAGATGTGCTAGTGTGAGCAGAAAATTATCTCCTAATTAGAAAATGTGGAAGTAGATTGAGAAAAATAGTAAGATTCCGATGATAAGACCTGTTAGATAATTGAGATGGAACGATGTTTGCCTTTGATGAAAGCTAAATGGATGATGGAAGAAGAAAGCAAAAGCATTTTAATTAATTAAAGCAGTTTAGTTTATATGACTTGAGGGAGCTTTGAGGCATGTTGATGTTATTCAATTTATTCCTTTGAATTGTTTATGTTGTTGAGTTTAGAGAATTCAAATAGTCAAAAAAATAGTTCAATTGCAGGTTTTCGATCATCCTACTTAACTTTCAAATCAAATAAAAATTGATCTTTTAATTAATCATGAAAAGTTAAGGACGTTGAACTCAATTTGGATTTTTTGATGCAAAAAACAACGCTTCATTCTAATGGAAAACTTAGTCAACAATAATCATCTAGAACTGTGTCAATTGTACAAATAAATAACAAACATCCCATCAACCTATAAATTAGCCTCAAATACTCGACACAATAACAAATCATCAGTCAAATAGAATGTTCAATTTACCTCTCTTTATCAAAAACTGATAATGGTGATGGTGGAAATTTACCGGGTTGATAGCTGTCCATGTAAATAATTGACCAATATGCCAACACAAATAGCATCGAAATGACAGTTGCTTGCAATAAATCACTCGATTTTACAAATTCTTGTGTCTGTACCAATGTACTATTCATCATAACTTGAATTTCCGATGCCACAAGCGATATCTTTGTTGAATTGATGATATCTGTAAATATTTGCAAGGTCGTTAGATGCAAAGTGACAAAATTTTAGAGAACGATGAGTGGCAATGATGTCATAAAGGTTGCAAATGAAATTAAATTACAAATGAAAAACATCTGTTTTGTATTATTCTCAAATCCTACACATACAGAAAAAAATGGAGAAATTAAATTTATCGTAAAAAGAAAAAAAATTTGTTACTGTATTATTTGTGAATTAAAGTCTTAAAAGATTCACTGCATGCTGTCGGTTGTGTTTGAAAGAAAATGAATAATAAGTCGCATTTATTTTTTTTTTGTCTGTCAAAAAGCTGTCGATCAAATCAAAACGTCTTATCTTTTTACTGTGGATTGTAAAAGGAACAATTATCATTTCTAAAAATAATCAGCCTTTTGAAGTTAAATGTTCATATGGATATTTACTCTTGAAAGCAAGGTTAATACAATGATGATGATTTTTTGAGTAGCTGTCTTGGTGATGAAATGAGGGATTTGGGGTTCGGTTTGTCTGGTTAGGGCTCGTTCACTTATTACGTAACGCAGGGGGGGAGGGTCGAGCGGAGAACAATAGAATTTCTGAGAATTCCATTGTTCTTTTTTGAAATATGACCGTTATTTTGTTACGTAATAAATGAACGATACCTTAAGGGACTGTTCACTTATGATGTCTGATTTTAGGGGGGGGAGAGGGCCTAGAGGGCTGAGTGACAGTCTTAAAAAAAAGAATTTTTCGTTTGCAGATTTTGTGACAAAAGGGAGGGATCTAAAAATTCAATATTTTGAGTGAAAACAAAATCCCGAAAATCAAAATTTTTTTAATTTTTAAACAGCTAAAAGCGTTGCAACCACCACAATGACTTATTATAAATCACAAACTCATTCCCCGTATTGTTTGTTCTACATGAAGAATTCACTTAAAATTTTTCATTGTTTTGTTTTCCAACAAGGGAATCATGACTAAATAACCGACAGAAGGGCGAGGCTACAATTTCATTAAAATCCACCATATGTTCAATTTAAACTACATCATTTACAAATTATCAACTTGTCCGCAAATCAAACTGCACTTCTCATGATTTTATGATTCAACTAGAATGGCATACTTTCTGTTGCTATATGAGTTATTGAACTCATTCTTTTCACTTTCACAAAAAAAGAAACTCACCCATTCTTATCAGATTTTAAAAACCTTGTACTATGATTAATTGTTTGTTTGATAAAAAAATCTCAACTGACTTCCGATAAAGTATAAAAAAAATAATAATTACGATGTTTTCACTTAAAAATATTGCACTGGAATGAAATTCTCTTCTTTTTTCACACAAAAATTATACACGAAAAAAAATAAAAAAAATATTTTTAGATGCGATCGCTTACATTGAGAATAATCGACTGAATGGAATGAACTATGTGCTATAAATGTTATTATTAGGGAGCCAAAAAACGCAGTAAAATCTTTAAATTTATTTTTAGACAATCGGTATCCGTTTTAATTCACTCTAAATTTGACTATTGATTGAATGTCTGACATATTTTATGCTTTATGTTATGGATGCTCTCACGAATTGCGTAGGCACTTGAAAAGAAGGTATTTAAATTCACTTTTTTTCTCTCTCATTTTTTGACCTTTTACGGTGTTAAAAACATAAACAAAACTAACACATTGAAGCTGTTGGATAATACATTCGATGCAATATTCAGATTAGTTTGTAAGTTACGTCACTTACTATCAACTTTATATATTTTTTGGAACAATAAAACAATTATTAACCACTTAATGCTGATAAGGAAAACTCTGTAAAAAATTGAAATTTCAATCGTCATAAATAATTCAATGTTTACTTAAATTACGTCATCGACTCAACCTACACAATCATAAATAAATGTATGTGTAACATGCGGGTATGTAAAGATTAAATAATACGTAACAACTCAACATAGAAATGAGTGAGCATAAATAACTTCAATTTCTTCTTTACGCTACTTACACAAATTCTAATTGGAAATTCTTCTTGACTTCTTCTTATTGCTTTTCTTTGATTTTGTGTTGGTTTTAAATTATTATTTTAGATGCTTGTTGAGAAATTTATGGATACTTAAGATTAATGACTGGTTGTTGTTGTGATGTTTATGCTTGATTTTATTGGAAAATCGTGCAGTTCTTATTTTTAGTTTTCCGGAAGTTGTTATTTAGTTTATTAGGTGTGGAATTTATTGAAATTTTAGAGGATAGACTTTTAGGGTTAAAGTGATTAGATTTGATGTCTTAATAAATCCAGAGCATACAATTTGATGATTTAGTAAAGAAGCTTGTGATTTGTGGGTTCAAATTGAATTATGACACCACAGGCAGACTCGACTTCTATATCTCTCATATAATTTATAAAAGTATCTCTTATACCAACTTAAAATTCACAAAAATTCTAGGAAAATTTACAATGTTGTTTATTTGAATTTATACGGATTATTTTCGTTAGTATGGAGTCTACACGACTTCTTTTGTGTAACATGAACCTTTGCACTCGTGTCACTCTTTTATTGCCATAACGATAGCCTTTATTTGTATAAATCTCCATGAATCATAGCAATTAATTTGTTGAGAATAACTGCGATTACAGAAGTTGATTATGCTTTACATACAAAAAAGAAACTTCTCTCTCTCATGGAATTTTATTCCACAAATTATCGCTATAAAGTCATTTTTTCAGTCATATACAGTCGACGGACACGCAAATGAATCAAAATGAAGAGAATAAATTAATAGTTTTCAATCAACCAATTTATTCTAAATCGAAATTTGTTCGACTGTATAAACAGTAACAGTTGAGTGACAGTTATGAATGGTTTGTAGACGGGGCAATAAAGCTTTTTATTTGCATACAAAACAAGTGTAAGGAAGATTTTATCTAAGATAATGCAAGAAGATAATGAGAAAGAGTCTTTTGACTCTAATTATCACGCTGAATCAGTCCCGTTAACATCCACAGAGAAAATGGGAGTCTCACGTTATAGTTTCAAACTTGAGGATGCAATTGCAAAATCAAATTATGGAAAATTTAACTACATTCTCATCACCCTCTCTGGAATAATTCTCACAAGTGGTATGCTTGACATAACCAGTATGGGAATGGTGCTTCCGATTGCACAATGTGACTTACATTTAAGTAACTCACATAAAGGATTTTTGGGATCTGTAACATATATTGGTGTGATTTTGTCGTCTCATTTTTGGGGCTTTGCTGCTGACACAAAAGGTAGAAAGAAAGTTTTAGTTCCAGCACTTTTCATGTCATTTGCAACTGCTGCAATTTCAAGCTTTGCAACATCATTTTGGTTTCTGGCTCTTATGAGGTTTTTCAATGGAATATTGTGAGTATTTAAGTGTTGAAAAAGTTATTAGACGAGGGAATTAAATAAGTTTATAAAAGTTTAAATTGATTTTTGTGGAAACGAAATTCGTAGAAATTTCTATAACTTATTACGTTCATCAAAAAAATGAATTTTTAGACTCCCTTCACCCCTCTGTCACAAAACCTTTATACAAAAAAATCTTATTTAAGACTGTCACACAGCCTCATAAGTGAACGACCTCTAATGAATCTAAAATTTTCAGAAAAAAAATATTTAAATAAGTTCCAACCAACTCTTTAATTACATTCAATTTCTATCAAATCACATCCTTCCCACAATACTTCCTTCTAAACATAATGCATTACAACAGGAAATGAATAAATTATAGTCACTAAAATGTCACAAACAACCACACTATGACCTATCTCAACGTCAATATATTTTCCAAATTTTCAGCATTTGTGCATCACAATCAATAATTTATGCATTTATGGGAGAGTTTCATGTGCCGAAAAGAAGAGCGAAAATCATGATGTTGGGTGAGTACAAGAGCTTATGTCGTACTAAAAATGAGTAAATTTAAACACAGTTCACGTTTTTTCTTATCTTATCATTAAACTTTTTTAATGATCTGACGTATTTGCATGATTTTTTTATTTTGACTGGAAGGTCGTTTGGAGTATGTTGACAATCTGTCTACATGTGTCGACGTCTTTTAATTAAAAACAACCATTCTGTGAACTTTACTTTCAAAATTACAAAAATTTCTCATATTACTCTATTAACTTTCTTTACAGCATCTGTTGTTTATGGATTTGCATCGCTTCTAAATCCCATCAGTGGCGTTGTTCTTTTAAATCTGGTTGATTGGAGCTTTTATATACCGTTCTTGGATTTGCAGTTTAAGACATGGAGAATGTTTCTTATTGTATGCACAATTCCAAACTTAATATCAGCATTACTTTTGATGTTCTTAATACCCGAGTCACCAAAATATACATTTTCTCAAGGCGATGAGGCAAAGACATTAAAGATCCTCAGAGATATATTTCGTCAAAATACAGGTAGTAGGCTTTCTCGCTATCGGGATCGGGATCGGGAAATCCCGGGAAATCCCGATCCCGAAAAATCCCGGGATCCCGAAAATTTTCGGGATCGGGATTGAAAATCCCGATTTTAACCATTTGCATAGTAAAATATTTTTTTTTTGACTTTTTTTTCAAAAAAAATTTTAAATTTTTTTTAAACTGAGTATTTAAAGAAACATTCACTTTAAATTTTATTAAAATTTAGTGTCATTTGAAACTTCATTTTGTTAAAATTTTAAAAAATTTGGAAAATCAACCAAAATTGGCAAAAATCTATATTTTTTTTAAAAAAATATTTTTGATACTTAGAAAAAAGTTTTTATCGGGGTTAAAATAATCGAAAATTGACTTTAAAATTAAACCTTAATTTAAAAAAATATTATTTTAAAGGCTATATATAATAGTCTAAAAACGATTCTATAAATTAATCATACTTTCTAAAACATACATTAAAATGAAACTCTAGAAATAATTTTACTAAATTTTTAATTTTGTAGTTTTTTCAACCATTAAAGACCAATTATAACAAAATTGTTTCAATAATATAGTGCCAAACAAATAAAAACTTTTAAAAATTAATTACCTTCATTCAAATATTAAAATTGGATATAAAATCTATGTAAATTTTTCAAAAATATCTTTCGGGAAATCCCGGGATTTCCCGGGATATCCCGATCCCGATCCCGATCCCGAAAATTAATCGGGATCGGGATTTCGAGAAAGCCTAACAGGTAGATCAATACTCGAATATGAGGTCAAAAGCTTGATTAAAGATGAAGAGTTCAATGAAGCAAATGCGAATGCATCAAAAGGATTTTTTACGTTCATGTGGACACAAACTGCTCCACTATTCAAACATCCACACATGAAAAATACAATGACTGCATGCTACTTACAATTTTCTATTTTGGTAACAATAAATGGCTTTTGGACATTTTTTCCTGAAATACAAAATAAGACTTATTTATGGATGGCAAATCATCCGTCTAATGCAACATCAACAGTTTGTGGGATTCTCGAATCGTTCCATCATAACAATCAAACAGTTGCTACTATTAAGGGCTTGAGTCACTGTACTACACATTTACAAATTGATACATTTATCAACATTACGATTATTTCTGTTCTGTACACAGTTGGGTGGACTGTTTGTTCATTTATCATTGATTATACAGGAAAGCTCTTGATCATTGTATTGATTATGCTGATTTGTGGAATGTGCAGTGCTGCGATGATGTTTGTCAATATCCCGAGTATATCTGTATATCTTTATGTTATTTTACAAACAGCTGGTCTAACTATGACAATCATTAATTCATCTACGGTTGAACTATTTCCAACGAAATTAAGGTAAGCTGAATTTTTCAATTTTTTGTAGAATTTAACAGAAATTGCCTGGAGATTTTTTTTATTGTAAATGAATTGTTAAACTTTATTTTTTTATATTTATATTTATTCATATTTATCCCAATCCACAGGGCTATGTCAGTATCAATATCAATGATGTTCGGTCGAATTGGTAGTGCAGTTGGATCAAATTTCCTGGGACTTGCATTGGATAGATATTGTACATACACTTGGCTCCTACCATGCGTATTATTATTAGCAAGTGGACTGCTCACATTTACAATACCAGACATTAATAAAAAGAGAAGAAAGCAACCGTCCACCTCTCATGCTCAGCAAATTGTAATAAAAATGTAAACAAAAAAAAAAGTCTAGAGAATTAAAAATGAAAAAATCAGGTGTTTGTGTACGAAAAGAAATTGAGAGAACTGAGAAATAGTTTTAAGAAAGAAATGGTTTATATATATCCACAAACACTGCTTTAACATATCACTATTGCATAATTTTGGCTTCCATACATTCACTTATCAAGCTAAAAATACACCACTAAGATGCACGTGGTTTTGTTCCAACCACATGTCATGCGAATTTTTTCATGAATGAGTCGATGATTTTTTTGGTACTTAGTTCTGCAATTAGAAATTAAATTCAATTATTTTAAGATGAGTTTGTAAAAAAAATCACAGAAGCTATTATGTAAGAAAATTATAGGAAAGTGAATTATGTGACCTACATAGTGAATCATTACTGCTTTCTTCGCATGATTTGAATGGATGTTGTGCTTATTTGTAGGTCATTTTGACTGTTTATATATTTATATGTGAAAAATGTTAATCTCTTAGTCTTGAAAATATGCGCTTTAATTTACAGTATAAGACCGCATAGACCATCTCCACTACTAGTTCTCCTCTCTGTTTTAATAACACTGGAGCACAAAAAAATAAGTTGAATGTGAGCTTTTTTGGTGTATTGTACATAGGAAATCTATAAAAGCCACAGTCGATTAAAGCAAAACTTTTAGTATTTTTGTAAAATTGTTAAGATTGGTACACGGAATAAAGTAATAACTAAAAAATTGAAGAGAGTGATTTTTCTCGGGTCTCAAGTGTGAAATTTACTCAAAGATGCGTGTCGTTGTGATATTAATAAGTATATGCAAAATCGCACATGCATCAATATTTCGTAAGAATTTCTCAGAAAAAAATTATTTTCAGTGAAATAATAAAGTTCAACTTTTACTTTAGCTGCAGATCAAGAGAAGTGTCATTATGGTGATTCAAAGTGTCTTATAAGAGTTACAAATAATGTGATCAGTAAAGCTAGTCAAGGTGAATACCGATGCTAATTCTGGATAGTTCTTAAAATAATTTTTGTGTATATGCTTTCTTAGGATTCTCTGAATTAGGACTTTCAGTTTTCGATCCATTAAAACTACGTTCATTGGATATTGAACAGGGTGGAAACAGTCCAGTAAATCTTAAAATTCACTTAAGAAACTTTGAACTCATTGGATTATCGAGAACAAAGTTCACAAGCATTCAAGGTTTCACAAAAGATTATGACAATGCTAGAATGGAGCTTAAATTTAATATTCCATCATGGCAGATTTTTGGTCCATACAAAATTGACGGTCGTGTTCTTATTCTTCCAGTCGCAGGTAAATAATTAGCTTCCTATTGTTTATTAATACTCAAAGTGGTGGAATTATATACAAAAGAGGCACTCGTCGACACATTAAAAAAATCAAGTTTATATGTCACTGTTTTAATCCACTGAACAAGCTGTTCAAGATATGTACCTAAACATTGAATAATGTCGGTGAATGTTAATTATGTAAACAACTCATTTTTTTGTCTGATTTACTCAATTGAATCGTAGCTTAATGTCTTGTTTTTTAAATTGAGTTTTACTTTAGTTAATTACTGTTAATTGTTTTTAGGAACATAATATTGAATAATATTTATGATTTACATTATTTTGCGTAATGTTTTTTAGTACGCTCATAATTTTTTCAAATCTAAGGTTAATCAAATTAATTAAAAGTTTATTTATAAAATTCTAAGTTTTTCTTTGTAAATTCCATTTACAATTTAATAGATAATCATCAGCAAAGCTAGTTCAACAGCACCAAAATGGAGTAAACTACAAAAAATCTTAAAAAAAGATCAAAATTTGAAATTTTCCAAAAATTTAGATTTTTTTGCAAAATTCTACAATATTTTACGTAAATTTGTTTGTGTTTACTTATTAAAGCATCGATTCAAAGATTAAGTCATTTAAATTCCAAATATAGCTTTATCTAATTGAACATAAGTTAATTATACCCTTCAAATAACAGTTCCCAACTACATTTTTTATAGTCAATCATTTTTTTTTCAATCAATCAAAGAAAATTGTCAAGCTTAAATTGCCTCAAATACTTTATCACATAACAGAAGCAAAAAAATAATAAATTAATAATTATGTTTAATTTTATGAACGTAGGAAATGGAATAGCAAATTTGACTTCATGTAAGTATTGTTTATTTATATGCATACATCATAATACTTTTGAAATTTTACTAACCAATGAAGTTACATTTTCTTTATGTCTTTAGATAATAATGAGATTACGATGAAGCTGCTAACGAAAAAGGTGATAAAGCAAGGAAAAGAGTATATGCAAATTGAGAAGTCTCGACTGGTCTACGTAACTGATAGAGTCGCATTTGACTTTACGAATCTCTTTAATGGCAATAAATTACTTAGTGACACAACAAATCGATTCTTTAATGAAAATTGGAAGCAAATTCATGAAGAGATGAAGCCTAAATTGTATGAAGCAATTGCATCAATTTATGAGTCGTTGATTAATAAAGTTTTTGCGACTGTTCCATACGATGAGATGTTCATACAAGACGAGGGTGCTTAGACTTCAAAATCATGCTTGAAATTGCCAATATTGCCTACAAACTAAGCAATCATTAATTGTTGGTGAAATGAACAAAAATACTCGATTGCACTGAATTTCTTACTCTTTAAGTCTATATTAAGTAATGATTTGCTTTTATGTGAATATAAAAGCACTGACTGTAATAATTTGTATGATATTTGATCGTTAAAAAAATAATTTGGTAATAAATTTCTCATTAAAATTAGAAATTTTGTGTAATTTATTGCGAGAAAAATAACCGTTGAAAATAACGAATTTTTTGAATTTGAAAAAATCCCTTGTAAAAATTTAAAAAAACGTAAACATCAAAAAATTGTGAAATCGTGGACAGTAAAATTTACTAAAATAGTTAGAAATAATAATGACAGAAGTGGAATTGAATAAAGAATCAAAGGAGGAAGAGAAAGAAGACATTGTTACACCGTGGGATGTTGAGAGTAAGTCATAAAAATGATGTAAAAGATCATTAAAATTTCTCATCCAAAAAAATTTATTTTTAAAAGGTGCCAATGAAACAGGAGTTGATTATGAGAAATTAATTAAGAGATTTGGTAGTTCAAGAATCGATGATGCACTTATTGAGAAGCTGGAAAAAGTAATTAACAAGCCAGTACATCATTTTATTAAAAGAGGAATTTTCTTCTCTCATCGCGATCTTTTTGGACTTCTTAATGCCTATGAACAAGGAAAACCTTTCTATTTATATACCGGTCGTGGACCGTCATCAGAATCTATGCATCTTGGTCATTTAGTGGCTTTTATTATTACAAAGTGAGTAGTTCTGGATGTTAACTGGATCTTGTTTTGAGTAGTTTTTGATGCATGTATAGAAAGTTTTATGGAACAGAAATAATGACGCAACATTCTTAATCTCTTACAGATGGTTCCAAGAAGCATTTGACGTACCATTGGTGATTCAAATGTCCGATGATGAGAAAGTCATCTGGAAAGACCTAACTGTGGAGGAAGGAGTAAGATTAACAATAGAGAATGTTAGGGATATTATTGCTTTAGGATTTGATCCTGAAAATACATTTATCTTCTCAAATCTATGCTTTATGGGGTGAGTTATTGTGTCAATTCTTTTAAATTGTCCAAAACTTGACATTAAAGCACAAATTAATCTCATTCACAGCCAATGTCCAGAATTCTATAAAAACATAGTCAGAATTGAGAAATGTGTAACATATAATCAAGTAAAAGGAATCTTTGGTTTTTCGGAAGCTGATAAATTAGGAAAAATTGGATTTCCAGCTGTTGAAGCAGCACCAGCTTTATCATCAACCTTTCCATTCATTTTTGGTGATAAAAAGCGTCAAGTATTGATTCCATGTGGAATCGATCAAGATCCATATTTTCGTATGCTTAGAGATGTAGCACCGCGTCTTGGATATCAAAAACCAGCACTTATACATTCAGCATTCTTCCCAGCATTACAAGGTGCAAAATCTAAAATGTCAGCAAGTGACTTTAATTCTGCAATTTTCCTCACCGACACACCAGACGAAATCGCTATGAAACTTAATGAGCATGCATTTTCAACGGAAGGAAATTGTGAAACTGACGTTCCTTTTAGTCTCCTTACATTCTTTATGGAGGATGATAAGGAATTGGAAAGAATACGAAATGCATACAATTCTGGTCAAATGTCGAGTGCAGAAATGCGAAAACTTGCTATCGATTGTTTGCAGCCATTCATAGCCCAACATCAGGAGAAAAGGAAACTTGTAACAGATGAAGTAGTGCAGCAGTTTATGACAGTGAGGAAATTGAAATGCTAATAAAACTTATTTTTTCATGCTATACGGAAATGAATTAAATAAAAATTAATGCTTTCTAAAAGATAATTTTTTTTTTTTTGAGTGTCAATGACATAATTGAAATGTGCTGCAAATACTTTCACTACTCACTGAGCTGCTCGATTAATTTTCTTCAATAAAAATGAGAAGAATGAAATTTTATCGCTGCAGGAAATTTTTTTCTTTTCTTTTCTTTTGTATAAATCATTTTTTTTTTTCAGAGCAGATCAATTTTCATTGAGCTAGAAACTTGTGCTGATGATAAAGAAAAAAAAAATTGTATGAATTGGAATTTAAAGTGATTTTTGTGTACTTGATGTGATTTGAAGCAGTTTGAAAGTTTAAAAAAAAATTTTTCAAAAAGTCATTAAAATTCACATTGAACTGGTTTTGATAATTTTTCTTAGTTTACGTCAAGTTTGCGTAAAAGTATGAACACAACTTGACGTTCTTACGAAAGACGTACGTATTTTGACAATTTTACGTTAATTTACGTACGTAAATATTTTTCAAACTTACGTAAGCTTACGTTAAAGAATTACGTAGTAAAATACGTACGTATTTTCAATTTACGTAAGTAACCGTAAGTAAATTTTAAATCTAAATTTATTAACTTTTTCTGCTTTGTCTATCTGTTAGATATTCATATCCACTTATTAGAGACCTTCCTTAATATCCAAATTTTAATGAATTACATATATATTTTGGTGTAAACTTTAGAGGTCGCAAATTTTTAGTTGATTTCCTTTATTTTGAAAGCGTCAATAGCTTTGTCATGTCTTAATAATACACTCCTGAAAATATCAGCCTATAATATTAAGGATAAATAAGATTTTTCTTTAAAAATTTAAAATTGTTTCCAAAAAAATTTTGTGCACAAGCAAAGTTGTATGGAAAATTTTTGAAAAACAACCAAAAGTAAATAACAAATAACTAAAAATTGGCATAGATTGGCATTGTCAGAGTATGATTAGAAGGTAAATTAAAACTCGACCTTTCGATTTGTATGAGTTTCAGAGACGGAAGGAGTCGGAAACAACACTTGTGGACATTTGAAATTTTGGAAATTTTCAAAATTTTAATTGCATTTTCCCTAATAATAAAGAAAGTGGCTAATGTTTTGTTAGTCTTAACATAAAATTTGAATGTTAGTTAAGCTATTGACAGTAATTAGAACATTGAACAAGCAACAGAAAGTGGAAAAATTTATGAAAACTTTTTCATAGTGTTTTTGTAAACAAATTTTTCGTAACTTTCATTAATGATTGACAGAGTTAGACAACGATTAGAAGCTTGATATTTTCACAAAAAAAGAGTCAGTTTATGATTTATATTCGTGCATTCAAAAGATCAGGTTTAAAAGACATGACTTTAGATAAATTTTGGACACTTCTTTCGATTTCAGAGCATTGTGCAAACCTAGAAAGTTATCTTTCCAAATTCCCACTAAACCGGATACTTAATATCTTCAGAAAAGTCAATAAAAAAAAAAGTAAAATTCATAAAAAGCGCATAATAAAAAGTCAAACAATCTTTTTAAGAGCTCTCTTTGAAAAAGAACGAAATGTAAACAGCGAAAAATAAACTTTATTCCATAAAATTGCAGTTTCTATGTTTGAGCTTTTCATTAAAATAATTTTTATAATGTCTTCATGGAAACTTCTAAAAGGATCATTAATGGAAACAATAATATTTAAATTGTGAGAGGAGAAAAAAATGAATCAAGATTAAAAAGTTCAAGTGATTTTTCAGCATTTTTGCAGACTAAATGCATTGAGTTTTAGGTTAAATATTTTTGTTTTGATGGGATTTAAAAATCTTTCAAAATAAGAATAAATCTTATTTATTTGTGTAAATTATGGTTTATTTTTAAAATTTCAGAATACTTTAGGGGCCGTTCACTTATGATATCCGATTTTTAGGAGGAAGCTGCGAGCCCCTGAAGCTTTGTGACAGTTTTAAACAATAGAATTTTTTTGTTTGAAGATTTTATGACAGAGGGAGGGATGGGGTCTAAAAATCCAACCAAGTTTTTTAAGGAACGTCATAGCTGAACGGCCCCTTACTGGATTTCATCTCGTTTGGTTTACTTCAACATTTGAACTCAAATCCTCGCGAAATGAACTCTCAACTGAACTAATTTATCAAAATAAAGTGATTAGAGAATCCACAAAAGTTTATTAACATGAAAAATGTTTTCTTAAGTTGTGGCCTAGATAAAAAAAAAAAAAAATAAAAAATCCAAAATTCACAAATCTGCTTAATTTCTCTTTCAGTTTTAAGTTTCCTTCATATTGATACTGTTTTGCTAATTTTCCTTTATGCTTTTCTTTTAATTTTTAGATGATTATTGAGTTTAAAATATTTGCAAATTGAAAAATAGATTTTAACAAATTTTCAGGTTATAATCAGCAAATTTTGATTAAAAAGTTGAAATTCTTAAATATTTCAAGAATTATGTAAATAAATCAGCAAAAAACCATAAATTTCATCCCTCAAAATCTCAACAAGTCACAATATTTCTTAAAAACGAAAATATTTCAAGCAACAAAATTTAAGAAGGAAAAAATTAATAAAAAAAAAATGTTTTTGCAAATTATTTCTCGACGAAAAGCCACAGACAGAAAAAAGTATGAAATTAAAGTTGGCATCTCGTGAATATTCCAAAAAATGATCTTTCTAACCTTTTCCTCGACACTGATGTTCCGCAAATTCCTCATTTCGATAGGGCTCGTTCACTTATTACGTAACGAAGGGGAGGGGGGGGGGGGGGTCGAGAGGAGAACAATAGAATTTCTGAGAATTCCATTGTTCTTTTTTGAAATATGACCGTTATTTTGTTACGTAATAAATGAACGATACCATACTTTTTGCTCCTCTTCTTCTCCTCCTTTTTCGAGTCTTCATGAATAATAATAAAACGTAAATTTCTCAGCCACCCTGAGATTATTAAACAACATTTCTGACACATTTTCCTAGTCATTCATTCACAGTTTTTGTTGTTGTTGTTCATTATTATAATTCGCTTTACTCTCGTGCCATTCAACTTATTATTTTTATTATTATGCCAAAAAAAAAAAAAAAGCTAGCATCTAATTAAAATTCATTCAAAAAATCATCATGATTGTTGGCACTTTTCAGCCTTGACTAAAATTGTTATTCACTTCCACTTCAACACGAGTGGAAGAAATGTAAATTTCTTAATTTGGTAGTGTCATAAGAAATATTTAAATTTCCTTTTTTTTATTCTTCTTCGTCGCATTTTCGTAATGGCGATGAATATGCTTAATTGTTACTTAACATCAATGTTATTGTCTGTGGATGAAGAAGGTGAAGAAAATTTTAATTATAAAGGGGAAGAAATTTTCATTTTAAATTTTCTTTTTTTTTTTTTTTGCTCATTCAATGGCGATAATAGCATTGGCAATGACAGTGAGGGCTTTAATGAATGCGGTGTCAAGTCGTTTTAGACTTTTTCTGAGGTTGGAAAAATATTTTTGCGAGATTTTATTTTTTTAGACAGCTGATTGGAGGCGGGAATAATATTTTGGCTTGGATTTATTTTCTTTAGAGGAATTAAATTTATTTATGGATTGTTTTTCAACATTTTTTTTCTAGTTTATTTTTCGACGAATCAGCCGGACCCTCTTTAATTAAAAATTTCTTTATATTGCTAGAGTCAATATTTATATATGTCTTCATATAAGAAACAATGTCAAACAAATTGAATCACACCAAAAATAAAAAGACAGTTATTTTTTTCAAATTTTGAAAAAATTCACTAACACTATCAAATTTTCAGTACAAAAAACTGAGCAAATCAACTGAGCTATGGTCGGCGTTTGGTCGATGCTCAGTTGTATGAAGACATATATAAATATTGGCTAGAGTTTTTAGAAGCAAAAATCTAGCATCTCTGAACAGCTGTTTTGTCCGTTAATATTTTAGTTAAAAGGCCCTCAATTTTTGAAAAAAATCAAAAATTCAAACCTTTTTTTACATATAATCCGACCAAGAAAAAATTCTTTTTTGCAAAATTAAGTATTTTTCCTAAGCTTTTATTTATTATAATAATGATTTTTCCATAATTTCAGCCATAAAATTTGATATAAAAACAATTTAAACTAATTAAAACAAGTAGAAAGCATATAAATCTTGATTTGTTTCTTAAAAATTTAACGGACAACCTGTACTAAAATAAGGTGTACTAATGGGTTTTATTTTAGAACAAATTCAAATTTCGCACGTAACGTATTTGTTCAGAGATGCTAGGCAAAAATCATTCAAAATCTAGGCTCTGAATAAACTTAGACTCTTGTTTCAACCTTTTAGGTCCTTTCTGACAATATTCTAATAATATAGTAACCTTGTAGGTCTCGTTCCGACTTTTCCAATTATGTTTCAATTTTCTGACCCATTCCTCAACCTAACGTTGGCTCAGAGGTCCAATAATGACTTGATCTCGTCCATAAAGCAGTCAAAACATCTAAACTCCTCAAAATGGGCAAACTTGCAAATGGCTGGATTCGAACCGACGACCTTCGAAACCATACCAAATTTCAGACAAGCGCCTCACCGACATGGTTGCAATTAAGGCACATGTGCACAGGAAGAACCGTCCAATTCCTTAATAATTTGCAAGTTTTTGTTAGAATGTGTACTGTTCTCACCTGTCTGTATGTGCAGCCCTGCTTAGCGCTTTCTTTACTAAGGCACTTATCTGATTAAGTTTAAAACAGTGTAACTAATCAATTTTCAAAATATGTTACTTCCTCAAATAATGACTTAAAATTTACAAGAGGCCGTTCACTTAGTACGTTCGCTTTTTAGGGGGAGGGGGCTCTAGGATTTTGTAACAGGTCAAACAAAAGAAAAATTTTTCCTTACAAAAAGACGTAACAAGGAGGGGGGGAGGGGGGTCTAAAAAGTCGTTTTTTGCGTAACGTACTAAGTGAACGACCCCCAAGTTAGATACTCTGTGGTCCAAATCTAATTTTAACAAATGAATCACCAATCAATATGATATTAAAAGAATCAATCAATCATTTCATCGTATTCCTTTGAAGTGGACAACTCATCATCGTAGTAAATAACAATCCTGATTTCACGATCTATATTTTGACCGACAATCATTAATTTTTCTTTAAAAGTTCCCACGGTATCAACTTATTCGCCCACTTCCAATGAAATAAGAGTAACTTTCTTGGAATAATTTTCTTAAAATAAATAATTTTCTCATGCGAACAAAGAGACGTCTGGATAATATTTGTGAGCAAAGTTATTAAAAAAAACTCTTTCTGCTTTTTATTATATAGAATGTATTGCTATTTTTAATATCATCAACAATTTGAAGGAGAAATTCCTTTTTTTTCTTCTTCATATTCTTTATGGTTCGCATCAGTCGTTTAAATGTGAAAAACTGATTATTTCATTTCTTACGGGTAGGAAAATTGGTTGCTTTGAGCAGAAAAATCATATTCATGTCGTAAAATCTTTTATATTCAAGCTTTTTTTTATTATTAATGGGAATCATTTACAGCGTGAAATTACATTAATTTAATTATCTTGTAAGTTGAATAAACGCACAAAAAAAAAAAAAACTTGAGGAATGATGATTAATGTAAGATTTAACGAAGATTCTTCAAAAAATTATTTATGATGACAATTTGTTTAATTAGAAATGGGAAATTAAAATTAGAAGAAAAAAATTGAATTTATAACAGATTTTTAAATTTTAAACAAATAGGTAATTTTGAATTTAAT
The DNA here is from genome assembly GCA_026123125.1 of Chironomus striatipennis. Taxonomy (NCBI): domain Eukaryota; kingdom Metazoa; phylum Arthropoda; class Insecta; order Diptera; family Chironomidae; genus Chironomus; species Chironomus striatipennis. The sequence continues at coordinate 40,561,775 of CM047394.1, forward strand.
AAATTTTTTAAAAATTTGAATTTCAAAAGAGTGTCTCAATTTTTGATGAAAAATTGACTAATTCTCACAAATTAAATAGATAGTTAATTTTGAAAACAAAGCAATTTTCAAAAACAAATTTTGAACAAAATACGCAAAATTTAATCTCAGTTACCTTTAATTACTGTTAATTAATAAACTTAATAACAACAGTTCACACTCAACAGAAATACAAGCTACTTAAATAAAACACAGCATTTATTTATATTTAAACGTTCAAAACAAAGGAAAAAAGAAGATTGTGAGTTAATTGGGATCATCTATATCATTTAAATCTGTAAGGAAAATTAACATTGAATTACTGTGTATACACATAAAATTCCACAACAAATAAATTTAATTTCACGAAGGTGAGGTTGAGCTGTACAGAATTTATTTGACATGAAGAATTGCGTTTCGCGAAAAATCAACATCAAAAATAATGAAAAATTCCTCATTTTTCTTTTCTCGTATTTTTTATTTTTTATTTTTGGAAGAATTTATGAATCTGTTCTAATTTTAAAAACCTCACGATCGTGAAATTTGTCATCATTTGAAATTGAAAAGAAATGTAAGTGTGACTACGAAAACAAGATATGGCGACAAAATAGAGGAGGAGGGGTGCCAAATGAAGCCACAAATCATAAAATCTAAGACATTTCTATTTGCGGAAATATTTGGTAAGAAAATTTTTTGTGGGTTGAGGTGGAACACAAATTATTATTTTGGGTGACAAATATGTCATTAATGGACTAATTACTTTCGTCTTATAAACTTCATCAGAAATACCAATAAATATTAAATTAATTGAGGCTATTAATTAGGCGTAAGAATTTGACAATTAGCATCTCCAACATAACCAATCATTAGTGGTAATGAGTGATAACGAGGCAATTCCAAAGAAAACTAATTAAATTAATATTATTGGTATTTATTGATTGCTGTTTTGGTGAATTTACAAATTTTCTTGTTTTAATGTTCAATGTGGGAGAATAATCAATATGTATCAATTATGAGAGGGTCACCACAGTTTATTGGTTGGAACATTATATAATAACAAGATGTGTGGGATGTTGAAGGTAAACTTTAAAGTGGTTTAAATGATTGAGGTATTCATGCTAGATGAAATTGTTAGTGTCAGAAGGATTGTTGGTATTACGAAACTGAGGGACTTCAATTTAAGTATTTGTTTGGTTCCAGGAAAAAATGTGCTCAAATCAAAATATATGAAAAAATGGCAGTTAAAAAGAAAATTTGAATTTTTGTTTGGGGTCACGTCAATTTTTCAAATCTAGGCTCCCAGTACATAATTTATGCAGACAGTAATTGAACTATTAGGCTAAAATTTCTGCGTTAAAGTATATTCAATATTCTTAAGATAATAAGGAAGCATCTACTCTAGTAAGTTCAGATTTCAAATTTTCTGAGTAATTCGAACATTGACCCGACCCACCTATCCATACATCCAAACTCAACATCTGTTTAAATCAATTTAAAAAATCAATAACTCTCATTGGAGTCAAATTTCAGCAAATCTGAATGTCTAAAATTTTTAAGCTACAAAAATAATCTCAAAAGATTAAAAACCAATCTAACTTTAATCCCGGCATTGCCCCATTTAAATAAATTGCACACTAGCACAGAAAATTTTAATTTAATAATACTTAATCATCCCACATTCCTTCATTCCTCTGAAAATTCATTAAAAATGTGAGTCAAGACAATATTTCATGAAGCTAAATCCTCAATAGCATTAAAAATCCTCTTCGTATTTGAAATCTCTGAATGCACATCTCGTGAATTCCCAAAACAAGAAAAAAAAAATATTTTATGATGAATATTTTACGTGTGTAAAATCACGAGAGGAGTAACAGACACGACTTATACTAATAATCTTCTCCTTAAAACTCTAATTTACATTTCACATGTGATTTAAATATGTACTGTGACTAGTAATGTAAGTTGAAGTTTGCAAGTGCACGAGGAAAAGTTATTTTTGATTTTATAAAAGAGGAAACTTTTTATTTTATTTTATTTTACGGCAAAACAATTTTAAACTTGACATCTCACTAAGTGTGTACCACAATTTGTTTTCTTTCTTATTTCTGGGCTATGTAATGTCTAGCACTTTTCTAGTGCAACCAAATCGACGCATTTACATGTGCAACAATGTGAATCGTATGTTGGGTCATGAGTCATTTGTTTTAAATTTCACTTCCAATTTCCCTACGACATCTCTAAAATGAATTTAATTTGATAAATTAGTTGTATAAATGCATGAAGCAAATGCAACTGAAAAATCACATCATGTTGATGCCATTAGCAATTAGTCATTCGAAAAATATTTCCACATATACATGGGCAGGCGTCACATACACGATGAAAAAAATTTTTTTTTATATTTTTTTGTGAATATGTTGCTTGCGTGTATTTTTGCAAAAATAAAGAAAAGAGAAGAAAATTATTTTCCTACTATATCGGGTATCAAGAAAAGAATGCAGGAAACTTGGAAAAAAAATATTGTGAAGACATGATAGATATAATCCACATTGTAAAATTGCCGACAGTCTTTTGAGAGACCCTGAATAAACTTTAATGATTTTTCATGGTTGATCTTTTTTCATCAAGCTTGTGTCTTTTTTGGGAAACAGTTTGGTTGGTATTTTGTTGGTAGTTCCTTAAAATAAACCTTTTTGAGGGTCAGAGTGTAAAACTGATCATATCAATTTTAATAATTTTTGATCAATATTTGATTAGTTCAATACCCTTTGTTAAAGGTACCAGTATTTTGATTTTTGATTAAATTTTATGAAATTCGAAGTTTTTAGTACAGTTTGATTAATCCAGTATTTTATAACTTATGTAAAAATTAAGCTGGTCTAAGGGGCTGTTTAATTATGACGTCCATTAAAATATTGAATTTTTAGAACCTTTGTCTCAAAATCTTTTTAAAAAATCTATTTTTTAAAACTGTCACACAGCCTCAGACCCACATCCCCCTCTAAAAATTGGACATCATAAGTGAACGACCCCTAATCTGATTCATTTTTTTCATTAAAAAATTTTTCTAACTAAAAAAAATTATCTTTAATCAAAAATCAGTTCTAAAACCAGAATAAAGTCTTTCCATTCGAAAGAATTTGTTTAGAATTCCATTCAAATTACATAATTCTTGCAAAATAAATTCGCACGAATTTTTCAAGGCAAATCATTCAATTATCAAGAAATAAAGAATTGTTTATGCATACCTTCATACCTCAGTCTATCGAACATTGAGAATAAAACTTCATTAATCAAGCACAATAAGAAGAAAATGCGCTTCAACCGAATCAATTAATATTAAAACAGCAACAATCGTCTTATTTGTTTCTCATTTTTCCCAACACGATCACGAGATTTTTCATTCATTCAATAAAAAGATTTTCACAATTTGAACGTCTGTATGCATACACGATAGTCTGGCGTTCTTATATTACGCTATATCTTTAAATGTATAAGTCTATAGCGAGTGATGAAAAAAAGAAAACAAAAAAAAATCTTGAATTAATTTTTTTTTTTTCATGTGAAAATGAATTTTTCTCTCTCAGTTGAACATGAGATTTTCATGTCGAAAGATTCCTGTTTATTTCAACCGTGAATTTGAAAAGAAATAGAGAAAATCTTTATTTTTTTCTATTGATTCAAAAGTTTTGTGGATAAGAATTTCATTTCATATCATTTGAATTTACTCAGCTTTTGATAGCTTTTTTTTTTTTAATTAAGATTTCTGCATTTCATTGAAAAAGCAAAAAAAAAAATAAGAAAAAAAAATCTCGAGTCTTGTTTGATAATTGAAATAGCTACGGCATACTTGAGAGAATAAAAAGTGTGAGTTGAATAGAATTAATTAAAAGGATTTCTTTTTTTTCAAGCACTCAACGTACCAGATATTCAGCGTTGAGAGTACATAAAATGCTATTTAATGGAACTACGATAAAGATAACAAGATTTTCATTGTATAATTCCTTTCTATTTGCTCCCCGACTCTGACTGCTTCGTGATGGAGAAAATATAATGAGATGAAGTGAAACCTGATGATTGTATTTAAATGATCAGTGGAGGAAAGAAAAAAAAAATTGTATTTTTTTTTTAAAAGACTCAGGAGAAAAATTTTAATGTCGTTGATTGACATTAACGGATGGATGTATAAAAAAAATGGAATGTGCCTCATATGTTGTGAATATCTTAATTTTCTTATGTTATTAAAAAATTAATAAATTTTTTTTCTTGTCTTGGGAAAAATTTCGCAATTTTACACACTGTGAGGAAAAATTTATGAAGTGGCAAAAGATTTGTAGACTTTTTAAAAATGTGCAATTTTAGATAAGAACTTTGGAGATTGAAAAGTGTGGGATATTTTATTGAATGACGCAATTAACATGAAAGTCAGTCTGATAATAAATATAATTAAAATTTGAGGTATCATGCCTAAAGTTGCAAGGATGTAGCCAGAAATTTTTTTAGGGGGTCTAAACATTTTTTTGTTTAGAATTTTTCATAAAAGAGGAGAATATTTCCTTGTAATCTTGGCATATCTGTCAATTAAAAATTAGGGCATTTCACAAAAATTTAAATATTAATTTTAAAGAAATTCAAATGAATTTATTCAATTCCATTTCACTTAAAAGATTTCTAGATTTTCAAAATCAAATATCTCCTTCAGTTCCTCTTCAAACAGACCCAAACCGATGTTTACAAATCACCACAAGGTTCCTCGTGGTAAATCAATCTTAATCTTCATATTCTTCTGCATTTTCATGCCATTCTCACATATTTCAACGCAATGAACTCTAATATTTACATATCGAAACAATAAATTTCATCGAAACTCAAAGGTGTGAAGAAGAAGCAATTTAGACATGGCCATATGCTGTAAAATCTCAACAATAATATTTACCGCATATATACTAAAAGAACTTTAAACAATAATTTTTATTTTAACACGAGATGTGGCTCAATTAATAACAAATCATAAAACCATCAACCCCCAACATCCTTGAAAGAATTTTCATTTTATAATAAACACTGTCCATGAACTTAAAATCTGAATTTTCTCAGCTTTTAACTTCACAGCCACTGCCAAAATAGAAAAGAAAAAAAAAACACGGAAAAAATTAATGAAATTAAGCACGAATCAAATTTCCGTTTCCTTCATAGAAAGAAGCAAAACAGCTTCAACAAATATGTGAATTTTGCCTTATTGCCCGAGTTCATACAAATTTTGATGTTTTTTTCTTCTTCCTCATCGTAAAAAAAAAATGAAAAACAAACTCTTCAACTTTTTTTTGTGTGTTGCTGCTTCTTCTCCTCATTTTCAAGATCGCACAGAAAAAAAGAATACTTTCGTCATATTAAAGTATGAAGTGCATCAGTCTGTTTCTCGCTCATTCAATGAAATAAAAATACAGACTTCAACAAGAATCTTGAAGTGGAATGAAACCTAATTGAATCATCTCAGTCCAACGAAGCAGAGGTTTCGGAGCAAGAAAAAAAAAAATTGAAAGAAATTCAATTTTAGAAGGAAACAAGCTGGTGGGGAAATTTAATTGGAGTTTGGGGGTGTAATGGAGCGCATTTTTCGAGGTTGATGGTGGTTAATGATAGTTGTAGAGATGGTTTACTTGAACAGGGGCGTAGCCAGAGGGTCCGGACACTCCCTAAGAGTTTTTTGTTCTCGCAACGGCTCAAAATTTTGGCAGGGGGGCACGGACTCTTCTGGCTAGGCCCTTGACTTGAAGATTGTTTAGTTCATGACCATTCTTGAATATTTTAGAATTTTCCGCTTAGAAAATAATTGTGCCCTATTTTGAGGTTCATGGGAGGAAAAAATTCTTAAAGAAGCATTAAAACTAATTTATATAATTAAGAAGAAATTTGTGAATAGCTTTAGAATTCTTGAATTTTTCTGCATTTTGAAATTTTTATTTATTAAAAAACCTGTCAATTTTCACTTTCAAAAAATCTTAAAATATTAAAATTCAATTAAATTTTTTGATTCACATCACTTTAAATCCTTTTCTTATGATATATTGTAACCCAATCAATAAATCTTTAAAAATTCAATTCCACCCCTTAAAAACATTAATAATCCATAAGAAGAAAAAAAAATACGACATCAAGTCAATAGACATTGTGCAAATTCACAAGCATAATTACTTTTCTAAATCATCAACTCGGAAAATGTGCTAAAAAGTGGCAGAGATTGTGCTCACAACGTTCTAATGAGATTTTTATTTCTATTTATAGTGAAGAAAAAAAGAGTATATAGTTAAGGAGAAATAAAAAGAACATCACGAGCAGTGCATTCAACGACAAGCTGACTTTAGCGTCACGTTGTATTAAACGAGTGTTTGATATATCAAAAGTAGCAAAAGAGGAAAAAAAATTAATATCAACATCTTTTCAGTAGTTAAAGAAATTTTCTTGTGTGTACATAAACATTTTAGTGACATTAAGGAAGTGAAAAAATAATCAAAAGAAACTTACGTTTTAATATAAAAAAAAAAAAAAAATCATAAATTTTTGTAAAGTGCATACAGTAATGATAAAAGTCGACGATAAATAACCTTTAATACTAATTATATACGAAGATATATAACTCGTTTACTCTCTCTCTCTCTCAAAAGAAATAAAAATATAAATTTTTGAGGGTCGAAGAAAAAGGTGAAAATAAATACTTAAACAGACGCTGAATAGAAGTTAGCAAGCAAGTTCTTTTTTATCTCATTTTTGTGCTTGTTAAATGTAAAGTGGAAAAAGCAATTAAAATAGAAGAAAAAAAAAAGAGAAAATAATAAGAAAATTCTCATTAGTGGTTCAATCCGATTACGTCAATATAAACAGAAGCACAGCAACAACAGCATCCAAAAAAGATGATTAAAGTTGATGAAACAGATCCTGTAGGAGGTAAGCGAGAGATTTTGTTTAACATTTTCATGTATGATAATTAGTTTCGGATAAGAATTTTGTTATAATATGAATAATTATCTTGCTAAAATTACGGTTTCGATGGATTGAGTTTTAAAGCTGATCGGAAACTCGTGCAATTTTTAATTGAGTTAAAATTCTTTTTGATGTTTGTTTAGTGAGTAATTAGTTTAAATTAAATTAATATCATTAAAAGAATTTAAATTGTTAATGTAAAGGATTTGTGAGTAATAATTTAAGTTATTATCCATTATTACATCAATTTTTAAATTTTCATTTTAACTACAGGGGATTCTCGATTTGAACAGATTCGATTTGAATAATCAAAAATTTCCGAGTCCATATTAAAATAACGAATTTCAATTTTGCGAAACTTCATTTTTGCGAACGACTCATTTTTACGAATTTCTTTTTCTTAGAACTTTTTCATACACTTTTTTTAAATTTTAAAAATCCGTTACCTACAAAAAATTTTCTTTTTGTTCAACGTTCTTTTGAAATTCAAAAATTATTAGAAAATGTTCTAAGAAACAAAAATTCGAAAATTGAAATTCGTTATTTTAATATATATATATATGCATATATGCACTCAAAATTTCCCATACAAAAATTCAAATTTTTAAATTTAACGAAAATTCTTCATACGTTTCGATTTGAATCTGATTTTCCTAGAACAAATCAACTGTTCAAATTGAGGACCCCTTGTATGAGATGATACTTATGAAAAATAAACAAGGCATGAATTTAAAACACAATCATCCAAATTTAGTAGAATTTTAAAATACAATAGGAAATTCCAATCAAAAATTGATTATAAATCGAAACTTTCTCAGAAGAAACAGCAGATTAATCTGTATTGACCATCATTCACACACTCTGTGCGTCATATTACTGACGTCTTACAATGTTATTTTTCAATAGCAATATGTTTCTTTCAACGCAATATTTTCTTTCCAATTTGAGACACGAGATATTTGTTTGAAATCTGACTGTGTTTTGGCTGCAAATGTTGCTACATGAATACTTTATTGAGTGAAATTTGTGAGAGTTCAAGACTGAGTCATGCATTTGTGATATTTTGGGTTCTGAAAATTAAATTTTCATTTTTTTTGTAGACAAAATTTATTGCAATTAGTCTGAAATAATTTGAAGTGTTTTGAAACAAATTTGTAAGCTTTAAAATGAATAATTCTAAATAAACAAAGACAAAGTAATACTAGGAAACAAGAACAACCTTGTAATCACTACGTGACTTTAAACCACCTAGTTAATATGAACTTTACTGAGTAAAATTCCATGCAATGTGTAAAATTTATTCCAATTAAAATTATAGTAAACTAAAAATCTCGTAAAATTTTCGCAATAAATTCCAAGAATCGATTCAATATTCACTAGGAATAATAATGCTTTAAGCGTCTCATTTCAATACGTAAATAATTCATTTATGAATGAATGAGTGAAATTTTAATTCAGTTTTTCATTACGAGATTTTCAATCTTAATGGATATTAATAAAATTTTCATTTAAATTATTAATATATTAATTAGCTACCTGTGTTCATATAAGAAGCTACTTGTGTATGAGGATTTTAATATGAATTAAAATCTAATAATAATGAAGCATTTTTACACCCACCTGATGCTGAAATTTTCATCATCTTAATTGATTTGAGTATTTTAGTCGTTCCTTAATTGCTTAGGAAATTTATCGAAATCACTTCCGCAATTAACGAAAATAATTCTTATACATATTCAATTTGCATTAAAACTTATTGAATTACCTAATTCAATTTTATTTAATTTTTAATTTTTTTTCACTGACGTCAATTGAGTAAGAATTAGATAAATACAGTACAGGATCCATTCGCATGATGATTTTTTAGCGCATTTTTGAAAACTTGTTTTCAAAAAGGAAGCTCAATCATGCACTTTGATCGGTCGTTCGGTCGTTCGGTCGTTCAGTCGTTCGGGTCCCAATTATCTCTTGATCTAGACTTCGTAGCAAGCTCGGAATTGTTTTAATAGCTTCATTGAATGTTTTTATTCCCGCCGTTTATATTGAAAAGTCAAAAAACACTCATTAAATAGCTTAATTCATCGATTTTATATTTCAAAAAAATATGTAAACAATGCAGGGCAAAGCTATGCTGATGATAAGTTTGAATTTTTTCTAACCGTTAAAAAATTTGAAATTTTTTTGACCGTTATTTCGGATTAAATTTTTTTCTTTTAAACACCTTAATATTAATTAACTTTTAATTTTTTCATACAAAACAAATATAAGTGCGTTTAGAAATTTGAAAAATAATGGATGTGTTTAGAAATTTAAATTTTTCGCTAATGGAAAATTTTGAATTTCAAAAAACCGTTAAATCGTAAAGCTATTTTTTGCATTGAACATTATAAAAATCAATAATTAAAGGAGTTTTGATCATTAATTTTAAACTTTTTATTGAAATGAATTATGATTAAAGAAACAGCAATAGAGTTTTAAAACTCGACATTCTTTTCTATTTAATCAATTGCTAATCGCTGCGTCAAAAATGCGCTGAAGTCCCTCGATATAAACGAGGACTTTTGTAATTTTTTTTCTTCAATATGGGAAAATTTACTTTTAAATCTATCCGATTCTAATAATAATCTGTGAATTGAACTTACTAGATTTTTAAAAATTAGTGACTCATTCCATGAATTAATACTTATTCATATTAATTGATAAAATGAAGAAATTAGTGGTCAAAAATTAGGAATTTATTGAAATGACATATTTCAGTTAAATGATTCAATTTTCAACCGTAATAATCACTGTTAATGACTAACTCCTGTAAAATAAACATAAAAACCCTACAAAACTACCTCATTATCCAATTAAACGTCTAAAAGTTTTATGTAAAAGAAAAACGTGGCCATTATTGCATTTTTATGACAGTTTGTTGCTCGTGTCATTGACTATTATTAATCTCATCTTGCATCCTCAGAAATTGCGCTTCTGGCACTAACGACTTCCTCACAATTTTTTCAATTCGATCTTCTTTTTAAATTGGAATTTTTCCTCAATAAAAATTTATGCATCTTTGCGATTTGTATTATATTGATAAGGACAAATGACTTAAGTCATAAATAAATTGTGAATGTGGTAAAAAGGAAAAAGAGAAGAAGCTTTTACGACTACCGTGTTTCATTCACAAATAAAAAAAGAGATAAAAAATATTTCTTCGTTTGTGGTATGATTTGAATGGCGTCTTAATAACCGATTTGTTTCTTTCATTCCTTTTTAAATCTGAAACTTTCATGTGAATACAGAAGATTAAAGTATTGCTATTTCTATGGAATTTATTTCCGTCTTTAAAATAAATAAATAAATAGAAATATTCATCTTAAAGTGATGAAGAGGAAAAATGCAATATATATATATGTGTTCATACAACTGAGCGACGACCATGCGACGACCATAGCTCAGTTGAGTTGCTCAGTTTTTTGTATTGAAAATTTGATAGTGTTAGTGAATTTTTTCAAAAATTTGAAAAAAATAACGGTCACTTTTCTATATGAACACATATATATATATTGGAAAAATGTTACTAAAAGTCATGAAATATGGCAATTAGACGCATTTCTGTGAATTAAGGAGATTCTTGCTACTTTTCAGTGAGATAATAACCCATTGAATTAAAGTAAATCGGATTATTTATCGATTTTTGAGTAGAAATCAAAATTTATATGAAGAGGGGCAAAAAACTACGAAATAGTGAGATTTAGTATTTGATTAGTTCCATAATGAATCGTTTTAAAAATCACATTAATCTCAAACAATAATTCACATTGCGACATCAAACCTTGACCAACACAATATTTCTCAAATTGTCCATCTATTCTTCCTACAATCAGTCAATCCCAACCTCATAATCTCATTTGACACAACAAAAGAAACGCTAAAAATATAACATAATAATTTATGAAAGCATTTTCTACAAGCAAAAGCATTTTACAATATTACTTGATGTTAGTTTACGTTAAAAAAGTGAAGCATTCATTTTTCAGATGAACGATCATGCAGAGATGCAATTTTATTTGTTCTTCTTTGTACATATACAAAACTCTCAGCTAGATATCTGTTATGGAAAGGTTGTTGTACTGAAGTCGAGAGAAATAATAATTCGAATTTTTTGATAAATTGCACTTCCAACTCAATTCTTTTCCTTTATTTTCTCATTTGTCATGGAAAAATCGAATTAAAGGAAAGAAAAAAATTAAAATGCAAATTGAACAGGTTTCCTTGTTACTCCTCTCGTCGTGTTGTGATGTAAATGAGATTTTCTTCTAAATTGAATATATTAAACTTGATGAAAGGATTATGAAAGGTAGGAGTGAATAAGAATATGAAATTTTTTGAAAGGTACACAAAAAAAAGTTAAAATTGCTTTTATTTTTAGACAATATGGAATGGTATGAAAGAGTGACTTGAGTGAAAATTTAATTGAAATTTTTATGGTTCTTCTTGTCAAATTTAGAAATGAATGGTTCAACTTGGATTAGGTTAAGGACTTTTTTGTTGAGGAAATAATGTATGCTGTTGAGTTTTCAAAATTTAATTCAATCAAAAAAATTTCGAAATTTTTGCAAAAATTTTTAAAGGGGCCGTTCACTTAGTACGTTCGCTTTTTAGGGGGGAGCGGGGTCTAAGATTTTGTAACAGATTAAACAAAACAAAAGAATTTTTATACAAAAAGCGTAACGAGGGGGGGGGGAGGGGGGTCTAAAAAGTCATTTTTTGCGTAACGTACTTTGTGAACGGCCCCAAACATTTTTTTATCAAAATTCTACAATATTCCACAAAAATTTAAACCTTGAAGCTTAAAATTAGAACAAAAAGATATAAAAATAAAATCATCATAAATTCAATTTTGTTTTCAACAAAAACTAAACATATTTTAAATTCCAATTTATTATCTAAATTAACATTTTTAATCTCAAAATTCGCGATAATTTATTTTATTTTCAAAAGAATTTAAAAACATTCAAAAATGTAAACTGTCTTCTCAAATTATTAATATTATTTATATCGTCATGGCTGGCTATAGTTAAAGCTATTTAAATATTTTCATCTAATTCTCTTGTTCAAACACTTGACACGAGATAATCTCAAAACATGCTTGAATGAATTGAGAAAAGGAAAAAAAAAGAAAAAAATCTTTTGAAAAGGAATCATCTAGATACAGCAACAATTTGAGTAAAGCAAAGAAAGAAAAAAAAAATATGTCTGATAATATCAACAGAAACAAATTCTGGCAACAACTCAATTGTATTTCTCGACTTCTCTCCTTCCTTAAGTGCGCAATTTATAATAAACAGAGAAGAAAAAAAATGAAAGAAAAAATTTGCAAGATAGGAATGCGAAATTATTTTATTTTTCTATAGTCAAACGACAAAGTAATACAGTAAATAATATGCAGAGTTTAATGTCATTTCATTCCACTTGACATCCTCATGAACATGATTAATTTTAATTAAAATAATTTTTTTTTATCTTCCTTCCTAGATTTCATGAAAATGACAAATTGCGGAATGTGACTTAAATTAAAAATTCACATCCATTTTTGGCACTCTCGAGAAATGTTTCGTAATAAATTTTTTAGTCCACTATTTCACAGAGAGTATGACTGAGTGTTTAGCACCGCATACATTATAACAATAATAACAACAAATGTCGTGGCAGTTATTGCGGCATTGTGATGACAGCTTCGGAATGTTTAGTCAAAATGAAAATATTCTCTCCTATTATTTTTTAAAGGCGCCAATGTGTACCACTTTCTTTTTTTTTGCATTTCTCCATCTCAGAAATGAATAATGAATGAAAACAAAGTGTTTTCTCATGCGAAAAATATTTTACTCAAATGATTTTTCATTTTCTTTTGTGCGCTTTTGTTTGAATGATTTTGGAAGACTTGAATTAATATTTTGAAATTTGTGTCCTATAATTCGATTATGGATACGAATTTTTGATTAATTTCCTCTAGTTTCTCGCCTTTATCGTCGTTCCTGATGAAAAATAATTTTTCAGTTAATCTTAAAATTGAGATCAAATGAGATCAAGTCTATTAGGGGTCGTTCGTAAAATTCGCAGGGGGAAAATAACCCACCGGCCCTGGCAAAAAAATTGCCGGTTTCATTCGGAATTTTGCCCGTTCCGAACGGGTTTAGCTCCACCGGTTCGGTGGGTTATTTTCCCCCCGAAAATTCGTAAAGCTCTAAATGACCATTTTTGGACCCTCCCCTCCGGCCGTAACAAATTTTGTTAGCGTTACGAATTTTACGAACTTAGGCAATTTTGAAAATGAAATCAAAAATTCAAAAGAGTTCTTAAATCTTCAACATTAAAGTTTAAAACCTCCAAAATCGTATCCTCAAAAAATCAATATCTCAACAGCAATTTTTTCTCAACCTTCTTCCTAACTTCCGTTTCTCTTCACAATTCACCTCCATTGAAATAGTCAATCAAATGAAAATTTTCACTTCATACACAAAAAAAAAATGATTTTGCTGAAAGAAGAGCAACAATATTCATGGTGGTAGGTCGGGTCATTGATAAACATTTAAGATGAAAGTTATGTTCTAGTAAAGCTTTTTAAATGAATGACTTGTCTGAAAAAATATATTTATTTTTGAGCATAAAATAAATGCTTGTTGTTGAAAATTTATCAGAGATTTAAAGAGCATTAAGATAAATGATTGTTCCGAATTTTTTTTCCTCCCCTCAAAAACATCAGTAAGCCTAGCCTAGGATGTTTGGCTTTTCGTAAAGAATTTTCAACACAAAATATATATTTTTAAACTATTTCCAACATAAATAGGCTGAGTAATGTCTTATTTTTGTTTACTCCGTTAAATTTATTATCCTTATATATACTCCTTCATCGAGAATTAATGAGTAGCAACAGTCTATAATTAAGTGTTGATTATTGTTAATTACAAGTAAATTGCGTTCATAGGCCTCTCATAAATGTTAATTGGAAGTTTCTTTTCTTCTTTTTTTCTCACTCCCTCCGACCTTTGCTGTTAAGATTATAATTATTTCAGACCATCTTGGTTAATGGTTATTAGAAATCCTTTGGCATTTCTCTCACACATATTATCCTTGTGATGGTTTTTGTGTGATTTTCTTTTAATGTAAAATTTTGTTACGCTTCATAGGGTCCGTTCACATATGACGTAAATCAAAAACTTGGATTTTTAGACCCCACTGCCCCCCTCTGTCACAAAACCTTCATACAAAAAAATTCCATTGTTCAAAACTGTCACACACCTTCAGACCACCGTCCCTCCGGAAAAATTGGACATCATAAGTGAGCGACCCCGTATAAAATTTTTCATAATCCCGTACAAAATTTGTTATGACCAGAAAGGGGGTCAAAAAAAGGTTCCGCATTACGAATTTCACGAACGACCCCTAAATTAATCAACGAATAATTTTCACAAAATTTCCCTACTAGGCTACAGCTGCCCACTTTACCGATATTTTTGTTTTCACATATAAATTAATATTGATGAATGTAATAATGTTTGAGGACTTAATGTATTGGATATTTATGGGATCAATTAAACGAAATCGAATGGGAAATGTTGTCTCATAAAAATGTGATTTGTCTTGTAAGGAAAAGCGAAAAACATTTGCAATTAAATTTTCATATTTAATTATAACTTTTTCGCGTTGCAGTATTAATCATTTGAATGCGGTCGTATGGATGGTTGATGGTGATGTTTTTGTTATTTTGAATTTTATGGGGTAATAAAATATATTTTATATATTATATATATATATATTTTTTTTTATTTTTTGCTATTTGTGGTTTCTATCTTATGATTTTGGCGCCATAAATTAAATTTGAAACTTTTTTTAAGTTTTATGTATCAAATATTAGAATCTGTCAGACAGTCTAATTTTTTTGGATTTGTAATTGAATGATGCGACCAAAATACAAAAACATGGTCATATCATTTTGTTCCGTCGTTAAAATAAAGCAAAAAATTGTTTTCAATTTTCTGTCACAATTTTTTTTCAAGATCGTCTTTGTTTATATTTTTGTCCGCACGTTCAGGGTCAGATCAAATTCCCTAAAGCGTAAAAGAAAAAAAAATGTACATAAAAATAGCCATCATCAGTTCATTCATCATGTCTCGATAATACAAAATTATGTAAATATAGACCTTTTAAAATTGAAGGATCTATTCGCATTGATGAATTGATTGAAATAAAAATAAATTTTCAAATCCCTCTCGCGAGCGGAATTCATCAATTTAAAATATATTCGCACGAAAATCCTGTAAATATTTTCATCGCAATGGCGTCAATTTCTATAAAGTCATCAATTTAAATTTTGTTTGATCTTACTTTATTTATTGCCATCCATTAGTATCATCAGGCTCAATGGAAATGAATCTTTACGCAATGTTTTTATGCCTCTCAGATTTATGCTTTTTATTATACAAATAAAATGTCTAGTAACAAGAAATTGGGTTAAAAAAATATCATTTGTTTTGGTAAATTATAGGTCAATGCTATGCGAAAAAAAAACTTTTTCTTTTTCATTCATAAACAAAACTATTTTTTATGTGCGCATTTTCAATTCTCCAAATGGAAAAATTTGCCATTCATTTTTAAAAAATTTTATTAGATTATTTTATTTGCTACAAGCAAAAGAAACAAGCTAAAAGTATTAATGATGATGATTGATGTGAAATTGAATGAAATCTCATTTGTGAATTGAATTAGTCGTAAATTAAGGAAGGATGTGAGTCAAAAGAAATTTCCTTATTTATCATTTTTATTTTGTTCAATGTTAAATTTGAAAGTATTTTTTTTTTTGTATGACTTTAAGAGCTGAAGCTTCAAGATGATTGTAAATTATTTTCGGAAATTACTTTAAATTGCAAAAAATAAATTTACAGACGTGCTGGAAATTTTTTTTTCCTTCTACTCATCTATCGATTGCTTTTTGGATTGATTGGTTGTTGAGGGGTTAAAAAAAGTGTTTGGATATAAATTATGAATAAATTCTTGGAACATGGGATCTCAATATTTTGAGATTTATAAATAGAAAATATATGATTAACTTATGCAAATTGGAACTGGGTCAAGAAGGGACTTGAATAGCTTAAATTTATCTCCATTAAAATATTAACTGAAGTTTTGCTTTGTAAGATGAAAATATTAATATGTAACCCATATCTGCACCACATCAGAAGCCCCCCCAAAAATCACTTCCTTTCCCTTCCCTAAAATGGAAATTTAATTACATTATTTGAATATAAAATTTTGTTTTCTACTCAAAAAATGTAAAAAGAAATAAGTTGACACTCGCGATCGAATAAAGACGAGCGAAAAGAGAGAAAATTGAAAAATTTTGTTCATACATTTGAACAGCTGAGGGCTTCTCGATAGCAATTGATTTTAAATTAATTTTATTTCTGTCTACTTGTGCGAATACACAGATGGATCGCAATCATGACGCTCTATATTACATGAAATCGAATTTAAACGAAGAATTTTTTTTTGTGTTGTACAGCAAGTATCACATTAGGTAGTCTCTTGAACTTGACAATATTCTCGAAAAGAAATGACTGGTGTGGCAGTCAAATGGGGGGAAATTAATTCATTAAGGGAAATTGAGCGCATTTTGTAGGCAAAATTCAATTATTCAGGCAGCTTTTTTTTGCTTTTCATTCTGTCTCACAGCTATTCTACTAAATTGTAGATTCAAAATTAATTACTTCCTCTGAAAAATTCAAATTAATCGAAGTATCTGTCAAGCTGATTTTATTTTATTTCATTTTTTATGAAATTCATGAGGCAATGAAATTCTATTAATTATGTTCACTGACACGAGCAGTATCGATTAGGACTGAATTATTCTACTGAAAATGTCTTTTTTCACCATCAACTTAAGTGTCAATGCTCATTATATGTTATCTTATAGAATCTAAATTGACACATCATTCGCATATATTTCCATACACGACGATAAATAGGCTTATAAAAAAATGGCAATAATCTTTACTCAATAGCAAATTATTTTCAATTTTAATCCTCTTTAAGACGCAATTCTCTCGTGTTCTTCCGACGACGATGATACACACGTACGTCAATCAGAAAATTTTCTACCTCAACAAAACACTTTGTCATCCAATCGTATCACCATCATCATCTTCATTTTCATATATATCCTCAACATTATCATCATCATCCTGACATTGCCTGAATGTAAACACGAGAGTGTTATTTATTAGCTAAATAGATGATAGATAGAAGTGAAAAAAATAAGAAGAAGAAGAAAGGAAATTCCTCTGTTGTTGTGCGCACATATTAGAATCGTTAAAGCGTATAAATGCCATTTACCTTCACCTTCAAACGTTTTCTTCATTTTCTATTTTTTCAGCTTTTCTTTTCTTTCTTTTTTGTAAGTAAAAAAAAAAAAAAAAAATAAGATGTAAGTGACATCGTAAAAATGATATTTACACACAATAGAATATTTTTCTTCACTTGTGAATAGAATGCTTTTTAATGTTACTTCTATGCACGATGAATGACAATAAGATGGAAAGTAGAAGAGAAAAGAAAGAAAATATTGAAACTTATGTTGCGGAAAATTGACTTATATACGATGTGATGTTAATAAGCTTTAAACTTTACCGATGAATAAAGTGTGAATGATGCTTCTAATTGAGAGAATCATTCACAGATTCATGAGAAAACAATCCTTTAAATGGCTTTATATGGTTTGAACCGGTTTGAAAAGTCTTTTTTTATTTTTAATACAATTATTTCTACTTATTTCACACTAAAAACTTACCTAATACAGCACAAGAAACATTGAATAATTAAAAAATCCTAGCATCTCTGAACAAATACGTTACGTGCGAAATTTGAATTTGTTCTAAAATAAAACCCATTAGTACACCTTATTTTAGTACAAGTCGTCCGTTAAATCTTTAAGAAACAAATTAAGATTTATATACTTTCTACTTGTTATAATTAGTTTAAATTTTTTTATATCAAATTTCATGGCTGAAATTATGGAAAAATCATTATTATAATAAATAAAAACTTAGGAAAAACACTTATTTTTGCAAAAAAGAATTTTTCCTTGGTCGGATTATATGTAAAAAAAGATTTGAATTTTTGATTTTTTTCAAAAATTCAGGGCCTTTTAACTAAAAAATTAACGGACAAAACTGCTGTTCAGAGATGCTAGAAAAAATCCTTCGAGAGATTTCAAACCAAATTAAATTATTCGCCTCATTTTCTGCATCAGCTGCATTAAAGCTACGCTTCGCATCAATTCAAACCTCATAGCCTTACCTCACATCAATTTTCTATTACAAAAATTTTGCATTTTCCGTATTTTCTTCTTTATTCATCATCAACCTTAAATTTAATTTGACTATTAACCCACAATTTTCTCTAATTTATGTATTTCTTCTTCGCTTCTTATAGTCATCATGTTCACACATCGATTCGCTTGTAAAATGTCATCGTCGTAGAACATTTAAATTTGTATGGTAAAAACTGAAAATTTGTGTGAAAAAAAAGCAATCATGTGGTGAAAAAAATGTTAAGGACGCCATTAAATTGATCGCTTTAGTGAAGAAGCAAAAGTTATATGTTTTCCGTACCTGACCTTCATTAAAATAAGAAAAGATTTGAAGAAAAATGTGATGTCGTTGCTCATTTGATTTATGAAATTCCTTCACCTGTTGCGAGTTTACTCATATTTTTTAGCGAGACTATTGCTGTGTAGATTTTGAACTTCGGAATTAAGAGACGACCACATCATCTGGGCAGCGCCATTAATCTACATTTTTGTTATTTTCTTTTTACACTTTTAATCACCTTTCTTTCTTCGTACGCGGTATTTTATTTTTATGTGAATAATTTGTGTAAATATAAAGGAATTTTGATAGATTTTAATGCGCATTTAAGGCTAAAATATACTTTTTAATCAAATTTTAAGTGAATAAAGAAATTTCTTAAATTTGATGCAGAAAATGACGCGAAAAACTTTGCATCAATTTTTACCCAATAAAAATAATAACTTGATAAATGATTAACTAGGCATTAAAATTACGTAAATTTGATTACAATCACCTAGCTGGCAATTAGTTATATCTTTAGTTGCAACTCCAATTGCCTAAATTTAGAGAAATTATCAAAATATATCAAAAACAATCCAAATTGACAACTACAACATTCAAAAACTCAGCTAAAAATTTATTTTCTCCCCACAGAAAGTAAATTTAATTTAAGGTATTTTCTTTCTGTCGCTTACTCACTCGACGACTATTTTTAAACCGAAAATAAAAGATGAAAATTTTCTGTCACTGAATCACCGCATTAAATTTAATTTCTCTTTCTCTTACAGAAATTGAGCCGCAATTTCCCTATCGTCAAGTGAACATAAAGCGTGGTGAAGATATAAAGGAATATTTTGATTTGTGTGAGGAAATTGGGAGGTAAATTTCATACCCTTAGGGATCGTTTAGTTGTAACAGCGGAGAATTGCATCCAACACAAATATTCAACCTTTGATCTCTTTTTTTTCTAAAACATTCATTTTAGGGGCAAATTTGGCACAGTTTATAAATGCAAAGAGAAATCAACCAATCTTTGTTTAGCGGCAAAGTTCATCGCTGTACCAAACAGAAAAGAGCGCAAAAATGTTGAACGTGAATTGGACATGATGAATCGTTTGCATCATCCCAGAATTATTCAACTGTATGATGCTTACGAGTATAATAAAATGGTCTGCGTAGTTTTAGAATTGTGAGTATTATAGTGATTTTTGATTTTCATTTTCGACGTGAATATTTTCATGTGCTGTATTATGATCACAGGAGGTTGTGTAAACAAATGTGGTCCGTGATTCATTTGAACTTGATTTTTTACATTTGAGTGTACAATCTTTACTGACATTACACAAACCTCATTATACTTTCCAGAATTGAAGGCGGTGAACTCTTTGACCGTGTCCTTGATGACAAATTTATCCTGACAGAAAAGGCTTGTTCAATTTTCATGCGTCAGATTTGTGAAGCGATGGAATACATCCACGATCAAAACATTATCCATTTAGACTTGAAGCCTGAAAATATTTTATGTCTCTCAGAATCGGGAAATCGAATAAAGCTTATTGATTTTGGATTGAGTCGTGAATACGATCCATCATCGAAATTACAAGTGCTATTTGGAACACCAGAGGTAAACACCTCATGTTCCTTTGTTGGAACAGACAATTGAATTTATTGTTGATATATTAATTTTTTTTTTCATTACTCTCCAATATAGTTCGTTGCCCCAGAAGTTGTGAACTTTGATGCAATAACATTTGCGACCGATATGTGGTCTGTTGGAGTTATTGCGTACGTTCTGTAAGTATGCATCTGATATAAATCATTTTGTTCATTTTGTGCAATAAAATTGATTTTGATTACATTCGAATTTTTTGGGGGGCACGGGGCATTGTGTTCATAGTAAACGAGGAATGTAGTCAGTCTCATATCAGCATAAATATTTAATTTAATCTTTTTTTTCTCATTCTGTATTTTTTTTTTTCAATTTTATAACAAAATTCCCGTTCTCAAATCATAAAATGCAATCTCATAGTGTGAGCGGTCTTTCACCATTCGCTGGAGAATGTGATGTAGAGACGATGGGTAATGTGACGGTTGGCAAATACGATTTCAATGATGAAGCATTCGATAATGTATCACAAGATTGCATAGATTTTGTTACAAAATTACTAGTTAAGGAGCAAGATGATAGAATGACAGCAAAGCAAGCCCTACGACATAAATGGATTAAGAAGAGGCCACAGTATCATCCGACAAATCCCAAACCATCTAATCCACTCTCATTCAAAGCTGTTTACATGGATAAAGTAAGTTAAATGGAAATGAAAACTTTTTATGGCTTTCTGTGCAAAGTTGTTTATTTAAATTTATTTCTTTGATGCCTCATTAAGGCACACAATTCAAAGGCACGTGAAATAATTTTTTACGCATTTTAATCTACAATGAATGACAATGAATTGAGGAAATGATGACTTTTTTTTCTCCTTTCCTAAAATGCGTAGATTCTTGAAGATAAGCAAACATTCACTTTAATGGATATTGCTAAGCTTTACATTTAATCTAGAATTTACCATTTTTCAACATAACCCACATTTTGCCACATAGAAATAATCTCACGTATATACACATACACATTCTAATATTGAGTACTTACTGAGTGTATATGCTTATATTATATGAAGATATGTTTTAATTTTAATGGCAATTTTCTAAATGCGAAACATTGAAATTCACTTTCTTACTCTTGCTTACATAAAAGCAGTCTATCTTAGGGTGTAAGATGAAGCAAAAATGCGAGAAGCTTAATGGCAAAACTTTCTAGTTAAGTGCTTTTTCAAGCTTAAATGGACGCACGATTTATGACTTTCTGTAAGTCATCAATTTCTGAATAAAAAAAGTTGTTGAATTAATATTAAAGTTTTTTCACTTTAAAAATTGCTTTAATAGCAGGTTCATAGAAATTGGAGAATTACAATTTAACGGTTAATTCAGATTTAAAAAAATTTTTCAAAAAATATATTCACACTTGTACACCCTTTGTTATGATTTTATTCAGTTTGATTCAATGTGAAAACATTTTTGAATTTATTTTGCCAAATTAAGCATCCATATACCTACCTAATAGTGCAAAATCCTGTCCATTTAGGCTAATTGAAAGTGCATCAGCAGAATAGATAAGATAATCCCTTAAAAATTCGAAGCCCATAGAAATTTATTGTACAAAACTTCAGCTAAAAGCATTCATATTAAATGCCAATCTAGACAGACACAGTCGAAATTAATTTCCCCGGCAACTCACGAAAACAACATTTCAACTTTGTATTCAACAAACAAAAACAACATTCCTTTTAAGCAACAAATTTAATTAACGATTCATTGGATTTTGCTTTTCATTTGTTCCTCACGTATGTCTAACTGTGTTTTTTATATCATTTCTTTCACAGGACAACACGCTGATAACAGCGAAAGACAATTTACGAAATTGTGTCGATAGATGGAATGAAAGTACGCCATATGTGTTTGATAAACATTCAAATTCAATATCACCAGTACACGCGAGCATCTCATCATCAATAGGTAAAGGCTTTTCCAGATTTTATGTGTGATGTTGATGTGATGTTGTTAAAAAAATGACAGCAATGTTGATAAACTGAGAAAGAAAGAATGTACGCAGATATACAAATTGGCCTGCAGCAGCTCCGCAAAAAAATATGTATAGAAAAAGCTTCTGAAGCAATAAATAGCATGATTTTTTTTTTTTTTTATTTTCCTCCTACAAAAAGATATTTGATGTATGCACATCATCATCATCATCACTATTGCACAAACATAACACTTTAGATGCCTCATAAAAATATTTTTTTCTTCTTTCTTCTATCCCTTGATTTGAAATTCACATGAAAAGAAATCCGGAAAAGAGGAGAAATGTACACTTTTGTACATATAGAGAGAGATTTAATCGCTTTTGATGTTATTTTTTGCCTTTTTACTGTTCTATTAGAAACGGAGACAAAGTCTATTTGGAATTTGGTCTGAGACAGAGATGAAAATTAATGAAGATGGTGTAGTTTGGGTTTTAAGTCAATTTTTAGTTACATAACCTTAAACAGAACATTTTACAAAATTATTGCAAAAAATTACATTCCTGATTAGTATTGCAGCTACATTATTGATTAGAATTAAAAAATCCATAAATTTGTGATAGAAAAGAGACAGTTTGAATTAGAAATCTGATGAGATTATGTTACTTCCATAAATTAAGACTTTAAATTCAATTGATTATCATCTCTGTCTGAAAATGATACAAAGATCAACTTCGATAAGGCTTTTGATGTTTACTTAATTTCGTTGACGATATTCCTGATGATGATGATGGCAAAAAAAAATCTAATCAAAAGCTTACTCAAAGACATTTTCATGTCATTTCCTTTTCGCTCTTTTTTTTTTTGGTCATCAAACGAAAAGTTATTGCTTTGATAGGGAAGGTTGTTTGACTTTATTTTTTTGTTGATCCTATCTATCCACGACTCTTTATTCTATGAAATAAAATGAAAATTCTTTTTTTTTCTCTTTCTTTCTTTCCATAAAAAAATCTCCAATCTATTAAAAATGCATAAAATACCAACCACAAAATGCACATAAATTCCTTTTTATTTGTGATAACAATAAACATAAAAAAAAACTGGAAGAAAAAACCAAAAACATAAATTACATAGAGGATAATGAGCATAACGAAAAATTAATGACATAAAAAATATCGCTGTGCTTTTACAACTCATGTGTATAGACAACTCTATTGCATCCCTTCTCTGCTACATTGATTCCGTCTATCCCTAAATACCGCAATGTTCGCTGTGGATGTAACAAAAAAACTATCACAATAGTGCCTAACAACAATGATATTACCATATTCTTGTAGTTTTTGTGTTTTGCGCATTTTTTCTGGGAAATAAAAAAGAAGCTTTACGTGGCAGACAAGAATTTTTGATTTTTAAAAGGTTGCATATAACCCTTTAATTTTTTAAAAGGGGTCGTAAAATTAGTAAAGCAAAGGAAGGGCCCGAAAGGCACAGATCGGATAATCGAGATGAAATCCGGCAACAAGCCGAAGTGAGGCTAGCACCACTCCGGCTTAAATTGTTTTCCAGCTTATTGCTGGACTCAATCCAGCTTGGTGCCGGATTTCATCTCGATTATCTGACTTGTACCTTTCGGGGGGGTTCATATAAAAATTTTCAAAATTTCATACAAAATTTGCGGGGAGGGAAGGGGTTAGTGTCAAAAATGGTCATTTTTGGAGTTAAGAATACGAGCAACCCCAAATATTAAATTTTGAAAATTTTAAAAGAACTTTTAAAATTTAAATTTCACAAAACCGTTAAAAATCTGGTATAAATTAAATATGCCACAATTCTACCAAAAAGAGTGCGCTGAACTTTCCTGCTCAAAATAATGTAATGTAAACCAAAATACTAGTTTTAAGAAGAAGTGAAAAATATGTTGCAAAAGTAGAATTTATGTTAAACATATCTATGTACATATACAATGAAATATCTTCATGATACAAAAAGAAAAATAATACATATACATATCATAGTCATACAGAATAGAATAGATAGTTTTTCTTTCGATTCCTAATAATAAATATAAAAAAAATACTAACACATAATTTTAAATTCGGGTTGTGAAAGAGAGAAAGACGAGGAAGCAGCTTCCATTTGAATAAACTTTTTAGTTTTTTTTTTCTTTTTTTTGAGGGTGTATGGCGATAGCTTTTTTTTTTGTCTTCCTCTCTGTGCATGTTTGTCGCTTTAACGCTTTTTTTTCGTTTTCTTTTCCATTGCTATAATATCTAAAAGAATGCTTCTCTTCCTTTCCTATTTCGTAAGCATATACTTTGCATATTCTCATAAATTTTGAATACATATGAAAATGCCACCAGATGTTAGATTTAATAATAAAGAATAGATCTGTATAGATATGTTTAGGACGAACAAAAAAAGGAGCCTTTTACTTTAACATTTTCATTTTCCTTAGAAATGATACTTGAATTCGGAGAAGTCTAATTGAGAAATTTCTTAAGGGGGGAACTTTAGTAGAGCTTTTTGAGGTTAGATTGTAAATTTTTATTGTTATTCGAAAAGGAAATCAAATTAAGTGTTTTTGAAAGTTTGAAGCTATTTTGGGGAAAATAAGATATTAGTCTTATAATGTCACCCTATCCCACCTCCCTCAAATTCTTATAAAAATTCTACAAGGATTCAAAAATTTGACTTGTAGAAGCAAAAAAAAAAAAATGCAAAAGTTCACCCAAAGGAAGTAAGGAAAATGAAAAATATACATACAGAAGAATTTAAATCCTACAAAAAAAAAGGAAAAGAGATTGAAATGGGGATAGAAATAAGTAAAAAGTCGGACGGCAAAATATTTTTCACACACTTTTTTTATTAAAAAAAAAATGAAAGAAAAGAGAACTTTTATATTTTTATAAACTTTAAAGGCAGCATTTTTTCATGCCAGAAAAAAATGCGGAAGGAAGTAAGACACACAATGAAGCCTTTTCATGACTGAGTGGAACAATAATAATTCTGAATCTCAATGGACTTGAAACTTTTTGTGGTATTTTTTTCATTCAAATTGGAATTTTCTTTTGTCGTTTAGCTTGTTTTTTAATTTTATCGAGTGGGAAGCAAGTGTGATTGAATTTTGAATCTTAAGTTGAAGATTTTTGTTAATATTTTCTTCAGAATGGGTTACGTAAAAATTATACGTAGGGCTTTACGTTCCATTAAACTTTATGTAAGAATTTTCGTTATGTTAAAATTCTCCACTAAAGTTCGTGGGGGGGGGGGGGGTCGTGGCCGAGAATAATAGAATTTTATGGAACTCTATTGTTCTTTTTAAAAAAATGACCGTTGAATTCAGATGTCATTTAAGAACGATCCGCTACGTAAATTCATAATTTACTTAGGGGTCGTTCATAAATGACGTCCATGGGAGGATGAGGTATTTTATTCTTCTTTTTTTGAAAAATGACCGTTAATTTCGGACGTCATTTATGAACGACCCCTTAGAAATCACCAAAAAGAGAAAATAGAACGACAATAAATCAATCAAATACAACCAATTGCTTACAGATCAAGAGAATCCCATGCCTTTAACATCCAGCAAATTGTTTTATTGATTTTATTTAAAACCATATTAAAAAAAGGCTTAATGAATATTTAATTATTTTTTTCTCTCATTTCATTAATCATAATCACACAGATACATCACCCACACCATCATTAAACAGCTCATCCGCAAGTTTGGCTGCAAGCGATGAAAACGATAATTCGCCCATGTCATTGCATGATAACGATAAAATCATAAATACAAATATTAACTCATCAACATTACCAAAATTACATTTAACCACAAATCAAAATGAAGCACCATCGATTGTGAGCTTAAAAGATTATTTGCACATATTGGATCGACATAAATCAATTGATAATTGCTTTCTATTGCCTTCTGGTGTTGTTGATGGATCATATCCATGTTATTATGATGATGAAATTAAAAAATTAACAAATCATTTATTCGAAATCACAAAAAATCATTATTCAGAAACAGAGACACCGACAACAACCACAACAACAACAAAATCAGATAACATCAGCAACAATCATATTGTCAATGGTAAAAATCTGTGTCTGACATCTAATGGTATTGTTGATGATAATAATAACAAGATTGATGATAGTCAAATGGATCCGACTCATGAGACGTCAATGAATGATGATGATAAGAGTACGATGAGGAGCAGCAATCAGTTTACAGAGATATTCAAAAAGTTTACAAAACTCACCGACGATAGTTCAATTGTGAGTAATGTGCCATGGGCTGTAACAAAACGAACAAAATTTCGCATTAATCAGACGAGTAGTCGAGATGTTCCAATCGTTAGAACAGAAAAGCCATCAAAATTAAAGAAGCAGAACGCAATTGATGATGGTCATGACATGAAATTATTTGATGAGACAATTAACCACACTTCACGAACTGATGCTGTTGATATTTTAACAGGAAACAAAATTGTTGACTTTCTTGATGAGACATTTTCAACAAAGACTCATCATCACTTGTTTCAGTCGGTGCGGCATGAAACGTTTGTTGGACGATTACCGAACGGAAGTATCTCATTTGATTGTGGTCAACTTGGTGAGGAACAACGATCAATAAATACAATAAAGGCACTTTTTCGACTACACGCATCGACTGGGACGAGTGTGAAGCAAATGCAGGCACTGATTGAGTCGAAAAGAAGTAAATGAGTATGAATTTTAAATTATATATTATAATTAACAATGCAGGTGATTTTTTTAGATGCTTTTTATGTTAAAAATTTACGGAGGTTGAGGTTAAAAGATTGAATTAATTTTTATTTGGAACATTTGAAACTTATTCTCGAATATTTGAGCAATAACTGAACATTAATTACACAAAATTCCTCAAAATTTTGATTCGATGGGTCTGAAACTACAATTTATTTGTGAATTCCAATTTCAAGGGTACACAACTACACAAATATTCTCAAATCACTACAAAACACAAGAACATCCCAAATTCATCTTAATAAATCATTTCCACCATCCATTATCACGTATAATGGACGACTACTTAAGCAATTAAACCAAATGACCATCAAAAGTTCATAGTTTATGTCTACAAAAGACGAAAACAATCTGTCAAGGAAAATTGTCCTTAATCTAAATGTTTTGTATTGTCTCAGTTTCAGAGAAGAAAAAAAAATCATTGCCACCATTGTCTCACTCAATTGACTGTCACTTTCATGTCCTTTTTTTATCTTTTTGCTTTTAGTTAAGGTTTCTCTTTTTTTTTTTTGTCTCGTCCATTCTTTCCACATTATTATTATTATGTCTGTTTTCTTTTTTGCATACTAAAGAAGCATTAGTTTCTTCATTTTATGAAGAAATCTCTAACAAAGTATCACTTTAAGTGGAAGAAATTTTTCATCTTTTATAGTCAATGTCGTCATCATGAATGAAATGAGTTTTGTACAAAAAATAGGGGATCTTCGATTTGAACAGTTGTTTTGTTCCAAAATTTTTCTATTCAAATCGAAACGTATGAAAAATGACCGTTAAAAATGAAAATTTGAATTTTTGTATGAAAATTTTTTTGGTTATTCAAATCGAGGACCCCCTATAAAGAAATAAAAGAGAAATTATTGTAACAATAAAAACAGTTTTATAAAGAGTAAGGGGAATTAAAGAATTGAATTTGAGTGATATTTATAAAGAAAATTATTATATCATTGTAAGGGAAAGGATAACTAGTTAAGACGCAGGGGTTGAAGATGAATTTTTGGCGGGATTCACGCGATAAATTTTTCTTATTGTGTAGAATTGTTTCCTGCCGTGGAATGCAAGCAAAGGGTCATTAACCGTTTAAGTTGAATTCTCTCACATGTTCAATGCAATACAATAGAGAAATTAGAGCAGCAAATCGACATGAAAATATTACATAAGTAGGAATCGAAATACTTTTAAATTGTGCATGGGAATTCAACGTTAAAGTATTTGTTGGAAAGATATTTAGGCTATGACACTGAGAATTGATTGTTTTATTTAAATTCTAGAAATTTAGATTCGTTAAATTCAAAATTTAAAAATTTTTTATAAGATTTTGACAATTTTGCAAAGCTTAATGAATTTTAAATTTATTAATATTTTTACTTCAAAATTGATGAGTTTCGCAGCCTAGAGTACAAACCAGTTTCCACGGAAATGACTAAAATTTAACTTCAATCCCTGTTTTTAAATAAAGAAGTAAAAGAAAAAGTTTAGCCTAGAAATAAGAACAAAAATATATAATTATGTAAATAATATGATGAATAATGTAAAATAAATGGAAATAAAATAAAGAATAATTTATGTCGTAAACAGATTTTACAATCCTTTATTACTTTTTATTGTTTAAATTTTCTTTTTTTAGACAACAACTTACGACTTACGAATTATAATTTGTGATTTTTGATTCTTAAAAAGAGTAAAAAAATTTTAATTTGTAGAAATTCTACAATAATTGAAATCATTCTTTATGGATCGACCGGAAATTTTCAAAATTATTTCAACTAATCCATTAAAAACAACTCTTCACAATTTTCAATCCTTAAAAGCACCAAAATCACAAATTTTCAGAGATCTTGATTAATCTTCTATTTTTTCAAAAGCATATAAACATTTACTTTACAGTTTTAAATCCTAACTAATTATTATCTAAATCAGAAAAACTCTGCCTTAAAAGTACCAACAGAATAGTTAAATTTTTATAAGAATTATGTAAACATAAAAATAATAATTTTTTTTCTTTGTCAAAACATAAAAAAGAAAATCTTTAAAATAAAAAAATCTTTATAATCAAAAAAAAAAAAAAGTGGAAAAATCACAAGAAAAAGGAAAACACGAAAATTAATTTGTAAATGAATAAGAAAAAAAAAAAAATCACTAACAAAGCATAACTGAAAAGAATTAATTGGAGTGCGAAATCAAAAAAACTTGAAAATTTTCCAAGAATGAATAAGGGTGTAAAGTAAAAATATTTACATAAAAAGAAGATTTCTTTAAGGAAAAAAAAAAAAAACTTTTTCTATCTTTTATGGCACAAAATCTGCTATGGAATTATTCGGATGAAGGATGAGAGGAATAAAAAATAAAATTTTTGTGTGCAATTATAAAGAATCTATTGTACATTTTGTAGAAAACTTCTAACTAAACTTTCATCTTTTCCTTAACTTAATTGTACGGATATGAATCTAGTAAAAAGTTTAGCAGTAGTAAATTGCACAATTTTAATTTTTTTTTTTTCTCTTAAAATTGTTAAATTCATATTCAAATAACTTTTTTTTAGAGCTGACTTGCAGCATTTTACATTATATAATATAAATGAGGTATTCTCTCATTTTTTTAAAAGTACATGAAATATCCTTTGATGTCGTGAACATTTATGTCATATCACTCATTCTTGTTCACAATCACAATCAAAAGGTATTCTTTTAATAGTATACGAACTTATTATTTTCTAGATTATAGAGGTTAAAAATATTCTGATTATGATTTAAGAGTTTTCAGTTTTTGATGAGATTTGAATACTATTGAATTTTGTTTTTTAATTAATCAGGTAAAAATTTTAAGTTTTTGTAAAGATTTTAAGTTATTGTAAAAAAACGTACGTATTTAACGTTTACGTATCTAAAATACGTACGTAAATGGCTTACGTACTTAAAATACGTACGTAAAATTAGCGTTTCCAAAATACGTACGTAAAACGTTTGTTTTTAAAATACGTAAGTAAAAGGATTACGTAAGCGAAATACGTACGTAAAAGAATTACGTAAGCAAAATACGTACGTAAAATGCTTACTTACTTAAAATACGTACGTAAAATGCTTACTTACTTAAAAAACGTACTTACAATCTAGCATCTCTGAACAGCTGTTTTGTCCGTTAATATTTTAGTTAAAAGGCCCTCAATTTTTGAAAAAAATCAAAAATTCAAACCTTTTTTTACATATAATCCGACCAAGAAAAAATTCTTTTTTGCAAAATTAAGTATTTTTCCTAAGCTTTTATTTATTATAATAATGATTTTTCCATAATTTCAGCCATAAAATTTGATATAAAAACAATTTAAACTAATTAAAACAAGTAGAAAGCATATAAATCTTGATTTGTTTCTTAAAAATTTAACGGACAACCTGTACTAAAATAAGGTGTACTAATGGGTTTTATTTTAGAACAAATTCAAATTTCGCACGTAACGTATTTGTTCAGAGATGCTAGCTTACAATGTTATTATAAGCAAAATACGTACGTAAAAGGATTACGTAAGCAAAATACGTACGTAAAATGCTTACTTACTTAAAATACGTACGTAAAATGCTTACTTACTTAAAAAACGTACTTACAATGTTAACATAAGCAAAATACGTACGTAAAAGGATTACGTAAGCGAAATACGTACGGAATTGTTTCTCTTAGCTAAAAACGTACGTCAATTAATTTAATTTTATAACAAACAGATTTGAACTTAAATAAAAT
Source organism: Chironomus striatipennis (assembly GCA_026123125.1). NCBI lineage: Eukaryota > Metazoa > Arthropoda > Insecta > Diptera > Chironomidae > Chironomus > Chironomus striatipennis. The sequence continues at coordinate 40,592,487 of CM047394.1, forward strand.
TTCACAAAATATACAAAAATTTGATTCAGTTAATAATAATAAATAAATAAAAAAAATACTCTCATCAAAGAACCGAAATAAAGATCAAAAATCATAAAAATTTTTTTTTTCTTCCCTGAATTTGTGAAGTAAAGCAGAGAGAGAGAAAGATCGAAAAAAATGTAGAAATAACATTGAAAATGTCTAGAACAATATATACGAAAGGATGCATTACATTTATGAAAGATTGATGAAGGGATTCTATCTTTGTTTCTTCTTCGTTACTGTAAGTCGTTTCTTTTCTTTGAGAAAATCTGTAATGAGAAAAAGGAAATCAAATAAATAAATAATTAAACTCAGTCGTGTAATTTTAAAGACATTATTACCTGTAATTTTCATTTGTCCTGTATTTCCATTTTTCTTGGCACTTGCGGTAATTGGATGTGTTTTTATTGATATTTTACTGCTATTCTCATCATCTTGAGGCTCAACCTTCTTTATATGATGATAATACCTTAATTTTGGTAATTGACCTTCAAATCCTTGATTTTGTGATGCCGAATGAAGTCGTTTGACATGATTTACATGATACATTTGTGGAACTTCGTCTTTTGACACTGCTTCCCATTTATAATTCTTCTGTACTTTTGTCGGCTTCCCAGCTTCAAAATCAAACTCCCATTGTGATGTCTTTAAATCAGTTCCGGTTGCCTTAACGTGCCTAAAAAAATACATGAAACAAATCAATATCAATATTATGTGATTCTTATTTGATGCATTATTAATAGACTTACTCTCTCAATTCTGCTTTATTTGACATCCCAAATAGTGATTTTGATATCATTTTTGCTTTTCGTGCACGTTCTGTTTGACATTTTGATAATGATCTTGGCGATATTCGTCGTCTTGATGTTGCTGTTGTAACTTTTGTTACTAAAACTTTCTTTTCAATGCTCATCATTTTTTTTTTTGTTGTTATTTCTTTGTTTTCAAAACATAACCTTCAATATTTTTTTAAAAAAAATTAAATTTCTTTCACTTTTTCTCGTTTTTATTTAACTTTATACAATTTTTTAGTTATATTGAGTATGAATAAGGCACTTTTATTAGTTAATTTTATTGTTTTGTAAAATTTACGCAATTTTTTATGCGCAGTTTAAGTCAATTTTAATATTTTTAAAATTTTGATGAATTTTCAACTTTTTTACATGCACACTCCACAATTAAATTAACATTTATTAATTCATTTTTTAGTTAAAGCACTTTAAATACACTAATTAACAATTAATTAATGAGAATTTTATTTTTTTTTATTTCAAAAATATAAACAACAAATAATCCGAACGCGCATGCGGATTAAACTTTTAAGCCGTTAATTTTGGCGCGAAAAAATTCAAAAAAATCCGTTAAAATAAACATTTTGTAAAAAAATTATTAATAATTAATTAAATTTAGTTAAAATTTATTAAAATGAGTAAAAAGGTGTGTATTATATGCTTAGTTTGTGAAACAACAACACGATTATTTTGTATGCAATCTGCACATAATGAAGATGAACGTAGATATGAGAATTTAACAGGAATTAAGGTAAAAAATTGAACTTTTCTTAGATACAATTAGAAATTTAATCTAATTCATCATTTTAACAGCTTAAATGTCCTGCATTTTTGTGCCAAAGATGTTCCATTGATCTTGAAATGGCAATTACCTTAAAACAGAAAGCTTTATTTTCTGCAAAGTTCTTAACTTCATCAACTAATCAATCAAAAGTTCCAGCAGCCAAGAATTCCTCAAATGAATTCAAAGCTCCTTCAAGTAACGTCAATACGACTATAATTAAATCAGAATTGCCACAAAATCAAAATTTAACACCCAAAACTGCTGTATCGTCATTAAGTAGCAACATGTCAAGAACTGACAAAATCATGAATTCAGCCAGCATTATATCATCAACTGTTGTTGATCCTCCAATCGACATGGCAAAAATCACTAATTTATTCAAGACTAAGCCCAACATATCAATAATAAAAACTAAAATAACTGCTGACGGAAATAAAGGAACTCAGGAACCAAAGCCTAAAGAATCATTTCCAAAGGATGATGATGAGAAGGAAGTTCCAATGAATCCAAATAATAGAATCACAAAACGACGTCAAACAGTTTGTGCTGAAAATTTTCAAGAATTACAGCAAAAAAGTAAAGCTGGAAGGAATTTGGGAAGTTTTCAGCCAACAATAATAGCAGTGCCAAAAATGATCGTCAAGACTGAATTTAATAAAAAATCAGCTGAGATGAAGCAAGAAAAAGCTCCACAAAAGCGACAAGCTGAAGAAATTGTCGATAAAAATAGAAAGAAGCAAAAAATTGATGACGAAAAAGGGAAGAATCAGCCACTAAATAAGTACTTAATGCGTCAACGTACGGAAAAGCCAAAAGAACGTGAATATCAATATTGGATTAAATCAAAAGCTGATGGATATTATATTGAAACATTTTCGAATATAAAAGAAGCTGACAGTTATCTTGAAAAGCTTCCACCAGATGCAACTTATGGACCGTTATCTGACAAATAATTCTAGTAAAAAAAAAAATGACTTTTTTTTGTGATATAAAAAAAGGGTTTTAAACCCTTGTTAAATTCTAGTAGAATCTAAACTACTAATTTGCTAGTCATAATTTTTTTAAATGTTAAAATTAACAAATTACTTGAAACCAGTGGCGTAGCCAGGGGGGATGGGGGGTGATTGGATGATTTTTTCCCGCCTCAATGACAAATTTCTTTAATATTTGCTAGAGTTTTTCGTGAAAAAAAAAAACGAAAAATCACCTCCCCCCCCAAAAAAAAATTCATACAAAAAATTGAATAATTAGTTAAAAGTAATTCCTAGCTACGCCACTGCTTAAAACTATTACAAATGAGATTATAATTATACGTTTAATTAAAGATTTAGATTATTAAAATTATTGAATAAAATTTAATTTTTAAGAACATTATTTAAACTTTCCCAATTAAAAAATATAGAATTGATATTTTCCTCTCAAATTCTCACGAATTTAAATTTTTTTTTTTCGCAATAAATAAATCCTTATCATTTGGTGACTTTAAATTCTTAATATTGCGAGTTAGAGTCATTCAGTTTTGATTTTATTCTCTTCGTTGTGACATTAAAATCTGTTATTAAAAAATGAAATTTGTTTTAATTTTATACATTTTTACATTAATTCTTGTTTGCAATGCTGGATTGTTGAAAAGAGTTGTAAGAAGTGAACCAGAAGTCAATGAAAATGTAGAAATTGATGGAACGAAGAATTCAGAAGATAGTGAAGTCGTTGAAGTCACAAAAGAATCAAGTTAAATTAGTTGAAATTAACTTTTTGTTTTAAATTTTTTTAAAATTTCTAAAATTTTCAGTAATTCAACCTTTCAACATTGTCACCATATTTGAGATCAAATGTCCACCAGGAAGAGTTTACATTGGCAATACTTGCAGAGATGAGAATAAAATTAAGAAATTTTATTAAATTTTAAATTGTAAAGTTTTTGAAGAAAAATAATAAAAGTTTTGGATTTGAATTTCGAAAAAGTTTTTATTTTAAAATTTTAATCAATTTTTTTTTTTTTTTTATTTATTTTGCAATGATTTTTAAATCATAAAATCTGTGAATTAAATTTGTTTTATAAATTAAAAAAAAAAAATGTTTTTAAAGTCTTTTGTTTAATTTTACTTTAATTTCAAACGGTTAATTAGGTAATTTTGGTTAATTTTTAAAAATTTAAATAAAATAAAACAAATCAAAATTCAAAAAATTTGTAAAATAAATTTCCAAAAAATTGAATTTCTTCTTAAAATCAAAACAATTCAAAGAACTGATCGATAATTTTTTTCATAAACGGTAATTCCCTCTCGAATTCTCATGAAATGACATAAAATTTTATTAAAACACAGAAAAAAAAATCTTATCAGTTGTGATTCAATTTTTAATTTTAATAATAATAAAAAAATGAGTCAATCTCTCAAAAATTTTAATAAATTCTCTCATATTGAAGAATTTGATCACTCTAATGCTACATATAAAATCCACAGACAACTAAAATAATCTCTCAGTCATAATTAAGAAATCTTTTCAAAATCTATAATAATGAAATTTATTTTAATTTTTTTAAATATTTTTGCAATTATTTTGATCTGCAATGCTGAATCATTGCGAAGGACGATTAGAAGTGAAATTGTAGAAATTGAACAACATTTAAGCACTGAAAAAATTCAAGTCAATCAAACAGAAACAGGTAAAAAATTTGATTATCATAAGACAGTGGCGTAGCCAGAAGGGTAAATGGGTAAATTTTCACCCCCCTTCACTGGCAAATTTCTTTAATTAGCTAGGATTTTTTCTTGAAAAAAACGAAAAATCACCCCCCCCCAAAATTTTCATACAAAAAAAATAATTTTCACCCCCTCCCCCTCAAAATTCCTGGCAACGCCACTGTCATTTTATTAGGGGGTTAGTCCCCTAAAAATTGGATTTTTAAACCCCCTCTCCCTTAAAAACTTAATGACATAAGTGATCAACCCATCGACCAAAAAATTTAATGTTTAATCTTTGTAGTTACCGAAAAAGCAGGAGGACAAACAATATTTGATGTCAAATGTCCACCAGGAAGAATATATGTTGCCAATTCATGCAGAAAAGCTGAAAAAGTCATAAGTTTCTTCTAAAATTCTCCTAAAAAACACTCAAATAAAAAAAAAAACTAGAAGTTGCGATTGTGATAAGAATGAACATAGAAAAAAAAAAAAAAAAATACAGCAACAGCATTAAATATTTTACGTCAACCAAAAAAAGAACAAAAAAAAAAAAATATTTAAATAGCTTAGAAATTGTAAATCACATTTAATTCTTTACAATACACTTTTGTTAAGTAGATTTATAGCTCAAGTATTATGCGACAGTTCTTGTGCATAACGAAGATGAATTTCTCCTTCGAGTAACATTTTAGGTAACTTAATGTTGAGGAGAAATGGAAAACAATCACCAGAAAATAAATAAAGTAGAAATAAAAATATGTAACATTATTTTTGTAAGCAGATTTTGTCGTATTAAAATCTCTTGCCTTATTTCTACACAGCTCTCTTAAGATCTTGACATAAAATTTTCATGCTTCATGCTCTCTTTTAATCCTCATTGTAGTACGAAAAAAATTGTCTTCTTCTTTTTTGTTTTTGCAAACACAGAAAATTTTTGCGAGATTACTGGATTACTGATTGATGTGAGCTTGATGCTCGTGAATGGATTTATATCAAGGTTTACGGATGCTTTTTGTAAAGTGTTTTTATTTAAAATTATATTTAGCGATGGTAATGTGAATTTATATTATTATAGAATTAAGGGATCGGATTAAATTATTGGATTCTATAGATTGTAAAGTTCAAGAAGCTTTAGGGACTGTTTACTTATGAGTCCATCAAAATCTTGGATGAATCTTGGATGGGTTCGAGACTCGGCATGAGAAATTTTTCAAGTGCCCTTTTTCGATTCATATGCACTGCGAACGCGACTCACAGCCTCCCTTTGAAGGCTAAAGGCAGTAATGTCGTCAAATAAGTGGTTCGGGCTCCACTTTAAAATGTAGGTCCCAGGCGTGAGCGACATGCTTATCACATAACCTCACATTTAATGTCTGAGATAAGTGATATTGAAATGTTGAAATCAACGCCCCAACACTTCTTGGAGGAGTAAAGGGAACTACTTATCTTATATGCAAAATATGTTATGGCCAGTGGGTTGGTCGAAAATGGTCACTTTTGGCGAATTTTACGAATAAATAACCCCTTATCAAAAACTTGGATTTTTAGAACCTCCTTTAAGATATTATTTTTTAAAATTGTTACACAGCCTCAGATCCCCTTACATAAAAATTGGACGTCATGATTGAACGACCCAAAAATTTAATTCTTCTAAGTTAGGAATGAAACGCATGCATCTTAATTTTTAGAACATAACAATTTGATTGAAAATTTCTCCGATTTCAGTTCCTTTAACATTCTTCCTAAGAAATCAAAAATTACTGCAATGCAATTTTTTTCTGGCTCAACAAAGAGAAACTTAAACGATAAGTTTTTTTTTTAAATCTGATTCCTTTCGATTTGCTTCTTTTATGAAATTTAAATACTTTTCATCTTATACTTCCGTACAAAAGCTTCCATTTATTTTTTAAAACAGTTTTTTTTTTCAAAAAAAAGGAAGATATAGAATTTGAGAAGAATAAAAGCACCTCAAGAGAAATAACCCGATATACCTTATTTGAGATTTTTTTTTCTTCTTTAAAACGAAACTTACAAGCAGCATGGAGAAAAAAGCACAAAGGTAAAACGAGAAAAAAAGAAATAATAGTCGTGAAATTTATGTTCTTTACTTTTTTGTCATGAGAAAAGGAGCTCAAAGCTTTTGCTAAAAGGCGTAAGAATGAACGACGAAAAAAATATCTGAGCTCTTTATCGTCTTTAATGTTCAAATGATTCATGTTTTTTATGCGACAAACCAATGTAGATTTGAGAGCTTTACTTGAGTTCCTTCAGATTAAGATCTTTACATTCATTCTTCTGAATTAATTGATTTTTTTTTTTTTGCTGAATGAACGTGAAGTGGAGAGTTTTTCTGAGCAGTTTGTACGGAAGACTTTGTTTGCTTCGAAACTTGTTTGATATTTTAGGTTAAGATTGAATTTTGAGAAAATTTCTAGCAAATATACATTATTTACATACTAAAAGTATTTAGAATCATTTTTGCCATATTTTAATACAAGAATAATTTTATTTCTTTTTCAAATAAGCTCCTAATTTAGTTTTATTCTCAAAAAACTTTCTAGGGCGAAACATAATAAAGTTTGAAAAAATGAAAAAAAAACCGTTAAATTTATTTATTTTGAAAATATGAAAAAATCAAAGCAATCTTTCCAAACGGTCTTTAAACGTCGTTAAAAATTATTTAAAGTAAATACTTGCTTTTCAAGTCTGTTTATTGGCTCAAAAAGAACGAAATTGAAATCTAATCGGATTTTTTTTTCTCTGTTAATGTAAGTAAATAGAAAGTCTTTCTCTTAAATGGTTTTCAGAGGATTTTATTTTATTTCGAAATGTTCAAAAAACCTTAAAAGACAAATGTATTTTTAATAAGATTACCGACGATTTTATGTATTCATAAACTCTCTGTTCAAATCAAGAAAAGGAACATCATCCTTAGTAAATGGGATTTGTCATGTCCAACATTCATTTTCTATTATCGTAATGACAATTTTCTCTCATTTTTTTTTTTTTATGTCCTTTTAAAAATATATTTTACAAAAAAAAAAAAATCTAGTCCTTAGAAACGCATAGACACACGTACATATATCGAGATATAAAGACGGAAATAGGACTTAAAAAAAGAAGGTAAAAAAAAGTTCCTCTATGGAAGATAAATGATGAACAATTTTCTGTCTCATTTTTCATCTCTAAATTATCGATCTTGAGTTATGTTAAAGTAAAATGAAGAAGAGATGATGAAAAAAAAAGTAAAAAAAAAAAATAAAGTTTTTCTTTCCTTCCTATTCATGCGATACTTTCTGAATCTCTGCACATGAAGCTATGTCGATTTGTTGACTTTAGGGGATAAAAAGGTGCCAATGATTTCGACAAATCGATTTAAAGTTTTTTTTTCTTTTCTAGTCGACTTTTATCCTTCATAAATCTTCTGCTTTTTTCTTTTCGTAGAGGGTTAAAAATTCTTTTTGAGAAGAAAAATTTGAATTCCTTAAATGGATCGTCGATTTCACACTTGAACATGTGTATCACATTAATCGAATGGTTGCTATAGATATTCTATTCAATGTTAAAGATTTTGGAGGACGTTGAGTCTTTAAAAATTCCAAATTTTTTGACATGAACATAATGTTAAAGCTTTGAAGTTGAACTATCGTTTTAATACCAGACAATTTTAAACTGCCAATTGTGGTTTTATTGATTGAGCATCAAATGCTTGAATTACAAAATTTGAAGCAGTTTCAACAAGGTCTGGGGCTATTTGACGGTCTCAAACAAAAGGATTTTTTTGTTTAAAGATTTTGTCCAGGGGGTGACACGATTTCATCCGGATAAAAAATCCTATTGTTCCGGATGAAATTTTCTGTTGTTTCGGATGAAAAATTCTTTTGTTCTGGATGAACGTGTCAACCCGTAGGATTTTGTGACAGATGGGTTTCTAAAATTCAAGTTTTTGATGAACGTCATAAGTGAACGTTCCGAAAACTCATGGTACTTTTGTAAGTTTCATAATGCATGCTTATTGAATCAAAGAAGAATTGAAATGAGAGAAAAAATTGTGATAATTTGAGTGTTTTTTAATAATCTAACAATGCAACTTATATTTCGAAGGCAAGCTAAGTGGTCGTTCACTTAGTACGTAATACTAAAAAACGACCCCCTCTTTTTTATGACCCCTACTCCCTCTTCTTATGTTTTTGTATGGAAATTATTTTCTTTTGTTTGACCTGTTACAAAATCCTAGACCTCCCCCCCCCCCTCCCCCCTAAAAGCGAACGTACTAAGTGAACGGCCCCTAAAGGCATTTTACATCCTTTATTATCATCAAAATTGTAAAAAAGATGACTTAAATTAAAATTGCTTTTTAAAACAATTGAAACAAAAGAAAAATGCATGTTCAATTATATTGTAGGTTTTCACAAGCTTCATTGAAACCAGAATCAAAGCGCACCACTATTACAAATCCATTTAATTTACGGCAACAATTTTAATGCATTGGAAACAATAAACTGTGATAAATGTAGGATGAAACAATATTTATCTGAAAAACTACTTGACAGGAACAAAAAAAAAGATTCAATCCCATTAAAAATTTCATCATAAAGGAAATGTATTTACTTTTGTGATATTTTTCCCCGTTATTCCTTAAAAACTGCTTTTATTAAAAGCATATTCAACATTTTATCTCCTATGCAAATAAAAACCTTTTTCCCTACTTTTCAATTCATTTTTATGATTTTAAGGTGAATAAAGTCAGGAAGAAGAAAAAAAAGGATTTTTTTTTAAACAGGAATAAAAAAAAAGTGTGAAGATGAGAAAAATAAAACCGTTTTGCATCAGTTCACATCCACCCTCAACTTTATCGTTCCTTTCTCTTGTCAACGATTCATAAAAACCATTTTTACTTTACATTCTTTTATTCTTTGTGTAAAGTTACTCACGAAAGAATTCACATTTTATCGCTTTTATTTCTGATTTTGTGGAACAAAAGAAAAAAAAACTATTTTGTAATCGCGAGAGGTAGTCACGTATAGCAATTCATACAAATTGTTTGAATTTGTGTGTTTTATTTTTTTGTATCATGAAAAGAAAACTTATTGGATTGATGTTTTTGAAGGTTTCGAGAAGCTTTTGGGGATTATTTTGAATAGGTGGGAACTAGGGTTGAGATTTGTGTGTAGATGCTTGAAATATGGATGAAAAAATTATAGAAGATGCTAAAAACTAATGATTAGCATTGCTAAGTTAACAGATATGTCGAAACTATTCCATAAAAGGAACAACTTGGTTCAATATTCGACTTAATTTTCCCTCAAAAGAATAAAATAAATTCTTACTTAAAAATCCTCCTAACCATCAAAAAAACATCTAAAAATTGCGTAAATCTCTAACTATATTCTCACTTACACAGGGGCGTAGCAAGGATTTTTTTGAGGGGGGGTTTTCGCTACTTTTCGACGTTTTTTGGTTCGGATATGAAAAATTCAATAATATCTAGTGTAAACCTCACGAAAATAGGAGGGAGGGGGGGTTACTGGCTACGCCCCTGCACTTACAACTTTCTCGAGTCAGCACTCTTACAACTCTTTACACTTTAGATTCCATTAAATTATCATGGTAAGTACATAAAGGATTTACAATAATGAGGTTAGTAAATTCTTCCTGGCACTCAGCATTCAAAGCTGAACAAAACATTTAACTAAAGCACAAAATCGCGTTGCGAGAGAACAAATCAAAGTAAAAATAGCATCAGGGTATATAGAAGAAATTTTCTTTATTTACTCACGAGCCAGCAGAAACGAGGGGAGAAAAATATAAAATAAAAAATAAAAAAAAAAACGAGAATGAAGGCAAAAGCACTTAATTGCTTCGAATGCAAATATTTTAAAATACTTCTTTCTCTTTTCTTCCTCCATCATCGTATTAAAATGCAAGCATTGGCATGATGAAATGAAGAGAAAAAAAGGGTTTTGTTGGATAATTAAAATTAGTTTTATACTCAATTTTAATGAAGTGTCTGGATTTTCTTGTTTATTCACGTCCTTTCACATAAATTTTTATGATTTTATAGGCACGAAATGTTTGTACTTTTGTTTATGTTTGTTTTAACGCTATTTAATTGTCGTACGTTGAAATTTATGAAGATGAGTGTGAAACGGTCAGTTACTTTAATTAGTAAATTAAATTTGTACTTTTTGATTAGTTTGATGGATTAATGCAGAAAAAAGACAATAAAATCCAATAAAATTAAAATCCATTAACTTGAATGAGCAATCTTATAATTGTTAAAGAAACCCTTGAGTATTTTCATCAGAAACTTCAAAATTTCCAATATTGACTTAAGCTTCATTGTTTCATAGGAAACAAAGGAACGATATCAGCAAATATGAACTTTAGGCCTACATTTCATCGAAATCTCATAAATGTGTGTATTGTTGTATTAACAAAGCACGATAATGTTCATATATAGGATGTTTGAATAACAATATTTGTCTAAGTATCATCATCATCTTGATTGCTAATTCCATCTCAAATATTCCTCAATGTATTCAAAAAAGAAAAAGAAATTTTCTACATGCCTCTATGCTGATATCATAAAATGACAATTTATTTATGATTGATGTGAAGTTAATTTGCATAAAAATTATTTCTCATCACTCAAATTGCTTTTCCTTATTTGTCTATTTTCCTTGAATAAATTCTTGAGGGAGAAATTACATAAATTTACATAATAATAAAATGATCCCCAACATAATCGTATTTTCAAGAAAACAACATCCTTACACACTCATCCAATACAAGTTCAGACATTTCTTTAAGGTATACTCAGGCTGACTATCTAACTTTTATTAAATTAGGACCAGGGAAAAAATTTTAAACTTTTATAATGAAAAATTATAAAAGTACGAGACTTATCCGTTGGAAATACTCGCAGATGGTCACTCTTGGTTTACATCATCATCCTACTCACTTGTGTTGTTGAAATCGGTGTCGATTGGAAGCAACAAACTAACTGACATGGAAATGAAGCAGAAAGAACGGAAAGGTGACAAAGCCTGCATAAATTTTCATTTCTGTGGCTTTTTCAATCTTTTTCGCACAGATTCGCAAATTGTCTTCATGTCAAATGTCGAGATTTTATCTAGAACTGGAAACTTCCTTGTGATTTGTGGGAAATTAAAAAGGCAAATGTGCAATTTTTTTTTTAAAAAAAAGCTTCCAACTTAAGCATATCATTTATTCCTAAAAAAAGGGAAATAGAAACTACATACAAAATATAAAATAGGATAAAACATGGAAAAATTTACATATGATACAAAATACCGATGTGTTGATGATACATAAAGTTGTCATTCGTTTAGCTGTCATCAAAACATCTCAAGAATGTGTCGGAAGTCGATAGAAAATGTTGAATTTAAATAAGTCTAGTTTGTACCTCCTTTTTTTTCTTGTGTTAAAAATATCTGAATTATTTTCATGATTTTGCTTGGATGGTTTTTTTTTCGAGATGAAATCCTTCAATATTTACAAACATTTATCCTTGAAATATTTTACATTTTTAGGTAAATGTATGCAAACATGAGTTTATGCATTTATGTCTTAAACAAATATTATCTGAATCCATGAACAAGTCAATAGAAAAAAATAATTTGTTATTTTCAATCAAAACATCATAAAAATGGCTTTTGAGCTAAATTTTTTTATTACAAATTCAATTCAAGTACCTCGACAATAAAACATTACAGCTTTTAGTACTTTTTGGAGAACTAGAAGCTTTAAAAAATTCTTTCCTCGCAGACTGAATTGAAATTCATGGCAATTGATCACATTGAACAGTTTTTATAGCTAAATCTACTTCATTGTTGTAGCTGGTTGTAGCATTTTCTCGTCAGCCATTGTATGAACTTTGTATGGATTATGCTTGCATTTTTAAAAATTTAAATTTATACTAATTTAATGTTTTCGCGTCTGATTTCTTCTTAATCTACAAGATAGATGATTCATGGTTCAAAACTTTAACTGTAATTATTTTTAAAATTTTCAAGAACATTCATACATTTCATCAAAATTAAATGTTTGATCCATAAAAAACTTAAAGATCATAAAGTGTTCAAAAGTAATTTACGTTCAAGGCAGTTTAAAACTCCCAAAAAATTTCTTGACCTCATTCAATAAAATTTCACGTGATTTTATTCGAAGGGACCATTACATGCTTAGAAGGAATAAGTAACACACAGACATAAAAATGAAAATAATCACATAAAAGTCTTGTAAACGTGCGTCCTAAATCAATTACATGAAAATTGTTGAATTGCTTTTTGCCCCAGCACCATGTTTACGATGCTTTATTTGCTTCTCTCTCGCCGTTTTTTTTAAACAAAAAAAAGGAAGCAACAAAAAAAAAATATTTTCATTATGGTGAAAAAGGACGGAATGTATGTAATTTTTTTTTCTACCATCATCGCTCGAAACTGTGATGACACACGCATGTCGATGCCTTTTTATGTTTATTTTCATACGTGAGACTTGAGGGTGAAAAATCTTTAGTTGACCGAAAAAAATAAAATAATTTTTTTTACTTTAAATTGAATTTTTTTTAATGACGGGTTCCGACTCATAAATGTTAAAGTTTTTTTTAGGTGATAAGTGAATCCTTATTGACAATTTTTTCAATTTAAGGACTCTTGAAAAATAGAGAAGAACATAAGCTTTTACAGTGATTGGATTTTTTTTTTGTTTGTTTGAAAACATTCATCCATTACCATAAAATAAAATTTAACATTCTCAACCATAATCATTTTGCTATGAAACACCCACCAAACTATTTTGATAGCATCAACAGAACTATTAAATGAAAATCTGCTTAAAATTGAAATTGCATTTAGATGTGGTAATTGGAAATTTTCCCATTTTTTTTTGTTGTTCGTTCATTTGACATTCACATTCCGTTTATGGCAGACAAAAAAAAAATTCAATGCATTTATTGCAATCGCACTCATCAGATATGTGTGTACGAGTGCATATGAATGTGGATACATGTAGACACACAGATTGAACAATGTTGCATTTTACAAAATTATTTTTATTTTTTTTCCTGAGGAGATATAGAGCAAGTTAGAATAGATTGGTGCTATGAAGCTATTTTATGATTTTGAATATTTTGCAAAGTATGAATTTTATGCAATTTTATTGAAAAATGTTTAAATTTAAGAATTGATTATCGCATTTTAATGGAAATCCATTTTAAGTTCGATTCCCACTAATAAACCTAATCTTCGTCCCTTATGACTTAGTAAAATTCATGTCAATATACTTAAATATATCCCATTTATGCGTAACTTAAAACATACCGTCAAACAGACAATTTTTCCATATCCACCTCATCTTCATCCAAAAATTGTCAAGTATTTTCCACTTGAGTTCTTTATCAGTTCAAACATTTAACACAAAATGTGCACAGATTACAAGATTATCATTCAAAAATTTAAGCTAAAAATTGAATCTCGACAAAAATCACATTTGTATGTTATTGCATTTGGAATTGATACAACAGAGAGAGAGACAAAAAAAGTTTTCATGGTCAGATATGATTTTGCCTCACACTCATATCGACACTAAAATTACTCAAGTTGCACAGAAATAAAATGTTAATGACCCACAAAAATTTTATAACTACATGCAACTGGCTCGATTCCAGATTATTTAGCAGTCTCACAGATTTTTTGGGGTAAAATTTTTATTCTTTCGGGATATAAAAAATAAAGTATATTATGTCTATCGGATATACTCGAACATTTAAAGTTATTGTATTCATGTTAACATAAAAAAATAATTCAATTTTTAAATGAATGCGTATGAGAAAGGAAAATAAAATAAAAAATTACAAAAGTCCTCGTGTTTCATATCGAGGGACTTCAGCGCATTTTTGGCGCGGCGATCAGTAATCGAGCTACGAATTGAAAGTATATCAACTTTCAGGACAGACCTTGCAAAATTCTACATAAAAATAACGATAATTTTACAAAAATGTTACAACAACAATCAAAAACCCTTCAGTTTCAATTTCCTCACATTCATTGTGCATTAAAAGTGTGTTTTCATTATGCACAAACTAATGAAAACTGAACAAACTTGCAAAACTGAACAAAAAACTTTTCGTAAAAAATAACGGTCAAAAAATTTTCAAATGTCAACGGTTAAAAAATATTTGAAATTTCTATGACGTGAAGTTGCAGTCATGTGTTGATTATTTTTCTTTGTGAAATTAAAAATTAATTAATTAAGGTGTTTAAACACAAATTTGGGACTTTTAAATACATTTGCCGCCAATAACTCGATGAAACGAAGCTAATAAAACAAACCCGAGCTCTCTACGATGTCTAGATCAAAAGATAGTTTTTCAAAAATTTGCTGCCGATCAAAGTGTATGATTGAGCTTCCTTTTTGAAAACAAGTTTCCAAAAATGCGCTAAAAAATGAGATATAAGGAACCGAACAATTTCGAGTTTTATCAATGAACATTAAATCAAGTCATATGGCATATAAATTTCATATTGTACATAAAAGTATAACGAGAAATAAATGATCAATCCAATAATAACAATTTTTTTAATGCACACATAAAAGAAGGCACAAATATAGGAACGAGAGAATTTCTTTTTTTTTTTTTATTCGAAATCGAATGCATAAAAAATAGCAAAGAGCAACAAAGGACTGAAAAAATAACAACTCACTCCGTGCTACATATTATGTTGAAAAAAATCGAGAGGATAGTATTTCGTCCGGAAAACTTTTATGCAAATTAAATATTGATACAATCTGAAAAATGACTCCGGTATATTAAACTGTGTGGATGTTATTTGAGTCTATCCTACTGTACTAATATGTGTATTGAAGTGGCTTCTTTATGTAGAAGGAAGTGGCTAAAGTTTGGAAATTTTCTCTAATTTCAGATCAAATTTTAAAACATTCAAATTAGTCCATACCAGTAGTGACCAACTTTTTTCATCTCAAGGCTTGCTCAAGAAGTAAGTCATGATCAAAACCGCACACGGCATACGGTTCGTGGTATTTCTCGATTTTTTCGGCACGCATTTGTGTCTTAAAGCAACTTAAAACTTCCATTTCTGAAGAAACTCATTTCTATGAAATAATGTATCAAATAACAAACTCAAAAAAAAAAATATCAGCAGTTTAGCCAACAAAATCTCCACATACCGTCCAAAATAATATGTATGCAGATGATATATACAGCTATGTTTATTTTCAGAACTTATTCAATACTAAAATTTA
This sequence comes from Chironomus striatipennis, assembly GCA_026123125.1. Classification (NCBI taxonomy): domain Eukaryota; kingdom Metazoa; phylum Arthropoda; class Insecta; order Diptera; family Chironomidae; genus Chironomus; species Chironomus striatipennis. Next base: position 40,608,059 of record CM047394.1, read on the forward strand.
GTTTAAAAAGATCAATATGAGAAAGCAAATTCACATAAATATACATGCATTGAATATATGCATAGACATATGCAAAGTTTTAATGAGTTATCGAGCTAGACGGGAAAAGGCAAAAGTTTTTATTTCAATAAACTCTATCTTTCTTGTTAGGTTTGCTTCGGTTTTAAATTTCAGTAGCACACTAGAAAATTGAAAAATCTTTATTACTGGTCTTACTTGTTAGTTTTAGAGAATGAAATAAGTTAAGTGAATTAAAGACATACACATACAATGCATCTTCTATCGTCAAGTTTAAATTGTACTTGTTCCTCACAAATCGTTACAATGCATGAAAAAGAACTTTATTCATTTAATACGTGATGGTATCATCATATCATGAAAGTGAGTAAGGAGAAAATAGCACAAATGCACGCGTTCGTATGCATGCAGTGATTCATTGAATGAATTTTCATTGAGTAAATATGCTGGTGTGGAAAAGGAGCTTTAGAAATAGAATGAAATGGTGAAAAATGTGCGAATGGAGCTTAGAAGAAGTTTTTATGTAGCTTGAAAATGTGGAAAGAATGTTTGTGAGTTTGTAATTTTGAACAATGAACTGGAGGTGCTAAAAATTAAGATGGAGTAAAAATATGGCTATTAAATTTACACGGACGTAGTAAAAAAAATATTTTTGTTTGAACTTTTTTTTTTTTTGAATGATTTTATTCCAAAAAATGAAAAAAAAAATCTGCTAAAAGAGGAGCCTAAACTCCTTTGACTTCCTTTAATAGAGATCACTTTTTTGTGTAAATTTTGTTCAAAATTTCTTGTTCATTGCTGCGCTTTAACATCAAATCTAACCCCCATTCCAACTTATTACGTCAGCGATGAAAGCTTATATAAAATTTATTTCGATGTACTGAAAATAAATGGAAGCAAAATTACACATTTTTAAGTAAATTCAACTAGAATTGTAATATATGTGTTTGATTGAAAATATAGAAATTCTATCTCGCGAACATTTTATATATTCACAAAGTGAATTGAGTTTTTTTTTTCACATTAAATTACAATTGTATGTATGCTGAATAAAGCAAGTGATTTCTTATTTAGTATCGTAAATAATTTAGACATTTCCATTTAGCTTTGTGAAATGGACGAAAAATGAATGGAATTTGTGTGAATATGTGAGCAGGATTGTGCTGTGAATGATGCAAAATAATAAAACAATGCAGTATAATATATTTCAAAAAGTTTAAATCAAAAAATGTTTTTGGTTTGATTCTTTGCTGAAAATATTTTAACTGTAGACCAATTTTATTTATTAAGTTTTTTAAATTGAATTTTTGCAAAACAAAATGCTAAAAAAAAATTCAGAACTAAACTTCAATTAAACTTTTTTTCAATTCCATGATCCTCTACAGAAATAGTTCTCTTACCAAAAACCAACATTTTTCTCTTCTAGTCCATACATTGAGTTCATCCACAAAAAAATTTCATCCCATTCTCTCCATTCCGCAAATTTAGTGCCCATTGTATTGCAATGGAATCGAATATTGCATTACAATGGAAATAATAACAAAAACCGATCAATCTCCATGCAGGATACAGAATTAAAATCAAACATAAAACTTGTTTATTCTTTTTTACATCCTTCTGGATTTTTTTAAAATAATTTTTTTTTTTCGAAACATTCCCAAAACTACAATTGTCAATATTATTTTTTTATATCCATGTACATTTTGCAAACAGACTGCAATTGACAATATAAAAAAAACTTTTTCTCGTACTTCCTTTCGACATTCGATTTTTGAACCCTAAAAAAAGCAAACATTTGTGGATTGAGGAGTAAAAAAATTGAAAATTAAAAAAAAAAAAAGAAATAAAAAAAAGTTTTGTTGAATTAAAATTGGATTTTTGTCAATTTTCATTTTGAGAATGATTCAATTTGAATGGAATGTTTTTAAGTAGCAATTTCTGAAAAATTTTGGTGCTTTAAAATTGTTATAAAATTATTAAGTAAGGGGCCGTTCACTTAGTACGTTACGCAAAAAAACGACTTTTTAGACCCCCCTCCCCCCAAATTGTTATGTTTTTTGTATGAAGAAAAAAAAATCAGTTTGATCTGTTACAAAATCCTACACCCCCCCCCCCCTCCCCCCTAAAAAGCGAACGTACTAAGTGAACGGCCCTTAAAAAGTTTAATTTGATTAAAAATAATTTTAAAGTGATTGAAAAAAATTTAAAATAATTATTATTATTATTAATATTTTATTTTATTTATTTTCATTCATTTATAACATAACATAACATAACAAATAAGCTAAAACTTAAAATTTAAGTAAAAATAATTTAATAAATTAATTAGGTAATTAAAATAAAAAATAAAAATGATGACCAAACTAATTAAAAGTTATCATAATTGATTTTAAATAAATAATTGAAATATTTAAGTACTTATAATAAATCATTAAATCCTCAAATTAATTTTCTATCATTACAGTTACAAATTTTATTTCAACCAATATCCATTTATAAATTTTCAAAACTAACACTCCCATCTCATTCCTATCACAAATGCATACAATTTTTGCTCATTAATTCCTGCAATTATTTTTGCATTTCGAGTTTAATGAAAGTTTTATTGTTTGAATGAAAATCAGTTTAAGCTTTCAAACATTATAATGAAATACAAACACATTTAAAAATTTTTTTTCCCTCAATTTTAATTTCATCCAAACAATAAAATTTTTCCACTCCTCACCATGTTAGAAAATTAATTTTCAGCTTTTCTATTTTTCTCGTTGAAATGAAGAACATGAAGAAGAAGTTAAATGAGATAGCACATAAAAATATACACACAAAAAAAAGTTTCTCTTATTATCCAAAAAATATGAAATTGAAAAACTGAAAAACTAACCCAAGATGCTTCAATTTCCATATTTTTAATTTAGTTTTTCATGATGTTTTGGTCAGGAATGGTTTTTTGCAACTTTTTTCGGTTTTGTAATTTCAGCAAAATTGTTTTTATGCTTTAAGTGCTAATTATGCTTTTTTGTTGCAAAACTAACTTTTATTAGTTCTCTAAATCAGGTAATTTCTTTGTTCTGAGGGGGCCTCGATTTGAGTAATTGTTTGGTTCCGGAAAAAATCTACTCAAATCAAAACGTATGGAAAATGACCGTTAAAAAAAGAAAATTTGAATTTTTATATGACACAGGGGCGTAGACAGGAATTTTTTTGAGGGGAGATTTTCGCTACTTTTCAAAACCCCCCCTCAGTTACTCAAATCGAAACCACTCAAAACGAGTCAACTCAAACCGAGGCTAATTCTTTAGTATGCTAATTCTGATAAAATTTCAACTCTGGACTACTCTCTTTTGTTCAGTACCAAATAGATAACAAGACAAGAATGGAGATGATGAAAATTCATTTGTAAATAAAATGATTTATATACAAAATTCAAAAAGCTATTAAGCCAAGATTCATATTATTTTTTAATTTATTTCAACAAATCTTTTGTTTATTGCTGAAAAAACAATTTGTTATCCAATCAACAACGTCTTATCGTTGTATTTTTCTAGATTTTTGGTTTATTCTAAAAATTTATAATTTTAATAATTTTATTAAAAATAGTTTTAAAAATGGGATTAATGAAATAATGACTTTATATGCAAAAATATTAATTAGGTACGTTAAGCTTTATTTCAAAAAAAAAAAATAAAAAAAATAAAAAAATAAAAAAATAAGCTAAATCAAATTATCAATAAAATATTCGTCACAAAAAAAGTACAAATCCCGTCCTACATTCGCAAAATTAATTTTCACAAAATTTTATTGTAATCCATTTGACACGTCAAAGCCTTTTTGAATCAAATAAATTAATTATAAATAAATTCAAAGCTTTTGTTCACGAAGAATCTCTTTTTTTGAAAAACAAACAGAAAATGTTCCTAATTATTATAATTGCCAGCTATAGATTAAAATATGTACAATAATAAAATAATCATTTTATTTTCGTCACTCATGCCTCTGCTGTATTTCAAATAAAAACAGATTTTTATTTTCTGACAAATTTGAATCAAATAAATTTTATTTCATTTTCATGCAGGATTTTTATTATTGCATCAGATTGATGTTGTTGCCAAAGCTCGAATTTTATTGAAAGCTACAAATTTGAAATTTAAATATTGATGATTTTGATTTGTCTTGGATCGATCTGCATGTGATGCTTACTAAAAATTCGGACACTTAAAATTAAGAACTTTGAACTTAAATTTATGCTTTTTAACCAAAATTATTGCGCTTATGTCTTCAAAATCCATAAATCACATTTAAACTTTCTTTCTCCTCTCTGTAGCTTTTTTGATGCCTTTGATGGGAAAATAGGATTATCGAATCATTTTCATTGCGATTTTATTTTTCTATCGGTAAACTTTTTTTTTCAGAATTTCTTTTTTATAAAGGTTTTTAGCTTTTATTGTGTTATAAAATTTTTTAGTGAACACGAATTTTTATTCATTGCAATATGTTGAAATAGAATTAGAAACGCAGTAGATGCTGAATTTTTTTTTGTCTAATTTTTTTACGAGTGATTTGCAGTTGATACAAATTTAATCAAGTTTTGATGGTGTAAAGCGCATTTTTATTAGCCTAGATCAGTGGTGGCCAACCTTTTTTGTGCCGCGGCACACCTTGTGAGTAAATCATGACCAAAACCGCAAGCGGAACACGGCTCGTGGTACTTTTCGAAAAAAAAATCGGCACACTAGTGTGCCGCGGCACACCGGTTGGCCATCACTGGCCTAGATTAATTCATTACTTCTTTTAAGAATTGAACTGACTTATCAATTAATAATTGTACTCGAAACTGATTTGTTCTTATCGTCTTATCCAAATGTATCCAACTAATTCTATCACACTTACTAAATTAATGGAAAATTCATTGAATTTCTTAAACAAGTTGTTCTGCCAACAGAAACTTAAATGTCAAGAAATAAAAATAGAATTGATAAATTTTTAATGATTCTCAGTTCATTAAAACTTTATTGAGAACAAACATTAGGTTATGAACATTAATACATCAATAAATCACATTTCTAATAAAATCATTAGTTTTTCTTTTGATTTGGAACTAGAAAACTGATTATTTGTGTCCATTCTTTGCAAGACTTTCACATAAATTTTTCTTTTAATTTAACGTTCTTGCCAGCATTTCTTTCTCTGCATAATACAACTTGATGTTTTAATCTAGCATCTCTGAACAAATACGTTATGTGCGAAATTTGAATTTGTTCTAAAATAAAACCCATTAGTACACGTTATTTTAGTACAAGTCGTCCGTTAAATCTTTAAGAAACAAATTAAGATTTATATACTTTCTACTTGTTATAATTAGTTTAAATTTTTTTATATCAAATTTCATGGCTGAAATTATGGAAAAATCATTATTATAATAAATAAAAACTTAGGAAAAACACTTAATTTTGCAAAAAAGAATTTTTCTTGGTCGGATTATATGTAAAAAAAGATTTGAATTTTTGATTTTTTTCAAAAATTGAGGGCCTTTTAACTAAAAAATTAACGGACAAAACCGCTGTTCAGAGATGCTAGGTTTTAATATTTCGTGGTTCTACTCCTAATAAATCCTTCTTTTTGGCTACAGGGGCACTTTGACTATATCTAAATAATTCACAATTTAGTCACGCATTAGATTCATCACTTAAATCCTTTCGTAAACGACGATTCGGTGGTGTTTTAAAAACGAAATAAGTATCGCCATGTAATTCCGGATTAGTTTGAATTCTCGTCCAGCTTTCTTGTAAAGCACACCAAAATTTCTCTAATAAAAAAATTATAAATCCCAGACCACAAGCAAATAACCAAATTTGAAAAGTTGCTGAAAAATTTTCAACTGACATCGGTTTTGGTCCTTTTGCTACATCTGTGTACGATAAGTATTTTGAATCCTCTTCAAATGATGCCCAATATTGCAATAAACCAGAACATTGATACCAAATTAGTTTCTCGTCGATTGGTTCCACAAGATAACTATTTTTTGGAAACCACATTGTGATTGGAATTGTTGTGAATGGCTCTTTACAGACGGTATACAATTCTTCTCTATTTTGTGCTTTAATTTTGTTCTTGTAAAGTACATCAGATATTGAATCAATTACACATCCAGCAAATTGAGAATCAAGTGTTTTATTCATTATTCCTGTTTGTTCCAGTGGATTAATTAGGACTCTTTTGTTCTTCATTGCCACATTATTTTTAGTCATATCATCGTACGATGGAATCATGTAAAATTTATAATCATTTTCAGCCATTTCTTCAATTGATGAAACTTCTGGCTGATTGTCATTTGCTTGCAGAAATTTAAATAAAGATCCTTGATAAAGTGATCGAATAACTAAGCAACAGAGAAGGAACATCATCAATAAGGATCTTGCAAAGTTATATTTTGGTAAAATATTCTGAGCACCACCATATACAGCAATAACGACATTTAAAAATGGAGTTGTGACATTTTTGCCATATACAAAAGTTCTAAATCTTTTAGGTAGAAATGAAAGAATCAAAATGACAATCACACAAGACACAAGCACCATTAAAACACAAAACCACACAAATTTATGAAATGGTCTCAAAAGTTTATGAAATGGAGTGTAAGGTCTTCCTCGAGGTATGACAAACACTAAGATTTCCAGGTAATATCCAAAGCAAAAGTCCATAATATCAACACGATCATGCTTCATATTTATATTTCCAAATACAAAATCAGTTGCTCGCCTTTGTGCCATTCCTATACCGCCTGAAAATGTCTTATTTGGATACATAACACCCCAACTGCCAAATGGATGTAGATATGTATTATTTGCATAGAAATCGAGCTCCTTAGAGAATGTCTTTAACATTTCAATGTCACGACCGTAAAGTTCAAAGGATCCATTGTCAAATTGTCGTTTTAATACTGATGGTGACAAGGCTGTAAATGATGTCATGCTGATTGTACAATTGTAGAATTTTTGAAATTTTTTTGGAAAAAATTCATCGGGTTTGAAGTTGAATTTTCCATCTTCAAAGTCTGCAATTTTTATTGGAATTGTCTTGTTGCAGTATGTTGGAGTGAATGGAAAGAATGTCTCAATAATTATAGATTCTCTAACCCATCGTATTAAGTTTACATTTCGAATATAAAGATCCCATAAAGTCTGAAATATTTGATGCACTTCTAGTTCCTTTGCATTTTCAAATAATATTACATAATATCCAGCATAGTTGAAGGAAATATGAGCAAAATTCGATATTAATTTCATAAATTCGTCCAGAGAGTTTGTAAATATCACAGTCAATAAAATCCTTTTCTTTGAAAGTCTATCCATAAATTTCTCATTAATCAGCATTACAGTCTTTGATTTTGATATTTGACGCATTAACTGAGCCATAAAATCAATTTTTGTTACATTTTTCAAATAATTTTCAGTGGTTAATAAATTCACATACGAAATATGTTCAGTTCTATTATCATTAACTATATCCTCAATCACTCTTATCAAATCTGAATCTTTGGCCATTGAAATTGCAACTAAATTTATTAAAATTGTCACCGGAATTATTTTCATAATTCTCATCGTGCCTTAAGTTTCCATTTGACTGAAATTAATGTTGGACAGGCTGTTTTATTTGTTCTGAGAAAAATTGTAATTGTTGTTGATATCCATAAGTAATAAGTGATTAATGAAAGGTCGAGCAAATAGGCAAATATTTTCTTGGGCAATACTTCAAAGAGTTAGTCTAAGGCTTCATATTTTAGGAATTAAATCTAAATGTTTTGAGCTTGTTTTTAAAACTTAAAAGAATTAATGTTCTTGAGTATAATTGTTCAGGACTTAGGAATTCATTCATTTGTTAATTCTTTGTAGATTTTCCCACATAAACTCTCCTTACTGCAAATATCATATTATTAATACATCAAAGTTTTGATTGATTTTATGAAAAAATGTCAAGGGTAAATAGCATTAATGCATTCATATTTGTCTTTTTGTTATTATCTGTTGGTTAATCTACTTCCTTGATTGTGCTGGTTTGTGCATACAAATACTTAATTTAAAAAAAGATACTAAAAATAATATTGTTTTTAGCATAGAGCTTTGCTGAAACTAAAACTGTCATGGTCAGATAAAAATGAATGTCAAGGCCAAATTTATTTATATAAAGTATCTAGTTCAAACTTTTAAGCAAGGATATTCTCTTTTAATGAAAGTATGACAAATTATAAATTTTTGATAGCATAATTTTCTATCAAATTAAACATTGATATAGATCAGTGGTGGACAACCTTTTTTGTGACGTAGCACTCCTTGTGAATAAGTCACGACCAAATCCGCACGCAAAATACGGCTCGTGGTACTTTTCGAAAAAAAAAATAGGCACACTAGTGTGTCGCGGCACACCAGTTGGCCATCACTGATATAGATCAATGCATACATTATGCACCGAAAAATGAATATTTCAATATAATTCATGTTTTGATTGAATTCATCAAATTTATTGGAATTTATACAGTTTTTTATTAGTGTTGAAATAAATTTTGACTATTTTTGTAAACAAAATTTACCTTTTAGCTAAATTTAAGAAAAAGTAACCTAAAATTTTGCTTTTGAAAAATTTGAAAAAATTTTTAAATTTAAAAAAATTAAAAAGTTTGAAAAAATTTAAAAATATGAAAAATTTGAAACTTTAAATAAATTTTTAACAAAATCCTTTATTGAACTAAGTAACAAGAATTCCTTCAATGTTCTCAAATAGTCTACAAAGTTTCAAAAAATAAATTTTATAACAATATCTTCAAAACTAGTTTATCAATTTAATTACTTCTGTTTTTAATTTTTATATCAAATACAAAGACGAAACATGCAGCAACAGAGAGAAAAAAAAAATCATTTCCAATTTATTTGTTTCGTCTTCATACTTCATGACGAAGTATTTTAATTAAAAAATTTTCAACTTTCATTCTACATTGAAAACATAAGAGAGATATATTTATAGTGATATGAGATTCAATTTATAAAAAATTTGTCTGAAAATGAAAATTCAGTTCACTGACCAAGCAGGAGATTCATTATTAGACGTGACCAAAATCCTCAATTTATTCTACACTCTACAACTTTTTCTTTCTTTCTCATGCTTGTTAGTTAGAAGACAGAAGATTGACGTTTGAGTTCTACAGAAAAATTATTTTTTTTTTACGTTCATACACATGTCGATGTGCTGGGGGATACAAGGTGTGCTGCTGATGAATTTTAAACATATTTTTAATTTTTTTATAAAGAAGTTTTTCGAGTTCAATGTTTTGAACTCAAAGTTTTGAGAATTTTATGTTTTAAAGATGTTTGGATTAAAGATTTTGAAACATTTAAGTTTATGTATTTGATTTTAAAAGTTTAAATTTTAACAGTTTTTTAACAAAATTTGTTCTAAATTTTCATAATTTTGAAAAATTTAAATTTTAACAAATCCAAAAATTTACATTAAAAATGTTTTGAGTTTCAGGATTTTTCAAAATTTTGTACAAAATTTTCATTTCCGGTACCTGATCCACATCAATCGTAAAATATCCAACTCTAGCAGAACAAAACATCTTTTTTCATTTAAATCAATCAATTAATCGAAGTATAGAAAGAAATTCAGCATTGAGTAGTTTCCTTTCTCTTATGCTGTCGAATAAAATGAATTTATATCCGTAATCCTATTGAACACAATACATGTCTCCATACACTCATGACAAAGTATTAAAAATTTTTGAACCACATTGCAGAACATATAATTTTTTTTTTTTTGTATCTGACAAGTCGTTAAATTAAATTCCATTTCAAATATTTTTAAGCGAAATATCATAAAAATAAAATTTTATTGGAATTGATAAGTAATCTTCTTATGTCTTGTTATGAACACAATTTCTGGTTCTGCACTTAATAAGTTAATAATAAGATTTTTTCGTAATTTTAAATTATCAATGCTTTATTGGTTGTTGATGTAAAATAAAACAATTAATGATTCCAATGCGCCTCAAAACTTAACAAAAGATTACATTCAATACTCACCCTTATTTTGTCGTCTACAAGACATGATATAATGTATCAAGAACGAAAAAAAATCGTCTTTATTGCTTTTTTTCCTTCTATCATTTCTAATTTCTTAAGGTAGAAATTTTTATTACCTACCGATGAATCTGATACCGGTAAGAAAAACATGCTTTGAAGTACAGAAAAAAAGCTCATTTATTGTTTCCAGATAATTGTTATTTGTTATAAAACGATAAAATTCTTCTGAAATGAGAAATTTTTGTCATGAATTTTCTCATTTCATTTGAAAAATTGAAAGGTTAATCTTGGAAATGTTTTTAAAAAGCTCTTCTTTTTATGAAACCAGATGGCCTTCAGCACTTGTCAGACAAATATAATAAAATGTCTGCTGAAAAGCAATCATACCTTTTTAACATTTGAAGCTGTATAAAATGTTCAAATTCTTGGAATTTTGTTTTAGAAACAATTTTTCAAAGTTTGAATTTTTTTTCAAAATTTTGATTTTTTTTTTAAATTTAAATTTGAAAATTTATTTATAATATTATGTTAATGATATTAAATTTGAAAATTTTGAAAAATTAGAACTGAAAATTTAAAATCAAATAAGCTTTTTTACTCAAAGATGCAAAATTATAATTAAAAGATTCAGAAATAAACTAGATAAATGCCATTAAATAAAGATGAGAAAAAAGTTAAATCTTAACTTTAATACCATAATACTACTCAATTCAAGAGAATTAAAGACTTATGACCAAAAATCTTCCTCTTCTCGTTCATTTAACATCTCCACAGCCACCCTCAATTCACTTTTATTTTCCTCAAAATAAAATCAAGCTTTAATCTTCAATAATATAAACATCAAGAAATTCCCAGAGATCGAAGCCGACTTTTTCGGCTTAACTTATTTTTGCTTCTATTGACGAAATTAAGCCATTTACAAACAATTTTAGATATTATAACTGTTCTTTATATCATTTAATATCATATTGCATAATATTTTCTTAATTTTCATGCGTAATCAGCTCAAAATTTCACTTTAGCCGATTTTAAGCCGATCGGCTTATTTCTCGGCTTAGAAAATTTAAAAGTTAAATTTTGAGTTGATGACGCATGAAAATTAAGAAAATATGATGCAATATGATATTTAATGATATAGAGAACAATTATAATATCTAAAATAGTTTGTACATAGCTTAATTTCATCAAAAAATGCAAAAAACGAAATAAGCCGAAAATGTCGGCTTCGATCTCTGGAAATTCCATTTAAATTTCATTTTTTTCTCAATTTCAACATTTTTTTTTTCACTCATTCTCAAATTGAAACTCAAATCCATTAAGAGCAAGAAAAGGGATGAAAATAAGTGAGTCGTACAAATTGTAAGAAAATTGTGCAATTGCAACAAATTGAATTTCTTCCATAGTTTTTTGTGATGTTGATGTTGTTTTTGTTGTTGTTTAAAATAAAAATCCATTCACACTGGTTTTTGAACAGAAGTCTTGAAGCAGACGAGATGATATTTGTAGAATTATTACAGGATTTTGAGATGCTGTGATGAGATACTTAACTGTTAAAACATTTATTTTATTTAAAACTCAGAATTTATTTTATGAATTTTTGATGATCGTTAAATTTCAATTAAAAATTTTTTTCCAAAAAAGAGAAAAACAGCAAAGGGGTCGTTCACTTAGTACGTTTGCTTTTTAGGGGGGAGGGGGGTCTAGGATTTTGTAACAGGTCAAATAAATGAAAAAATTTTTCATACTAAAAACGTAACAAGGTGAGGGGGGGTCTAAAAAGTCATTTTTTTGCGTAACGTACTAAGTGAATGGGGCCGTAGCAACCTTTATATAAAAAATTTCGTTTTGCATCCCAAAATCAAAATTTCAAGTACCTATCTAATTTTTTTTACAATCGTTTTTCCTTAAAAAAAAAAAAAATAAATAGAAAAAATAATAAGTGGGAAAGAACCAAAAATTCTTGAAATATTTCAGCTCAGAACGAAAAAGGAAAAAAAAATTAAAAGAGTTTCATCTTCTGTAAAAGAGAAAAAAATTCTAAATGAAAATTTGTTTCCAACATTAAATTGAGAAGGCAAAAGAAAGAGAAATTAATAGAAAAAAAGTAATTTAGCCTTCCATGGTTGGTGAGAATGGGTAAATTTAAAAATTATGTCTAATTTTATGGTAAGTTTCTGGAATTTCTTAGAATAAATATTCCTTCTTTAAATAAAGATTTGAGAGTTAAATTTTCTTAATTTCTAAACTTAACTAATGAATGAACCCTCAAAAAAGGAGAGCAAAAAAAAAATTGTGTGCAGCAAACGAAGGGTGATTTTAGGAGAGTCTAAGTAGGAAGAGCCATAAAATTTTATGACTTCATTTTCATGCCAATAAATTTGCTCTGTTTAAGTTTGAAAATTCAGTGTCATTAGAAACTGTCATCGCACAAAGTCAATGGACCTATAAAATTCATTATTAAAGTAGCTTTTAGAACAAATCACAATAAAACTTTAAAAGTCCTTAATTTTTCGCCTAGCAATTTCTTTTTAAGACGAAGCATTAAAGCGTGAAAAAAATGTCAAAAGGAGAAAAGAGTGTCGATAGCAAAGAAAAATGACAAAAATATTTACAATAAACGTTCAATTTCTGTACGTCTGCATCGTCATCATCAGCAGCAAAATTGATGGAAAAAAAGAAAATCCTTTATTGCACAGTTATTGTCACATTACATCTTTTAAACTCAAACATGATATTGTGAGCTGATTGCTCATTGAATCGTGAAGCAAATGAAACATATTGAAAACTGGAAACTGTTGAGTGCAATGAACATTAATGTTTGTGTATATTTTTAGGAGCATGTGTGTGCAAAAAAAAAATTGTGAATTTTGCAGACAGACTTTTCGGAATATTTTATGGAGAAGAAACTTAAAAGGAATTTGTTGGAAAAATGTGATGATGGTGTTTAGATGCACAATATTATTGTTTGTTGAAAATTTAAGTTGTAAAAGATATTTTTGAGGATTTTTCTTGATTTTTTGAGATGGTAATGGAGATTAAATGTATTTTGTGTGAAAATTTACAAAAAATATCATGTCCTGTATAAAATTTTTGAAATTTGTTCCTGGTCCGTAATTTTTTTTGAAAGCGTTGTATTTGCCGTCTTTTGAGCAAATTTTGAAAATTTTTTTTTTATTTTTCATCAAGGAGGTTTGATGATCAATTTCTTCACTTATGATGTCCGATTTTTAGACGGGGAAGGGGGGGTCTGAGGTTGTGTGACAGTTTTAAACAATAGAATTTTTTAATGAAGATTTTGTGACAGAGGGGGAGAAGGGGGGTCTAAAAATCCAAGTTTTTGATGGATGTCATAAGTGAACAAACAAAAAAAAAATGATTCTGGTAAGTATTTTGAAGATCGAAAAACAAATTTATCAAATAAACCTCAAATAAATAAAAAATATTTTTTTTTCAGAATTACATACTTCACAAGAGCAATCAGTAACAGCAATCTTATATAAATGATGTATTATGATCAAAAATTTGCGGATAATAGCGTCTACTCCTGAAGAGTTTAGTAAATAAACACAAAGAAGTAGAATACAAAATCTATTAAATTTTTTCAAAGACGTACTCAAAAGGAATTAAATTTCCTCGGGTGTGTCTAATAATTTTGAAAATAAAAAAGAATTATGATTTTAATGAGTGTATTTTGGTCCAGTAAAATCTAGTTATAGACATGCTATGAAAATGAAACAATTCTAGAAATTTAAATTTGGTGGAATTTGATAAATTTAACATTAAATTTTTTTAAGGATTAACCAATGAGACGTTCTCGAGGAAATTTAATTCCTTGTGAGTACGTCGTAAAAAAATAAATAAATAATTTGCTATTACACAAATTACTAATCGCTGCTATCAAAAAGATAGCTCAATCATACACTAAAATATTTTACTTCAAAAATTTATTATGACGATGTAAATTCTGCAAACGCTTGTGAATTATAAGAACGAAATGGAACATTGCTGAAAATGAAATTATTATTCATTTAATGCAGGATTGCGATAAATGCACCTGTTAAAAGGTGAGAATCGTTTAATTCTTTAATAATTTATAAGATTATGTTGTAATTTGTATGGTTTAATTAGAAACTGTTCATTAATTTGTCAAAATAAAACAATTTTTTTTAGAGCACATGAGCATTATTATGCATTATTTATCATACCTATAAGACGTTTTCGAGGAAATTTAATTCCTTGTGCAAAACGCCATAAAAAAAATTCTTTAATCACTTAACGTGATCTAACTTTGTACATAATTATAATTTCTAAAGCCTTCGAGCAGACTTCAGACGTGTTTTGAATTTTAAAGTTTAACATTAAAAAAAAATATTTTTAATTGTCAATTTCTGATAGCTCTTGTGAATTATATGATTGAAATGAAATAGATTTTTGTAAAAATAAAAAACCTAAAATTTTTTTAAAAAAATTATTTATTAATTTTTTTTTTATTTTTATTTTGACGACCTCGAGGAAATTAAATTCCTTTTGAAGCTCGCCATGAAAAAAATTCTATGTAAAAAGGAATTTCTATTTCCAGATTACTGATCGTTATTAAAAAAATAACGCTATAGTTTCACTTAAAGTTTTTAAAGCATAGTCAACTTACTCAAGTGCTTAATTTCTACAAGCTCTTGTGAAGTATATAAAGCAAAACTTTTATCATTTTTTTTTTTAAATTTTATTTTGAAAATTCAGGATCAGTTTTATTTTTAAACGCTTTTCTTTTCTTCACAAACAGCTATGTATAGACTTTAGCAATATTTTATATATACTTTTGTAAGCTTAATTATAATTTTTTCTAATTTGACGTTCTCGAGGAAATTAAATTCCTTGTGAGAGACGTCATCGAAAAAATTTTTGGATTTTAAATTCCAAATTACTGATCGGTTACGTATTAAAAACAATACGCTTATATATTCACTTAAAAGCTTAATTCTATCAAAATTTATTTTATTGTTTCGAGGTCTGTGAATTTTTGTGAAGTTTATGGATTTGGAATGATAATGAAAATGGAATGGATGTTAGGATATTATTGAATGAATTTTGAGATTTTACTCTCAACTGTGATTTTTTCTTAAAAGGCTAAAATTAGTATGAGATTTGAACTTACATCTTTTACAAAAATAAAAAAAACACACACACACATACAAACTGGAAGCTATTGATAACCTCAATTTTCATTCAAAGCTTTTTCGCATAATTTCATGTCCTTCTCAATTAAATTTACCATACACTACTCAACGAAATGACCAATAAATTTATGCACAACAGAACCATCCAAGCGTACAGCCACTCACACATGCTCATTTATTTTTCATGAAAATTAATTAGCTGTCAGTACATCAGTTCGTTCAGTGTATGTACAAACATAAATGAACAAAATAATATGTAGTAAAAAAAAGAACATGAGAGAGAAATATGTTGAATAATTCAGCATAATTTGTAGTAAGCCCGCTTCTTACTCAATTTACTATAAACCGAGATCAAGCATAATTAATTCCTGAAAGTGAAATTAACACTAAATTAAAAATAAACTTACTGCCATTTGTCTATTAATGGTTGGTTGATAGTTGAAAGGAAAGTTTTGAGCTTTTGTGCCAGAAAAGCCACATCATTAAGGGGGTCAGAGTTAGATGATGTGTAATGTAATTTTGAGGATAATGGCCAATTAGAGATTGATTTTCGGGTGGATAAAAAGAAGTTTCATTCATCTTAATTGAAATTTATTCATCATTGTTGTAGATTAAAATTTCATGTCTACTAATGACTACAAGCATCGATGTTGGATGCCAAAACATTTTGGAATTTTAATGTAATGACCGAAAATTAATTAGGATGATTACTCCTTTGGAGCCAATTAGTAGCAAATAAATTATTCCTAAATTGATGAGCTTTTCTGTGTTGTTCAATGATCCTGTTTATGTCTATAATATAATAGTCTTACTTAAAGTTTAAATAAATCAATATGGATGTAGGGGATGTTAAGGTTTGGTTTTAAATATTTATTAATTTATTATCAACAATTTGTGTTCCTAGATTCGGGTTAGATTCGATTTGAGCTAGGTAACAAAAATTTTCAGTACAAAAATTCAAATTTTCATTTTTAACGATCATTTTTCATACGTAACGATTTTGAATAAATTCGATTTGATTACAATTTTCCGGAACAAAACTAATCAAATCAATGACCTCCAGGGGGTAAAAATAATTTTTTTATTATTAGAAAATTTAAAAATCCAAAAAACTGTTTGATTTTTTAAAGAAATTCTTGTTTTAGAAAATTGCTAACATACACAGCCACTAATAAACATATCACAAGCACTAAACATCAAACAATGTTTATGTAATTGCAAAATTTACCCACATAAACATGTCAAATATTTTAAGCATCTCTAACTTCATAATATTCGACAGCAAAATCCATAAATTGAGAAATTTACGAAGCAAATATTGTCATTATTATTGAATAATCGATACACAATGATTGTAGTGAAATTTTATTCAAATATATTTTTATATGTTTCTATTTGTGAGATTTAACAATGTTGACATTATATAATTTATCTGCAAATATTCATTTATATGTTAACATATGATAATGAACCTATTGATTTGAAGATATTTGAAGTAGTTTTATTAAAATTATTATGAATTTTGAATTTTGGAGATTTTGTTAATGAAAAGATTTTAATGCAACAATGTTATAACAATGAATGAAGGTCTAGTTCTAATTTTAATTTATTTTAACCTTGAATTATATTAAGTATTTAGATGACGTCATATTTTGATGATCCTCCAGACAACATATGCTCTTGTTGCTCTGATTAATTCTAATAAGATTCAAAAGAAACAAGTAGAAGCAATGAAATGTAAATATAAGCAATAATATACATATACACGTCCTTACATGCCATACCACCATATACATTGTGATTCATTTCATGCAAATCGCATTTAATGTTAACATATAATTTGCTTTTCATTATTATTATTCACTGAGATGCTTTATTTTGCGGTTAATGTATGTCATTCCTATTGTACTGTTCAAATTTCGTCCATTATAGCACTCAATTTTATGGCATGATCCTCAATATATATATATGACAAATCACTTTTGTGCCTTCCACCTTTCATCCATAATAGTGATGTGTTTGTGATCGAACTGAGGTTTTAATGCAATAAATAAGTCATACAATGGAATCTAACGCAGCAAGTATTACATAAAAGATAACAAAGCATATTAGCATAAAATCATGATTGGAAATTATCTGGTGTGAAATTTCATACTATATGATTAACTGCATCATTGTTGTGTTGGCAATAAATTTTGCATTGAGTTAATTAAGTCATTGGGATGTTCAATAGCTTTTTAATTGCGATTTTAAATATAAATAAAATTGAAAATTTATTGGTAGTCAAAAATTATGAAACAATTTCAATAAACTTTAAATAAATATGCATAAAAAGTTAATTATCCATATTGAGGTTTTAATTAACCATTTATTTGCAACAATTTTGAGAAAAAAATAAATTATCAATTACGTTTTATTCAAAAATTTATTGAATTTTGTTGAAATCTAGTTTAAACTTAAATTTTTTAGATAGTCACAAAATAGTAAATTTGAATTTCATAATCACATATTTTTTTCTATTCATATTTTCAAACAATCAAAACAATTTTTTTAATGCTCATGAAAACTGTTGACATGGAAAAATTGGATAGAAAAAAAAATAAAATAGCAAATTAATTAGATTTAATTCATAATTTATGTGACTGATAAATAATTGAAATGAATGTTTGAATTTTTAATAATATTGTAGAATAATTTTGTTGAAATTGTTTGCTTGAATTAGATTGAAGCCAAAATATTAAAAAACTTTCAAAAATTTAGTACAATAAATTTTTTGTTGTTATTTAAATTCAATTCAAATTGAATGATTTTAAAACTAACATTTGAAGTTGATCGCAATTTGCTTGCTAAAACTATTAAATGCTCGATCATCTAAAAAATTCTATTCACATCAAATCTAAAACTCAAATTCAAATTCATTTTTTTTAAACAAAAATGTTCAAATGTTATTGAATATTTTTATTGAATTATTTTCAGTTGAAATTCATATGCAACCCCCCCCCCCCAAACTTTTAAATCATACTGAAAATAAAACTCATTTCATAAACAATTAAGCATTTAAGTATTTGAAAAATACTAAAAAGCGTACTGAAAAGCCATCAGAAATGAAATTTAACTTTTTAGTTAGGGGCTGTTCACTTAGTACTTTCGCTTTTTAGGGGGGAGAGGGTCTTAGATTTTGTAACAGATTAAACAAAACAAAAGAATTTTTATACAAAAAGCGTAACGAGGGGGGGAGGGGGTCTAAAAAGTCATTTTTTTTGCGTAACGTACATACTTTGTGAACGGCCCCTTATTGAAATATCAGCACGTTCAATATGAATAATCTGGGCTTTCTCGAAATCCCGGTTTTTGAAAATTTCCGGGACCGGGACCAAAATTAAAACTTAAATATCTTGAGCATTAATGAAAGATTTTCAATTTTTTTGAGTTTAAATGATTATAATCTTAATACTAAACAAATTAAATTTAAAATTTTTTTCAAAAAACTTAAATCGTTCACAATACAACAGTTTTAATTTTTTGATTTTGGTCCCGAAAAACCCGGGACCGGGAAATCGAGAAAGCCTAGAATAATCTAAAACGAAACCAAAATGAATTTTGGATATTTTTGGAATTATCCTCGAATAAGGCTAAATTTAAACCAACCATACATCAAACTACATCATAATAGTGTGTGTGAAGTACGGCCGAGACCTATGTCGATGTAACTTTTTAAGTGTACGTAAATTATGTCATAATTATGTCAGTTCCAAAAATGCATAGCTTGAATTTTGTCACCCCTAGGAACATTCGTACCAGCATACCCGATTTTGGTCAAAATCTCGGCCATACTTCACACTTACTTGAGCCTAAATTTCTCGTAAGTTTTAAAGTTTTATCAAAAAGTAACTATGCTTGAATTTTGTCGCTATATTGTGGAACATTTATGACCAAAGAAAAATTTTTCAAATGTCCATACTTTTTTCGTATGAGCCAAATACTAAAAAATCAAAAATTTCGATTTTTCAAAATTTGTGTTTAAAAAATTTCTTTTTGCATGTGATTTATGTCAGAATTATGTCAATTAAGAAAAACACAAGAGAAAATTTTTTTGGTCGATCTTCTTCTCAGAAAACGAATTTTTTAAATTTTGATCAAATTTCACCATTTTTTCAGTTATTTGGTCATAACTTTGCCATATCTTAACCATATATCATGTTTTATACCTCGTTGGATGCGTATTGCAATGTGTTATAAGAATTCATTAAAAGAATTAAAATATAAGATCATCCTAGGGGGGTAGGAATCGATAAGTGAAATATTGAAGCTTGAAAAACAGCTAAATGAGTATAAAACACTAAAATTACATTTATATCAAGTTAAAATGACTAAAAAAGTTTACTAACAATGTTTACTACCGCTTCTAAGAGTTTCAGCTAATTTGGATGAGATAATGTCGAGTTATGAATTTTTTATTCCTATAAATTGTACAGTGGGCTGAAAATCGATTTTAGGGAATAAAATCATAGTACTTTGATGACTTATAGTCTCGAATTTCACGAGTCCAAAAATACTCAAAATTCTTTTTGTCGTTCATAAAAAAACCCATACAGGCCCAAAATGTGTTTCTGGTAAAAGTAATTTTAACAAAATTCGAGTTCCTCACTGAGTGAATGATTTTTTGTGAACTTTTTTTTTATTGGTCAATTCATCTATTAAGTTTCATGAAAAAATACAAAAGGTATGAAAACATTTTATACTAATAGTCAGAAACTCGAAAAATTTAAAAAATCGTAATTTTTTCAACATATTTGCCTCTTGCGCATAGGTTGGTCTTAAAAATTCAAAAAACTAGTATATATTACAGCTTATGATTAGACCATTAAAAAACTTTCATCAGTGATTGTCAGAAATGTCATTTAGTGCTTCAAAAATGAGTTCAAAAGTGAGAATTTTCGATTTTTCGAAAAAAATTCATAACTCGACATTATCTCATCCAAATTAGCTGAAACTCTTAGAAGCGGTAGTAAACATTGTTAGTAAACTTTTTTAGTCATTTTAACTTGATATAAATGTAATTTTAGTGTTTTATACTCATTTAGCTGTTTTTCAAGCTTCAATATTTCACTTATCGATTCCTATCCCCCTAGGATGATCTTATATTTTAATTCTTGTAATGAATTCTTATAACACATTGCAATACGCATCCAACGAGGTATAAAACATGATATATGGTTAAGATATGGCAAAGTTATGACCAAATAACTGAAAAAATGGTGAAATTTGACCAAAATTTAAAAAATTCGTTTTCTGAGAAGAAGATCGACCAAAAAAATTTTCTCTTGTGTTTTTCTTAATTGACATAATTCTGACATAAATCACATGCAAAAAGAAATTTTTTAAACACAAATTTTGAAAAATCGAAATTTTTGATTTTTTAGTATTTGGCTCATACGAAAAAAGTATGGACATTTGAAAAATTTTTCTTTGGTCATAAATGTTCCACAATATAGCGACAAAATTCAAGCATAGTTACTTTTTGATAAAACTTTAAAACTTACGAGAAATTTAGGCTCAAGTAAGTGTGAAGTATGGCCGAGATTTTGACCAAAATCGGGTATGCTGGTACGAATGTTCCTAGGGGTGACAAAATTCAAGCTATGCATTTTTGGAACTGACATAATTATGACATAATTTACGTACACTTAAAAAGTTACATCGACATAGGTCTCGGCCGTACTTCACACACACATCATAATAAGAGCTCTAAAACTTAATTTAAAACTCAAAATTCCTAATTAAAAGAATCTAAGTTCTCTGCAGAAAATACCGTCCAGAGACTCATCATCAATAGTTGAAGGTCATTTCTTTATATTCAAAAGAACTTTTCATAAATTTTTTTTTCAATTGATATCCCCAGTATGACTTCAATTTTCATGATTGGTTATGAATGAATCAGTCATAAAAGAATTGAAATGGGACCTCAGCATCATCTCTATTGATGAGAAAAGAGAATCATAATAAAAAAAACTTCAACACATTATAAGGGATTTTTATGATTACAAAGGGAAATAAATGAAGGCAAATTAGATCTATAGTTATTTAAATGATTCCCTTGACATAAATTTTCCTCAAAGTTTTTTACGGCTATTTTGACCCGGTTTTTTTACATAAGATACCCAATTGCTTTTGTCATGATAGGTAGGAAGAAAAATATTTTTTCTCTTTTTTTAATAAGCCATCGCTAAATGGATGGAATTTTTTACGATCTAAAGTTGAACGTTTTTTGTTCTGGCAGAACTGAATATCCTTTGAGTGATTTTGGAAGATTCTTTAATATTTGATATGAACCTTAGGAACGAATTTGAATATAAAAATGCATAAAATGAAACTTTAACTTAAGATTTAAAAATTCTCAAAATTAAAGAAATTGAAATTCTAAAATTCCTGTTCAGGCGCGTAGTCAGGGGGGCCCAAGGAGGCCCGGGCCCCCTTTGATTTCTAGTTACGCCCCTGTTCCTGTTACAGTCAATAAATTTCCAATAGATTTCAATCTTTTACAGAATTCTACTTCCATTTAACTACAAAGGAGTTCTATACAATGTAATAAAAGAGTTTAATTTATGCACGGTTTTTTCGTTTCCTTTCTTTTTTTTTTGCAATAAAAAAGTTGAGTTTATGGGATAACTTTAGCTGTGTTTAATTCAATATTGGAGTTGGAAATTTTATTTTATGTTAAATTGAGCTTTTGTGACAAGAAAAAAAAGTCGTTTTCATCGTTTTTATCGCTTTCATTGTGTTAAGTGTTTGTTTGGTGTTTTGGAAGATAAAATAAAATAAATTTGATGCAGTTTTGTTTAACTGAAAATAAATAATTGAATCAATTACGTACCAATATTGTTAATTTGAGAGTAAAAAAAAATCCAATCAAAGCAACTTTTGACATTATTCAAGAAACAACAAATCAAAAAAATTGTCAGCTCAAATCAAGAAAGTCAAAATGTCAGACTTTTATGAAATTCTCGGAGTTCCTCACAACGCATCTTCTGATGAAATAAAGAAGGCATACAGAAGATTAGCCCTTCAATATCATCCGGACAAAAATCAAGGTCCATTACAAGAAGAAGCAACAAGAAAATTTCGAGAAATCTCAAAAGCATACGAAATTCTATCAGATCCAAGAAAGCGTCGACAATATGACCTCCAATTTACTGATTCAGGACATCACGAATTCTCAACTGATGATTTCATATTTCGAGATCCATTTGAAATATTTCAAGATTTTTTTGGAATAAATTTCCCATTTGCTAGGACAACAACAACAACTCATTTTGAAAATTTGATGAGACCAAATTTTATCAACATAGACTTCAATGCTGAACTTACAAATGCTACTCGAAATTCTCTTCCTGATATAATATTGCCAAATTTAGGTCCTCAAAATACACAATTTCATGTGAGTTTTTTTTTTTTTTGATTCAGTCAACAAGCCATCAATAGATCCTTCAATTATTGTTTTTTGTTCTGTTCCTCTTAGCGTTCAACAATCACAAAATCATATTACAATGGAAAGTCGACAGAAACACGAATAAGCAACATAGATGGTCATGAAGTTATTGAGCAGTTTGAGGATGGAGTATTGAAAAATCGAATTGTGAATGGCGTTCAAGAATCTTTGCCGTCAGCATCTTCAACTCGTCGACAATTGAGAAATTGAATAAAATAAAAATATTCATGCCTGCTTGTCTGTTTTTCTGAAACTTTTTTTTTGGTTCACTTGAAGTGGCACTAAAAGGTCCATAATTTCTTTTTTTTTGTGTTCTATACGTTTCCAAATTTTGGTGATAAATTTTTTTAATTGCTTTATAAAAAAATTACAAAAGTCCTCGTTTATATTGAGGGACTTCAGCGCATTTTTGACGCAGCGATTAGCAATTGATTAAATAGAAAAGAATGTCGAGTTTTAAAACTCTATTGCTGTTTCTTTAATCATAATGCATTTCAATAATAAGTTTAAAACTAAAGATCAAAATTCCTTTAAAATTGATTTTTATAATGTTCAATGCAAATAATAGCTTTACGATTTACCGGTTTTTTGAAATTCAAAATTTTCCATTAGCGAAAAATTTAAATTTCTGAACACATCCATTATTTTTCAAATTTCTAAACGCACTTATATTTGTTTTGTATGAAAAAATTAAATGTTAATTAATTAAGGTGTAGGTATAAAAGAAAAAAAATTAATCCGAAATAACGGTCAAAAAAATTTCAAATTTTTTAACGGTTAGAAAAAATTCAAACTTATCATCAGCATAGCTTTGCCCTGCATTGTTTACATATTTTTTTTGAAATATAAAATCGATGAATTAAGCTATTTAATGAGTGTTTTTTGACTTTTCAATATAAACGGCGGGAATAAAAACATTCAATGAAGCTATTAAAACAATTCCGAGCTTGCTACGAAGTCTAGATCAAGAGATAATTGGGACCCGAACGACCGAACGACCGAACGACCGAACGACCGATCAAAGTGCATGATTGAGCTTCCTTTTTGAAAACAAGTTTTCAAAAATGCGCTAAAAATATATTTTTTAGGAATTTATGATGTCAGTTGATTCTTTTCTATTAATTTAGCATTAAAAGACTCCCGTCCATATTTTACAGTGAGCATAATTAAATAACTGAAAAATGTAAATATTTCTACAATCTCGCCTAAAATCAACATTATTTTTATAATAAAATAAGAATTTCCGAAAACTTTTCAAAACATACATACATAAATATGTAGGTATGAGAACTTTTCATGTATAAACAGCCGAATGCCATATATCCTAGAGAATCCATTAAAATAAATTAGTATATTTAATGAATCTTGATTTTTTTTTTGAAGAGATGATGATCTTATTGCCGCTACTGTTGCTTATTCTTCTGCCAATGAGGGTTAAACGGCTTGCGGCAACTGATACAAACAGAATTATTAATTAACATGATGAATATTAAGGGATGTGTGTGTGTACATTTTTATAATCATCTACATCATCAACATGAAACCAGATCAACCGAAATATTATTTTATTATGTTTTACTTTCATCGCATGACACATCCGTATCTACAAACATACAAAAATATATTCTCTAATTCATCTTGCTTAATTTGGATAATTAATGTGATATGTAGAATTGAATGATTTGCAGAAAGTTTTGAGTGCTTTTTTTCTTCTTTTTTGTGAATTTTTGAGCTCTTTTTGATGTTTTTTTGTTCTGTGACTGAATATAATTTGAATTTGTTGGGAATAAAGTTTTATTTGCCAATTTATGAATTCGATACAGTTCAATAAACTGAATTGAGTTAAAGAACAATGCAGACTTTTTGAATGAAATTAATACTGGGAAGTTATGAGGTTCTTGTGCTTTTTGAGTATTGTTTTGATTTTCTCGAGAAGTTTGTGGAACAAAAAGTAGCAAAAGCTTGAATGAACTTTAATATTGTATTTTTAGAGCTGCTTTAGGTCAATTCTGATTGATAATAAATTTTTCCTTCTTACTTTAAGATTTATGAAATGTCTGATGTCTGAGTCCAAAACTTACTTCAATTTCTCTTCTGTTTCATGTCACACGCACACACCTGTATCATACTGTCATACCTACGTCAAATAATTCTCAGAGAAAGACATTAATGCAATATACATAATAATGAAGACTTTATATCCTTACATTGCTCATTCCATCCAACCTTTTTTTGCGAGAAAAAGGAGATAAAGTACCAGTCAAGTCAATGTCAGCATTCTGATTTTTAATAATTTATATTTATGTCATAAAGACATCCTAATGATACACATGAGACATAAATGCACAAAATTTCGTTTTTTTTTATTTTTTTATTTTTGTTTATTTCGTTACTTTTTTTTCTTCATGTTGAAAAGAAATATGGAGTGAACTTTATGACTTGACTGATATACGACTCATTAATCTCACTTTTCTTTCATCCAAACACCTGGAACACTGAAGAAGATGAAAAAAAATTAGGTTGATTCTTTTAATGAATATGATCATTAAGAAGTCTTAATCTGAAAAAGTTTTATATAAGAATTAAGAGGAATATGTGGAGGATATGAGAATAAAGATAATTAAGGCTTTTGGTGATAAAAACGCATTTATTACATTTTTTTTTACACATTTTTTTAAAGTTTTTACAGTTTCGGCTATAAAATAATGCATGATGAATGATGTGAGGTAATTTTTATGGCATTGGGATTAAAATTAAAATTTAAAGTTTATAGTCAGCTTTTATGTTTTTTTTAAAGATAAAAGTTTAGTTGAGTTTCAAAAATTCCTAAATTTATGGAATTAAGAACACATTTTGGGAAATAATCAGCAAGTCATAAACTTTTGGGGGTTTTGACCCCCTCTTTTGAGAAAATTTCTTCAATTTGCTAGAGGTTTTTGAGAAAAAAAAATCCCAAACCCCCCTAACCCTAATTTTTTCTTTCCATACAAAACCCCCTCCTCGAAAAATTTCTGGCTACGCCCCTGTCCCAAGCCATAAACACTAGAACCAATATTTAGATGATCCTGAAAAAAATTAAAATTTAAAGAAAAAAACAAAATTAATTAAAAAAGATGAAATTTAACAGCGTTCCACATACTCCCTGTCCTGCATCCATTGACAAAATGCACTGAAAAGCAAAAGAATTTTTTCTTTGTTATTAAATCATAACTCACATTCACATATACTCGAATAATGATGGGGGTAATTTATCATGCATTAGCACTTTTTGATGAGATCATTTTAATTTTCATAATTATATATGATGATGATGATGAAAGGCATGATGAGGTTTTGTGGTTGCTTAAAGCCATAAAACTTTTTTTTATTTAAATATATATGTAACATTTAAGCTGAGGGGAACTTTTAAAAGAATGAGGACAGAAAAGATTTTTATTATGACACTTGAGGTAATGAATATTATTTTGAATGTAGGGGAAAAAAAGATTGAGTTTGTGACAATAAATTGGGGATTTTGTGGTGGGGTACTTAAAAAAATTCATTAAAATTCTTTAATGATATATAGTAGGAGGATTGTTGGACGAACTGTGAGTGAATGGGATGAATGATTGAAGTGGATAAAAATTGTTAATTATGAAAAATGTGTCAATGTGCTTGGTGAAAAATAAGTGGAAGTTTTTATGGTGAACATGAAAAGAATTTCGATTATCTGGATGAGTGTGATTAATTATGCAAGTTTTTACTATGTTTTGCAAAATATCAGGCATTATCTGAAGCTGTATAATGAACTTTTATGTTAAAAAATAAATAAAATTTATCTTAAAACTTTTTGACCCTACAGAATTCAAATTTGAAAAAATCAGTTTTATATTAAAAAAAAATAAATTAAAATTTTTTAAAATCCAACAAAAAATTGTAAAAATTGAAAAAAAATGCTCCCCAAAAAATTAAACAAATTTAAATTTAATTTTTTTATGTGTTTTTTTTTATTGAAACTTTTTCTTCTGTTTAAATTATTTTTCTTTAATTTAGTTTCATTTTTTTAGTTACAAATTTCTCCATATTTTAAACTTAAATATTCCATGTTAGTTTCATCATCGTTTCGTGATTATCCTTAATTATTTTCTCTCATATCTCTTTTTTTTGCTTTATTGAAAATCGTGTGATAGAAAAAGAATAAATTTAATTTAACTATTTACAGTTCATTTATATAAATTTTTACATCCACATACACAGTTTATTATTTTATAGCTCCATTTAATTTCTGATTATTTTTATTTGTCATAAAATTTTACAGATTTATCCACTGGCATAAAAAAAACTTGTTTTATTTTTTTAATTTTGTGAATTACATTATTTTGTGGATTTTTAGTGTGGCTTTTTCACTTTTATGCATGATTATGTTCGATGAGTAATTTTTTTTTTCGCTCACTGTGCAAAAATGTGGTTTGTTGAATGTGGATTTTATTGAAATTTACACATAGAATGGTGAATATGTGCGGCTTTCGTGGGAAATTTTTAATCAGATTTTTTTCGGGTTTAATTAAATTAGTAAACAAAATATTTTAGTGGATTTTTGTTTTGGGATTTTCACTTGCTTTATGTGTGAAATGATAAATCTCTTTTAGCTTATCCAGATTTATTAAATTTTGAGGGAAGCTCGCAGCTTTTGGTTTAAAAGACTTTGCTTTGGATTTTTGATGATTTGGATCTATTTATCCTGTAAAAACTGAATTTTTATCAATTTTTTTTAAATCCAAAAGCTGACAAAATAGATTTTGCATTTAATGAACTAAAAAAATTCCCATTAAACCACTACAAATTTAAATTTCACTAGAAAATATTTTTCAATTTACATAACATTTTATCTACTTTTTTGGGGCTAAAATTCTCATTAGATACTTTTTTCATTTTTTTTTAAAACTCAACATATCTAAATACTTAACAATTCAAGTCAATTCAACGTTCTTAATTGAAACTACAGTGATAAAAAATTATTTTTTTTTAAAAAACATTTTAAACTTTTAATTATTATCGTTTCATTTTTTGCTCAGCTTACTAACTTTACGAGAGTTTATTATTTACAGATAATAGTGAAATTATGAAGAAAAAAATTGTTGAAAAATTTATATTACGAAGCATGAGAAACAATGCTGTACTTTCGATCGATATGGTCTTGATTTATTTTCTTGAAAAAATTTATTAAAATTTAAAAATTAATTTTTCAACAAAATTTTCTTCAAAAAAATCACAAATGATTTTCTTAAATCCCTTAACATGATTTTTTAATCAAACAGAACGAGCGTGTGTGCTTAATGTTGCATACCTAATAATTCACTAATTTCAAAGTCTCTTATTGCATATCTTTCCGTAGTCACATCCGGGAAAATATCAAATGTACACATGTCTTAAAAATTTTATATAAATGTGCTTGAAGTCAAACATGAGAAAAAGTATAATATTTATAAGGCTATATTTTTTTACACAGGATGTGAGTTGAGGGATTTTCATATGTTGCTGAATTACAGCGCGATTTCATTTTGTCTCAATAAATTTTCGAATATCAGCATTAATAAAGCTGTTACCGATTAGAAAGTTTCTGTTTATTTTTTCCAACACCTAAGGTCTTTTTAGATTAGTCTAATCAAACAAAAATTTATCTACAATATCCAAACTAAAATCACCGGTTCCTAAAACAACATCGCAGTATTGAAAACCCCTTCAAGCTCCATCAACGCCACAGTGTATAGATATAAAACTAACAACGGAAGAACTGCTGTTTTCTTTGCTTGTATTTCTCATCTTTTCGATCGAATGAATGTCTTTATATATGTACAAAAAAATATTCTATTTATCATATTACACAAAAATGAGAGAAGTTTTTCTCTTGTTCATTATCATCGCCATCATCATCAACTCGAGAGCAGAAAAGAAGGCAAAAAAAAATTGAATTTCTTCTTCTTATTTTGACTGATGAAAATTGAGATTTAGAAACTGAACTTAAGTTAATATTTTCCTTCTCATTTATAACGGAAGGAGTTTGTTTGATTAGTTGAATTTATGCTTGTTATGAAGCAAACAATAAATTGAATATTGTAGCCACAAAATCTTGCCTTCTCTCTTTTTGTGAAGTCTATCTCGGTTATGTGCTTGTATATTTTCATATTCTATTAGATTAGAAGAATTTGCAGAGCACAAAATAGCAAAATAAATATGAAAATTATGTTTTCCGATATCTGCGGTTCATTTATCATAATTTCTTCTTTCATTTAGGATATAAAAAAAAATATTTCCTATTTCCTCTTATTTCAAATCATCAGACAAGTGGCAAATATTCATCTTCAGAACTTCAACTCAAGAGTTTGTAGACATTCCGAAAAGAGCAAAAAAAAAAAAAAACGAATCTCAAAGATAATCTAATAAAATTTTATCAATAACAAATTTTCTTCTTATTTGGTCACATCTACAGTGAGATGGAAATGTACTTAGGGGCCGTTCACTTATTACGTAACGCTGAAATTCGGTTTTTTACCCCCCCCTCTCCGTAACGTTTTTAACAAAAAAATCACGTGTAAGAACAATAGACCGTAACAAACTCTGTGACCCCCCCTCCTCCTCAGAGCATTACTTAATAAGTGAACGGCCCCATATGCCGATGAAAAATGTTAAAACAAATCGATTGAAATTTCGTTATCTGATTATTGGTGCACAAAAGGAATAAAATAAAAATAAGTTGAAGTGGAAGTTGTTTGTGTTGTGATTAGTGTGAATATTTGAGATTTTGAAATTTTGTAATTTTTGTCATCAATTTCTAAATATTACGACCAATTTGAATTAAAATTTTAACGGTTTTTCGGATATTTAAAATTTAACGATTTTCAAATCATCGAGGTAAAATTTCATAAATTCTTAACACCCAACTCTGAATAAAATTGGACAAAAGTGTTCAAATAACATTCCACATCCATCATTTGAAGCTCCTATCCTGTTCAAATCGAAAACACAATTCAACATAATATTTTGCCCCTCAAATTTGTGCTCAAAGCCATCAAACTCTTCTGTTTTTCTTTCAGATCTGCACATTTACCATTTTATCATTCTTCTTTCTTTGTTTTTCTAGGTCAAATAAATAATTGTTGAATAATGGAACAAACATTCATCTACAGAAGTAGACAGAAACAAAAATATTTTATCCATTCTGATGCATCATCGAGTTATATTTTTTTATGACTCACAAATTCACAACCATTCATGTTATTGTATTTTTATTTATTTTGAGGGTATCGATCGATCTTAATGGAAATGAGAAAAAAGACATATGGATGGATAAAAAAATGTCTGATGTTTTCTTCTTTAGTTGCTTCAAAACAAGACCAGTTGTTTCTAAGAAAATTGAAAATGAAAGAACGCCTAAAGTCTTTGTCAACAATCAGAACAAATTTAAGGAAACATCAAATCAAGGAATTCAGTTAAACTTTTCATAGAAATCTTCAAAACAGAAACAACAAGGAAACAATCAACAAACTTCTAAATCTTTCATGAAAATCATCTCATTGTTAATTTATATTAGTTTAAAATTTTCTCACTACAGCAACTTTTCATTTCCATCAGCGTGACACGATTCTTACATAGATATTCTATATTTACAGTTTTTATCTTTCAAGTTTCGTGCTTGGAAAATTTATTTAAATTTTGTTATAAACTCTCGTCGCTATATCGTCATTCTACAAAATTTTACTATTGGGGACACACAGAATGTAAGTTAGCATTAGAATGCAGTTGGCGGTTCTTGTAGCTTTTGAGTTACAAGAAAAATATATATATTTTTTTTTTTGAGAATTTTTTTAAGGATTTGATTAAACCTTTTAGTTCAATACTCTTATTCATTTCTCTCGGAATAATCTCGGAAAACTGTGAAAGTTTCAGACATCCTTTCGAATTTATCCATTTGTGTATCAAATAATTAATCTTAAAAAAATTCAAAATTATTTTAACCTTTTAAAAGTAAATGAATATAAACTGCATTTTAATGCCAACTTCCATTGAGTTATAAAGAACACTTCACGTCATCGTCACTATTTACTTATGTACTTTTACAGAAAAATGAAGAGAGCATATAAAACAGATTGTATGAATAGAATATTTTACATTGGAATAGTTGTCGTTCCCATAACAGTACCCGAAATATAATTTGGATGCCCATGAGAATTATGCATATGATGATGCTGACAATTTGCCAAATTATTCAAGAGTGAATCTTTCGAGGTATCTTTTACGATGTGATTTTGATGATGTGAATTTTGTGTATTACTATTATTATTGCAATGTGCTTGTTCATCTTGCGATATTGTATATGAATGATAAGATACAAACTCTTGTGGCATTTGCTGTCGTTTTGCTTGCTCGATTCTTCGCTTCTTAATTTTTAGCCATCCGAGAACAGAGATGAGTACAATAAAGACGAAAATACCAAGAGCACAGCCAACGATGAGTCCCAAGCGACGTGTTAATAGAGCATGAAAGAATCCTGCTGTTGTCGATGGATCCATTGCCATGACACTACTTAATGTGTACAATGTACGAACTTGTGTGCATCTCGTTGTCATTGATTCTGTAAGCTGTCCTCTCCCGGGCAATGTTGAATATACTTCATTATGTGAATTTGTTATACTTGTCATAATATTATTTGCAATAGTTTCACTGTTATTATAGTCGCTCTGATATGTCAACCAATTGCCAACACCTAGGACACATATTAAGTAAAGTGTATTGGATGCAAGTCCTATAAGGCGTGCTGAATTAGATGACCGATTCAGAAACATTGTTTTGACCTGTGAATTATGAAATACGAAATTAATTTGATGTTGTCGAGGATTAAGCATAAAAAAATTGGTAATAAAAAGAAAAAGGGTCAAAATAAGACTTAAAAAAATCAATTTTTCAAAAATTTAAGTACACTAAACCAGTATAATAATAAACAAAGTATAACTTAAATATATAACAAGTCTAGTCAGTGAACTTTTCCAAATCAATAACCCTCCAGACACGAAAAACTTTATTTTCTCATTCCAAAAACTACCATCTCAAATAAAATGATCAACTTAACCAGTCAAGTGAACAATAAAGTATATACACAAGAAAATACTTTTATCATTCCTTACCTCATCATGAACCTCAAGAGATTGATAAATCACTTGATATCCACTTAATCCCGAATGATCTCGACTCTGCCATGATACGAGCACCGAGTATGGTTGAATATCTTGAATGGCTAATTTCATTATCAATGGTGCATCACAAAAGTCCTGTGGTTCCATTTTGAGAAAATCTTTTCCTTTCAAATTGTCTGGTTGATTGCAATTCAATCGACTTCCACTTGACACTGGCTCTTGTAAGAGATTCCACTTTAAATGGTCATGCAACCACTCCCATAGCTCTTGTGATTCACATGAACAATGAATTGGATTTTCTATATCATTATTTTTACATCGTAAATAAATCATAAGTAGACATTTTCATTCCGTCCATGGTAATGTTGATGATGATGATTACGGATGGTTTTCATGTTCAGAAAAAAAATTGGAAAAAAAAAATTAATAAAAAATATTATTAAATCCATATTTTCATCCAGTTTCACCACAAAAATATCGATTCAATTAAAAAAAATCATCGAACATAAAAAAGTATTGGGGTATCGATTTATGAGTGGGATGTGGAGGTGGAAATGATTATTTTATTTTGGGGAATTACTATAGTGGCTAGGGATGAAGTTTTGTATGGTTTTTCGATCTGAATGAATCAGAATACTTGTGGCATGTCTCTTAATTAAGAAGACATGATATTTAGGTCAATTTGGGAATTTGTTATTGGAGTTATTGAGAATTTGTAGCCGAGATAGTTAGTCAAAGGATCTGATTAATGTGAATCAATATAGCTTAATATGAATTGGTCATAAAGTTTAAATTGATTCTGAGAAAACTCAATTTGAATCAGTTTGTTGGACTATACTAGTTGAGATATATATTTCATCTACATTCTGTTTCTAGGAATCAAACTAGCCATTCGAATTTGACCAATAAATTGATGACATTTTTCTAGGATAATCCAAAGCAAAAATCCATCGCCTTTTTTCAACAGAATATCCCTCAAATTTATTTTATTTCATCTCCATTTCCACATTTCTCATGTTCTATAAAAATTGAGAACTTCATACGTTGCATAAAAAGCACTTTTTTATGAGGGTAGTAAGATGTGTGCTAATGGATCATACGAGTCATACAACTATTAAAATATCAGACATCCAAAATTAACTGAGTGTTAAACATCCTAATAGTCCGAGCAATCTCATTTAACAAAAATCAATTGGCACACACCAGCCACAAACCCACAAGAGATAATAATAAAAAGCTAAGAAGACAAATATCTTACCTGCAATCCACAAATGTTTTATGTGTGTCTCTAATGGTTTTAATGCTTTCAATGGTATCGTCTCGAATAAATTTCGTTTAACATCAAGCATTTCTAGTTTTCTCAATGCTTTAAACGATTCCATTGGTATA
Source organism: Chironomus striatipennis (assembly GCA_026123125.1). Classification (NCBI taxonomy): domain Eukaryota; kingdom Metazoa; phylum Arthropoda; class Insecta; order Diptera; family Chironomidae; genus Chironomus; species Chironomus striatipennis. Next base: position 40,641,369 of record CM047394.1, read on the forward strand.
GTTGTGAGACGATTAGCGGTGAGAAAAAGTTGCTTCAAGCTCACCAAAAAATCAAATGTCTGCTGATCAATTTTAGTCAATTGATTATACGATAAATCGAGTGTGGCAAGCATACTCAAATCCTGTGAGAAATCCTCTAAATCTCTGAGATTATTGTGCGACACATTAAGCTTGGTCAATTGATAGAGTCCTTGTAATCGTTCCCTTGGCAATATCTCAATGACATTACAACTCATGTCTAATATTTGTAGACTTGATAATGTCACAAATGCACCAGGCGATATACGATTAATTTGATTATCAGTCAAATATAATATTTGTAATGCTGGAAACATCTCAAAGTCCTTACTTGTTAAAATTGATAAGTTAGTCAGACGTATGTGCAATTCAATTAAGTATGGATATTTTTCATCATTATTTGTGCCTGTATAAATCTTTTCAAGCGGATTACCAGTCAGATTAAGCCACGCTAAACGTGCCAATGAATTTTTTGATAATGCCATACTCGGTATTTGCATAAAGCGATTATATGACAAATCGATACGTTGTAGACTAATTGAATGTTGAAAAAAATTACTCGGCAATGAGAATAGTGAATTTCCACTTAAATCAATCATGTCAAGATGTGGCAAATGTGCCGTATTAAAGCCACTGATTGATGTTATAACATTTGAACTTAAATCCAATTGACGTAAATTTGGTAATCCGTTAAGCTTAAAAAAGTCAATATAGTTGATTGTATTATGTGAAAGTGACAATATCTCCAATGTTGATATATTTGACAAGGCCATATGAGGAAATTCATTAATTATATTCTCATTTAATTTAAGCTCCTTAAAAACATTTAAACGTGAAAAAAGATTACGATTAATGATACGCAATTGATTACGACTCAGATCAATTCGTACAAGATTTGTTGTACGTGTGAAGAGTGTATCAGGTAATTGTGATATACCACAATTGACCATAATTAATGTTTGTAATGATGGTAATTTATCAAACATATTCTCCTTTATTGCTGAACCACTAAAATTATTTGATGAGATTTTCAATACACGCAAACTTGGTATATCAATTTGTTTTATGTCCCACGAATGGAGACTATTACCGTCGAGATTGAGCTCGTTGAGACCTGATAAACCACGAAATGCATTTGTCTCGATTTTACTTAAATTCGTTTGACGTAAATTGAGGAGGTAAAGTGATGGCAGTGGATCAAGAAAGAGTTCACGTTGCAGTACATGCAATTTATTTTGTGATATATCTAATGTCCTCAAATTTTTCAACTTTCCAAACGAATTTGATTCGATTTTATTGATTAGATTTTCACTGAGAAAAAGTTCCTCAAGCTTCACGAGTTTTGCAAAATTATTTAATTTAATTTCTAAAAGTTCATTCTTACTTATGTCTAGATACTTTAATGTCACCATTTTATCAAATGTATTGTCAGCAATTTGATAAATGCTATTATTCTTCAAATGCATCCGTTCAATATGGAGTAAATTTGTGAATAATGTCTTGTCCAGTTTCTTCAATTCGTTATTTTCCAACCACAATACTTGAACATTAAATTGATTATTGAATAACTTATGGTTGATGAATTTAATTAAATTACTATTCATCTGTATCGAGACAAGTGACGAGTTTGTATTGAAGATATTTTCTATATCCACAAGATCATTATTCTGTATATTGATGTACTTTAGACGATGACATTGTCGAAATGCTTCCGGCTCAATGGATTTAATTTGATTATTCTGCAGTGAGAGTTCCATGAGATTTTTCAATGTTGAGAATAAACGAGTATCAATACGTTCAATTCTATTATCATTTAAACGAATGTCGCGTACATTTATGAGACTACTGAAGACTTTATCGTCCAATTCCTTTATTAAATTATGATCTAATGTCAATGATGTAAGTTTTTGATTGTACTCAAAAATTGTCGGTGGGAGGGTCTTGATGTAATTATTGCTGAGATATAACTGATCTAAATTGACGAGTGTATGAAATACATAAAAATCAAGACGCTGTATGGAATTGTTTTCCAAATATATCACACGAATTGATGAAGAGTTTGTGAAGCAATTATTTGATAATTCGAGGATATTATTTTCACTCAACAGGACATCCTCAAGTGCTGGTAGATTCATAAAGACACCATTTATATAATGGATGTGATTATGGCTTAAATCAACGATTCTCAAGTGCTTATTTGTATCAAATATTTGTGCATCAATCTCAATTATATCGTTATGACTCATGTCGAGTTGTTGAAGTTCACGTAGCGAATAGAAGCAAGTCTTTGAAACATTCTCAATGTAATTATTGTACAAATTTAATGTTCGTAGAAATGGAAAGTAACGAAAGTAATCACTGCTCAATGTTTCAAGATAATTTGAGCTTATGTCGAGAAAAATCAGCGAATTGAAATGTTGAAATGCCAGATCTTGCTGAATTGACGATATTTTATTCACTGACAGTCGTAACGATCTCAAATAGTCCATTTTAATTAATGAAATGATGGGAAATGATTCTAATTTATTCTCAGATAAATCAATTTCAGCTAACGACTCTTCTAGTCCTGCAAACGCATGCTCCGGTAATGTCTCTAATAAATTTCCTTTTAAATTCAATTTGACTAGATGTAGATTGTAAAAGCTGTAATCTGCTAACTCGGATATTTCGTTCATTTCAAAGTCGAGTACGATTAGCTTTTGCATTGATGACAGAGTTTTTGTAGGTATCTAGACATTTATTTTTGTGAGGAAGGAAATAATAAAAAAATCAAATTAGTAAATTTTCTTCCATAAAGAATCACAAAAATCATTTAAAATGAAAGTCTTGAAAAGAAAATAATTTATTTTGTTCAAATTTATCTATTTTAAAAAGATTATTCTTTAACAGCACAGACACTTATGAAACAGAATTATAAACCATTCAACATAACATTATTCTAAATCATAGTTATTTCAGTAAGTCTTAAATCTCAAATAATACGCGACGAATAAAAGCACCCTAACACCATATTTTTCTATCTGTTAAGAACAAACATTTGACATTGTAAAAACTTCAAAACGAAGCAGTGAGACTGAATTTAAATTGTTTTGTGTGATCTGCTTTCAATTGTGGATTTGTTGGTCTTTTTATCTTCAGCAGATTTAAGTTCTATTTGTGATATTTAAGAAAAATTATGCATTACAATAGTCAACATTAAATAATCACTGGGACGGTTTCTATCATAGGGAAAGATTAAATTCAAAAAACGTCGACTTGGCAAATTAAGAATTTAAATTTAAATTAAATGACCCGAAAAAATTTAAATTCCCTTTATTGAAAGTAAAATTTACATTTTTCAATTAAAAAAATCGAATAACTTATACGCTATGCGTGGAAGTTAAAAAAAATGCTTATAACAACTCCAAAAGATTGAATCAGGCATCCAAAAGATTTTAAACAAGAACCTTCATTTCCCCAAAACCCAAGAGCTTCATTAAAGATAATATCGTGTTTAAAATTTAATTCCAAAAAATATTAAAAGTCCCACACACAAGAAAAGTCATAAATTATTTTATTGTTGTTAAAATCATGAAGATCCACATCCAGCATACTTTGTTGTACAATATAAAATGTGTCACTCATAAAAATAAATAAATTTTCATCTTCAGCTCGCATCTGAATGGAACAGGATGTGAAAAAGGGTCTCTCTAAAGCGAGCACTAAAAGATGAAAAATTCATGTCGGAATCTCATTGTTATTTTAAAGGAAGAAAAAAAAAAAAAATGAACGAGAAATTTTTTTCCCCTCCTTTCTTTCAATTTTTAAAATAATGAGCAAAAAACCGGAAAATTAATGCAGCATTACTGGTGTGAAAAATTGGTGGGATTTAGAAAGAATCTCTATTTAGTTTAAATTGAAATTGAAAATTATATTGGCATGAATAATTTTTTAAATACTAACTGCTTACTTAATTATTTTGGTACTCAATATTCGCTGAATTATTTAAAAAAATAAAATTTCTCATTACCTCATCAACTCAAATCTGTAATCCAAAACATAATGTAATTTAAGTATCAAAAAGAAATGTAAATACTTTATTCTACAAATAAATTACACACAACAAGATTCGTTTACTTATTTTATTTGTTGATGTATTTTTCTTCGTTATATCAATTGAAAACGAACACGTAGGAGTAATGTAAAATTAAATGAGATTTATGTCAATAATTGCAAATCAGACAGATTTTTTTTTGTTTAATCAAGATTTAAAAAAAATTCAATTGAAATAAACCTTTCGATGGAAAGAAGCTTGAAAGAAGCAAATTGTTAACGAATGACAATTTAATTGAATAAAAATAGAATATGTAGAATTCAAAAAATTTTAATTGCCTGAATGTCTATTATTTTTATTTTAGAATTTATTCCGAATCTTTACAACTTGATGTGTCAATTTGTAACAATTGGTCTTTAAATTTTTTGCATGAAAAACATTGGGGGAGGGGGTGTTTTTTCGTTTTGGCACAAACTAACCTTAACAAGACTCCCAAAGACTGTCAAAAACCATGAAATTACCAAAAAGGAATAATTTTAGTAGACAAATAAAAATATTTTCTAGTAAATTAAAATGCAATAAAAATATTTCAAAAAAAAAAAATCACTCAAGATATCGTCATCATCACTTTAATGTCCTTTTCATTTCATCTACTATAATAGCGCCATAAAGTCAATTTTATTTCCTTATTTCGCACGATTTTTTATTCTTGTTTCTTGCCTTATATTTTCCCATATATCTTATACAATTTATTCACTTTTGTCTCTTTTTATCGTATTTCCTTTCATTCACTGTATTACGGAACTTCAAGATCTACGATGTAAATTAAATTATTTATGCTGACAAGTAATGGGAATAGGAGCAAGTAAGCAGAAGCCAAGTAAAAAGAAGAATTGTTATGGTACAGAGTGTATATACACACACAAGATGCTTTTCTGTAACTGCAAATGTTTTATTCTGGCATATCCATAAAATTCTATTTAATGCTTATATTCATGAATGGCTAGTAGCTTTCTTTTTTTATTGTTATTGCAATTTGAATGAGTAGTTATCGTAATAAGATGAAAATAAGTGACTCTTTTTTTTGCTTGTGGTAGCAGTGCAGGAAAAATCTTCAAATAAAGAAGAAATTCTTAACTTGGAATAACTTTGCTTTTAGTTGGAAAAACTTAGTTTCATTAGAATTCTCAGGGAAGAAATCTAAAATTACAATAAATTCCAACGTTTAAATTGCTATTTTTTCAATTTAATTTGTATAAATAATTTTATGTCCATTTAAGAACTAGGAATTAAAATTTCATGTCTTCTGTCTCCAAACTAGATCAATCTAAAATTATCCTACAAAAATCATTAAAATTTAATCAGCCTCATAATTTCTTCCCAATTCTAAATCACATTCACTGCACTTCCTATTCATACCAACATATTCAACTTAAATTTCATATTAAAGCCATTTAATTGTCCATAAAATGATAAAGATATTAGTCGACTTATTCATTATAATATCCAAGATCCAACTTAATAAGGCTCTTAGAAAATTTATTTTGCAAATACAATTCTCTTTTTCTCTCACACACATCACCCCAAAATGGACAGTAGAAGATTCTCTTAATGGCATCATTTATTGTATCACTTGGGAGAACTGGATTTTCATAAATTCTTAATAGTCTTATGTGAGGTCGTATAAGTGTCTCTAATATGTGTCTAATAAATTTGAATTGCTAATTAAAATAGAGACGAAATTACTATTTAGAAATCTTATGCTTCATATGAGAATATTCAAAACTTTCATTCATTTGAGGTTGATCACAATAGTCAGTCAGGTGGGAGGAATACTCACATGTGTTAATTTTCCATTCACAACACTAAGACTTTCCAATGAATCTTTTAAGCTATTTAAACTACTATCTTTTAATGATTGAATATTTGAATTAGAAAATTGTAAATGTTTTATATCCATTGATGACGATGATGATGATGATGATGAAAATAAATCATTTCCCAATGTGATTACCGTACGATCGAAGTCATATATGGAAAGTGATTGAATAGGTGAATGAATATTTTGTAGGTTGTTACGCAACAGTACGCTCGTTATGCCAGGACATTCGAGAAAGAGGCCTGTAAATAATGACAAGAAAAATTATTATTGATGAGGAAAATTACAATGTATAAATTATTGTTTTATTGTATGGTACTCTGTTATGTTCTTAATCTGATTCCTTTTCATCATTGAATGAAGTAATATTATGCGTCAGTGAACCAAAACTTTACATCCATGACATTATGAAAAAAATTCTTTTATAAAATAACAAAATTTCAAACAAAATCTAGTGCAAGTTTGATCAAACAAGCACATGTTCTAGTTCCCTCATTTTTTATACATCATGTCTGATTAAATGATAATATTTAGAAACCAAATCGATTGCATGCCATTTACCACAAATTTTATCATTTATATTTCAAATTTTTCCTTCATCTAACAAACTGACATATTACAATCTTTATGTGAAAACACATTAGCAAACATTTGATGTGACATTTTTTCGCATCGATAGAGAAAAGGGGATCATTAGCATGGGAGTCGACATACACATATATAAATATCACCCTTACATTATCATGTTACATCATGTATTTAAATTTATTGAGGTGTGAAAAAACCGCAAGTTTAGGCATTCATAAAATAACGATACATGGGAAAACTTTTGTGCTAGAAAAAATGATGAGTTGGGGACAACCTTTGCATTTTTTATAGCAGGAGCAAGTGACAAAAATAACACATGTGGGTGAGAATTTTTTTTCTGTAGACAAATTTTCCTCAATACTTCAACAAAAGTTTTACCTTTAAGGGTTATTTTGATTTAATGTATGTCATGGCCTATGGGTTATCTAAGCATACTTAATTGAATACGAAAAAGTTTCGATTTATGTTGGGACATTTGGGAAGAATAATAAATTTAATAAATTGAATCGATGGTATTTTGGAGTTTTTGTATACCTAGTTTTTAAAAATTTACACAAACAAAAAATAAATTTTTTCATACAATTTGGAAATTTCAATAATAAATTCTTCAACATTCTCAACCAATCCAACAAAAACTTACGGAAAAAATTCAAACATCCTTAATATTAAACATGATATGAGATTACTTTAAAGCACCAGACATCAATGTAATTCCCATAACAAATTTGCGCATCATCATCATTTGTTGAAAACTATTGTTGAACTTTTTTTTCCTCAATGTATTACTTTAAAAATCTGCTTGTCGATGACGATGTTGGTGAACAAAGTTATCAAAGATTCACACTTAAAAGAATAATTCATTCCAAAAAGTTTTCATGTTGAGTCAAAAAAAACAACATTGTTTTCCATACAAAATAAGAAGAAAGAAGAAATGAAATTCTTAACACTTTATCGCGTTTTTATCATTATTTTTGAAAATGACTGAAAGTTTTGGAATCAATTTGTCGTTCCTTGAAGTGTTTGTGAAAAATTTATTTTAATTTTTCTGCATTTGCCTGAGAGTTTTGAGACTTAGATTCAAGAGAAAAATACGTTTCATTTTCGATAGTATTTAAACAGCATACTAACTTCCTCTTTCTGACACAGAAGAAACAAATAACTTTTTTTTTCTTGCTGTACTTCTCGAACAAACTTATTTTCAATTCTACTTATTTTCCCATAACTTGAAACTTTAATAATGTAAGATGAAATGTGAAATGAAATAAAAGTTGAGCGTAAGAAGTTGAAAGTACTCATAACGTTGAAGACAATTAAATCGAAAAGATGATTTCCGATTGGATGGATTACGGGAAATATCTTGACATCTTTGAGTCAATTTTTACAAAAATGGGAATTTGGCCAAGTAGACAAATTCAACCGATGAGATATTTCGTTTTATTTGCTTATATATCATTTTGCGTTTTGTTTCTGCTTAAAGTGATGTTTTATCCTGAACGCGACTCAATTGAAAGTGGAATTGTTATTTTTTTTGGATGCGTAATGGCAATTTTATTCACGGTTCGATTAATTTATTGTGAAGAGCAATTCATTGAAGTTTTTGGATTCATTCGAGAAGATTTTACAAAATTTCCATCAACAATTAAAAAAGAATGTATCATCGAGATAGTTTCAGTCATTAAAGTGATGATAAAATTTGTCACTTACTTATTTCCAGTGGCAATTATACCAAAGCTATTTTCACCTTTTCTTGAATATGGATTAGAAATGCTGGTACAAAACCGTAATAATGTGTCATTAATTTTACCACCGCCAATGGCGATACCACACATGTCATTTCTATATTATGATGGTTTCATAATATATGTCCTGGAATGCTGTGTACGAATGGTTATGTTATGCTGGTTAATGGGTGCCGCATTCATTTATGCAATCTCATCTCTTTATCTTGGTGGACAATTTCGTGCATTGGGACGAGAGCTTGAAGCATTTTCAATTGAGAATGAGGAATTTTTTAATGGATGTTTAGAGAGACATGAGGAAATTTTGAGGTAAAATTTAGTTGCATGACAAATGGATGTGAAATCATTTCTCCTTATAACTTTTAGTGTCACAAAGAAACTCAACAATATTTATAGATATCATATGCTAGTAGAGTATATCGTGAGTTATGTTAATTGGGCAGTTCTGTTGCTTTCAATGTTTGCTAGTGGTGGTGGTGGTGCTAAAAGAGGACCAATGGACTTTTTTAATGACATGTTATTAACAACTGCTGGAGGTTCACAATTTGTCTTCATTCAATATTTTGGAGGACGGATTGCAGAAATGGTAAGACATGAATTTTAAGTCACGAAAAAAAAAACTTAAATTTTTTTGATGAATTTGTTCGAACAAATTTCAATACTTTTTAACCTATATTCGGCCCTTAATGAGAAAAAATTATTTTTAGAGTCTTGAAGTATTTTATGGAGCATACAATTCAGACTGGACGGGCAAGCCTATCAAACAACAAAAAAAGTTGTATATCATGATTATGAGAGCCATAAAACCCAGCAAATTGTGCTTGTTTGAAAATTTTGTCACAGCATCATTGGAAAATATGATGAATGTAAAGATCTTTAATTTTGAATTTTCATTAAATTAATATTGAATTTTCATATTTTTTAGCTCTTTAAGGACTCTTATGCCTCGTTTAATATTTTAAAATCTACCATGGAAAAGTGAAATAATTTCGAAAAAAAATTGTAAACATTAAACAAGATTTCAAAAATATCTTAAATGTCAAAAAAATGAAACTTTTAGAATACAATTGATGTTTTTCTCCAAGCAATAAAGAAAAGAAGAAAAAGTTAACATGACAACAGAATTACACAATGATGAAATACTTGGATAATAAAATATCAATTGTGCATAAATGTTTTAAATAAGAAACATCCCACGTAGCCAAAATCGACGTTTGAAAAAAATCGACGTAAATGGACGATTTTAGGTATAGTACATTACACGTCGATTTTACGTCGATCTTTCTTGAGCCATCATATACTTCACAAGAGCTAGCAGAAATCACTTATATAAGTCCCGAAAAATATTTCATACATAGTGAATAATTTATGTAATTAATTACATGAGTTAATCCACATGCGTGAAGTGATGGCTTCATTTTTGCAAATTCAAAGTCCTTAATAATGTTTAATAATGGATTTTGAGTTTTAAAATTAATTATCAAAAAAAAAAATATCTTCCAAAAAAAGTCCAAAATAACGTTCAAAAAAATTTTAAACTGTAACGGGCAAAAAAATTTTGAAAAAAAAAATCGACGTGAAATCGACGTAAAATCGACGTAAAATCTTCCATTTCCATATTAGCATAATGTCCCATGTACGTTCCATGGAATGTACATATGGAAGATACATGGAAGATTTTAATGTAATACATGAAATCTTCCATTGATCGACGTTTGGTTACGTGGGATTTAATTTGCTAACATCAAAATAAAAACTTTGAGACAAATTATTGTACAATATAAAATCATTAATCAATTTCAATTGAGGTGTTGATAAATTGATATAAATTATATGAAATAAACCGAATATAAAATGAATTTTACTAAAAATTTTATTTGAATAAAAATTTAATATATTTTTTTTTTATTCATCAAAACTAATTTAAATTCAATTATTATTTTCATGTAATTGAACATTTTATTTAATCCATAAGTTTTCAAATTGATGTTTCATGTACGATAAAAAGGAATTGTTTTCACAACAATCTTAATTACAAAGTTTTAATATTGGGTTGGTGACTTAATTATTGGACATTTCTGCAGTACATTTTTAAAATTAAATATCTCCACAACGATTAAAGATATTAAAGTGAAATAAAAAGCATTTTGTTCGTTAATATAGTAGTAAGTTTTCTGCCTAGTTTGAATTTTCCAACTGTCAAAGGAAAACTCTGTGGAAAATTCGAAAGTCAATGAAAATGTAAAAAAAAGAATACGATTTCATTTAAACTTTGTTTTTTCTACTTTACCAAACCAATTTAAGCTGTTTCTTTATCTTAATATTTAGTTTCTATATTGTACTTAATGAAAACATAACTCATCAAATTTTTCCTTGCTTAGTTTTCCTGTGACATCATTTTGAATTTTCCTTGCAAGGATTTTTGAAAAAGTGGAAAATCTCAAATTTCTCTAAAACTTTGCAATTAATTGAAAAACTGATTATGCAGTTATATGCAACATAAATAGCAACAAATTATGGCATATAAAAAGTTCCGTAATTTAAACATTTCCCTGGGGTCTGTACGGGAGTTATGTAAAAAGTGTCATATTTTTGAAAACTTTTATTGCCATTTTTAGTTGATAATTATTCTTAAAACAACTGTATAATCAGTTTTTCAATTAGTTGCATAGTTTTAGAGAAATTTGAGATTTTCCACTTTTCTAAAAAATCCTTGCAAGGAAAATTTAAAATGATGTCACAGGAAAAGTAAACAAGGGAAAATTTGATGAGTTATGTTTTCATTAAGTACAATATAGAAACTAAATATTAAGATAAAGAAACAGCTTAAATTGGTTTGGTAAAGTAGAAAAAACAAAGTTTAAATGAAATCGTATTCTTTTTTTTACATTTTCATTGACTTTCGAATTTTCCACAGAGTTTTCCTTTGACATTTGGAAAATTCAAACTAGGCAGAAAACTTACTACTATATTAACGAACAAAATGCTTTTTATTTCACTTTAATATCTTTAATCGTTGTGGAGATATTTAATTTTAAAAATGTACTGCAGAAATGTCTAATAATTAAGTCACCAACCCAATACCATACCGTTCAACTAAATTTTAATATTTATATGAAATATTTTTAAACCCAAATAGAACATTTAAATTTTTTCTTAAATCCATAAATGTTCAAAATTTCATCTTCTTTTTTAACTTCTCAATTTTTTTTAAATTTTAAAATGCGTTTCTGTCTTCACCTTTAAATAAGAGCTTTAATAACTCACTTTCATTAAACATAATGAGATAAATTCGTAATTCTTCTCTCCATTTATTTCGTTATTAATGGTTCATATGACACACAATGCGGATAAAAAAATGTCCAATTTAATTCAATTCAGTAAGGATTTTCACATGACATAGAGTACAGAGTACAGAAAAGTTCAATTAGAAAAATTGAAAATGTATGTCAAAATAAATTTAATCTGAATGTAATCCGAACATAACAGAGTTAATTAAACTTTTAGTTTATGGATGCGTTGAGAGAGAGAATGTGCAAAAAAATTTAAATCTACTTACCATCCTCGAATTTATAGCAGGGACATGCAGAATTCTCACTCGATACAGGACATTCAATATTTGTGTGTATGTCCTCATCGTTCAATGCATCCAAGCCCTCCAACCGTGTCGCTCTGCATTTCAACATGAAAATTAATATCATGAAAAATAATCGGTAACCGAAAATGAACTTAAATGGCCTCAAGTTCTTCCAATATGCTGCCATATTTATATTATGCTGTTATTTTTGTCTCTGATTCCTTTTCTTTCTCACAGATTGAATTTCTGTTGCTCTCTTTTTCACATCAAAATTTGCATTGTTATTGCCAATTTGTGCTCCAAGTTGATTTGAATTTCAGCATTGGATTAAATTTCAAATCATTTCTAATTCTATACTTTAAATTTGCCATCTCTGGATTCTTCTACAGTTACATTTAAAGTTCAATTCCTTTACACTCGCTTCTCGTATTCAAAGCTAAAATTCTAAAGAGAAAATTGAAAAAAAGAAAGAAAAGAAAAATGAATGAAAGATGAAAAACAATTTATTAAGATTAAAGTATGATAAACGAATGAGACTTTTGTTTGTCTCTTATGTTTATCCTCCTCCATTATCTTGCGAGGAAAAAAAGGAATAATTTTTTCAAGTCAAAATTTTTTGGAGTGGGTTCAGAAAACAATGAGCTTCTAGGGCGTCTCACTTTGTGTGCTGGTAATTTGCAGTAATTATTTATTTTCAAATAAAAATATAAATTACCTATTTTGAAAACTGAAACTTTTATTAAAATTTTCAATTTTTTTAAATTTTTATAATTTTTTAAAATTTTAAATTTTTTAAAATTCTTAATTTTTTCTAAATTTCTTATTTTTTTAAATTTCTTAATTTTTTTAAAAATTTCTTAATTTTTTTTTTAAAATTTTCAAAATTTTTTAAATTTTGAAATTTTTAAAATTTTTTATTTGTTTAATTTTTAAACTTTTGAAATTTTTAAATTTTTCAATTTTTTTAATTTTTTGAATTTTTTAATTTTTAAAATTTTTTAAAATTTTTTAAAATTTTTCAATTTTTTCAATTTTTTCAATTTTTTAAAATTTTTCAATTTTTTAAAATTTTTCAATTTTTTAAAATTTTTCAATTTTTTAAAATTTTTCAATTTTTTAAAATTTTTCAATTTTTAAATTTTTCAATTTATTAAAAAATTTTTAAAATTTTTCACAAGTAAAATAATTAGTTCAAAAAAATTAGTTTTCATGCATTGGTTCCTTGCAATAGCTAAATATGTTCATATTTAATCCAGGAAGAGTGTCTTTGATAAATGAAAGTAATTATCCAGAATATAAAATAGCGTTGATGATAAATTTCAGTTGTCATCCCGTATTATTACACCTGGAATTTCAAACCCATAGAAACATGCTTCAATACAACACGAAATATTGCTTATAGATTCCCTGTATGACAAAAAAATTTTCTTCACATCTTACAGCTCCAAAAAAAGTATTATTGAATGCATAACACAAAAATCCCCATGCATACATCAAGTCAGTCATATAAATCAAGATTCCATTTAATGAACAAAAGTGACAATGCCTTGTATTAAAAGGAATAAAATAATTTATTGTATCAAGAAAGAAAAATAATAAGAAGAAGACGTAAAAGAGAAGCGAAACAAATTTATTCAGTTGAGCTCAAACTAAAGTCCCATTTATATCCCTCAAATGTATCATATTTTTGATTTTTTCGAAAAAAAAAGTTTTCCTTCTTCTTTCCGTTTTTTGTGTCTTCATAAAAATGACATTTTATGTTTTTATGTATATTTTTTTTGAGATCCACATATATGAAAATACGAATTCTCAATGTTTTGTATGGTAAAGGTTATAAAAAATTTATAACTTTAATTTCCCTCCCTCTCATGTGACATATGATACATTGTACACTTTTATTTAATACAATGCCATTCATTCATCTACACATCAACTATTCATCTCACATGAGTATGAAAATATTGTTTGACTGATGATTTAGGATCAAAAATGGTTTTTCAAAAAAAAAAGAAAAAAAATAGACGACTAGTGTCTGTGTTTGTGAATGTTTATGTGAGTTAAATGAAGAGAAAACAAAAACTATGCATGGTGAAGGATCTCGCTTGATGCTCCATATATACACACATAAAAGAAAGTTTTTCATTGAATGAAAAATGATAGTATAAAATATTTTATTTTTGCTTCATTCTACTTATATGTGCTCTGGAAAAGCATATAATTTTATGATGAGAAATAATATGAGTATAAATTTATTTGCATAGAGAAGAAGAAGATAAAGTATAAATATGTAAGTTATAAAGTTATTATTAGAGTAAAAATTTAAGGCGATTAAATTTATTTTTGATTGATTTTAAAAAATAATTAAAATTATATTTGCTGAAAATTTCATAACAAAGACCATTAAAGTGTCTTGCACCCTAAACTTCATAACTTAACATGTATCCAAACCTTGTACATCAGTGGCGTAGCCAGGGGGAGGTGATTGGGTGAGTTTTCACCCGCCTCACTGGCAATTTTTTTAATTTGCTAGAGTTTTTCGTGAAAAAAAAACGAAAAATCATCTTCATACAAAAAATTGAATTTCCCCCCTCCTCAAAATTCCTGGCTACGCCACTGTTGTACATATTTATATTCTAATCGTAATAAATAAAGTTTAATTTTAAAAATAATTCTAATATGATATTATATAATTTTGTCTTATTTAAAAAACAAAATATATAATTTTGTCTTATTTGAATTTTAATGAACTGTCCAATATGTTGCTTCTCTATCCACCAATCTAGACAAAGCAACTCAAATCATGAACAACCCTCACAATAAACAAAGCTAATGAAAAACAAATTTTTTTATTGTCAATATTTCTTTCTTCTATTTTCTACAAATTACCATTATCTAAATTGATGCAATCATGTCATGTTATGAGCTGACTTAAAGACGCTCAACGAGATTTATTATAAGGATAAACAATGAAGGATTTAAAGGAGGAAAGAACGAGGGAATATTTTCTATTAAATGCAAAAAAATTAAATATTTCCTTGTTAGCAATAAGCTTGATCCTAAAGAAGTGTGTATTTTTTTTTTTTTGGAATTCTTAGTATTTATTGAAGGTAAGTAATAAAGGTAAAATCAATTTGAACTTCTGAGAAAGCAGATCATTATATTTCATGTGAAATATTTTTATGATATTTATTATTAAGGATGTTAGAAACGATTTTTATGATGCTAAAAATATAACCAAAAATAGAAACTGTTTTTGTTATTCGTTCCACGTTAACTCAGCTTTATTTATTGTATCTTTTAGATGTTAAATTTTTTTTAGCATGCTCATTACCTTCTTACAATTATTGAAAAAAATATCAGAATTATTTTGATGTCTCAAAATTTAAAAGTGAATATTGACATAAAAAAGCAGAATTTTATATTTTTCCACATAAGCTGCGAATGGATTATAATGTATTTTGAGCACGAAAATATTTCTCAGAAAATTATTATTTTTGGATGTTTTTACCAGAGCATATAAATTCTATAGAAATTTATTTGGTGCAAAAATACATATTTCGAAAATTCAATAATACCTTTTGGAAATCATTAATTTTCTTTTTTTACCAGATATGCAATATGCAATATATTAGTTAATCCAAGAAAAAGCTTCGACAGGAAGCAGTGAGGGCAGATTATTTAATAATGCCACAACTAACACTTTTATTGCTCAAATATTAAATATCTAAAAAAATCCAAAATTTAATTCAAACTTTTGCTCATCGAGTCGAAAAGCTTTAATTTAAATTCCAAAGTTTTAAAACAATTAGATTTCTTTGAAATTCAAACCCTTATCATTCTATACACCACTTATCACAACAATCTCAAATATCAAACTATTACAAAATTTTCATTATCAAATAACAACATACAATACAACTTACTCGACAAGAATTTCAATAATGTCTTAAAATACATTAAAATTCCTTTTCCAAAAAGCAAACTTATTCGAGTGTTTCTTCATCTTTGCACAAAACCAAAATTCTTAGCTACCAAAAATGTTTACAGATGCATAGAACAATAATGAGATGAAGCTATCTCTTTTATTTATGTTAGACTTCCCCAACATCTCTTAGTTGTAATTTAGTATTATCGTGATTATCGAAAATATCGATTTTCTTTAATTTCCCTTTCTCATCCATGTCGATACAATTTCACATCTTTATCTCCTAAGTATTCTACAATTCTCATTCGATTTTGGCGTTTCTTTCTCTTTTTTTAAAATGTCTCAATTGAGTGAACGTGTTGGAATTTTAATCGAGGGGTTGTGGTTTTTTTTTTAACTCAATAAATCTCTTTGAACTTTCATTTTTGATTTAATCTGTCCAATCTTAGTTGCAAAAATCTTATCATCTCAAACACGATCTAAAAATAGTCAACGACCAATTCTTAAAAAAAGTTTCCCACCCCTGAAGCATGATGTACTGATTCCCACTGAATCGATGTAATATATTACGATAAAAGCCGTTACATGCCTCGTCAGTTTACATTCATTTTGTAATGCCTTGAAGGGCTTCGATATTTTCTATATGAGCTTTTCATGTACACATATACACCATATTTGAGACTAAGATAACAAAACAATTTATAAGCTCAAGAAGAAATGGTTGAAGGTACATTGAGTGAAGAAAACAAAATATTGTTAGCACATGCCGTACTTTTTACGAAGAGATTTTTTTGAGATATATACAGTTTTGGGTGAACACGTAAGTCAGTTGAATTGTTGGTATAAAAAGAAAAAGGTTCCATTATGCGACTGTTATTTATGAATTTTTATTTTCTTATATTTTTGGAGATAAGAATAGAACATTTTATTCCCATGGGAGCACTTTTGCTTTCTTATGGTATATTATTTCGAGATGTGCGTAAAATGTTGTATTTTTAGATGTAAGAGATGACATTTTGATGTGTGTAATTTATGATTTAGAAGGGGTTAAAGGTTTTTGGGTGAAAAATTTGGTTGCTTATTGAATATTAGTCTGACAATTACTATTTTGACAATCATGACCGAAACATATACCTAATATGAGAGGAATCACAGCTCTAATTGTTTTATTTTCAATTTCATAAGGTAATTTCCTGGTATTTATTTAATTACATTTTACAGTAAAAACTAACAATCAACCATGAAGTTTAAACATCACATCCAATTCAGACATAACAAGATTTTAATTAATTTTCTACACGAGTGAACAAAATATACGATTACATTGTTATGATTTATGAAATATTCCCTAGGAGATTCAATATTATTAAAAACAATTAAAGTTTAACAATTAAACTCGTTAATTACCGACAATATTGAAATGCTAATGGAATTAAACATTTCATTATACTAGAACAATAAATCAAATATTAATTAAAAATTATTTTGCCTCATTAAAGTGAGCAATATGAGAGCAATCATCATTATCTATTCATTTACATTCATTTCATACTCCATCATTTTACTTTTCTTTTCAAATGAAGACAAATTCACATTTTTACTTCCGAAAACAATGTAAAAGTGCCATTAATTTTAATTTCATTTCAAGCGCAATAACAAATTTGTTAAAAAAAAACACACACACACATTTTTCGCACGCCAGAATGAATAAAGACGTTCACTTTCTTTTTTGGCTGGTAAGGAGAGATAAAAATAGGAGACACGTAGGAAGAAATTCATTTATTTTAAGTGGATTTACGAAATATTACGGAATTTTTTTCATGTTTTGTCTTCACTACAATCTCACAATTCACTTTAATAGATATTGTTTTGTGTACTTTATGTGAGTTTGTAGACACGCGTGGCTATATATACAGCTTAAGGATGTTGTTTATGAAAAGGTCTTTAGCGCGTTTGAATTTGTTTTTAAGGGAAAAGAAAAAGTTACGAATAAGTTTAGATTATTTTTGTACTAGTTTTTATTTAGCTGATCTTTTTTTTTTGATTATTCAGACATTGGGATTATCTGTTTCCACATTAAAATTACTTAAGAAAAATTTTTAATGACAGTTAAATTAACTAAGGGGCCGTTAACTTATGACGTCCATGACAAAATCTTCTTACAAAAAAATCCTATTGTTTAAAACTGGCACACAGCCTCAGACGCCCTCCTTTCCTAAAATTCGGACGTAATAAATGAACAACTCCTAAGAAAAATTCAACCTTTCTATCAAAATTTTTTAACCTCCCCTTTAATCTAGCGTCATCTCTTCCCTATCCAGAAAAATCCAGATAAAATAAAAGATTTGAAAAATATCCCATCATTATGAATCCAGTCATGCGACAAGTGCTATTTCATTTGTTCCTGTTACATAAATGAATTTCAGAAACAGCATACGTACAAAAACACACATCACACATTAATAATATGAAGAGGAGAGAAAAAGAATAATGAGCATAAATTATAAATGTTATATAATAAAAATCAATTATCATCTACGCAGGAATTAAATTAAATGCCATTTATAGAAGCATTTTTTTTGGCTTTTCTGTATGATTATTAAAATACAAACGTGCTTATATTTTGTACTCGTGACATAGCTTATTATAAAAATTAACAATTATGATTTATATTACGAATATTTGTGTGGGTGTGTGTTTGGCATGGATGGGTAACAGTAGATTCATAATGCTTTTGTCACTTTTTCTCATAAATTCATAAATCAAATTTTTTTTTGCGCTTTTTGCTCCTTATCTATTCTCACAATATTCTCATTTGCGACGCGACAACTCGGGACACAAACTCGAGTAAGATGAAATTAGTCAGACATGCGAAACTTTCCAATTTTTTTTTTATAATAAATGAATCATTTAAAACATCATAATGAGATGATTTGAATTTATTAGCTAATTTAATAAAATATAATTAAAACTTTTTCGAGATGAAAAATTCATAAATTTTCCATTTTCCCTCGTAATTTATTTCGTAATGAAAATAGAATCTGATCCAGCTGAGATAGCTAATTTGAGTTTCATTAATTTATGAAACTTTATGTTTTTTAAAATTCATTATGTTGTCTGAGAATATATTCATTATTTTGTTGATTTTTGGATTAAAATGTTGGAAGGTTTAGTTGAATAATATTTGCAGTAAAAGTTTATGTAATTGATATTGTATGCGATGCAAAAAATTTAAATTTATTTCAATTTTAATTCTTTCTTGATAATTGAAAAAAAAATACAAAAAAAAATTTTCAAATTTGAATTTTACTTATTGTTTTTTTTTTTTTTTGGATTGTTTAAAACCAATGTGTGCACTCTGAGAGGTTATGTTCAAGTTTGAAAAAAAATTCAAATTTTCGAAATTGGCGCCAATTTTTCAAATGCTTTTATTTACACTTTTTTGACTTTAAATATTCAATATTATGATTTGATGGTCTATAAGTCAAATATCAACTAATTCATTGCATAAAAACTTAAGTTTAATGCTTAATTTTCAATTTCGAATTTTTTAACGGAAAAAATAAGAACCATTAAGTTCGAATTTCGAAAAATAAGGACCTCTTTGCACACATTGGGTTTAAAAATTACAATTCAAATATTTTGTTCTAGAACTTATATGGAAAAATTTTCAATGCCTTAAAATTTATTAATTGTTATCAAAAATTCAGTATTACATGCCAAACAACACTCCATACATGAGTCTTTACAACAAAACAAATTGCATACTCAATTCACAGATTCAGAATAAAATTTAATTTACTCTCATTCAACTTCATAACAATTAATTTGTCAGCTTGTTTCAAATACAATAAACATAAAATAAGCAGTAAACTGAATCTCATATTTCATCCACAAAACTTTTACTGAGTCATATTCGTAGATTTTTCACTTATATTGTTGTTACAAGTAAGCAAGCATGCACCAACTTTATTATTTTTCATCGTCTTCAACTAGAGTGCGAGAAAATTCTCTTTATATTTTTTAAAGTCATGAATTTTAAACCATGGAATTCATGAATGTTTAAGCGAGAATAAATTTATTTTATGGATCAAAAGCAAGCCCGATGCAAAAGAAGGAAAAAAAAATTCCAAAAAAAAAGAAAATAAAGCGAGTCTATAAAAAATTCTACTTCTCCCTATTCAATTCATTTTGCTATAAAAATAAAGAGTTTCTCTTTCAAAGCCACTAAGAGAGAGAAAAAAATTGTATAAAGCTATGAAGTTAAGTTGGTTGATTTATTTCGTAATTTTTAAGTATAAGTTTATTTAACGCCTTTGACTATGATGAATTTTGTGGCAATCAAACAAACAATGATGTAGAAGCTTTTTGAATTTATGTTGAGGATGCCAGAGATGAAGAAACTTATATAAAAATTAAGCCACTGAATACTTTTTCATGAGTAGAATAAAAATATTTGTGTCAACATTTTATGAGATACAGAATGAGCGAATGAAAAAGTTGTGTGTAAATTTATTAAATTTTTGAGGCACCGAAAAAGCCGCGGTGGCCGAGTGGTTAGAGTGTCGACCTCCTATGTCAACGACCTGGGTTCGATCCTAGGGAAAGTCTAGTCGGATCTGGTGCTTTTTCGCTGCTTCTAGTCTGGCAGCACGGTTTGTGTCGTCGCGAAACACAAATTTTGCTAGGTACATTACATTGATATACCCTAGGTCAATGTAATTGTGCAGAGCTTGCAGAAAGCATTCGCCATATCCTAGCATCTCTGAACAAATACGTTACGTGCGAAATTTGAATTTGTTCTAAAATAAAACGCATTAGTACACCTTATTTTAAAACAAGTTGTCCGTTAAATTTTTAAGAAACAAATCAAGATTTATATGCTTTCTACTTGTTTTAATTAGTTCAAATTGTTTTTATATCAAATTTTATGACTGAAATTATGGAAAAATGATTATTAAAATAAATAAAAGCTTGGGAAAAATACTTAATTTTGCGAAAAAGAATTTTTTCTTGGTCGGATTATATGCAAAAAAAAGGTTTGAATTTTTGATTTTTTTCAAAAATTGAGGGCCTTTTAACTAAAAAATTAACGGACAAAACAGCTGTTCAGAGATGCTAGGCCATATCTATGGCAAAAAAAAAACACAAATCGTCATTTTATGAAAAAACAACACAATAAAATCCATCGATGTCAACGCATCAAATAGGCAATAAAATCTGCACCAAAAATCAACATTTAAGATGAATAAGCTGCTGCTTGAACTCTTAAAATTAATATTATAAATTTATATATTTGTAATTATTATGAAAAGCAAAATAAAAAAAAAAAAATAACATTTAAAAAAAAAAAAAAATATTAAATTTTTGAGTCAAAAAATTAAGTTTTTATGAATTCGATGAAATTGTTCGAAATTTTAAAGCTGATAAAAATTCCAAAACATACTGACGAAATTCTCACAAAGATTAAAATAAAAATTATAATGAAACACACAGAAGTTAAACTTTTACCGGTCGTTTGCCATAGCAAACATTTTTATATTTATTTATTCTTTGTTACTTCGTCTATTTGCTCTTTATAGTTTGTCGCAAATTTTCAGTGTAATAAAACAAAAAATGCACACAAAATACAATCTCATATGCTTTATTTTATTTCATACTATTTTCCTGATAAAAGAGATAGAATACCTTTGGATTGTAGACAACAATGCAGAATAATCAAACGAATGAGGAAAAAAATAATGCTTTTTTGTTGCTCTTGAGTAGACACAAAGCTTTTATCTTTGTGACAAATATAATACGTATAAAATGTCAAAAACGATATTCACGTTGATGATTGTGAGGAGACATGGCACAAATGAAAGGAAATACAAATAATAGATTTGAATAATTGCATGCATGCTGTAGCTGAATTGAAGTTTGGGATGTATAAAGGTGTATGATAATGGATGATTTTCAATGCTTTATGTCTTCATTGTATCGTGGTTGAATTGATTTTTTGAATGATGTCGATTTGCACAAGTGGTGGATGTCAAGCATAAATAAATTGATAGAAAATTTCCTTCAGGATGTTTTTGATTTCTGTTCCATTTTGGATGTAGTAATATTTACATTTTTGGAGCTTTTCATCCCAATTTTTTAAACTTGTCAATTTCAAATTTTAAAGTCTCAATTTCCAAGAATTAAACTCAATTTTATAATTTCATGTACATAATCTTAGAATCAAATGTCAAAACGAACAGTTAAGTGGAAGTAAATTTACATCAAATAAAACGAAAACAATATAAGAAAAGTCATCTGTCGTACATGATAACCGCATTTAAATTCAAATCAGATCGAATTCTCATTTTAATCCTCTGTAGAACACCGCATGACACATCTCATTTCAATACTGAATAAACGATTGTAAAGGCATTAAAATTGTACTGTCATTTTCGATAGATATGATAATCTTTACACATTACACCTCTAGAGAGTAAATAAAATGAAAAATGTTATTCAATATTAAACTTTTCATTCTTCTCTTTTTTTACATTACAGATGGAACATATTATTTGAGTATGTTGGGATGTTAAGTCAATAAGATGTTTAAAACGCTTTGAATCTACATTAAATGTGTATTTCATGATTTCTGAAGAAACTCTAGTCGATAAAATTTACATTTTGCAAGAGAATTTATCCAGTCATTCAAATGCTCCATCGTACCTTTTTCAACTTCAAAAAGTATGTAAAATTCAAAGTGAGAACATTAAAATAATAATAGTACAGTAAACATCACACATTCATTTTATGTTTATCATTCAACGATGAATAATATTTCCATACAATTTGCGAGATGTAAATGATTTGATCTGTGAAAAAGTACAATCATCACAATAAAAAAAAAAAAAAACATTTTTTATAGCTTGTATCTACCTTTTTTTGTTTTTTGTTTTACAACCTCTTTTGTTATCTACTCTTTTTCAACAGTTCACGAATCAATCTTTATAAATGCTTTTTTTTCAGCAGTAGAATTTAATAAAAATAAAATGAAATGAATGTGAATAATGCACAGACGATTTTCATTTTCAAGTTTTGTGGTTTAATGTTAAACTTTTATGTTTTTAGACGTGGAAAATTCATTATTCATGAATCGAGGGAAGTTTTACTATAGTTGGTGATTACAAACAATGAACGAGAGCATCGCATACATGATTAATGGTGTCTGGATCGTGAAAGTGAATTCTCGCAAATATTGATTTTAAATTAATGATATTTTCAATGTGGGAGTAAAAAAGTTTGTTTACTTTGATTCTAGGGACATTTTTAAGAGATAAATTAGATTGATTTTTGATTTTATGGACTCCTAGAAGCGATTAATTTATTAGATTGGTATTAAAATTAAAATTTTAAAAGAAATCTTTCGCAAATGAAGTTTGAAATTAACGGATTAAGAACAAAAGAATTTCTTGGAATTCAATTGGAAAAATAATTGAATTCCAAGAAATTCTTTTGTTCTTGACCACTATCCTCCACCCTCCTTGGATGTTACTTATTAACTACCCATATTTAAATATTGATAAAAATGTTTGACAAAATTAGTATTGAGTGTGTAAATGTCTCTTTAATTTGACACCAAACAATTTGGATGGAACTTTAAAGGAAGCAGTGAAGTGAATGAAATAATCGATAAATCTGTAACAATAATGTCGATTTTTTCTCTTCAATCACAACGTTAAGTCTCGTTCATTTTTCTTCCTATCTCCTCATCCATTCTTCTTCCTTCATCAGTGATAAAAAAGGAGGAAAAAGAATGAAAAAAAAATCTAATAAACACGCTCGTAAACTGATCCCATTTAATGTGTTTTTGTTCAGCACATGGAAAAGAAAGGAATTGAAATGATGATACAGTGATTAGATTATGCTATGAATTTTATTATACAATATATATTTCTCATTCTGTATCATCGACTAATGAACTTAGATTGTCTCTTTTTTTTGCATGAAAATGAACAATTTTCGATGGTGTTTGCAAAATAAATTACTTTAATGTGATCTTTTGCTGTAAGTCTGTAATTTGTAAAGCTTAACAGCACTGATACGGAGTTTTATCAAATGAAGTGAATTTGCTGTGCTTCTGGGTGAATTTTTATATCAAATTAAGTCATAAAATGCAAATTAACTTTAATGAACATTTTCAACTGACAAAAATGTTTCAATTGCGGTAAACATATTGAATGTCATCAAACGTTTGCAAATATTGAATGATTTTTTTCTGATGAAAATATCTTTGATGTCAATATAGTCAAAATTTTATTAAATGGACTTGATGAATTTTTGGAAAAATATTTCAGCTGCAACAGAATTAATGAACAAATAAAAATGAAATTTTTTAAGTTTTCATCCAAATATTTTAAAACCACTAACACCCCCACGCTCCCTTTACAACAGAAGATTAATATATTAATTTTACAATATTCATACATGACGATTTCCATCAACATTTCATACATCATTTCCAATATAAATTTTTGATGTATGAAAAAACATTTTTTTTTATATTTGCATGCAAACATCATGAATTGAATATTGAAAATTCTCACCACACCTGGAAGGCAAATTTATTTCTCAATATTAAAATTTGTCGTATATGAAAAAAAATTCATAAAAATAATAAAATTCAAGCAAAAGCTTTCGTTGTCAAAAATGTATCGACATGCATTAATTACCAATATTAATTTTCAATTATTTGCAACAAAATGCATTTTTGAATAATTTTTTTTTGGGAGTCTATAAATGATTTGGTTTTGTGTGAAAATTGGTCATTTCATTTATAAACCTTTTTACAGATTGAACAAGGAAGTAAAATGAGAAATTTTGTGATTTTTCTTATTTTGACATTGTCAATGCAATTGGTGATGTCGCAGGATAATCAAATTTCTGATCCAGAAATCAGCATTGACCCAAGAGGTTTGATTTTTTTTTATAAATTTCTTCTATTTTTTAACATTAAAGTTAAGGGCGATTCCATGAGTGAAAAAACGCATCGAAAAATAAAATTTTCTTAATTTTTCCTAAATTCTAATGATTATATTTGACCTGATTGCTTCAGTCCATGTGAAATTTAATTACCTATCAATCAATATCCTTTTGGCATCATTTAAATGTGTCTGAATTGAAATTTTCATGTTTTTGTAGCGTTAATGTGTTAACATTATAAAAAATTTGCAAAACTTTTTTCAATTTTTTTAGCTAAATACAAAGTTAGACGGTGTGGAAACATATTAAACACTTAGAAAAGGTTAAAATACGGCTTCCAAACTGATTTTCACATGATAATATGCCTTAATTAACTTTAAATTTGATAATTTAGCGTTAATGTGTTAATATTTTAAGAAATTTAAGAAATTCAAATTTTCAAAAAACCGTTAAATAAATTATATTTTAATTGTTTATTGACATTAAATCATGATTAATTTAACTTCACGATGCTTAAATTACTTATTAAAGTGATATTGAAGCATTAAACCTTATGTTTTAACACCATTTATTCGAAAAATCTTAAATTATTTTTCCGACAAGTAGAGAAAGAATTACAACTCAATTTTCTCAGTTCCCTTCACTCATGGAATCGCCCTTAACTTAAACTTAGTTTCAGAGGAAATTGATCCTGGTTTTTCAAAAACCACAGATTCTTCATCCCAGGAAGTTACAACAGAAAAAGTTCTTAATGGTCAAAAAGAGGATGATCCGAAAAAGAAAAGAAGTGATGCCAAAAAATTAAAAATAACAAAAATGGAAAATTTTCTTCACAACTACATGAATAAGTTAGAGAGACTTCTGAGACCATTAAAAAATAAGGAAATTTCAAACAGATACAAACGACTTGCTGAAGAATATTTTCGACGATTAAGTGAAGATACGATTAACAAATCTTCAGGATTTCAAATGGGTGATCAGACAATGGAATTGCTTGATTTATCAAATTATGTATTGGACAGCGTGGATATTAGTGAAATGAAGAAGGCTGGAGTTCTTAAGAGTTTCTTGCTGAATCAAGTTAAAAATAGTAAACCAGACAAACAAGGAAATAAAGATAAAAAGGAGAATAATGATCCAAAAGTGATGCAAGATACTGCTGATTATGCTGAAAGCGAAACCGATGAAAGCAATAACAGCAATGACAGTGATGGCTCATGGTTTGATTAAAAATTTGAATTTTTAAACCAAAATAAAATTTCAAAATTTCAATTTTAAATAAATAAAAAAAAAATAATTTATGAAATTTTAAATTTCAATCAATATTGACTTAAATGTCGAATTATTGACTATGAAAAATTATCGAATAACCAAATTTAAATTAATTTTTAGATTAGTTGAATTGTATAAGAAAATAAAAATCGACCTAAGGGGCCGTTCACTTAGTACGTTACACAAAAAAATGACTTTTTCGACCCCCCCCCCCTCCTGTTACGTTTTTTGTATGAATTTTTTTTTGAAATGATATGTTACAAACTCTAGGCCCCCCCTCTCCCCATTCTTAAAAAGCGAACGCACTAAGTGAACGATCCTTAAGACAATTAATGAATATTAAAAAGGAAATTTTAAACTTCATCAAAAAAAATTTAAATCCAATTTTTCTCAAATTTTGATTGAATAAAAATCTTCAAAACTACAAAAAAAAATCTAAAACAAGACTAATCAATAAACAATCATTATTTCATTCTAATTCTCCTCATTCAACAAAAAAATTTATCAACAATCCAATTAAATTTCAAATTACCATAAAACCAATACGAAAAATTAATAACGCTGAAGTGAAAATTTATATTCAAAATTTATTGACATGCATTAATTACCAAAATAATTTTTCAATTATTTGCAACAAAATGCATTTGGAAATTTTAAATGAATGAATTTCAAATTCCTATAAATGATTTTAGTTTTTGCAAAAATTCATCATTTTTTTGTCCAGTTGCTGGGAGGCATAAACATGATAAAACTAATAAATTTATTTTTATTTTTGACAATAATCGCTATGACATCAACGAGGTCAACAAATTATTTTCAAACTGATAATTTATGGAAGAATATAAATTCGAGATTAGATGAAATGAGCGAGGACGTTGGAACTGATCAAATAGGTGAGAAATTAATTTTTTAATATTTTTTAGTAAAATTTATAGACGACACTAGTACTAATCAAAAAATTTGACAAATTTTCTAACTCTAAAGATATCGGTGAAATATTAAAAAATCCAATAAATCTCATGATCGAATTAATCAATAAAATTGTCGAACTTGGAGAACATTTTCAACAGGAACCCGATTTAAGTAGACTTATTGTGGGAACTACAGCGTATCTTGATAAATTCTTTAAAATGGGACTACTAGCCAATAAAGTATTCTTGGCTAAAGAATCTTATAAAAGAATAGTCAGTGATTTTAAAAATGACGAGGAAGTTGAACTTGCAGAAGACATTGCTGACATTTGGGATAAATTTTTCGAATCTATGGGAGACGTTTTTCATGTTGAAGCAGCTGAAATCAGAAAGGACTTTCCAGAACTCATAAAAGTCTTTCCACAATCAGTATTGACTTTTAATAACTTCCAGCCAAAATTCAAAAGGACTGAGGATCACAAAAATCAAAAAGGCCATAAAAGTCACAAGCAAAAGCCCAAACGCTCAAGGAAAACTCCCAAAGCCAAAAGACCGAAAAAACATAATAAAATTCAAAAATCTAAACCAAGGACACCAAAATGGGAAACTTTAGGAAGAAAGTTAACTTTTTTGCCCAACAGAGACAGTTTTCATGATGAAATTGGAATTTGAAAAATTTAAGTGAAATATTAAAGTTTTTAATAAATGCATAATGAACAACGAGAAAGTTTTGTGTTAAAAATTTCCACGTCAATAAATTATTTTCTATTCTCATAGCAATTTATATCATATCTCATTGCATCCATCGCCTCAAAACTTTTTTTATTGTTACACAATGTTATTGCTGACTAGCTTTAGAAAATAAAATAACCCAACTAGTCTGAGTCAACGTATTTTTCCTTATTTTTGAATTTTAGAACATTTAGTACTCCTTATTTGTGAACATAAAAACCGTTACGAAAAATAAGGAAAATTATAATTTTAGCTAATTCAATAAGTTTTGTTGATATATAACTCAAATTAAACCATTATTATAAAAATCTTAACAACATTCAATCGTTATTTGGAAGCAATAGCACGTAATTAATGAAAAATTTCAAATAAAAAAATTTTATATGAAAAAATTTTAGTACTAAAACTCAAAACAATGTAAATTATTATGAAAAATTCTTAACTATACTGCTTCATTGAATGTTTATACAAGTAGTAATAGTGAAGATTTCACAGTTTTTATGCTTCTTAATGCTTTAAAAATCCAAAAAGCAATGAATTTCAAAATTTTGTTTACTAATTTAACGTCTACAAAATATTTGAAATTTTCTACCAAAAAAATTTTGTTTTCAAATTCAAATTTTAAAAGTCGTAACTGAAATTACGTTTACTCAGACTAGTTGGAAAATAACAATTATTATCGTTTCAACATAATTTTCAATTAAAACTACACCAACTAGTCTGAGTAAACGTAATTTCAGTTACGACTTTTAAAATTTGAATTTGAAAACAAAATTTTTTTGGTAGAAAATTTCAAATATTTTGTAGACGTTAAATTAGTAAACAAAATTTTGAAATTCATTGCTTTTTGGATTTTTAAAGCATTAAGAAGCATAAAAACTGTGAAATCTTCACTATTACTACTTGTATAAACATTCAATGAAGCAGTATAGTTAAGAATTTTTCATAATAATTTACATTGTTTTGAGTTTTAGTACTAAAATTTTTTCATATAAAATTTTTTTATTTGAAATTTTTCATTAATTACGTGCTATTGCTTCCAAATAACGATTGAATGTTGTTAAGATTTTTATAATAATGGTTTAATTTGAGTTATATATCAACAAAACTTATTGAATTAGCTAAAATTATAATTTTCCTTATTTTTCGTAACGGTTTTTATGTTCACAAATAAGGAGTACTAAATGTTCTAAAATTCAAAAATAAGGAAAAATACGTTGACTCAGACTAGTTGGAAACTACATAACTTACATCATATGATGTACACCTAATAACTATAAATATAACATGTAAATCCCCAAGGTGATCTGAAAACATTGCTGTTATTATCACATTATTAACAATGAGTGACATAAAAAAAAATTATGTTGACTATCATGCAGTCACCTACGGGCGATTCCATGAGTGAAGGGAACTGAGAAAATCGAGTTGTAATTCCTTCTCTACTTGTTGGAAAAATAATTTAAGATTTTTCGAATAAATGGTGTGAAAACAAAAGATTTAATGATTCATTATCACTTTACTAAATATTTAAAACATCGTGAAGTTAAATTAATCACGATTTAATGTCAATAAACAACTAAAATCAAAATAATTTAACGGTTTTTTGAAAATTTGAATTTCAAAAAAATTTTCAAATGTTAACACATTAACGCTAAATTATCAAATTTAAAGTTAATTAAGGCATATTAGCATTTGAAAATCACTTAAGAAGACGTGATTTAAACTTTTCTAAGTATTTAATATGTTAATACACCGTCTAACTTCGTATTTAGCTAAAAAAATTGAAAAAAGTTTTGTAAATTTTTTATAATGTTAACACATTAACGCTACAAAAACTTGAAAATCTCAATTCAGACACATTTAAAGAATTTCAAAAGGATGTTGATTGATAGATAATTTAATTTTACTTAGAATGAAGCTGTCAGGTCAAATTTAATCATTGGAATTTAAGAGAAATTAAGAAAATTTCATTTTTCGATGCGCTTTTTCACTCATGGAATCGCCCCTACGTATCGTGTGTGAAAATAATGTATTATATCGTCAATGTCATATATATTCTGTAAAATATTATATGTGGGATCATAAATGCATGTCTGTAGGAACTCTTATTTTATAATGAATATTTTGATTTAATGATATTAGTTGACGACAATGCAAAAATGGTTCAAGAGATTGTTCTGTTGATATGGAAATAAACAAAAAGTTTAGATTTCAAAATATGAACGCTTTTGTTGAAGAACGTGCCCCTAAAAAACGGTCGTTTTAAATTTGAAAATTGTTGACCGTTTTTTTTACAAAACACAAAGTTAAAATTTTTTGTTTATTTAGTAAAATTCATTTTGTCATGCTTTAATTTTATTACAATAATAATTTAAAATGATAAATGAATAATATTGAAGCATGAAAAATTAAATTTTACTGAATAACGGAACTTCCACGGATGTGTTTCTTGAAAATTTTTTGTCAAAAATCAATTTTCTCTAAATTAAGATATCTAGACGATGCAATGACTAGTTATTCATGAGTAAAACAATAGATTCTACTTATTTGTCTTATTATCTTCCTTCCAAATGCATTAATTAGGAAATTATTAGCGTTACTTTGCAAAAAATTAAATTCAACTTTTTCTTACCAAGTAACGCTTACAAAAATCGACACAAAAAGGACTAATAAATAGAACACAACGTTCTACATGACAAAAATAAGTATTTTGATCGTCTAGATAGCTCTAATAAGAGAATTTTTCATTTAAAGTCGATTTTTTTTGAAATTTTCGATCTGTGGAAACGCCCACAAACAAAAATTTTTAACTTTGTGTTTTGCAAAAATCGGTCAACAATTTTCAAATTCAAAACGACCGTTTTTTAGGGGCACGATCTTCAACAAAAGCGTTCATATGTTCTCGGGTTCGAATCCTATAACAAAATTTTAAATTCAATTTACTTGATTTTTTAATAGTTGTACCATTTTTCTTTTTTGAAAATTCAAAGATATTTTTTTAAACAGAACTGGAAAATGTTTCATAAAATTTTCATAAATTTTTTTTAAACTCACTGAAGTTAAAATCTCATTTATTTAAATATTACAGTAAAAAAAGAGGCAAAAAAAGATAAGCGACTATGATGAATGTGATGTGTTAAAATGAATGACAGTTCATATCTAGTCATTAACATCTCATATTATTGTGGCTTAATTAAAAGCTTTGCGGCAACTGCACAATAAAGTGAAGCACTTGAAGGCTTTTTTTCATATTTTGTGATGCTATGCCCTGTTTTTTATACGATGACATAAAAAATTATTATTTTTTTCATGTTTATTTTTTCATCGGTGTGGAGATTATTTTTTATTTTATGAAATACATGATGGCGATGATGATGTGACTTAATAATGAAATAAATCGTTATAATTAAGAGAAAGTGAAGTTTGGAGAGTTCTGGGTGTTTCAGAGAATGATTATTTTGTTGTAGGTGCAGGTTGAATTTATATAATATGATTTATTCATTTACCATCCTCCACAGCACAAAATTAACAAATTAAGACAATAAAAAATAAAAACAAAAGCCCACAAAATTTCTCGAAACTTTTCTTTTCCTTAAAATTCTTTTAAAAGCTTTAATTGACTTCTTACTTATTGTTTGTTTAGCTTATTCCCACACACAAAAATGTTCTTCATCTTCATTGTTTCCATGACAGTGCAGGATAACATCAATTATGCTACTAAATTAATGCCAAAAGTGAATAATTTTTTTTTGTGTGCAAAATCATCACTTAATAAATTTTTAATGAACAACAATGGTAATAACGAACAAAACAAGAAAAAAAGGTATTCATCATGTTTCATCATTAATGATGAATAATAAATTATTTCGAGAGCTTCTTTTTGTGCTTTTTTTATTCTTCTAATGTTAGATAATGGAACGAGATAAGGAACAAGAAGAAATGAATGAGAAATTTAAATTAGCTGAAGTTAACTAGAGGCAAATTTTGTGGAATAAATTGAGAAAATGAATGAATATTGATAAAGACTAATTGATTAGTGTAAATACTTATCTCTGTCTGATTAACAAAGTATTCTTTGAGAAAGCTTTTTAATGCAAAGTAATTTGACCAATAATTGAGATTTTAAAAAATTACTTACAATAAAAGTCACGGTTCTTCTCCCAATTTGAATCAATTTCAGTCCATCGCTAAAATTCGTACAATATTCATCTTTTTCAGCAGGTAATTTACAATCCATAAAAGATTTAAAGTTAAATTCACTGATAATCACACAACACAACAAAATTAACTTTTATCAAAAAATCAAAAAAAAGGTTACTACAACTTTTAATTTTGTTGATAAAAAAATTATAGAAATTAATTTACAAAAAATTATTTATCATCCTTCTTTAAAAAAGAGAAGCGTCAATAACACAACAAGGAGATTAAAACAAGGACAGGAATCAACAAAGCATAAAACAAATAAGAAATGACAATTATTTTGCAATTAAGATATAAAAATGTTTATCATCATAACAAAAGGGAACGAAGGATGGAAGGAATGTTAAAAAGCATTTAAAGCACCATAAAAACGGACTGTACAGCTAAAAAAACAAGAACAATTTATGGTCAAATATAAAAAATGTAATTAAAATTTACAATGCGGGATAATTTGTGTTTTTACAGTCGTCAGACTTGAAGATTACATTATTTGATTTCTAATTTATTTAAACGGCAACATCAAGACGATGCTTTCGTCACTGCTTCTTCTTCTTCTTTTTCTGTCTCACTCACAAGACAATGAATTTTAGAAATGGAAAATGAAGAAAAATTGTCCTCCTTTTTTAAATTAATCAATTGCGACGAGGGAAAAGGACAAGAAAAAGCTCTTAATTACATTACATGAAACTTAATTAAATCGTCACAACTTTTTTTCTTTCTTCTTCCTAACTTGTCTTGAAAAATTAAAAATATTTTATGCGGTTGTTCGCAAATGACGTCCTGATTTTTATGCACAAGTCACTTTTTAATTCCTTCAATTTTATTTAAAGTTGAACCTTATTTACGATTCATTTTCATCTTCTTACAGCAAAAATCATGACTCTGAAGTGTCCAAGATGTGACTACATCGCATCATAATCTCCTCTTGTCAACCTGGAAACATTTCGTTTTCCACTAAAATGAGCAATAAATGGTAATTGAAGAACGTTGACGACCGCTTGAAAGATAATAAAATACTCTTAAGGGGACATTTTGACTGATAAGTGGAATCGCTTGGAGAATTTTATAAATGGCAAGTTACTTGCGACTTGTTGTCTTATACTGTTTCTTAGAACTCAAGTGGAATGTTTATTAAATTAACAATATTGTAGCAGTTTATGGAGATGAGACGGAAGGGAATTTGTGCTTTAATTTAATAAGAAAAACATAATGAAATCAGAAGACAGAAGTTTTCAAATAAAATTTAAAATTATTCTAATTTAAGTTATGAATTCAATAAAAATTCAATCATAAAAGTTGAAATTGAATTATCTGACGAAATTTGCTTGATTACCGTTTACAAAAGATCCAGAAGTGCCAAAAGGTGAACAGAAACAATCATCTACCATAAAACAGAACAAAAAAGCTCATTTCCACTTAAATATTTCCCAAAACTTCCATTTACTCATTCAATACCACAAATTTATTCAAATCATCTCAAGTTAAGTCCCAAACTTATTTACATCCAAAAATCACAACTCAGACCAATTGTACAAAGACGACCAAAATAAAGGTAAAATTTTATTTGCACCAATGAATTTTCATCAATTCCATTCTTTCTCCTAATTTAATCCAGATGTTCTAGTCATCAAATCATTTCCATTCATTATTACCATAATTTTTTTCTACATCGTTGATTTTTCTTTAATGAATCAATTTCATCACAAAATGTTCGTTTTATTAAAAACTTTTCCCATAACTTGAATGAATGTGAAAAGGAAGAGAAAAAAGAAATGTGGAAAAAAATAAAGAAAAGTTTTGTTTAAATAGAAAAAGCCCGTGTTTCATACACCTTATGGAAATGGAACTAGTTTGTGACTTGTTTGCGTCTGCAAGATTTTTGTATCTAGTTTTGAAAAATTGAAGCAAAATTCTTGAAATAAGTTTGTTTTTAAAGAAAATTTTGTATTTAATTTCTTATATATGACATCTTGTTCAATACTGGGGGCCTCGATTTGAGTTGACTCGATTTGAGTATTTAAAGTATCCCTATACAAAAATTCAAATTTTCTTTTTTTAACGGTCATTTCCATACGTAAATTCGAGTAAGCTCGATTTGAGTAGATTTTTCCGGAACCAAACAATTACTCAAATAGAGGCCCCTCACATCACCTCTTTTGAATTTAAGGTCCAAAATTGCTGATTTAAAGAATTTTTCAAATTCTAAAGGACTCAAAATGAATTTTTTTTTTAACATTTAGCTGATTAAGTTTAAAAAAAGTACGAAACTGTAAGCTAGGAATCATATAATGGTTCATTCATTAAAGCTAGTAATCAATAAGACCCGAACCTAAGCAATAAATTCTTCATTGACATGAGTTTCCCGGTAAAGAAAAAATAAAAAAATACGGAAAAATAATCAAAAACGTAAAAAAAGAAGACAAAACTTTTCTTGAATAGTTAAACAAATTACATTCAGTGAGCTGATGAAAAGGAACACACAGTGAGCAATCTAAGTTTAATGAGACGGACAGATTGAATTTATTACGCCAAAAAAAAAAAGAAAATTTTCGTCTTCACTATAAAACGCGCCAAACGAGGAAAAAATTTTCTGGAGCATAATTTATGAGATTTTTATGTGTTTCAAAGTAATTGGAGCAATGAAAACCAGCTGATGATATTTTATGATGAATATTTTTTTCTCTACATCCAACAGAAATTTTTATTATCATACATAAATATTTCTTTACTTACTTCTCATTCCAATGACCTTTAAATGGTCGTCGACAACGTTAACTATACGACTGAAAGTTTTATGACCAAAAATAGAGGAGATAAATGTGAACATTCATAGCATTCATACTGCTTATGTTTTTGCTGTTATCTGCCAATGAAAATGGGAAACTAATGTAGACTATTTTTACGACCATTTGGATACATGCTCAACATACATACGCGCGTGTACTAACAACGATGGGAGAGAAAAAAAAAAATATACACGACATGCAACATTATCAGTGAAAATGACAAAGTGATATTGCAAATAAAAATAAGAAGACATAAAAAGGGACATCGGGAATCGTTAATTTATGAAAATGATGGGAAGCATTGGTTAGTGCCATTTTTTTGTGTGTTCACAAATTTTTATGATCTCCAATCTCCTTCGTAACGATAATGAGTGTGAAAGAACTTCCAACATAAACTGGATTATTTTTAAGCATGAATTACTTTGTGATAACGTAACGTTAATGACTGGTAAAAGAAAGAGATAATGGAGAAAGGGTTGAATTGCTTGGAAGTAACGATTATAGAAAGTAATGAAATCAATGTGAAATCTTATGAAAATTTAAGTAATCCTTTTGATTCTATTCTTACGGATAATTGAGTCTTGAATGTGCGATTTGGTGAACTCATTGACACTTTTCAGTGATTGTTAAATAATCTTATTTTTATCGAGGAAGTTAGTGGGATTTTTGTTTAACGATCCTGACTATACTTTACAGTATGTTATTGTTAATCGGTTTTCAAACAAAAAATGAAATTTTGGAATGGATGTTATGCTGGTTCACAGCATATTTGAGGTTAGTTTAACCTTAATTAAATTTGTAGATTTCGTTTTATTATTAATTACTAACTTTACCTCTTTTGTGCCATTTTACATAACCCTATCACTAAATAAAAGAAGCTCGAATATAATTTGCAAAAGAATTTCAATAAAGAAAATGAACGAAATTTTTGCATGTTCTGTTGTTCTTTAGATCTCAATTTAAGTCTATATTGAAAAAGTTAAGAATATTGTAGAATAGAATAAGTGCTTGTCAACAATCTCAAAATTCTTTATCCATCTTAGCTGACTTGACATTATTTTCTGTCAAAATTAGTCTAGACATAATAATGAATATTGAATGAAGAGATTCAAGCATATGATTGACATTTTTTAAAAAGTGCTTTAAATTTCCTCAACCACAGCATTAAAAATATTTCAAATTTTAAAGGGAAGCACTTCCCTAAAAGGAAACAAAACAAAAATTAATCATAAATTTTTTCCCACGCCCATTTTATTTAATTAAATTTTTTATATAGACATTTATTTTTTTGACTGGAAACAACATACAAGTGTTATCACAAAAGTAAAAATTTCCATCAATAAATTATGCCATACAGTATTTTTTTTGTGTTCCTTCCACATTTTCAGACTGTCATTTTTCAATTTTTTTTCCCTATTTGGTTCCTATTCTCCTCTCACCGAATGTACAAAGAGAGGAATGAAAAAAAAAAAATTGCCTAGTAAACATCATAAGCAATTGAAATATGAGCTTGAAGGAGCGAGAAGACAAATCAAATGCTTACATACAAGCGTAAAGTAAACAACAAGGCAAAAAGTGATTTATGACTCGTTCTCATGCTTGTCTTGCGTTTACTGCTCGCTTAATATCAATTGATTTATTTGTCTTTTAGGCAAAATAAGCACTTTGTCTCTCCTTTTTTCTTGATTCTTATTTCGCATATATATTTATAAAGTCGCAGCTTTTTTTCTGTTTC
This sequence comes from Chironomus striatipennis, assembly GCA_026123125.1. Lineage (NCBI taxonomy): Eukaryota > Metazoa > Arthropoda > Insecta > Diptera > Chironomidae > Chironomus > Chironomus striatipennis. Next base: position 40,677,725 of record CM047394.1, read on the forward strand.
CCAACTCTATTAATATTTTCTTTCATTTTCTTCGGGGTCGTTCACTTAGTACGTTACGCAAAAAAACGACTTTTTATACCCTCCCTCCTCCTTGCTACGTTTTCTGTATGAACAATTTTTTCTTTTGACCTGTTACAAAATCCTAGACCCCCTCCCCTTCCCCCTAAAAAGCGAAGATACTAAGTGAACGGTCCTTTTTTTGTTTTTATTATAATGAAACCATTCCGTTAAATGACAGTTCAGCAGAAAAAAGCAACTTCCTTTTCGGATGTTTGTATCAAAAATTTTTGTTCTATAAAAGCACATATTGTTTGTTCATTTCTTATTTTGTCTACAAAGAAAAAGAAAATCTGCAACACACAACATGGAAGCTATTCTGTAAAAAAAATTGTGCTCAACAAGAAGCCGTTAGAATTGAATTAATGAATATTTAGTCATATGGTTCTTTACATAATAAATGACATTGGATAGGACCGTAGATCGAGTTCAAGGTTAAGAATTGGTTGGAATTCGGAATTAATTCACATTCAAGTGGTGGAAATGACGTCAATTTGGAAGTTTCGTTGTTTATATTAGATTCAGACTAGAAAAAAGCACCTCTATTGATTTATAACGTCTAATTCACACTTGAAACTTCATATATGTCTACACAGTATCACAAATAAAACAAAGTCAACCTGATGCTTAGTAAACATCCGCGACGTTCACAAACATCCCATTAAACAAAAGATTAATAATATAAGAGGCCCTTGATTCCGCATAAAAAAGGCGTATCTAAGCTCTTGATTCTGAATTAAATCAATATAAAAAGGTGCTTCCTGTATAAATACATACCTTTATGTCGATAAACTTCCTGCTGATGCCTTATCAGATTCTGTTGTAAATTAATCCAATAATTTTCTTTCTCCTCTCGTCTGCGTCTGCAAAAATATGAGAGAAAGTAGAAGGAGAAATGTTAATTAAAGCTCAAAATCCGATCATTTTTTATGGGTGAAAGAGTCTTTAATCTTTTATTATTGACTCAAGCATCCGCACACTTTATGAAGAGATAGAATAAAGTCTATAAACATGAAGAATCACTTTCCATATCCTATGCATATATTTAACTTTACAAGAGAAAGAATCCTAATAAGAATTTCACCTTTTTTCTCCATCGTTGTCATTATCGTTATCAGAATGAGAAGAAAAAAAAATTAAGGAGAGGATGGAAGGGGGGAGGGGGATGTTGTTGGAAAGGTAAAGGTTATCAAGCAAACAACACAGAAGAAAAACCCTTTTTATGGCAGTAAAATCTAAAAAATACAATACCTTGAAGAGAATTTTACGTTATTTCCCTCCAGACCTCGTCAAGTTCATAAGGTATATTGAATAAAAATGTTTGAAATATGAAATTAGCTCAAAGAAACCTGAGAGAAAAAGCTTTTTCTTTATGTTATTGCTGTTGTTTTTCTTTTATCTCTGTGTTGTTATTGATTTCCCTCTTCTTTTGATTAAATAATTTTTTTAAAGTAGAATTTCACTTTGAGTCTTCTTGTTGTTTTCTTCTGTTGTAGCTCGAAGGAAATTGCTTGAATATTTACGGATAATAATATGAAGATAATACGCGTCATGATGCCTAGGCAATATTTTTATGATCTTTAATAAAGCAAGTCTATTTTCTAGTGCTTTAATTATATGCCTATGAGATAATTTTAAGGACTGTTGTGCTTTATTGAGCTTTATTGTTGGAACAATTGAGTTTTTTTTAGTAAAAGCATCATTATGTAAATAGCATTAAATCTTAAATTTAATATTTAGTTTAGTTTAATTAATGTAATATGGCTTGACTATAGCAACTTTATTTATAAATTGAATAGTCTTGTAAGGAACAATAAACAAATCTCAAATTTCATCAATCTGCATCAATGCAAAATCTAATTCTCATCATAACAAAACATTCATTCCATTTACCAATCACAAAAGGCAATAACTATCTCTTCCGTTATCTTTGATCTTGATTAATTCCAATAAATGAGGGCTTGGCCGAAAAATCTGTTACATTTGTTTCCAACGGTTTTTTGAAATTCAAAATTTGATGAAAAATTAAATCACAAAAAACTAAATTTAAACAATATTAATTATTGTTTTGAGACGCTTAATTGAAACAACAAATTTTTCTCTGTTTGTTGTGCCATTTTCGGGCTTCAAATCTTCTTAATAAGTGTTTAATCTCATTTTTAATTTCCAGAATATTTTGTTGTTGTTTACAAAAAATTCAAATTTAATCGGTTAAATCAAAGAATTTTTAGGAAAATGTATAAATTTAACTTATTTATACTTGTATTTTAGCATTTTCTATTAGATCATACAATAGATAACATAAAAACGAACATATCAGTGTAAAATTTGTCTTTTTAAACTATGTTTTCGTGCAGTTCTACGAATTTTTGTGTGAAAAATCAAATTAGGGTAAAAAATTTTCAGTGTCAGATACCGAGATATTTTTGTGTTTTTATGCTTAATTACCGCATGATATATTGTAATTTATACACCAAAATGTGCATTTTCAGGAATTTTATAAGATCCACCATTAAAATAATTCGCAAAATGTCCAGGAAAAGCAAAAAATGACAAAAATAGTCGATTTCTGACACTTAATGAAAAAACGGCCAAGCCCATGAATATTTTGTTTACAAACAAAACTACTAATTTCAGGCAATTGATGCTGATAATGCTCATGAACAAATTAACCAAACTCTGATATCGTTAATTAATTTCATTATGAGCCCCCCACTCACTCCTTCGATGCTCCACAATTTATGTAATCTCATAGAGAGCTTACACTTTATGTTCATTACAATTACCACTGACTGCATGTTGGTATTCATTACGTCTTAATGGAACAATATCTTCTTCTCTATTAAACTTAATTTTGGGATTATAATAAAATGCCATAAAGAAATATCCACTGTAGTTAAACTGTATGAACACACATTTGTACTATATATCCCTAACTTTTATTGTATTATTTATAAGTTTACAAAGATACAAACGCTTTATGTTGCGATAAAAAGTATCTTGCCAGTTGCCAGCTTGCAGAATGTAAGGAAACTTGTTATCGTTAATCAAAACAGAGTTGGCAAGCCGGTACCTACAAGTAGAAACCGGCCACCGATTATCACCTACTGTAGGTCCTACCGGCCGCCGGTCGCTACCGGCTGCAGGTACTACCGGCCACCGGCCGCCGCCGGTAGTAGGTGCAACCGGCCACCGGCGGCCGCCGGTAGTAGGTGAAACCGGCCACCGGCCGCCGCCGGTAGTAGGTGCAACCGGCCACCGGCGGCCGCCGGTAGTAGGTGAAACCGGCCACCGGCGGCCGCCGGTAGTAGGTGAAACCGGCCACCGGCCACCGCCGGTAGTAGGTGCTACCGGCCACCGGCGGCCACCGGATGTAGGTACTACCGGCTGTAAATAGAAAATTTTATTATTGTTGTAATTTTATTATTGTTTTGGTTACCGCCAAAAAATGAAAAATGTTAAAAAAGTTTTAAAAAATTTAAAAAAATTTAAAAAAATTTAAAAAAATTTTAAAAAGTTTTAAAAAATTTTAAAAAGTTCTAAAAAATTTTAAAAAATTTTAAAAATTTTTAAAAAATTTAAAAAAAATATTAAAAGTTTTAGAAATTTTAAAAAATTTTTTAAAATTTTAAAAAATTTTAAAAAATTTTAAAAAATTTTAAAAAATTTTAAAAAATTTTAAAAAATTTTAAAAAATTTTAAAAAACTTTAAAAAATGTTAAAAAATTTCAAAAAATTTTAAAAAATTTTAAAAAATTTCAAAAAATTTTAAAAAAATTATAAAAATTTTAAATTTTAAGTTAAAATTTTAAATTTTAAATTTTAAAAATTTTTAAAATTATTTTATCTTTTTAAAAATAAAAAGATAAATATTATGTTTTTGAAAAAATTAAAATTTTTTAAAACTTTTTTAATTTTTTTCTTTTGAATATTTTTTTTAATTGCTTAGATTTTTTATTTTCTAAATTTTTTAAATTATCTAAATTTTTCTAAAAAATTTTAGTTAAATATTAAGATTCAGTAAGAAAATATAAGAAACAAGAAGATCCAGCACCAAAAAATAATTTCAGGTAGAAAAATAAACTTTTTAAAATTCTCTATTCTCAATTTTTTTTAAAACAATTTTATTTAGTTTAATTTTATTTAAATTTTTTAAATTATCTAAATTTTTCTAAAAAATTTTAGTTAATAATAATAATATTCCTTTATTAACAATATGAGAATCATGGCGGAACAAAAAAGAATATAAATTTGATATTAACCTAAACGGTTTTAAATCAATGTAATAGTGACAGAAAATAATATTTAAGGCATGAGGTTGAATGAAAGTGATGAATAATGGTCTAAAAAAATGTAAAAAAAGACCAAGTGAAAATAAAATAGAAAAAAAAATATTAACAATAGAAAAAACTTAAAACTAGGAAGAAAAAATTGGAGGAATTACAAAAATGATTTATCTATATTGGCTTCGGTAACTTATGTTTTACTCTAAACCTTAGGGAATCGTGGTCATATTGACCTAGTGCTGAGAATAAATCGTTTGGATGATGTGCAATATTACTGTAAAAATTTGCAGTTAAACGAGAGATGAAATTAAAAATTAATGGAACTTGTGCAGAATCATGGATCTCTTCAGTGGATTTGAAGTCGTCCCAATGAAGGTCCAGAATCATTCTGAGAATTTTATTTTGAAAAAGCTGTAATTTATTTAGGTGACATTTAGCTGCATTTACGAATACTGGACAAGCGTAAGTGAGGATAGGACGAATGTATGACTTAAACACTCTAAGCTTAGAATCAAGCGAAACACATGATTTCCTGTTGAGAAGGCAATAAAGACTTGAGAAGCTTGCTGCACTTGCTTAAAATTTTAGTTAAATATTAAGATTCAGTAAGAAAATATAAGAAACAAGAAGATCCAGCACCAAAAAATAATTTCAGGTAGAAAAACAAACTTTTTAAAATTCTCTATTCTCAACTTTTTTTAAAACAATTTTATTTAGTTTAAAAAAGTTGAGAATTGAGAATTTTAAAAAGTTTATTTTTCTACCTGAAATTATTTTTTGGTGCTAGATCTTTTTGTTACTTATATTTTCTTCCTGAATCTTAATATTTAACTAAAATTTTTTAGAAAAAATTTAGATAATTTAAAAAATTTAGAAAATAAAAAATCTAAGCAATTAAAAAAAATATTCAAAAGAAAAAAATTAAAAAAGTTTTGAAAAATTTTAATTTTTTCAAAAACATAATATTTATCTTTTTATTTTTAAAAAGATAAAATACCTAATTTTAAAATTTTTTAAAATTTAAAATTTAAAATTGTAACTTAAAATTTAAAATTTTTATAATTTTTTTAAAATTTTTATAATTTTTTTAAATTTTTTTGAATTTTTTTAAAATTATTTAAAATTTCTAAAACTTTTAATATTTTTTTTAAATTTTTTAAAAATTTTTTAAATTTTTTAAAATTTTTTAGAACTTTTTAAAATTTTTTAAAACTTTTTAAAATTTTTTTAAATTTTTTTAAATTTTTTAAAACTTTTTTAACATTTTTCATTTTTTGGCGGTAACCAAAACAATAATAAAATTACAACAATAATAAAATTTTCTATTTACAGCCGGTAGTACCTACATCCGGTGGCCGGTAGCACCTACTGCCGGTAGCCGCCGGTGGCCGGTAGCACCTACTGCCGGTAGCCGCCGGTGGCCGGTTTCACCTACTACCGGCGGCCGCCGGTGGCCGGTTGCACCTACTACCGGCGGCGGCCGGTGGCCGGTTTCACCTACTACCGGCGGCCGCCGGTGGCCGGTTGCACCTACTACCGGCGGCGGCCGGTGGCCGGTTGCACCTACTACCGGCGGCGGCCGGTGGCCGGTACTACCTGCAGCCGGTAGCGACCGGCGGCCGGTACAACCTGCAGCCGGTAGCGACCGGTTAGTAGAAGACAGCCGGTTGCCAACTCTGAATCAAAAACTTATTATGTAGTATAAGCAACCGTATTGACTCTAAAAATCATATAGTTTTCGCTTAGTAAGCGATTGGATAAAGGCATAGCTTTGTTTATTATTTATATCCATCGATTCCGATCTATTTAATTGAATTGGATACTGGATTTACAAAAATTTCGATGCATAAAATAGAATTGAGCAATTTTAGACTTGATCTAAAATTTCATCGATAATTAATCAAAAATAATAATTTGACAACAATACACGAATGATGATGTGCTGACAATAAAGTGTAATTAACCAAATATCAATTTCCTGTCATGACACAATTTAGGCGTTGATGAATAATTTATGAAAATGTAATAATTTAATATTTTGGATAAATTGAACTATTACCCTTTTGTGTTGAGATTTGGGTCATACAAAATTGGTGCTGTGTTACTAATTTGCTATGGTAATTTAATAAATACATCTGAAAGAGTTAAAATGTTTGAAATTACTTTAAATGTCAATTTTTTTGCTTGATTTTAAAACGGGGTAAACAACTATGAAAGGGGCGAGATTCATAAATTCACAACATAATCACATTACTAGAATCAACAATCTACTCCTCAACGAGAAGTTTTCAATCCAAATTGTGCATGTCAATTAATCAAATAAAGCTCAATAAAGAGATAAATTACCAATAAGAAAAACTAATATTTCCTCAGCATTACACCATCCAATTTTCCTTTTAGTTCCATTCAACATAACAATGGAGAGGATATACAAGCACATATTTCGAGAGGATGTAACATGAAAAATTTTCCAGGTCAATAGTTCAAAAGAAAACATGATAATGAAAATGGATGTTGATGAATCGCATTGATATGGTCCATATGAGTCTGTATGAGTGTATGGCTGTAAATGTAAGATTCCATTTCACCCAATTTATCTTTTACTGACATCAAAACTAGCTGTAACATTTGGCACTAAAATGTATTCTAAAGTCTCCCAAACTCCTTTTGTGTGCAAATGTGGATTGAATAATTTTTCTTTTTTCTTTTTAAAGAAAAATCAGGAAGAGTCTACCATAAAAAAGGCAATGAAGAAAGAAGAAAGAAGTAATGGAAAATGGTTCATCAATTCAATCAAATGAATAAGACTGAATGGAGAAGGAAAAAAATATTTAAGGGCCATCGATTTTTAGCATATTCTTTGTCATATTAAAGTCTGATTGTAGTTGGTTTGTCTTTTTGGACTGGCACAAAGAAGTTGGTTTAATATTGGCTATGTAACCTCGGCGCCGAGGTGGCAACATTTCAAAATGTGCTGATCGGGATAAAAACTGATAATGTTGAAGTCTTCAATTTGGCGCCAAATTTTACTTTTATCTAGTTTTTTGGACGGTCATTTTCTCAGTTGTTTATTTAAGGTCAGGTGGGATGTAGCTAGAGGGAGGTTGGGGCTAAAACCCTCTCTTTTTGTAAAATTTCTTCAATTTGCTTGGAGGTCGTTTATAAATGACGTCTAGGGGGTGGATGGGGTTGAGGTCGAGAACAATAAAATTTCTTAGAATTCCATTGTTCTTTTTTGAAAACTAACCGTTAACTTCGGACGTCATTTATGAACGACCCCTAGGGATTTTTGAGAAATTCCAACATCACTAATTTGTTTCCATACGAAAAAATCTCAACCACACACCACACCCCCCTTTTGACTTTCTTAGATATCAGTTCCTGTTTCTTTACTGGGGTGTAGCTGTCTTAGGATATTACTTAATATTGCTTCTGAATGATAAAACTAGCTAAATTGTCTTTATTTATTTGGAAATAAATTAAATTTTGATTTTTTACGCCAAATCTTGAATGCACATTCATCTTTACTAACTTTACTATCTTACACTTCTTAACTATTTCTTTCCCACTTTAAGTCCTCAAAAATACTTCAAACAAGCAAAAGAAATACCTCCAATAAAGAAAATAAATTAAATCGAGAAAAATTGATCATTTTTGGCACGTTTCAGACACTGCTGTAACCCTATCAGACCAATAGAAAACGAATGAATGAATGAAATAAAACTGAATGAAGTACTTATAGATTGCAATGATTTTATTTGATTACCAATTGATTTTCTCATAATATTTATATTTATTGAGTTATAAAGAGATTTACTTGGCGATTTTTGATCCATAATAAAAATTCATTTTTTTCTCATTTTACCTTCATAGCTTTTATGCTTATGCATTATTCATCGCAATAATTCTGTGATTTTATGGGACTATGTCAATATAATCTTCAAAAAAAAAAATTATAGTCAGTAATAAGACTTCTTAGGCCTTCTTCAACCCACAAAGTCAAGTTCTATACTTCAACCATTAAATAATTTAAGAAAAATCCACTCAGACTATCCCACTCCACCTCTATTAATCCATAACTCGATCATTCATGTGTCAATTCACCCCTCTTGTTGGCCTTTTTTTATAATCTTTTTTGATTTGATTTGGGTTACAAGGATCATCGTCGTCACAAAAGAAAAAGAAAAGTGAGCAGGCAAATTTGGTCACCTTCGATACTACTCAGCAAGTTTCTGTACGAATGGATTTAACTGGATTTAAATCTATTTTTGAAATAATAGGATTTATTGTTCATTTTTGGAATGAATTTTGTATGACTTTGTAGGAGTGAAATGTAAAAATAACTTTTTATGAAGAAGATATTAAAGTAATTGTGGTTTAGTAAAGTTCAAATTTATTATACACTACAGTATATATTATATACTCAGACCCCCAATAAACTCAATTTGAGTAACTAGAAAAATTTAAATTTTATATTTTTAACGGTCATTTTCCATACGATACGATCTGAGAGAATTTTTTTAGAAGCCAAAAAATTATTCAAATCGAAGCACTAGTATTATGTAAAGAGAATGTAACGATTTTTATGAATTCAAAATTTACCGATCTTTTAGAATTTGAATAATGACTATTTCAGAATTTTGCTTGAAGTTAGCTGCATAGATTTAATTAGAATTTTGACCGTTATTAAACTGACAAATTAGCTAAATTTACATGAAAATAGCTTCTATAAAATATCTGTAACCATATTACGTCTCCATCATCATCACAGCTTTAATAAAGGAAAAAAAAAAAATACGAAAAATGTAGATGTAAAATGCTTGAAGAAATAAATTAAATTGGGAGAAACTGGACATAAAATAAAGGAAAAGTTAAATGTTGTTTCATTTTTTCTAAATTGTCATGTCAATTTCCTCGCCATCACATTTCTTTCTGTATTCGAATAGGCGGTAAGAGATAAAAATAAAAAATAAAAAAATAAAAACGAATGCAAAAGGAAAGTTAATTTAATTTCATTATTATGATACAGTTACTGTCAATTTTAATGGATATTCTTAGAGACGAAAGAAGAGAATAAAATTCTTCATAACAACGCAACGCCTTGACGAAAGATTTGCTCTCAAAATTTATTTTTCTCTCTTTTATGTTCTCACGAAATTTTCTTTTTCACCACTGGAAGCTTTTCCAATTCGGCATTTTTCTTCCACATTTTCACTTGTGCTAGAAAATTATTCGTTGTTAGTTATTTGTGCTTATTCGTTAAAAACGCACGTGTGGGTTTTTGTGGCCGATTTAACGGAAAAATCAATTTTAAATTTTTTAAACAACGCAAATAAATTGAATGAATTAAAAAGATTTCTCAAAATTGAATAATAATACTCACTGAGTTAAATTAGTCATATTCAAGATATTAAATCATTCCTGACTTGATAAATTATCAAAAAATTAGTTTTCCATAACGGTCAAAAAATATTCAAATCATTAGCCGACAAAAAAAAAATATTTTTATAAAGAATTCACTGTAAATTTAGTTTTTAATTAATTCCACTAGTAATACTCAGGCATTTAATCATGTTGCAAGCAGAATCATCACCGTACATATTCAGTGTGCTATACGATATAATATTTCAGGTATCATTTGTGTAAATAATTGTGAAATTTATAAAATTATAAATTTTTGTGAAATTAATTTTTTATTAGGCACCAGTTTATGTCATATTCCTAGAATTATCGCTTCTACTTCTCGTCATTTGGATAATAATACATAAGCAATCGAATGGTGGAAAGCAATTAACAGAAAAGCAGAAAGAAGAAATTATTAAAAATTGGGTTTCTGAACCTTTGGTCGCTGAAATTGATGAGAATCATCCAGCACTTCAGAATAAGCATATTGTGGATGGTCCAATTGGAAAATATATAACAGTTGATGGAATTAAATGCTTGAATATGGCAACACACAATTATTTAGGTCTTGAGGAATATCCAAAGATAAAAGAAAATGCAATAAATTGCATCCATAAATACGGTGTCGGAAGTTGTGGACCAAGAGGATTTTATGGTACTGTTGATGTTCATTTAGAACTAGAAGAGAGATTAGCGAAATTTATGGATTTAGAGGAAGCTGTCGTTTATTCCTACGCATTTTCAACTGTCGCAAGTGCCATTCCAGCTTATTGTAAGCGTACTGATATCATTTTTGCGTAAGTATTACATCTGATAAATTAAACTGATGCTCATTAAATTCTATTCCTCTCATTAGTGATGAATGTGTTAATTTTGCCATTCAAAAAGGCATTGATGCATCGCGCAGTAAGGTCGTCTATTTTAAACATAATGACATGAGAGATTTAGAGAAAAAGCTACAAGAGCAGGCAAAAGCTGATCAAAAGAATCCAAAAAAGGCAGCAAAAACTCGTCGTTTCTTAATTGCTGAAGGAATTTACATGAACACAGGAGAAATGTGTCCACTAAGGGAATTAGTCGAATTACGTGCAAAATATAAACTTCGATTATTTCTCGATGAAACAGTCTCATTTGGAACAATTGGAAAATCTGGTCATGGCATTACGGAACTCTTGTGTGTCGACATAAAGGAAGTTGATTTAATTTCAGCATCACTTGAAAATGCGGTCGAATCGATTGGTGGCTTTTGTGTCGGCTCTCATTTTATCGTTGAACATCAACGCTTATCTGGACTCGGATACTGTTTTTCAGCATCTCAACCGCCATTATTGACACAAGCAGCCATTACCGCACTCGATATATTCGAACAAGAGCCACGAATTTTTGAGCAATTGAATGATGTTGCCGAAAAAGTTGATGAACAATTTAGATTTTTTACGAAACTTGAATTGAGAGGCCATCCATTATCGCCTGTTAAGCATTTATATTTGAAATATGTTGATGATTTGGAGGAGAGTGAGAGAATTTTGAGGAAAATTGCTGACGAGGTGAGTTTTGTGGATAAATTTTATGATTTTTTTACGTACGTTTTTAGTTACGTTTACGTATTTTGAAGTATGTACGTTTTTGTTTAAGTTTACGTATTTTGACGTACGTACGTTCATAGTTACGTTTACGTATTTTGACGTACGTACGTTTTTGTTTACGTTTACTTATTTTGACGTACGTACGCTTTTGGTTACGTTTACGTATTTTGACGTACGTACGTTTTTAGTTACGTTTACGTATTTTGATGTACGTACGTTCATAGTTACGTTTACGTATTTTGATGTACGTACGTTCATAGTTACGTTTACGTATTTTGACGTACGTACGTTTTTGTTTACGTTTACGTATTTTGACGTACTTACGTTTTTGGTTACGTTTACGTAATTTGGCGTACGTACGTTTTTAGTTACGTTTACGTATTTTGACGTACGTAATTTTCTTTTACGTTTATGTCAACAATTCATCAAAAAATTTATTAATTTCTAATTTTTTCCCAATAACAGTGCATGAAGAAAGGCTTGGCAGTCGTTGCAGCCGAATATTTACCAATAGAGAAATTCCCACCAAAGAGAAGTTTAAGAATAACTGTAAATCGACTCTTAACAGCCGATGATATCTCGAATGCATACAAAATCATAGAAGAAGTCTCAAAATCCATCTCTTAAAGCTGAATATCATAAAATTTACATATTTTATTTTAAATTTTAATTACTATAAAAAAATAAACTTGCATGTGCTTTATATAAAAAAAATTCATATTAATTATGTTAAGTAAATTAAAAATTATTGCGCTTTTTTAAAAAAATAATAAATTTAATCAATTTTGCATCATTAAAAAAAATACTCGAGTAATTGTCACAATTTATTCATTATCATTAACAGTTAATTAAGAGTTCATAAATTGAACAATATGAACACTTTGTGTAATGAACTTAAACTTTCAATCAACTGAGTGTGATAATTACTGACATTCAGATGAAAATTAAAGCATTTTTTTTTTGCCAACAGCTTTAATGAATGTATAGGTGTTGTCTGTCACTATGGTTGTTATTTCATATATCAACAATTTTTAATGACAGATTATCTGACTGTGGATCATGTTGATATTCATTTTTTTTTTTGTATGGTTTTTACAGTTGAAACTTTATATTCTTCTTAATTCTTTTGTTGGAATTGGATCATTGTTCTGGAGATTAAAATTGATGATTGGTATCAAATTTTTGATTGATCCAGAGAATTTTTGTGGTTTTATGGTTTAAATCTTATAAATTGATAGTTTTTGAGTATTTCAAAGGTTATTGCTTGTCTATTACATTTACAAAGAGTTAATTTTCATATTTCGAGCATCACTCAATATTCCTAAGATTTTATCATCAAAATTAAGTGAAATTTTGTTTTAAAACATAATTCTTATTTAAAACTTACTTTTTCTGCTTTGTAAGTAATTTTTATCTATTAAAATTCACGAATAAACTTCAAATTAAAATGTTCACCTATTTAGTTAACTTTACAAGAATTTCTGATCCTAACGAACTTTTTAAATTCAAATTTTTATGCACAATGCATTCGGACCTATAATAATTTTTTAAACTCTTTTCTAACGGACTTTTTTGAACTTGATTTTAACGACTTTTTAAAATTTAAATTTTGCAATGTTTTGATGTGTAAAATTTAAAATATTCAAAATTTACTCTAACGAAAAATTTTTTTCAACAAGTGTTTCAAAACCTTACAAAAGTTCAACTTTCATTTGTAGAACCGTTCAAATGTTTTGAGTCAACTGTTGTAAGGTTTTTAAATAAATATTAGTTTAAAACCATACAAATATTTGAAATTTAAGCTGTTGAAAGGTCTTGATTAGGAAAATTTAAAACACTTCAAATTTTTTTGCCCCAAAACCATACAAATGTTGTTGTTGTTGTTGTTGTTGTTGTTAATTATATTTATTAAGGTCCGTCAGCTTAAGCTATTCAAAGACCATTTACATTTCCAAATATATGTACATTAATTATTTTTTCACTTTCATTTTGATTTTTTCCTTTTCTTCCAACTTTTTGAGGGCAATTCTGCATTCTTGAGCAATTGCTTCGCTTTGAGACCATTGCGCTTCATTGATCTCTATTCCGTAATCATCTTCCATTTCTTCGTCTGATTGATTTGATTCTTCGTCACTTTCATTCTTGGCAATATTATATTTTAGCAATAAGCTAAAACGAGCTGAATTGTTATTTGGAACTTCTGACAATTCGTCAACGAATTTACAGAAATCATTAATTGTCTTTTCAATGTCTGGAATTTTCCTCAACTTCTCTTGAGCTTCAGTCAATCTTTTGTAAAGATTATCCATTTTGACTGCTTCTTGAAGCTTCTCTGCATAAGTAATGTGATTATTGAGCTGTGTTCTAGTCAATTCACTACTGGCAATTCTTGAATTTGTCGATACTGGATTTTTCTGAACTTTTGGTAATGCTGGAAACTGTGATGTCTCAATTTTGCTGATCTTCTTGATTTCTGTTGTCTTTTTTGTGCGTGATATTAATAAGTCCACATATTTTTTATATATAGGACATCCTCGATGATTAGCTGAATGATTTCCTCCGCAATTGCAACACTTAGGATCGCCAACTTGAGTTTTTCTTTGACATTCGCCTACTGGATGTTGTGTATCGCATTTGACACATCTTGATGTATATCCACATCCTTTTGAATTGTGGCCAAACTGCTGACAATTAAAGCATTGTGTCACCTTGTTCTTCGGCCTCTTTAGATGCTCCCATTTGACGATGATAAAGTCAATGCTGTGATGATCCTTGTTGAGTTGATTAAGATTCATTCTATCAACAAAATGAACTATAAAAATGACTTGATCGTCCTTCCGGACTAAGTCACTGACTTTGACTGCTGGTACACCGCATCTTTTTAAAATGCTTAGCATTTCATCGCATGAAGTCAAGTAGAAGCCTTTCAACACAAAGCATTGATGCTTATCTGATGGTTCTGCAAATGTATGGAATCCAATTGATTCCTTTCTTAGATATTCGATGAGTTTATTCTTGTCCGATGAATTGGAACAAGTAACTTGAGTTGATGATGGTCCTCTTATTCTGCACAGAGGACGACTTGAAAAATTAAGAGTTTCCAGCATGACTCTGATCTCCTGTAACGACTTTGGTATGAAGATTGGCTTAGCTGTCTTACTTTTCTGTTGCATTGATTCCATATTTTGTTCCATATCCATTGGTTTGTCGTCATTGCCTGTTTTTGGTTTTTTAACCTCAACTTGATTTTCCGGATTTGGAGAATTTGACTTTTTTCTTCTTCTTCTGGCCGTTCTCATTTTTCCTACTCGAAGAAAAACTTCTTAACTGCTTCCTGATTACTATTCCAGCTTATTATATTCGTAATAAAGCACTAAATTTAATTAATTTAAATTCTGTAAATTTTTTGATGTTTGCACACACGCGGGGCCGAGAACTTTTTTTGCCACCATACAAATGTTGATTGATTGATTATTATATTTATTATGGTCCATCAGCTAATGCTATTGCAAGACCAGCTCCATCGGTGTCCAAAGTTGTACTATTCCTTTATTATGCTCTGTGGTATTCCTATGTTGATCTATTGGTGTATAAAATTCCAAGAAAAAAAAACCTCATTTTTTGTCGATTCTGATTTTGTCCCAATTTTTAATTAAATCGCGAATTTGTTGAGCTCTCTCCATTGTCTACGAGTTCCTTGATTGTTAATGTATACTTATTTCCGGTTTGTAACTTATTCCTACACGTAATTAATTAAAAATTGCGGACTAGAAAATTCCACAACCTCCTCCTTCGGAAGTTAGGAGAGAACTCGCCCATACAAATGTTGTTGTTGTTGTTGTTAATTATATTTATTAAGGTCCATCAGCTAAAAGCTATTTAAAGACCAGCTCCATCGGTGTCCAAAGTTGTACTGTTCCTTTATTATGTTCTGTGGTATTCCAATGTTGATCTCCTCCTTGCTGCTAAGATATTCCATTTAAGTTAAATTCCGAGTTGTCTATATGTAAGATTCGAAAAAACCTCATTTTTTGTCGATTCTGATTTTGTCCCAATTTTTAATTAAATCGCGAATTTGTTGAGCTCTCTCCATTGTCTTCGAGTTCCTTGATTGTTAATGTATACTTATTTCCGGTTTGTAACTTATTCCTACGTAATTAATTAAAAATTGCGGACTAGAAAATTCCACAACCTCCTCCTTCGGAGGTTAGGAGAGAACCGACCATACAAATGTTTTTAAATTTCAAATTTCTGTTAATTAACAAACTTAAAGATTTAAAAATTGATTAAACTCAATCCTTTTTTTATTTCAACAAAAAAGTAATTGACAATTTTTACAATTTCTCTACAAAACTACAATTAATTTTCATTTATATAAAAATATCTGTGATGATTCTAATCATACAATGATAACAAAGCAATAAAAAAAATTAAAATGAACAACAATTTGAGATTTAATCAGACGTTTTTGCAAACACAAATGCTGTACGACTTGGAATATAAACACACATATGATTTCGTCGACCAGCATAGCCTTCGGGAAATGTGTGATGAACTAATGATGAATCAACACGATTAAAGCCTCCAAATTCAGGTGCATCAGAATTAAGGATGATATTGTACTTTCCAGGAACATCAACGCCTTTAGAAATAAATTTTAATTAGAAAAAATTTTGAATCATTGAAGCTGAAATTTTTATAATTGGGCGATTCCATGAGTGATAAAGCGCATCAAAAATTGAAAAATCATTAATATTTCTCATATTTTAATGATTAAATGGGACTTGACTGATTTTTTCTACCTAAAATAAAATTGTCTATCTATTTATGTATTTTACAAGTCCTTTAAATATGTCTAAATCGAATTTTTTGAGTTTTTGGAGCGTCAATATGTTAACATTACGAAAAAATTAAAAACTAATTTTTGATTTTTTTCAATAAATACAGTGTTAGACAGTCCATAATCATACTAAATTAGAAGGAAAGTATGAAACACGTCTAATTAAGTGATTTCTGAATGCAATAATTCATTCATTAAATCTAAAATTGAAAATTAAGCGTCAATATGTTAACATTTTTTAAAAAAATTCCAAGTTTTAAAAATTCAAATTTTCAAAAAACCGTTAAATCATGAAGATTTTGTTTGTTTATTGATGTTAAATCATGATTAATTTTGATTCATGATGTTTAGATATGCTATTAAAGTAATGATGATGTATTAAAACTTGTCTTTCACCTTCAATTATTAGAAAAATCTTAAATTATTTTTCCGACAAGTAGAGAAAGAATTACTACTCAATTTTCTCAGTTCCCTTCACTCATGGAATTGCCCAATTACCAATTTTATAATCAGTGAAGCTCTTAAAATTGTGGAAATTAATTACAAAAACAAGTCCACATCTCTCAAAAACAATAACTTTATCATCTTCATGCTTCCAACTGACATAACCAGCATCATTTTGGCTCAACCATCCGTACTTCTCTTCAGCAAAATTCATTGCACGATCCCAATTATTTAAAAATTTATACTTTAATAATTCATCATCAACTAAACTCCATTGACGTCTACAATAATGAAAAGACTCATTATTTCCAATTCTAGGAAAATCAAGCCATTCTGGATGTCCAAATTCATTTCCCATAAAATTCAAATAAGCTTCACCGCCAAGTCCATTTGTAATTAAACGTATTAATTTATGTAATGCAATCCCACGATCAATAATCATTGAATCACCAGATAATGTTGACATGTGACTATACATCTCTTTATCCATCAACCAAAATGCTAAAGTTTTATCACCAACTAGTGCTTGATCGTGACTTTCAGCATATGCAACGGTTTTCTCCTTCCAACGACGATTTGTTAATGTATGAATAATATTTCCAATATTCCAATCTTCATCCTTTTCCTCTTTAAGAACTTTAATCCATTTATCAGGAATTGCCATTGCAAGTCTGTAGTCAAATCCACCACCACCTTCATTAAATGTACGACATAAAGTTGGCATACCACTAACATCTTCAGCTATTGTAATAACATTTGAATCTAAATCGTGAAGAAATTTATTTGCCAATGCGAGATAAACGAATGCATCAGTGTCAACATTAAGTCCGAAATATTCATTATAATTTCCAGAAAATCCTTCAGCAATGCCGTGAGAATGATAGAGCTGTGGATAAAATTGAGATCATGAAATCAATAAAGATGAAAATGAATATTGAAGGTCAAAGATTTCTTTTTTGTTTCAGGACGGTGGATGAAGATGAATTACATTGTAAATTGGAAATTGCTATGGTTTTTGTGAGATGGAAAGTTTTAAACGCAATTTGAGATTTTTTCTTGGAGGTTTAATTAGAATTGATGAAGAAACGTGTTTTGAGGGATGAAAAATTATTTTTAAGGTTTAAAAAAAAAATTGAATTCATAACGTTTTCTAAAATTTGAATTTTAGCGGTTTTGAAATTTTTTTGAAATTTCAGCTAAACTAGATTTTTTAGCGGTTTTGCAAAATTTGAATTACTAACGGGATATATATTGCTAACGGGTTTTGCAACATTTAAATTTTAACGGTTTTTCAAAAGTTGAAATTTCAAGTAATTTTAAATAATTTTTAGCGGGTTTGAAAAAATTTTGAAGTTTCAGCTAAAGTAGATTTTTTATCGGTTTTGCAAAATTTGAATTTTAAACGGTTTTGTAAAATTTAAGCAGTTTTAAAAAATTTGAATTATTAACGGTTTTGTAAAATTTGATTTTTTTTCGGTTTTGTAAAATTCAAGTACCCTGTTTTTTCTTTATAAGCTACCACTCGTTACTAAGCTACTAGCTTAGTAAATTTTTTTGGAACCTAAAAGTTTTTTATAATCTTTACTAAGCTACTACCACAAAAAATTTTAGACAATAATTTTTGAGAATTTAATAGCATTTTATGCTTCAAACTGTCATTTAAACTCAGATAAAATCAAGACAACGAGTTAAATACTTAAATTTTTTGAGAAAATTGAAAATTTTTGTTTTAGTACAGGATTTTTACTAAGCTACTACTCGTTACTAAGCTACTAGGGAGCCAAAAAATCAACTTTTTTACTCTACTAAGCTACCAGCTTAAAAAGAAAAAACAGGGTAGGTAATTTAAAAAAAAAATTGAATTTTTAGCGGTTTTTAAAAATTTGAAAATTCAATCAATTTTAAGAGATTCGAATTTTTAACGGTTTTGTAAAATTCAAGCAGTTTTAAAAAATTTGAATTTATAACGGTTTTATAAAATTTGAATTATTAGCGGTTTTTAAAATTTGAAAATTCAAGCAGTTTTAAAAAAGTTGAATTTTTAACGGTTATGTAAAATTTGAATTTACAATCTGAATAAAAATATTGAATTTTAGAATTTTGAATGATTTTTAAAATTTCACAAAACAATCAGGACAAAAAAAAAATCTCACTTTAATCAACTTCCCAATCAAATTAATTTCATCTCCACACACGCACTAAAATTAATTAAACTCACCATCGACGTAACACCATCAAATCGATATCCATCAAACTGATATTCATCATGCCACCAACGCAAATTAGAAATCAAAAATCGCATCACTTCAAATTCCGTATAGTTAAAAAGTCGAGAATCCCACAATGTGTGCTCACCACGAGGACCATCATGAAAATATCCAGCATTTGTGCCATCAAATTGATTTAATCCATCCTGTACGTTTTTACTCGCATGTGAATGAACGACATCAAGCATAACATATAATCCATGCTTATGTGCAGCATCAATCATATATTTTAGATCGTCTGGCGTTCCACAACGTGAAGCAGCAGCAAAAAAGCTTGTGACTTGATAACCAAAACTAGCATAATAAGCATGCTCCATTATAGCCATAACTTGAATTGCATTATATCCTTGACGGACAATTCGTGGTATGACATTATCAGCAAAGTTCTTATATGAGCCAATTTCATAATTTTCAGTTGCAATTCCAACATGACACTCATAAATGCGAAGTGAACGTGGAGCTTTTGGACGCTTTTGACGAAAATGATATTTCTCATGTGCTGCTGGATGCCATATATATTGCTTATAATTTGTACCTTGATTAGCTGATTTTGGTGGTTGAACAACGTATGGAGCCCATGGACTTAAACGGTCAACGAGTTGATCATCTTGTCGACGTACAATCACTTTAACTTCTGACAGGTGCTTAATTTGACATGAACCATCGTCTGCTGGTGGTATTTTTAATTCCCATTTACCAAATGGAAGTTTTTTGTATTCATGAGAAAGCCATTGCCAGTTATCTGAAGTTGGATTTTTTATGAAGAGTTATTAGTTGATGTTTTTTGATGAGGGAATTTTTGTGCTACATGCTTGATTCGATTGAATTATTAACGGATTTTCAAAATTCAAATTTTTAAGGAATTTTTGAAATTTCAATTTTTAACGAATTTAAAATTTTAGCGAGTTTTGAAATTTAAATTTTGACGAATTTTCAAGATTTAGATTTTTAACGGATTTTCAAAATTCAAATTTTTAACGAATTTTTTAAATTTCAATTTTTAACGAATTTTTTTTATTATTTTAAAATTTTAACGAGTTTCAAAATTCAAATTTTTAACGAATATTTAAGATTCGAATTTTAGCGATTTTTTTAAAATTTAAATGTATAACGAATTTTTTAGAATCAAATTTTTAACAGCTTTTTGAGATTTAAATTTTAACGGTTTTTTAAAAATTCAAATTTTGAAAATTTTCAAAAATATTGAACAAAACTGTTGAAAATTTGAATTTCAAAAAACCGTTTTAAATTCCAAAGAAATGAAATGATAGAAAATTGTAAAATCTAATTGAATTAATATTTTGTCGTAACCTGCTTTAATCAACACATTAATAACTGATCACTTCCCCATCTATCATCAATAATATAATGCCAATAAAGCATAACAAGAAAATTGACAAACAATAAACTTTTCTCTTTTTTTTCCGTCATAAACAAGCAATTTACGTAAATTAATTAGAAGCATGTAGCACTAGAAATAAACAAAGATAATCTTATAACTTACTAAAGTCACCAGTCAAATACAATTGTTTTGCTCCCGGCGCCCATTCACGTGCGATAACCGAGTTATCATGTTGAATATGAATGCCATAATAATTGTAGCCTTGCGAAAAATTATCAAGTCCACCTTCCGACTCTTCAATACATTTCATCCAGTCTTTAACGATTCCATGTCTGTTATTATTAAAATTTTATTTACAATAAATTATTTTTTATTTTTTTTTTCCTTTTGTTTGATAAGCAAAAAAAAAAAAAAAAATTGTGTAATCGTGATTATTATTAATAAACCATTTGTTTGTAATTCGTGCCTCTTTTTTTTTTGTGTGTGTGATTGTGAAAGTCGAAAAACAATTTTTTTTTTCTTTGCCGGCACATCGTCTTCGCATTCGTTACGCACGTGAAAGATTCACATTAAAAAAAATTGTTTATGACGAACGTTTTTTTGAAGATAAAGAGTCGCGCGACTCACTTGAATTATGTAATTTTAGGGAAATCTTCTAGAGACGACAGAAAATAAAAATCGTGACACATTCGTGGTGTATTTTTTTTTATTTGATAATCTTTTGCATGGGGACTGCAAATGACGTGATAACGAATCAACAATTATGTGATGAGGTTGAAGGGTGATTGAGGTGATTTTGTCTAGTCTTTTTTGTTATCACGAATTGTTTATATTTTGTGTGATTTGCATTGCAATTTAGCTTAACTGAATTGGAATTGATAAGAAATATATATATATTTTTTTTTTTGAAAATTTAGCTTGAAAAGGGATTTTGAAGTTTAGAAAAATTTAACGGATTTTTAGGATTCAAATTCTTAAAAAAAAAATGTTTTCTGAAACCTTACAAATGTTTCTAAACGAGAACCGTTCAATTCCTAGCAATCCTTGAGAAAACCATACAAATTCCTCAAAAATTCAAATTTCCAAAGATCGTTAAAATTTAAAAATTGTTAAAAGCAGAAATTACATCAATATTTTACGTAGATACTCAAAATGATGGCTATAAACCTGTCACAAACCCCACGAAATATTCAACCAATAACCTCGGCAATGAAAATTAATGCAAATTTCTTCATCAAACGAACGTAATTAAGTAGGTACGAAAAGAAGATGCACATTTTTGGCACCGAATGAGTATTAATAAAGAAATGTACAAGAAATTTCCAAATATTCCACTTGATACAAAAACAGAATAACAAAGTCATGACACTAATAAAGTCAGTGTCTATTTTTACGATAACGCATCGTTTTCTTCATTTCATCTCTTTTTTTTTCTTATTCTACATTCATCGAAGTGCTGTAACTGATGATATTAAATTTTTCATTTATAGAAGAAGGCACGCGAGAATATCGTGATGCTCAGATGATATAGACATGCTTTATGATGATAAAAAAAGTCGTAGAATTACAAACAAATTCAAGGTTATTTGTACACACTTTTAAGCTTGCTTCATCATTAATAATTAATGTAATTTTTACCTTCTACGGATCTCTCCTTCAAAAGGTTTCAGCCATGGATCATCATGGAACAACTGCTCAACATTATCAGCGTTTTTAGCCTTCGACATTATCACAAAAAATGCACTTTTTATTGATTAAAATTTGTACTTTTTTCACTTCTTATGCCTTATCACAATTCACAACAATCTTAATAATTTAATTAAAAGCCGGCTTTTTTTCAACTGGATCTCTAAAATTGTACGTTTAAACCGGTCGACGATTCACTGACAACTGAATAGAATGAAATATTTTTTCTCGTCCACTTGATTAGACTTTTCATTCATTACAGATTCTCCCTTCCTTCCTAATTGTGTTAATTTCTATTATTCGAATAAGAAATTGATGTGTTAGTTAGTGGATGAGAGAGATGCACTTATGATGAGAATTTCTTTAAATGTATGCGTGATCTTGACTTTTTTCTACGCCAGCATGAATGATAATTTGTTTAATGTAATGATTAACGTGTGTAGACACTCTAAAACTGGTTTTTAAGAATGTTAAATATTCAGTGTATTTTATTTTGAACCGATTCAAAAAATTTAGAAAACCGATTCAAAATTTGAATTTATATTGACCGTTGGAATTTTAAATTTGAAAATTTTTAAATAGATTTTTCGAGAAGATTATTTTTGATTTTAATAAATTTAATGAATTAAAAATAAAACAATAAGAAGAATAAAATTTTTATTTTTGGGAACATTAAAAAATAATTTCACGTGCCGAGATTGATACTTTCTTATACAAAGTTGCTAGCGATATTTTCGACAGCAATTTAATCATAGTACTTTATAAATGATATTCTTATATCGTCTGCCAATATTTTACGTCTTATAAATATGAAGTATTGAATCTAATTTTGATTTATTAATAAGATTTGATACAAAAGAAACTAAATTTATAAATTTGATGCAGTAAATGATTACAGCATGTTCAAAAATAGATTTTCTATAGAAAATTTCTTATTTGTGAAAATCTATTGTATTATACTGTACGACTAGCTATCGAACAATATTAAATTCAATAGAAATATCTGATAAAATAAATCAGTCTCCATAGATACATCTGTACAGTATGCTGCAATCGACTATATAATAATGAAAATAATAAAGCTTTAAAGAGCAACAAAAAAGAAAATTTCTTTCATTAAAGTAAAAAAAAAACTTTTTTATTCTCATTAAATGCGAAAGGGTTGATGAAAGGATTTGAAGCACATTAAAGAGTCCTTCCTTATTCCATAAGATCAAGTCGGAAGAATTTTATCAAATACTCCAAAAATTGCTCATTTCCTCGTATCATCTTGATTATTGGATCTTAAAAAAATATATAATATAATATGTATGAAGAATGATGAAAGGAAAAGTAGCAAGCGAAAGAAAAGTTTTTTAATTAAAGTGAAGCAAAAAGAAAGAAAATGGAGGAAAAGATGAAATGCGAGAAATCATTAAAAGATGGATGGAAGGTCAGTTCAATTTCTTTCCTTATTTTCTTTTTTTTTTTTAATCTCACATCGTTTGAAGTGACTTCCATCTTTTATTTCTCTTTACCTCGTTCTCTACATGATTTATATGAATCAAATCTTCAAATGTCATAGTTTTTTTTGTCTTTAAGCAATTCAATGAGTTTTACGCTCAACTGCATTATTACAGACCGTATTATATTTCCAAAGATTTTTCTTGACACGTTAAATGTCATTGAATGATATTAAATGAGAATTTAAGACAGAGGCGTAGCCAGAAGAGGGTCCAGGGGGATACCGATTCGAAGAACAATATCTTCATTTTGCTAGGGTTTTTGAGAAAAAATGCATTCGGACTCCCCCTAAAATTTTTTCTTCCAAACAAAAAAATATTTGGACCCAGCTGGAAAAAAATTTCTGGCTACGCCCCTGATTTGAGAAGAACAGATCTGTACGAATTGGAAAAGGTTGGGTTTTTGGATTCTTTAACATTTGATAGATTTTCTTTCAGATTTTAGTTATGCTTCATAATTCAATCCGTAAACATTAATCTAAGTTTATTGGCATCTAATTTGATTAATTAATTTAATTTGTAACTTTAATTTTAGTCCATAAACATTTTTATCTCAAGAATTATCAAAAATTTACTTTCACGAGCAATATTCATAATTCATGTACTTAAAACCGCACTTATTTAACCTTTTTATGAACAACTTTTAGCTTATTATTCAGATATTTGCACAACCCCCCAACCAAAACTCAACCGACTATATAAAGGTTTTAAAAGCTCATAAATTCCACATTTTTGCTTAATTGCTTTATAAATCACTAAAAAGTAATGACTTTTGGCCAATATTTTACACAATTATAATATTTATAATAATATTTATAATAATATCCACCTTTCATAATACTAAGTATTAGTGAACAATATTTAAATATCATTCTATAAGATTAGCATAAATGTAATTTAATGCATCATAAATCAAAAGGGAAATTACGCTAAGTATTTTTATGATTATGAGGCAGCAACAGTAAATTGTGGCTGTAAACAGCATAAACTTCATAAATATATCAAATGAGAAGAGATCTTGGAGATTAGAGGCAATGGAAAATGTGTAAATCAAAAGATTTAGGTTTAAAAATAACAATAATTTTGAGGTTAGAATTTTTTTTTTGTTTAAATCTGTTTATTTTCTGATTACTAAACATTTACTGGTGCTGAGTCTTTATTTAGTAATCGTTCTTTAAATATTTTCTCTTTTAAATCCCAAACTTCCCAACAAACATTTCAATCAAATGAAAAATCCACAATAGCTTTGTAAAAATTCATTCGTGCCCAAATGAAAATTCATTCTGACCCAATCGAGCACAAATTATTTCTGTCGCTTGATAAACTTCCCATTTTCATCGTGCTATGCCAACCATTTTTGGTCCGATTTTATATGAAAATTATGAAAATTTTATCATCCATTCTCAATAATTCCCAATAGCGATAAAACTTTTTTTTATATATATTTTTTTTCAGACTTTTGCAGTCGTTTATATAGAACAAAGCAGAAAAGGAATTGTAGATGAACATAAAGTGGTTATAATTATAAATTTTTCCTATGCTATATATACAGCAATTATCAACTTTTATGGTCCACATTCATAGAACATAGTTCTTTTCCACAAAAAAAATATACATACATATATGAAATTTATGAATTCATTGAAAGCGCCGTCTCGCTTCTGGGACAAGAGTACGAAAATTGGCGAATTAAATTTTTGTTTCACTTGATTCTGCCCGATTCTGCATGTACGTATTTATATAGTTCATGCAAGTTAGAATAGGATGCAGGGGTGCAGTCAGGAACAATATCAATAATTCCTTCTAAATCTTTTAATATTATACGGATGGGTGATCTTGAGAATATTCAAAGAAAAAAAAATAAATAATAGTTTCAAGATTTACATAAAGCACTCCCATCATCTCTTATTTCACAAAAATACTCACTTGATATGCAACGAACAAAGAGGCTGAAGCATTCAAGAGAAAGGAACAATTAAAAAATTTATCACACTTTTAAAGGCACAATGGTGTGAAACGAGAAAGTTTACTTATTTAATCGATGAACAATTTATAAACGAGCATGCATACAATAAACGATTAGATTTACAATAAAAAGTTTGATAAATTTGTTGATTTTTGCCGTATTGTACAGTTTTTTTGGGGCCATGGAATATGACAAAGTTTTGGCCCAGTTTTGTGTGTTCAAAATAATCTTAATTATGACTGCGTATATTCATCATGTAAATTAAAGTGATGTTGTTGCCGGAGAGAAGATTAAAATGTTCATGTAATGATAATAATATAAGAATTATGAATAATTTATCGATTATTTTCCAAAAATGTAGTCTAATAGTCTTATTGAGAACGGTTGTGCTCATTATGCTGATTTGATTTCCTTGTCTGATTGTGGTAAGCGATTTTGAACATGTAATGAGATAGGATTTAACGCGATTTGTGCTTCATTGGCTTGTCATTCTTTACATTTATGTGATTAAAGTGGAATCTGATGTTTTGTGTTGGAGTAGATTATGGGGTGATTAAGTAAGTAGGTACATGGTTTAGAAGTAATTATGATTCATCGATTCCTGTATAAATTTAATTTTTTGGAACTTTAAAATTGACTTTTTCGTATCAAATCTTAAATTCTAAATGATTTAAAATTTTACACCTAGTTCAATGAGTTTTTCAAAAGAAATTCTGACCCTATCTGCCTAAATTCACTCTTATCTCACCCCTTAAGATTTTATCTTCCACAAAATGATACCAAAAAGGCAGACATCACGTTCCATCTCACTCCCAAAAGCAACTAACTATTTCATTTGATTTACAGTAATTTCATGCAAACTGAAACCATAATTATCCCTTTTATCCAAATAAAAATATAAAATTGGGACACATATAATTTTTAATTGTTGACTCAATTTCTCTTTTTTATCGTAAAGTAATGACTGGATTCATTTCATTCGGAATGCTTTATAATTTTTTTTAAAAAAGGCACTCGAAAAGAAATCAGCAATAAATTTCTATAACTTTTATTTTATTTTATTTTTTCAGAGGAAAATAAACGAAATCATTAAAAATTGGTCATGTTTACTTAATAACTTTATGTCGTATAAAAAAGAATGAAATCGAAAAGCATAAAAAATAATGTAACTTTAAAAAAAAAATAAATAAATGGATAGATCCCGAGAATTTATAGGATTGAGTTCAGTGTTTTTGGTGTTGAAATGTTATGAAAATTTAATTGTGTAAGTCCTTAGGGCCGTTCACTTATTAAATAACGTAAAAATTCTGGTTTTTACCCCCCTCCTACCACCACTCCCTCCATAAACGTTTTTAACAAAAGAATTAGCTCTGAGAACAATAGGCCATAACAAACTCTCAGATCCCCTCTCCCCCCTCAGAACGTTACGTAATAAATGAACGACCCCTTATCTACCTAATTGAAACTAAAAAAATAAAAATTTTAAAAAAATTGTCAGTATTGAGAATTGACACAAAAATCCATTTGAGAGTCTCAAACATGTCTTACTCGGTCTTTAAAAAATATTCTTTTCATAAATAAATCTGAAGGTCTCGAATTTCTTTCTTTTTTTATGATTTCCGATCGTTAATAAGTTTAGATAAGTTTTCGTTCCCAAACCATGATTGTATAAACGGCTGTTCATTCTCCCACGACAATCGACTGTGAAAAGAAAAATCATTCTTCTTCCTCGATTGCAATTATCGAAAATGAAAAACTTTTTCTTTCTCCTCTATCTGTCATCAAAAGAATTTCGACTTTTCCTATTCGGTCGACAAATTTCTTGATTTTGCTGCTTTTCTTTCTCTCTTCTTTATTGGCCTCAATTAATATTGGAATCTCATCTTTTTTATGCAATTTAATCCTCACAATTTAACTTCAATTTGATTTCAATATTTTTTTACTCCTCGTTCTTTCGTGCTGTCGTTGATTCTGCTTCTTCTTTTATCGCATGAAATTTTTAGCGCATTTTCCTCTTGGGAAAAGGACGCTATTGTCCGCACTTTGTCCGTCCGTCTGTCTGTCTGTCCGTCTGTCTGTCCGTCTGTCTGTCCGTCTGTCTGTCATCGCATCTCCTCCTAGGGTTTAAGCTTTTTTGATGCGGTTTTTGGCTTAAAATGTGTGTGACATGTCTGGCTACCATGTAACCAAAAATCAGCACGAATGGTCACTTCCTCTGCTGGAACCAGCGTAAAAAGTGCCAAAATGCCATTTCTTTGTATGTGTTAGTGTGGTCGAATGCACTAAAATGTTGACTTTTCAAAAACTCAGCCTTCCTCGGTTCAAATCCCACCAATGACATTTTTTTTTTTTTGCTTTTTTTGATACTTTTTTGATTTCTTATGACATATAATATTGAATCATGTCATAATTTTCCATTTTCACAATTTTTCCGAGTTTTTCCGACGATTTTTGTTAAAATTTTCAATATTTTCATACAATTTTCATAGATAATTACTTTTTTTGATATTTTTTTGATATTTTAGTTGTTTAGTTTTCTATTTTCGTGGATTTTTCATAATTTTTCCGGAAAATTCTGTGAAAATTGTAAAATAATTCACTTTTATTAAAAAAAATCATCAATATAAATAATCAAACTGTCATATAAAAATTTCTAAGAAAAGAACAGCAGTGGCGTAAGTGATAGAGCGCACGATTACTATCGTGGAGTCTAAGGTTCGATCCTAGCTCCCGGCAAGTTATTTTATGCTTTTTTTACGCTCTTTTTTACTTTTTTTATTTCTTATGACATATAATATTTATTTATGTCATAATTTTCCATTTTCACGAATCTTCCAAGTTTTTCCGAGCATTTTTTTGAAAATTTTTAATATTTTCATACATTTTTCCGAAAAAATTATTTTTTTTTATATTTTAGCTGTTAAACTTTCCTTTTTCCTAGATTTTCATAATTTTTTCGAAAAGTTTTGTATATATTATAAAAACTTACATTTATAAAAGAAATCTCATCAATATAAATAATCAAAATGTCACATTAAATTTTTAATAAAAAGAGCATCAGTGGCGTAAGTGGTAGAGTGTTAGGCTCCTACCATGAGAGTCATGGGTTCAAACCTAGACCGTGACCAAATACTTTTTTGCTTTTTTTTTTAATTCTATGTTGCATAATGTTTTTCATCCATTTTTTTTCTGTCAATTTTAAATTTTTGGGTAAATAAAGAATGGTTATAGTTAAATATTTGGCTTTGTACTTTTGGGGTTTTAATTCTTTTTGTATTTACTGATCGCGGAAAATGCGCTTTCGTCGGTCACGAGTGACCACCGTTATACTAGTTTGCATTATTTGCATTGAAATGAGATTTTTCTTGCTTTAGAGAAAAGAAAAGTTGAAATTCTTGGGAATTTCTAAGAGCATGTGGTGCTTGGAATTATTTAGAAATTCATTCATTTGTAAAAGAACAATTTGTTGAAATGTTTTTGAAATTTAAATTTTGAAAGATTAAAAGAGAGTGCAAAATGTGACTTTTTGCTGCAACTTTAAATGTTGCTTAATTAAAAATAAAAGCTTAAAAATTTTAAAACCTTTTCAAGAAACTTTAAAAGTTGCATAAAAATTTCATTTCTAAAAAAATCTCATAAAAATAAATCAGCTCAGCCAGAAAAAAAGCACTCAATTGTTGCCACCTTTTTTCAATAAATTTACATTTCTTAAAAAAGAAAAATAGATAGGAATAGATAAAGAGCGTGCAAATTTTTTCCCATTATTTCACTATCGACTGCTTCTTCGTACGAAAAAAAATGAGGAGGAAGGAAAAATAAGAAAAGTGATTGAAATGAAAATTTGTTCTTAATACGATAAATTTTCTCCTTTGAAAAATTGCATTTTTTTTTTTCTTAAAAAAAAAATCGAGAATGAGCTACATTGTTCAATACTTTTGTTAAAAAAAGGAAAAACACGACTTACGTAGAAAGCCACGAACTTCCACGCTTGACTTATGATAGATTATAAATACACTTATTATAGGTAATATTATAAAAATTTTCGAAAAAAAAACAAATTGAATGTATTTATTATGTTTAACGTTCGAGCTGTACTTCATATTCTTCTATTTCATAAGTATAAAATGTTAATCATAAACTTTACTAAACTCCTAAAAATGTAGTCTGTATTAATATTTGTGAAATTTGCATTTTATAAATTCCTTAATGTACGAAATGGCACTTTTAAGAAACGTTTTAGGTCCATTTGAGAGTTGTGAAGAGCTGTGCGGAATGAAACGAAGTGAATGAACCATTGCTGAGCGAAGCGAAGCGCTTAATACAAGCGAGAACGGTGCCAAAAATGGTCAATTTTGAGCGTTTTTTGGCCCTACTTTGACTGTTCAAAGGTCTATAAAGTTGTGCACATATCAAAAAGTTAGCTTCCATTCCCCCAATTGCTTGTATTGCCTGATCATATGGCAAAAGAATCAGTTCCTGAAAGTCTAATGGTTAAGCTGTGACCCCGATTACAAAATTTTATGATCGAAAAAATCAGTTTTTTGGCTTTTTGACCCCTTTAATGGCCTTTAAATTGAAAAATTCCTGTATATTATGAATCTACTCGTCGAGACGCACATTTTGGTACCAAAAACTTTTCATAAAAGTGGTGGGAACATAGTGAACTCGAAAATGGGCTTTTTGGGTGAAACCAATAACTTACACGCGATGCGTGGAAGTTAATAAGGAAGAGATGAAGCAATGAGAATTTTTGTCAATTTATTTCTCTCGTTCATGTGTCTTTTATGCCATTGAGATTTTTATATTTTTTTTATACATTTAGAAATTCACTTCCACATCTGATAGATCGTTTAGTATAAGATTAAACTTTAAGGATGATGTGATCTAAAATTGAGAATTTGCTTAAATGTATTCAGTTTATTTATTATTGATATGAGAATTGAATGAGAAAAAAAAATTGTATTTTACTGTAAGTAAGTATTCAAATACGATATGGCATGTGCTGTGCTGTGCTGTGAGAATAGAATGGAAATTTATGAAAATATTTAAATTTTCTAGATAGAAGAAGATTTAGAGTGAACAAAAATATATATTTCAAGCAATTTCAAGTTACAATATTGGTGATTTTTTTTCTCTTGAATTTGAATTTTATACTCGAAAGTAAAAAGATTCATGCAGTAACAATGAAGTTTTTAACTTTGATTTGATCTTCATGAAATATTCCTGAATATTGTTTTTAAAAATTAAATCATTTAAAATTATTTTGTAATTCAAGTAGATTAAAATCAAGTATGGATTAGATTGAGAGTTAATATTTAATATAAAAATAGATTTGTTTACGTCTAGCTTTAATAAAGCAATGAATAATGAATGTTCATGGCATTTAACTCATTTAATAATCATAAATAATTTCAACATACATCATATCAAGAAGATTCATAAAAAATAGCTCATCCAACTAAAATTTTTTTATTTCCTGTACGGAGTCGTTCACTTATGATGTCCAATTTTTAGGGGGGGGAGGAGGGGTGTCTGAGGCTGTGTGACAGTTGAACAATAGATTTTTTTTTTGTATGAAGATTTTGTGACAGAGGGGAGGAGGGGGTCTATAAATCTATAAAGATTTTGATGGACGTCATAAGTAAACAGCCCCTATACAATTTTTTTAATTACCAACTTTACATCTGACAATCTAAAAATTCCTCCAAGCTAGCTTACAATTATTCAACTAAATTACATCTTGCAAAACTTTTCTTTTTTATTATTTTTTTGCAGAGCTAAAATATGCGTTTATTATTTCCTTTTATTCAAGTTTTAATATGCATAGTTTTTGTGCCTCAACATAAAAAAAAATAATTTTCCAGTATTTTGTTCTGTCTGCCTTTTTTTGTGCTGAGATTTTCCTCGTGTAAAAGAAGCAGAAAAATTTAATTTCACATTTTTGAAGCATAAAAAACGCTGGCATATTCACAATTCATACAATTAGAAGAAACGTGGAAAAATTAAAAGCATATAAAAGGAAGCATAAAATGGCATCTGACTTTGTCGGCTTTTTTTTCCTGTTGGATGCAGCAATGCATTGCTAATTAAAAGTTAAATAATGAGAATTGTAAGTGAAGCAGTAAAAATTTCTAAAAAAAGGCTTTTAATTAGCTTTTTAATGTTTTCATGGCGGGTGGAAGTGTCAAAAATTTAAAATGTTATCAAATTTATAAAAGTTTTAATTAAACTTATTTCATAGAAATCTGTAATTGGCTTTTGGCGAAAATTTAAAATGTAAAGTTGGAATTCACTTATGTGACTTATATTATTGAATTTTTCTATGACAGTTCGTGCAATATTTAAATCAGCTTATTGAATACTATTTGTAATGTATAATAATAAAATTCGATGTCTGCGTCATCATGTATGTTGTATTATTGACAACAATACCTGATAATGGAATACTCTTCCTGTGCATTGAAATGTAGTTACTACAATGTTTATTGTATTTTAAAATAAAATCGTGAGATGCATGCTTTTGAATTTTTTATGCCAATTTTGAAAAAAAAAAAAAAAAAATAATTTCAACTGACAAGAAGTGATATTTTATTTATTTACTTATTGCTGTTATTTTTTGAGATTTTGCAATTCAATGATATGATCAGAGAGGCAGTGGCGTAGCGAGAGTACGGTTCAAAACTCTTAGGAGGGTTCTTCTGACTACGCCCCTACAGAGAGGATCTGAGTTGACAGGCCCATAAAAGACCGAAATTTTATAAAAATTTTAAATTTATATTAAGTTTTTCATTTTTCACGAATCATTTTAATACAAATTTTTAAATTTTTAACAATATTTTTAATTTTTTTCCATTTTTCATCATATTCACGAAAAACAATTTTATCACATTTTTCATTAATTTTTAATCATCATCAGTTAAAAATCATTTTAAAGTAAAAATTCTTAAAAAAATACCTAAGTACCTTTCTAAAAGTTGGAAAAATAAATTGTGCATTAATTGATTTTTTTCATTCATTCCCATTCTAAGAAAATACTTTTAACACAAAAAATAAAAATATTCAAGTACTCAAAACTTTTAATAACAATTGGCAGAGCTCACAGAAATAAAAACAACATCCATATTCATATTCACAGAGCATACAGATCTTAAAAGCAATAAATTTTCTAAACAACACACAATATTAAAAGCTCTTAATTGAGGTATCAACAATATATATGAAAATATTTTCCAACTCAATTGAACAAATCCTTTCCGATGAAGAAGAGGAGAAAAAAAAGGGAAAAGAGAGTGGAATAAAAAGTGCCTTTTTACAATATTTATGTTGAGACACTCTTTCGCATAATACATTTGTTACCATTTATTTTATAATTGAATGAAAAAATATGCTTCCATGTATGATGAAAATTATTTCTTGCTCTCGTGCCTTTCAACTTTCACAATTTCTTTTTGTGTGTGTGTGTGTGACTCCTTCCGTTTTTTTTCTTCCTTGTTTGTATCTAAAGAGCACATATGTGGCTCCATATAATAAAAAAATATGTGAAAATTTATGTTTTGCTTTGCGCCATCACAAACAGAATTTTTTTTTTCTTCCTTTTTTTAAAGCATGTCTCTTCCTTCTTTCTTTTTCGAATCCTTTTTTTTTATTTTATTTTTATTTTTCATCTTGCTGAGTTTGTATTGCACAGATATTTAAATTTTTTAAATGTAGCTTGTGGAGTGACATTAAGATGAAATATTCAGAGATCTTCCTTATCACACTCAATTTCAGTTTTTCTCTCCTCTTCCGTTCGTGTTGAACTTTTTCGTTTAGCTTGAACGCTTCCTTTTAGACTTTTCTTTTACGCGATGTAATGCAATAAAGTTATAATTTTATATACAGTTATGGTTTCATGGATATCGAAGTTACCGTGATTTTTATTTTGGTTTGTGATGGGGTAAGTCGAATTATGAGATGGTAATGTGATGTGACTTGTAAAGGAATGATATGGAAATTTAGTTTAAAGAGGATACATACATTTACAGACTACAGAACGTAGCTTGATAATTTCACAAAATTATGTTTTCAAAATTTTTTAAGTCAAAAATAAAGCATTTCTACTTCTATACAGAGGCCTAGCCAAAAATTTCTAGGAAGGGTCCTAAAATTTTTTTGTTTGGAAGAAAAAAATTTTTATGGGTCCGAATGCATTTTTTTTTGTCAAAAACCTGCAAAAACCCTAGTAAAATGAAGAAATTTTTCTTCGAAGGAGGGGTCTCCTGGACTCTCCCCTGGCTACGCCCCTGCTTCTATGATAACTAAGAACATCAACCATGTACATGGATCTAAATTCACATTCACCAATAGAACGAGCAAAAATTGGTTTAATTTAATTCAATTTAATATGAATGTATGATATGTGAAAAAGTACATGATAAATTATTATATGACATGTGAAGACAGTGTTTAAAGAATAGAAAATTTTCTTCTGTTGAAAAAAGGCGACTAAATATCATGTTTTGTTCTCTACACAGACAGTAGCTTATGCCAAAAGGGGTAAAATTAATTATTTAAAAAAATATTTTTTTTTTGTGCAACGAAAATTTAATTGCAATTTATCAGCGCTTGTTATTGCGCTAGAAAAAAAAGAGTGCTTAATCAAATTCATCATGGAAGTTTATAAACGATACTAGAGAAAATTGAGTGCTACACATGCTTTTCACTCAATTAGATTTGAAATTGTGAATGTAAGTTGGTAGTCGTGAATTTTTTTGGATGATGAATTGCGAGTTTCATGTTGGCTGCTATATAAATTTAGTAAAAATTTAGATTTTTTGATCATCCATAAATAATACATTTTAAAATATTTCAAAATTGATTTTTTAAGCAAATGTATTCTGAATGAAGGTCAGCTTTTCTATTTGAATCAAAAACCGACAAACTTTCAAAAACTCTTAAACAATTTTTAAAATTGAAAACTTTCCATTTCCAAACACCTACCTTCCCATAAAAAAAGGAAAGAAAAACTTTTCAATTTAAATTCCCCATTTTTTTTAAAAAAAGACTCTTTATGCAAATCAATTCAATTTATTCAATCAATCTCCATCCAACATTCTCAAAAAAATTGTTTTCGTGTTTTGTGAAATTTTTCCTCATTGTATGCCATAAAGTCTATCAGACAAAAAGGCTTTCGCAATATCATAATATAATACATCTAAGGAGATAAAAATTGATAAATTTATGGCAATATATTGTAGACATTTTCAATGCACATTTGGGAGAGAAAATTTTCCACTCAGTCAATTTCAGATTGTGTAGGATGAAGAAAAAGTACAAAACCTTTTCATTTGATGCATTGTTTTGAATGAAATAAGTGATCTGTTGTTCGTTTTGGTAGAGTGACTGATGGGCTTCAAATTCTATTTTGGGGAATTATTTGATGTAGATGAGGATGTTAGTTGTTGATGAAATTTTCAGGTGTGGTTTAGACTAACCAGTCAATTTGGTTGATTGTAAACAAGACTGATCGTCTTAATGATGTACGCGGAAATTTTGTGCAGTTTTTATCAATTTGGTCAAGGAGCTTAGGAATTTTCATGAAAGTCATTAACATGATAAATAATCTATCAAATTATTTAAAGATAAAATTCAACTAAAATCCTCCAAAAAATGCGTCACATCCAAAAAACCCAAGTATGCCTTAAAAAAAATACAATAAAATAAAAGCAATAAAAACTCCAACCAGACATTAAGATAATAAATTTATTAACATACTTCCTTCACATATGTACGTATCCCCTATATGTCTATGTATTTATTCATGTGAAATGGAGTGGAAATGAAAGCTTGAGAATTTATGCCATGCCTGTTTGTACGTCTACGTATTAGTACAATTGCATATTTAATGCCTGAATGGGGAAGAACATCCACATCTACAAACATACATGAATGAAAAAAGGAAGAATGAAAATTTTCGTACAATTGATAGATTTTTCTCTTCCTTTAAGATGAGGAATCAATGACACAACTAATTTATATCTGACGCCTCCCCAACTACCTACATTTTCCCCTCGAGGCGTCGCTTTGTCTCAATTGAGCTTTTTGTGGTGTGTAGACATCAACAGCAACATACAAACAGTGATTAACAAATATTTAATGATAATATTGACACACAATTAGATAATGTTTATGATGAAGCATTAGAATTATGTAAACAGTAAATTCTATTTGCATTAGTAATGTTTTGATAAGTAATTCCGTGTAATTCATCCTCATTTTGGATGTTAATTTTTATTGGCAAGACATTAATGCTTTCTGCTTCTTTTTGCTTTTTGTTTTAATTGTTATGTTAATTTTTTTTTCTTTTTGAGAAGTTGATTTCATTTGTTTTATGACTTTTGTGCTGTGTTTTGTGTAGGATTTGACAATCAGACCAAATTCTCAAAAGTATCTAGTCTGTTTGAACAAAAACTTAGCAAATTATCACTCAAAAGTATTTAAATACTTTAAAATTTGAATATGCAAATATTCTCAAGTCTAGACTCCGTTTTGTCCTAAATTAAAATGATAAGGCAATTTAATTAAAGTTATTACAATTACTCAATTTTCTTCATCACCTAAAAAAACTTTTATAATTCTTCTTCGTACACAGATCTCATAAAAATTAATAATTCACAATTTGCTCTCAATTTACTCATACAACCTTCATATATGAAAAATTAAAACTTTGCATTAAAAATGTAAATGAACAATGTACTTTTTACTTTCTTGATACTTTCCTTCTCGTTCTTTTTTCATCTTTTTTTTTGTTCATTGTACATTAGTTCCAGAGAAGAACAACTTTTTCATCATAACAAAAACTCGTTAAAAAGAAGCTTCATTTTTTTCTTCGTTTCACATTAATTTACTTTTTGAAGAAATAAAAAAGAAATAACAATGGGAGTTCAAGGAGAGGGTATTTTGTGGGTTGGTTTTGCATGGTTAAATGTTTGATTGACTACCAGGGCCGAATCGATTTTTGAACAATTTTAATAATTATTATACATTTTTGGTTAATTTGATTTATTTGATCAGCTCCACAGCCTGGATTGACTCAAAATAATTAAGTTTTTGGTCTCGAAATTTTTTTTTCTCAAATTTGAATATTTGTAATAAAATTCAAAGTAGGCTTTCCCGATGCCGGGACCGGGATTTCCCGGGAAATCCCGGTCCCGGTCCCGTCCCGGGTCCCGGCTTTTTTTACGGGACCGGGACCGGGACTCAAGATTTATTTATTTTAATTTTTTTACCATTTTTTTTCTTTGATTAAGATTTTTTTATTTGTTTATTATTGAGAATTGAAAATTAATTATAGAGAACTGAGAACTTAAAAATACTTTTTCCTACCTGAAACTATTTTTATATGGCTAAGATCCTCATTTGCTATTTTGGTAATGAAAGTTTTCATCTATAGGGGGTCCTCGATTTGAACAGATTCAATTTAAATTGTTTCGATTTGAATAATCAAAATTTTCCCATACAAAAATTCAAATTTTCGTTTTTAATTTCTTTTTTCATACGTTTCGATTTGAATAAATTCGATTTAAATAGAAAAATTTCGGAACAAAACAACTGTTCAAATCGAGGATCCCTCTGTATTATATATTACATTCGATTATATTCTTTATAAGCCTAAATATTTGAATACTTGAAGAAAAATAATTGGCTTTCTAGTGATAAAAATTCTTTAACTTGAAAAAATGACTCCATAATAGAACTTTTTTTAATATAATTTTTTTTTATACTTCAATTCATAGTTATGTATGTTATGATTAAAATTACAACAAAAAAAGCGTGTAAAAACAAATTAGTTAATTCATAATATTATCTAAAGTAATTTAAAATTTTCAAATATTTCCGGGACCGGGACCGGGATTTCCCGGTCCCGTCCCGGTCCCGTCCCGGGTCTCGAAAATGTGCCGGGACCGGGAAATCGGGAAAGCCTAATTCAAAGCTTAAGTTTAAGAAATCAATGTTGGAAATATATCAAGTCCTTAGAGCAATAATTTACTCATAAAAACCATTCAAATTTACTCTTCTAATACCACAAGAAAAACATAAAATTTTCCTAGAAGCATTCATCCATTGAACATTGCGGAAATTTCACAGTTCATCATAGTTTTGTGTAAAGCATAAAATTTACTAACTCCTTTTCCTATTCAACATATTTTTGTGATTAAAAATTTATGCATATACATATGTATAAATTTATGCATATACATATGTAAATTTTTAATAAACCCATCATCAGCAGCATCAAAAAAAAATTTTTTTTTGAGTCTTTTTTTTCTCTACAGAACGAGTGAAAAAGTTTTAAATAAACTTCCTTTATCAACACAACATCAGCATGTAGAGTTTATTTTTTCTCACATTAGTTCTTCTTCTTTTTTTCATTAACCGATGTTGACGATAGTTAAATTACATCAACATAAATATGATTCATGATGATGACAAAAATAGTGCCATTTTAATTTACTTTTATATTATAATTTTCATATTTTCAACATTGAATGCGGTTATGATCCATGACAACCGTCAAAGTGCACTTCATAATCTGGTTCATTTCATTCTTTTATATCATTTATGAATGATATTTTTTTTTATCTGGATGGGAAAATGTCATTCAGAAGTCGTATGATGGATGAGGATGCAAATTTTCAGTTTTGTTGATGTTTTGTGTGGAAATATGTTTGTAGGTGCAGTCAAATACTCATCCTGGTATTTTTGTACATATAAGGAAAACTTTTTAGATGTAAGAAGCTGCAAGAAGCAATATTTAGAATTTTAAAGCTCTTTGTAGAAATTCAGATAAGTTTTGCATGCATTTTAATTTCAAAGCTCAATGATCAGTAAATGCTGCTCAATCAATACATTTTACACAAATTCTCCGAAATAAAGATTTAAAACAGAATCACCAGTTCATAAGCTTTCATGCATAGTTTTAGTATCTATAGCACCATCCATTATCTCCATAACAATCCTTCTAATTAAGCGTTGATTTCATACTAACTTAAACTTTCCACTCTGCAACATTGTACATCAAATACTCAACGCTTCTCATATCTAAGCAAAAAAAAAAATCCACAATCAAGAACTCTAACTGAATCAAACTCAAATAAAGGAAGCATACGATGATACGAGTCAGACATTCATGCATATGGCATTCTTGAATATCAATGTAATGCTTTTCCTATCCATTCCATCACATCCGACATCACTTCATGTCTCATTGATGCCATTGCTACTATAGTTATTGTCATTAGTTTTACTTCTTCTATCTATCACATGCAGGAAATGTAATCTTTTGATGTAATTTTGTGATGAAAATAAGGAAATGCGCTTTGAAAATGCAGTAAAAAATTCATTTTATTTGTGTTTGGTGATGTTTTTTTATGTGGGAATGTTGGAGGGATATGAGTGTAGTAAGGATGTCTAAGAGTGAGAATTAGTGATAAAAGTCTAGCAAAAAATGTGCCAATATTGTGATGAAGTGATTATACGGAATAGAATCATGAAGGAAATATTAGAAAGAGATTTAAAATTCAAGACCTTTTAGTGACGAACTTTTTCTTGAATATTGAGAATTATTTCAGGAATTCAAACATCTTCGATTCCTCATTACTTTAAAAATATTACTGCCAATTTTATACATTCCCAATGATTCCTGTGGGTAATTGTTGGCACAGGAAAAATAGCACATGAACAACCCCTCATCAACAAAATTCTCTTAACTAGTTTCCTATTTCTTCATCTCTCAATTTCCTTCAAATGATAATTTTTTTCCATTTCAATTTTATGTGTGTATGAGCAAAAAACTGAAATCTGTGGAAAGAAATAGAAGCGCCAGAAAGGAAGAAGTAAAAAAAAAATTTAATATTTATGAGAAATTTTCTGCCTTGGTTGGCACATGAAAATATGTTTCCTGAACAACAGACAAGTAACATGAAAAGGTGTGATGATGAGACGAGAGGAAGAATAAAGGGAAGAATAATGAAAATAATATAAAAAGTTTGTCACTTCTCATACGGAAGTGTCCTTAAAAATTATTTCTACAGCATCAGAATAGTGAAACTTTTTTTTTTGTTGCTGTAAATTATGTTGATGAGTTTTTCGTCTCTGAATTTTTTTTACATGTGCTGACAACAAGGGTTGATAACAGGATGAGTGACAATTTTTTATGACTGAATGTGACAAGAAACAATTATCTTTTATGATTCAGTGGTTTGAGGTGCATACCCGGGTGTGTTGAGAAGAGCGGAAGACGTTTTGAATCTGTGGAATTATTGCCAGTTGATGTGGGTACGTAATGACATTGTAGGAAGGAAGTTTTGTTAAGGAACTTCTACTATTTATGAGAATTTAATTATAGAATTTTTTCAACAACTAAAATTACATATTGAATCTGCGAGTATTTTGAACGGACAATCCCGTATTTTAATTGATATTTCGTATAAAAATCTTGAAATTTGTTCCTAGTCCCAAAAATATCCTACCTATATCAATCAATTCTTAAAATTACTGAGTCATAGAAAAACTTTAATTACGCTATCAGTTTTCATTTACACCTTGGAAAAAACTTATTAATGTGTTTTAATTTTTGGTAATTACGATAAGTAGACAAAGTTTGAGAAATTTTCGGATATTGATTAAATTATTTTATTCTTGAAACAATTTAGGTAATTTTGTGATGTGAAAATTTTTGATTTGAATGAAAAATTATTTTAATATTCCTAAGTTTTCTTCAAATTTTTGTAAAATTAAGTCCCAAATTTTTGTAAAATTTGATTTCAATGGAAAAATTAAATTTCATTGTTAACCAGGTTCATTTGATTATACAACAGACTTTTAAAAAATTCATCTACTTAAGATGTCTCTCAAAACCTTGTAAGCCTTCCTTCTTACAGTCTCAATATTGTCTTTATTCCTATCATGGAATTTTTTATTACTCATCGTCTTGAACATTCAACACGTAAGATTAAATATGTCTGACTATGATGAAAGCTATTTGATGAATGAAACATGACACAGCTCAACAGTCAGGCTTTTATGGG
This sequence comes from Chironomus striatipennis, assembly GCA_026123125.1. NCBI lineage: Eukaryota > Metazoa > Arthropoda > Insecta > Diptera > Chironomidae > Chironomus > Chironomus striatipennis. Next base: position 40,718,172 of record CM047394.1, read on the forward strand.
TGGCTATAAATAGCTTAACATTAGAATAAAATGAGCTTTTGTAAAAAGATTTACAATAACCACAACCAAAGTTCACCAAAAATAAGATTTGACTTTCTTCTCAAGAAATCAAACTAAATCCCTTCTTTGAAATCCTAATATATTATCATCCCTCTTTTTTTGACTATTGATTGTTATAGATTGAATGTTTCATGTTTATTTGTTGAATCCAATGTAGTCATCAAATCAAAATCTACAAATAGACAAACACACTATTCATTACTCAAACAATATCCATTCGATGATAAATGAATGTAATTTATTGTTGATGTGTCATTTGAATTAAATTGTGAACAAGTTGATACAAGTATATGATTGAGTGTCTGTTGAGTTTGCATTTTATGATGCATTAAATTTATTAAAAATTTTGCTTTAGGGTGGAAATGTTTGATAAAATTGAGAGATAAATGATTCAATAGGAGTTGATATTGTTGGTTTATCTCGTCCCATTCCAAGACAAACTTCATCTCATATATGAACTTATCCATTTAAAAGTCAGTTCTACATTCATTCAGTAACAATTTAATCAAAAATTTTCATTACTAAATGAATTCAATTCAATTTCCTTCAATCAATTTCAAACTATTGTACAACTCATCACTGCCAATAGCATCAAATATCATATTGTCCTTTTTCTTTCTCAAATCCAATTCCATAACTTTCCAATTTTCATTAATTTTCATTTCTGCAAAAAAAAAATAAATTTAAATTGGATAATAACAATTTTTATTCGTAACAAAAACTTTTTTTAGTGGCAATCATGAAAACTATTTAGATATATCAGAAAAGGATGTGTGTGTTGGATGGAGAAAGGGATGGAATTGAATGGAATCTGATATGAAATTACGGCCAAAGATGGAAATTTTATCAATTTTTGTATGTATGTGAAGAACTTTTTGTGATGAGACAAAATTGAAGATTTTTTTGGATGGAATTTATTAAAGCTTCAGTTTTACATTTTAATAATAAAGTTTAAACCTATAAGGATTCTAACATAAATTTTTAATATTTTTCATTATAAATTATAACCGAAAAATCGATTTTTCTTGATTCCTAGCTGAAAATTAATCAATAAAATTTTTCCACTACACTATGAAGCTATAACACTATTATTTAACGTTCATGCTAGTCTATCGATAAAGTGAATTATTTATACGACTCTTCGGAATCGTTCAATATTAAGCAAAAAAGGAAGAGAAAAAAATCTGAATCAGCACTTATTATCATATCATAGACTTCTCCAACTTGTAAAAATAAGATTTAGCTTCCAAAAAAAAAAAAATCATCTCATTTATATAAACATATAAATGTTGAATAAAATAATGGATGAGGGAGGAAGAAAGAAAGAGAAAAAATATCCCAAAAAATGAACAATAAGAAGTGGTTGCTAGTAAAAAAAAACTCGCAGTTTACATGTAAGCTTGACATGAGAAATCATTAAAATTTTGCATAATTATGACGTTTTAACTGCATCAGAATAAAAAAGCTTTTAATAATTAATAATTAAAATTTTATAAAAAGTGTAATTTTTTCACCAGATAATACAACACCCACACTGAAGCCATAATAGTCTCTTTCACTCTAAACTTCAAAAAACGTGCTAAAAGAGTAAGCAAGACAAGCATCCGAGAGATTTTTCATGACTTTTCACTTGTATCCGTTTTGAATTAATTTGTTGAAAGCTATCTTTGAATTTTCATCTCATGCTGTGGGATTTAACATGTACAGCTCCTCAGTATGGCAAAAAAGCTTTTATTTTTAAAAAGTTCAATTTTTTTTTATATACTTAACTTCCATGTCATTTTATTTCATTCCTACAACTCCACCCCCTCTATCTGTTCTTGGTCTTTAATCTGATATTAAGGAACGAACCTTTTCTTGTTGTCATCATTGTTGTTCGTAATCCTTTCTTGATGATATAATACGATGAGAATATTTTCTGAGAGAAAAAAGAAAAAAAAAAAATCTTCTTCCTTGTCTAAATTGAAAATTAATTCAATGTGAGGAATTTTTACAAATTATTTGTCATTCTCATGGCTTGTCTTGCATTGTCTGTATCCATTAGTTTGTGGTTGAATGGAAATTTTCACACCTGATGTGGGCGGATGCTTTTCATTTCTCTCTCACTTTTTTTTATCTACATTTCTCATTCACACTTGCACCGCATTGAGTTTGAATTTAATTAAAATAATTGCAAATTTGAAAAGCTGTTTCAGGCATTTTTTAATGTATATGTAGATAGATTTTTGTATTTGAAATTAAAATCTGATTTTATTGGATTTGTTTGGAATAATATCTGTTGATGACTGTTTTTGGGAAATAAAAGATAAAGATAAATCGGGAGTAAGGGCTCAGCCTTTTGAGCTGGAGGCACTGCGATTCATGTTAGGATTGAACCTTTTGTACCACACCCAGTAGATCGTCAGTTTATAGTGGGTCCCGAACTACTTAGAAACACATTCTGCACATTGCAAAGACACAAATACGTCTAAAAACCTGATGTTCCTTGCAATATGCCACTAAGGGAACTGATGCCACTTCATTGCTTTTTGGGAAATAATTTTTGAGGTAAAATTTTAACAAGAATAAGAACTAATTAGGCTAAATTAGAATATGAACCAATACAATCTTTAATTTTCAAAGAAGTTATAAGACATCTCAATGCAGTCATAATAAAAGCTCTTAATGCCCAAGATCAAATCAATAATTAAGCATTATTTTACTACACTAAAGATTCAATAAAACAAGGAAAAAAATCATTTTCATTTTCGTAATTAATTTTCTTATTTTTGGTGAATAAATAATTAAAAAAAATTTTTCTTTGTCATGATGACTTTCAATATTGGCTTTGACAAAAAAAAAGCCAATTAATTCTCCACTAAAAATAGAAATATTGTAGACATAGAAATAATTAATTATGTACAGAGCATGGATGTCTTGCTCATTGACAATCAAATGTAAGTCTCAATTGCTTTGCCTGTACCTTCAATGACATATAATTCATTTGAAATTTGAGAAGTTTCAATTGAAATTTCAAGTGCTGGCAGATGTCGAAACAATTGGTGTTAATGTTGCTGCTATGGTGAAGCTTTGAGATTGAAGCCTTGTCATGAGGTTCCTATAGTTTCGGTTAACACGAGTATTTTGTGTAAATGGTGTTTATTTCGAGAACAAAATAGAATTTAGAATTGCAAAATTTTATAAAATATTTTTATCATTTTGATGTCAAAAAAATTTTTAGAATTGTAAATTATTTTTGCAAAATTTTCAATTTTTTTTTTTTTCATTTTTTGATTCGATATTTTGTAAATTTCACAAAATTAATATAAAACTTTTTCATGAAATTCTGTTATTACAATAATAGTGTAATTTCCAATTACGACAGTTCCTACACATCAAATCCCGCAATTCAAAAACAATAAGTAAATAATTCGATTTGCAACATTCATAAAAGTTTTCATATGATTATTAAAATTTAGCACTATCAGGGTATCGATAGGTATGATTTTTGAGCAAATTATAAACACTTTGAAAGCATCGACACTACAAATAATATTCAGCATGAAAATTGAATAAAATCCCATCGCATAAAATCGAGGTAAATAGAAAAATAGCAAATATATATTTTTAATTCGCAATTCAACGATTGCAAAATTCAGATTTTTATTCACAAATGATTCCAATTTGATAAATGCATGGTATGTAGCATAATTTTACATCATATGTGGTTTATATTACACTCTCATTCACTCTCTTTCCCACCAATGTTACACATGAATTTATTTTTCTACTACGCCGCAGGATTCTAGTGAAAAAAAAAGAATTTATATACATAAAATTTATTGAAATAAAATTTTCTGTACAGGGGTCACCGACATTTGCCCACACACATTTGCCCATTCGACATTTGCCCATTGACATTTTGCCAATAGTACATTTGCCCACTGGTACAATTGCCAATTGGTACTTTTCCCCACTAGTATTTTTCCCCACTAGTATTTTTGCCCATTAGTATATTTGACCATTTACATTTTCCCATTGATACCCACTTAAAAAGTTTTTAATTTTTGGTATTTACTGAACTTAATTTTCAACATTTATGGTCAAAATCAATTTAAATTTTCGAAAACTGAAAATGAGCATGTATTTAAATGACAGTTTTATTGCTTAAACCATTGCTTTTTACATTTTCGTTGCATGTTTGTTAAAACCTCTTAGAGATATTAAGATTTGAAAAACACATGAATTTTTTTTTTGAAATTCCCGGATAGGTGGTTTTTTTAACATTGAAGCCATTTTAGCTTCCGCGCAAGCTCGGAAGCTGTTTTAGTACACTTTGAAAATTTTGTCACCTAACCTACAGCCTCCCATTCA